>OZ025296.1:71342336-72542336 GCA_964019185.1 Maratus speculifer | reverse complement strand
GTCGCCATTCATCTTTAATGTTATCTGGAAGTGGATCGTTCCAATCTAGCTTTAACAGCCACAGTCTTTGTATGAAAATCTTAGCCTTAGCTATTCCAGGACCGAGTAATCCCAATGGATCGTAGATACGCGCTATGTCGGATAAAACAGTTCTTTTTGAGTATACAACTGGTTCCTTAACTGATGAATTAAACGAAAAGCAGTCACGAATTGGATTCCATAACAATCCTAGAGTTTTAGTGTTCTGGTCCGCATTACGATCATTGAATGTATACTCTTGATTGCTAGTTGCGATTTTCAAGAGTTCGGGGTGATTAGCACACCATTGGTGCAACTTCATGCCACCACGTTCAAGCAATGCGATTAATTGTGCTTGCACTTGTTGAGCCTTATTTAAAGTGTCAGCTCCTGTTAATACGTCGTCCACGTAGAAATCTTGAAGAACTACACGTGATGATAGCGGAAAATTGTCCTTTTCATCAATTGCAAGCTGATTCAAAGTCCGCGTGGCAAGATAAGGTGCATTCGATGTACCGTATGTAATCGTCTTTAACTTAAATATTTTCACTGGTTCTTCTTCATCAGTTTTCCACAAAATTCGAAGCAAATCTCTCTGATTTTCCGAAATTAATATTTGACGATACATTTTTATGATGTCAGCAGTAAAGACGTATTTATGAGTTCGAAATCGGCAAATAATATCGAAGAGCTCATCTTGGACTAATCCTCCGTTTAATAAAATATCATTTAAACAAACACCACTGGTAGTAGCTGCACTAGCATCGAAGACAGCCCTTAATTTCGTGCTTGGTTTCTCGGGTTTGTATACCCCATGATGCGGCAAATAATATGAAAATTCAGGCTTATTTTCCAGCAAGATTTCTTCTAAGTGTCCCAAATCATTATATTCGTTAATAAATTCTTCGTATAACAATTTTATGGCTGGATTGTGCGCAAATCGCTTAAGTAAGTGATTCAATCGTTTAAGTGCGTTTTCCTTTGATTCTCCTAAACATGCAAGCCCACCAGTTTTAATTGGCATTTCCACAATATACCTACCATCTGCTCTTCTAGTATGTGTACGCAAGAAATGTTCCTCACAATACTGCTCTTCTTTACTTTTTATTGGGTTTTTATCATGGACCGCTTCAATTTCCCAAAATTTTTGCACAGCGTTGGATAAATCATCCTCAGATTGAACAAGACCACAATAATTATTAAAATTTTGTTGCGGCATAGACGTAGAACCACTGGCAACATAGCCAAAAACAGTTTCTTGAAAAACCAAATTTTGCATATTTATTTTATTTTGTCCAAGTAATTTAAAAAATACTTCGTTTGATAATAAAACATGTATTGGACCTGGTTTATCAAATTGTGGATCAGCTAACTGAAAAGTTTGTAAATGCTTAATAGGCATGATGTTTAGATATGTAGCTGGTGTTATGCGCGTAATTTTAGGAACAACAAAAAATTGCAATGTTTCATTAAAACTTCTGTTTTTATTTGCTATGGTTGTTATAATACTTTCCTTTATATTCATAACTGAACCATTTAGCCCTGAAACTGATGCGTTTATTTTCCTTCCTTTCAAGAACAATAACTCAGAACATTCCTTCGTTATAAAGTTATTTTGCGATCCTGAATCTAACAATGCTCTAAGAGGAACTAATTCTCGTCTAGCATTTTGTACATATATTATCGCAGTTGAAAGCAGTACTTGTTTACTAGAAGAAGATGTCATACTCATTACAGTATTGTTAATAGTTGAATGCGTGTTATCAAATGAATGTGTATTTTCACCCAAAGCGGTAACAGACATCTGATTATTTGTGTAACTATGAGGAGTAAATGCGTTTGCGGTTGGCGATAGATTACTACTTATATTATTTTCATCTTGGTTTGCTATAGTATCAATATTTTCCTCACCGCATTCCAGATGGATCAATGTGTGGTGACGTTTGTTGCATTTTCTGCACGTGCTTGAACTTTTGCACTGGCTAATGTTATGAACTGATGATAAACAGTTGAAGCATAATTTTTTCATTTTAACAATATTAAACCTTTTTTTTGCAGGTAAATTTAAGAATTGGGAACATCTCATTAAAATGTGATTACCTTTACACATTGAACAAATGTGTGGATCTTCTGCTAACAAAGTCAATGACTTAGAATTAAATGAACGTTTCTGATCCTTACTGAAATGTTTAACAGACGTGACTGTATGAATATTTTCCAAATATTGAGATCGTTTTTCTAAAAATAAAAATAATTCATCTAACTTCGGAACTTCTTTTGAACTTATCGTCATTTCATAATTTTTTCGAGTATCTCTATCTAACTTTTGGAGTATGATGTTCAATATTAAAACATCGGAAAGATTAT
Organism: Maratus speculifer; assembly: GCA_964019185.1. NCBI lineage: Eukaryota > Metazoa > Arthropoda > Arachnida > Araneae > Salticidae > Maratus > Maratus speculifer. The sequence goes on along the minus strand of OZ025296.1, from coordinate 72,539,951 downwards.
TTCTATTATAATTCAAAATCTTCAAGGCGCGAATGCTTTTTTTTTACATTATCGACTAGATTTCGAAGATCTTTAGCGGAAGGCTGTGTAAGTTTATCTGCGTTTAAGAGTGAATTGATGTGTATTTCTGTTACTATTCTATCATTTTCATATCTGTCTTTTAATGCTTGAAATAAAGATGAAAAAGTGTCTTCTGTGCTAATCAAAGCTCTTGCATCACTTATTAATGCTGCTGATAAATAATGCAACTTTTGCGCATCTGATAGTTGCTCATTTGAAGTTATTAAGTTGTTAAATTGTAATTTAAATAGACCCCATTCATCTGGTTTTCCGGAGAATTTCGGAAGAGATATATCGGGTAATTTAATATTTATCACGTTGTTTATTTGAGTAGAATTTGGTTGAATTTCATTGGAAACCTTACTTTGTTCTAAATGTTTAAGTTGCTTTTTAATTTGAAATTTGGCCTTTATAATTTTTTCCTGGTATTCTTCGCTAGCGTTAATTTCAATTTCATATTCTTTTTCTAAATTAATACCAGATTCTATTTCTTTATTTAGGTTTTTTAGAGTTTGTTCTCTGTCATTTAATTGTTCCGAAATTTCTAAATAATTATCAATATCACTATTTTTATCTTTTATTAATGTTTCTAATTTACTAATTAATTTCGTAATTGAAGTGCGTAATGTTGCACGCTTCTTTTTTAATTTATCAATATTTTCCATGTTCAAAAACTTATATTAACAGCAAAAGGAATAATAAATTATTCATTACCTTGATTGCTGCGGCAGACGATTTTCTTTCTTTCTTTTTTTTTTTCACCAGTCCAGCTTGCGGAATAATGTTCTAATAAAATTCAATGATGAAAACAGTTCATTATTTTCGAACTTTTCTTTTCGAAGTGAAGAAAAAAAATATATAGACTTTGGCTCGACGTAACCAGATGTATGATGCGGCGATGCGTATTAACTTAATTAATAAACTGACATGCTTTAGTAGACTGTCATCCTTTATTTTAAGACATAGCGAAAGCGTTGCTTACTCTTAGCAAATCAAAACAACAACTAACTAAAACACAGATGATTTGCGTTTCCATAGTTACACTTATGTGATGCCACATTTCAAAGATAAATTACAAATAACTCTAACAACTGCATACGCGCGGTGGGTCTTTGATGATGTCGAGCATCAAACCCGAGACTTTTCAGTCCGGAGCTCTGACCACTAGGCCATCACAAAATGCTTTTTCTCATAACTCTATCAAAGACAATTTATTTCCACTTCAGACGCGATTTCAGAATTATTGTGAATAAGCGTCGTTAAAGATTTATTGATTATTTAATATAAAAGCTGCTATAGTAGAGTTATAATAATGCTTTGGACATTTTAGAATAGAATGACATAGTTATACACAAACCTCAGCGTTGCACATTTTAATCCCATTTAGCAGTGAAACAAACTCTGCAGAAACACGTGCAGAAAAAATAAACACATTTCAGAACACTTTTTGTCCTCAAATTCAAAACACATTATTGTGTATGTGAAACTTTTTTTGTATTGTGATTGTGTTCTTAATATATTGCTCTCTAGAAGTGTCTTACTTAATATGCCGTAAAAGTATTTCTATCGAAAAATGTGTTCTAAAAATAATGGTGTTAATTGTGTTGAAATAGTGTTGTAAATAGTATTCATGAAAATAGTCTCTTAAAATAGTGTTGCGCTGCACAGCACTTTGTTCCCAAATAAACAACACATTGTAAACACCACACGATTTAGAACACTATAAAACAGCACATATAAATCATTTGTACAATATTTTCAACATGGTACCTTTAAAATTACACAATTTTGAAATTGAATGTTTTGAAATGTGTTTTCAAAACTTATTTTCTCCTCTCTTAATTTTTAATATTTTTTGCACACCTTTTTTATTTCGTACAACACATTGACAACACAATCGAAAACAATTTTAGTTAGAAGCGTTGATTTTTATGTTCCGTTAGCATTGTAAAAATGCTTCATGCGTTGCAATGAAATAAATATGTATAAAACATTCTCATCTCCGTGAATAAAATTATTCTGCCTCAAAATATGAATTTAATTTATCACTTTAATACAAATCAATTTCCATAAAAAGCTTTAAAAATGTAAGTTTCTCCTTTATTATACAAAACTTACTCCGGTAACTGTATTCACGTTTAAAAAAGAAATCCAATATAAATTGGAAGAATGGTTAAGGCTATTTTAAACCACACCTAAAATATTAAACCCCTAAAAATATTCATGTAACAATTTATTTCGACGGAAACAATCAAAAAACTCGACAGCTTATTTCTTTACACGTAAATTGTAATTTATTTTGATAGTCGTATCTCCCAGTAGGGATTTTCGAGCTACGTGAAGGGGATTCTTTTTTAAATATATATACATGTTTCTTTTGACGTTCTTTCGACGCAGCCTGTAAATTCGTATTTATGGGTAAAGGGATACGATCTCTTGAATTTTAAAATGTATATAAAGCATAGATCATACACGTGAAAAAATAAATTTAGTTCTATACGCACTAAATGATTCCGTCTTTTCCCCATTTATTTTTATTTAATAACAAGACAGTTCTGGAAGTCTAAGCTAATGCACTTTATCATGTACCATAAATATTAGCTATAGTGGAAAACCCACTTAATATTATGTAAAGTAAACTGTAAAAAATGACAAATATTTTTTAATATATGAAAATACAATGTAGCCACGATAGAAAGTATTCAATAATCCCTTCCAAGACACACAGTAATTTCTAAAAGTGTTTTTTATCATTAGAAAATTTATAAATTAAAGTATATTTTTTTTACATTTAAAGAATCATTTATAAAAACAAAGTTTCGTGTGCTGCTACTAATTTTCGGATATTTTTTCGAATAGATTTTATAGCAAATTAATCAGTTTTCCACAATCGGAATATCGGTTATTAAAATGCTATCAATCTTCAGTTAAACATTTTTAGCTATGGAATTGAATTTATACATGCAAGAGTAACAAAATAATATTAAATACAGTATTACTGTTAATGCTATTAACTGATTATGTTTGTCTGCAAATACGTATAAAACACTCTCATCTCAGTGAATAAAATTATTATGCCTCAAAATATGAAACTATCACTTTAATACAAATCAATATCTATAAAAAGCTTTAAAAATGTAAAGTTCTTTTTTAATACACAAAACATGCTGCAGTAACTGTATTCTGTTTAAAAAGAAATCCACTCTGAAACGGAAGAACAGTTAGGCTATTTTAAACCACACATAAAATATTAAACCCCTAAAAAAATTCATGTAACAATTTATTTCGACGGAAACAATAAAAAAAACTCGACAATTTATTTCTTTACACATAAATTGTAATCTACTTTGATAGCCCTAGTATTAAGTATTGTATTAAGGTTGTATTAAGGTTGTATTAAGGATTTCGGCTTTGGAAAATTTGTTGCCAGTTAAAATTAAACAATAGTCGCCAAATAGTTTTCCGAATTTCTTACAAATATGCGGTCAAAACAGTCGTTCAAATACAACAATTAAAATAACTACACCATATTTTTATATACTATATGAAAAAAATCTTCAGCTGTTACTGATTTTCGAAAACGTTTCCGAGTAATTTTTTGTAATGTATTAACCATTTTCTCAACTCTGAAATCGGATGCTATTAAATATCAAGTGAACATATTCATGTTCAACAAACATGTTTTATAGACAAACTTAATCAATTAATAGCATTAACAAAAACATTATAATTAATATTATTTTGTTACTCTTGCGTGTATAAATTCAATTCCGTAGCTAAAAATTTTTAACTAAGGATTGATACCATTTTAAAACCAATATTCTCATTGGGGAAAACTGGTTAATAAGAGCGCTAAAAAAATTACTCGAAAAAATTTCCAAAAATAAGTGCTATGATCGTGAATAAAATTATTGTACCTCAAAATTTAAAACTATCACTTTAATACAAATCAATTTACATATAAAATAGGGATGCACCGAATATTCGGTATCTATTCGGTATTCGGCCTATTCGGCCATGTTACCGAATATTAGGTTAGGCCGAATATAAAACTATTCGGCCTGCCGAATATTCGGTTTGGCCGAATTCAAGGTATTCGGCCGAATCCAATACTTGATAAAACGTTTTAAAACACATTTTTAAAAACTTTTTACAAATTTCTACTTTTAACTGTCAATTTATAAACATATTTAAAATAATTAGAAAGAAAATCATATTTAAATAAAATAGAATGTTTTTACATTATTTATGTGTTGTTTGTAGAATATAACTTAAGAAATTTAACCATGAGAAGGATTAAAATGGTTATTTATTGGGATTCTGCTTTCCTTTTCCCAAATAAATGTCCTTAAAAGAAAAAGAAAAACTTTTGAGAATGGTAATAGCTATCAAGGCAATTTTTGTTCATGAAACCATAATCATACTTACCTTATTGAGTCATAAATAGGTTGTATTTCAGCTCAGTCTAGATCAAACTTGTGTTTTCGTTTGTTGCATTAACAATAAATAAGATACCATAACTATATTCTCAACTCGCATGCTTTGATTTCTGTAAAATATGATATGATGGGAAAGGTGGAAAATGCCATCATTCATAAGAAAAGAACTATGAGCTAGATATTCCTTTATTCAGAATTAAGTTGAAAGTGTTTATACTTTATGTTGAAAAAAACCTGCCTTGAATTATTAAAAAAGGACAATTAAGAGAATAAAGTTTTTCTTTACCATTTTTTCATTAGTTCTCTTTGATTTTAAAATGTTTGTTTTAATTCGTAGAAGAAACCATGAAATTTAAATTTTATTAATTAAAAAAAGTTTCATAATTGTGCTTCTTAAACAACTCAAGAGAGATTTTTTCAATACTAAATCTTCTTATAAAAAATTCCTGTTTATCAAAATGTAAGTTTCTTTTATTAAATATTATGTAAAAATGTTTCAAAAAGTAACATTTTAATACCTTTAAACTTTGAAATATAAAAAGTATTTAAAAATCCGAATATTTTATATTCGGCCGATTAGTTACTATTCGGCTAGCCGAATATTCGGTATTCGGCCCAAAAATTACTATTCGGTGCATCCCTAATATAAAAAGCTTTAAAAATGTAAAGTTTTTTTTTTAGTACACAAAACTTACTCCAGTAACTGCATTCATGTTTAAAAAGAAATCCGCTTCGAAACGGAAGAGCGGTTAGGCTATTTTAAACCACACCCAGGGTTCTCGCTGTCGCTCGCCATTGCGCCAAATTGCGACTAAATTCTTCATTTGGCGAGTAAACAAGCAATTAGATTCATCAAACTGCTAATGCTCATTTTTGCTTTTTCTTTCTTTTCTTTTTCATTTTTCATACATATGTATATATGCATATTTTCAATAAATATATATTTGTAATATATTTGTAATGGATAGTTGAAATTAAGATTAATAACAATCGTTGTCGTAGTTATAAAAACTTAGGTTATATTAGAACATATTGAAAAAAGGGGGTACATTAAAGGAAAGATTTTTTTTTTTTTGCGTTACACGGAGAATCTTTTTTGCTAATACTTTTTCATTTGGCGAATGTTTTTTATTTTGAATTAGCCAAATTACTAACGTTGGCCAAATGTCAGCGAGAACACTGACCACACCTAAAATATTAAACCCCTAAAAATATTCATGTAACAATTTATTTCGACGGAAACAATCAAACAACTCGACAGCTTATTTCTTTACGCATAAATTGTAATCTACTTTGATAGTCCTATCTCCCGGTAGGGATTTTCGAGCTACGTGAAAGGGATTCTTTTTTAAATATATGTGTCTTTTGACGATCTTTCGACGCAACGTGTAAATTCGTATTTATGGGTGAAAAGGATATGATCTCTTGAATTTTAATGTGTAAATAAAACATAGATCATGCGCGTGAAAAAATAGATTGAGTTCTATATACATTTAATGATTTTGCCTTTTTCCCATTTTTTTTTATTTTATAATAAGTCAGTTCTGGAATTCAAAGATGATGGATTCCATCATTTAAAATAAATATTAGATATAGTGGAACCTGCTTAATGTTAGGTAAAATACACTGTAAAAAACGACAAATGCTTCTTAAACTTTTCCAGCACAATGTCCCCAAGAAAGGGCACCTAATTTTAATTTTACTGCCAACAAGAACATTTAATTGAAATTTTCTCTCTTACATACCTGAAAATGACCAAGTTAGAATTTTCTGTTTATTAATTCCGGTGTAAATTACTTATTTCAAAGAGATTTACCCGACGCCGGAAAGGGTTACAATATAGCCACGATCGAAAATATACAATAATCCTTTCCGAGTAACTCCGTGATTTCAAAAATCGTTCTTTTAACTTAAAAAAATTTACAAATCAGATTTTTTTGGGGATTGAGAGGGGGGGGGGAGATTTTACGAATTATTTATAAAAACAAAGTTTCGTTTGCTGCCACTGATTTTCGGAAATTTTTTCGAGTAGTTTTTATAACGCACTAATAAGTTTTCCCCAATCAAAATATCGGTTCTTAAAACGCTATCAATCCTCAGTTAAACATTGTTAGCTACGGAATTGATTTAAGAAATGCGAAAGTAACAAAATAATATTATTTACAATGTTACTTTCATCTCCGTGAGTAAAATTACTGTGTCTCAAAATGTGAAACTATCACTTTAATACAAATCAATTTTCATAAAAAGCTTTAAAAATGTAAAGTTCTTTTTTAATACACAAAACATACTGCAGTAACTGTATTCTGTTTAAAAAGAAATCCAATCCGAGACGGAAGGACGGTTAGGCTATTTTAAACCACACCTAAAATATTAAAACCCTAAAAATATTCATGTAACAATTTATTTCGACGGAAACAATAAAAAAAACTCGACAGGTTATTTATTTACACATAAATTGTAATCTAGTTTGATAGTCCTATCTCCCGGTAGGGATTTTCATTCTACGTGAAAGGGATTCTTTTTTAAATATATATGTATGTGTCTTTTGACGTTCTTTCGACGCAACCTGTAAATTCGTATTTATGGGTAAAAGGGATATGATTGCTTGAATTTTAAAATATAAATAAAGCATAGATAATGCGCGTGAAAAAATAAATTGAGTTCTGTGTGTATTAAACGATTTTGCCTTTTTCCCATTTATTTTTATTCAATAATAAGTCAGTTCTGGGAGACTCGGCTAAAGCACACTATCATGCACAATATGATACGCAGCAAAAAATTACGAAAGTTTCTTTATGTATGAAAATATAATGCAATCACGATCTAAAATATACAATAATTCTTTCTGCAGTGTTGCCACAGGCGAATGTTTTTATATTCTGTCCTCATAATTATTTTTCTAATATGAATTTTGAAATTTACTTTTTTCGTAAATGTTGCCAAAGTATTAAGTATTGTATTAAGGTTGTATTAAGGATTTCGGCATTGGAAAGTTGGTGCCAGTTACAATTAAAAAATAGTCGCCAAATAGTTTTCAAAATTTCTTACAAATATATGGTCAAAGCAGTCGTTCAAACACAACAATTAAAATAACTACACCATACTTTTATATTTTTAAAAAAAATGTTCAGCTGTTACTGATTTTCGAAAACGTTTCCGAGTAATTTTTTGTAATGTATTAATTATTTTCTCACCCCTGAATCAGATGCTATCAAATATCAAGTGAACATCTTAATGTTCAACAAACATATTTTACAGACAAACTTAATCAATTAATAGGATTAACAAAAACATTGTAATTAATATTATTTTGTTACTCTTGCGTGTATAAATTCAATTCTGTAGTTAAAAATGTTTAACTGAGGATTGATACCATTTTAAAAACCAATATTCCGATTGTGGAAAACTGGTTAATAACAGCGCTAAAAAAACTACTCAAAAAAAATTCCAAAAATAAGTGCCATGATCATGAATAAAATTATTGTGCCTCAAAATTTAAAACTATCACTTTAATACAAATCAATTTACATATAAAAAGCTTTAAAATGTAAACTTTTTTATTTATTTATTTATTTTAGTACACAAAACTTACTCCAATAACTGCATTCATGTTTAAAAAGAAATCCACTCCGAAACGGAAGAACGGTTAGGCTATTTTAAACCACATCTAAAATATTAAGACCCTAAAAATATTCATGTAACAATTTATTTCGACGGAAACAATCAAAAAACTCGACAGGTTATTTCTTTACACATAAATTGTAATCTACTTTGATAGTCCTGTATCTCCTGGTAGGGATTTTCGAGCTACATCAAAGGGATTTTTTTAAAAAATATATATGTATGTGTCTTTTGATGTTCCTTCGACGCAACCTGTAAATTCGTATTTATGGGTGAAAGGGATATGATCTCTTGAATTTTAAAATGTAAATAAAGCATAGATCATGCGCGTGAAAAAATAAATTGAGTTCTGTATGCATTAAATGATTTCGCCTTTGCCCCATTTATTTTTATTTAATCTTAATCAGTTCTGTGAGTTAAAGTTAATGCATTATGTATGATAAATACAGGTTAGTGGAGCCCGCTTATTGTTATGTAAAGTACACTTCAAAAAATGACGAGAGCTTCTTAATGTGTTAAAATATAATGCAATCATGATCGAAAATATACAATATTTCCTCCTGCAGGACTTCCACAAGTGATTATTTTTATATTCTATTCGCATTAGTATTTTTCCAATATAAATCATAATGAAGCATATTTCTTTTTCAAATATTGTCAAAGTGTCTATTAAGGATTTCTACTGGGGAAATTGCTGCCAGTTAGAAAAAATTGTCGCCTGTATCAACCTTGATTCCGATTCTCTCTGCAATTTTAAAAAGCGTTCATTATCATTTGAAAATTTAGAAACCAATATATGTATTTTTTAATTTAAAGAATCATTTATAAAAACAAAGTTTCATTTTCCGCCACTGATTTTCGTTATTTTTTTATGTTGTTTTTATAGCGTTGTAATCAGTTTTCCACAATCGGAATATCGGTTCTTAAAACATTATAAATCCTCAGCTAAACATTTTTATCTACGGAATTGAATTTATATACGCAGCAGTAACAAAATAAGGTTAATTACAATGTTATTGTTAATGCTATTAATTGATTATATTTGCCTGTAAAACATGTTTGTTGAACATGAAGATGTTCACTTGATAATTGATAATAACCGATTTCCGAGTTGAGAAAATGATTAATACATATTACAAAACAGTTCTTGCAATAATAGCTAAAGAAACTTTTTTTTTTCATTATAAAAGTATGGTGTAGTTATTTTAATTGTTAAATTTGAATGATTATTTTGGCCATATATTAGTAAGAGAAGAGATAGTCACTTGAATTTATTACAGACAAATATAGCATCAAAACAATTTGTAGATATGGAAAAAATTGACAAAAGATATTCATGTTGATACTCAGGTGCTTAAATGTGACTTCTGATGAATCCGATGCGATGTTGGAGCTGAGTATCTAAAAAATATTTGAAATAATCATATGTGTAGAACCACAATCCTTAACTGCGGCAAATTACTAGCTAAATCATTTTCTAATATATTCAAAAGACGAGGTTTTATGTGGTCGGCTCTTGGACTATAAGCAATTGAAGTAGTTATTATAAACGTTGTGTTTAGAATTCTTGTCTTTTAACATTTTAAAAATTTCATGTTCTAAAAGATTCGTACAGACTTATGCATATATACTATACATGCATACATAGATACATACAAAACATTAGGTGCATATATATATATATATATATATACCGGGTGTCCCAAAAATGATTGATGGATTTTAAAATTCAATAACTTGCAAACGGTGACAGCTATTTAAAAAACTTTTGCAGGAGGTAGAGGTCTGCACAGGCCGGAATTTCCAGCCCCGGGCCCGGCCCGGCCCGTCGTTAAACTCAAAAGTTCGGCCCGGGCCCGGCCCGTTTAAATTTTTATATTTTAGACCCGGCCCGTACAGAAATCAGTGAAAACAGGCCCGGCCCGGCCCGTTTTGGCCCGTTACAATTTTCTAAAATTTCAGATTTTTAGCATATAGCTAAGATTTCTTTAAAGTTTACTGCATACTTATCTATGGAATGATTTTACAGTATATTTTACAGGAAATACACATTAGCAACATTAATGATTACTTAGATTCTTAGGCTTTCAACACTCAAATAAAGATTCATTAAAAAATTAATATGGCCTAGAATAAAAGAAAAAAGAAAGAAAGTTAAAAACATCGTAACTTTTGAAGCTGTTAAATAAAAGAAGATTTATAAAAATATTTCTATATCATTTTATTAAAGATTTAAATCCAAATGCATTCGTTAATTCAAAGAAGCTCCTTTCTGATACATTTCTAAATTCATTTTTTTTTTCCTCAGAAACGCATAAGATTAGCAAATGTCTTTATTCAACAACTATATAATCGAATGGCGTTATCCATTTTTTGATTCAAGCAATTTAGGAATACTGCAAGCAAATAAAATAGTGTCATAGAATTGAATAGAATTTCCGAAAACGATAACATGGGAAGGAAGAAAAACCTGCAGCCATTTGAGAAACTATTGTATCTCAACAAGGTTATACAAGTATTTTATTTACCAAAAATGAAAAACTCTATTCGATTCCAGACACCTTCAATAGTCAGGCTTATTATTTTTATGCTTTTACAATTAAAAATTAATCTGAAAATGTGTGAAACTTTCGCGTTATTGAGAAATTAATTTAAAAACCATCAAGAAGTATACAGGGTGAGTCATAAATATCGAAACAATAGGCTATCTCCTTAAATATTGCCCCTAGACCCATACTTCAAATTGCAAAGTTTCATCAAAAAAGGTAAATTTTTTGATAAGATAAGTTGCAACTCCATAAGGGTTCTATTTTAAAAAATACGAAAATTAAATTTTTATACGACCCCTAGAGAATAAAACTTCCAATTAGAAAATTTTTCCTTATCCTCTTCTGAATCGAACAAAAAAAAAATTCATCTCGATATCTGCAAATCCCTAGATGATATTATAATCCAAAATTTTTCAAAATTCGTGACTTACACCACTTTAGCATACATCTGAGTGCAGCGATATCAGTTCATTTGAAATACAATTTAGGGATCGACCATTAATTTACGCATTGTTAAATGTAGACCCAAGACAATACTTTAACTTTTAAATATAAAATAAAAGCGTATAGCTTTTTGCTTTAAACTTCCTTGACATATGCTAGATGTCTGCAATATCTCGAGCTTGGCGCCAGGCTCGTAATTGGCACGACCCATTGGCTGGACCGTCTTATTAAACACTTATAAAAAGTGTTATTAAATTAAATTATATTAATTAAACTCTCATTAACCGTGTCTTTAAAACTTATTGCCGCAGGCAATAAGTTTAGTAAAAATAGTAATAGCGATAATGACCCTTATATTAACTGGATCATATGGAATATATTTTAATGTTATTGTACATTTTAATGTTAATGGAAATATATTTTAATAAATTACTTAGAATTTTTTTCAAAAATCTAGTTTGTACCATTCAGCTTCAAAATTTATGTGGTTTTAAACATATTTTTACTTTTTTCTATCTTTACAAGAGAAAAGTATTGGATTCATGAAAATTTTGAATTCCAGTTTTCGACGGATTCACACGTTTTAGGGCTCAGAGATACCGAAAAACATGTTTCTACAAAATGTCTGTCTGTGAGTCACTGCTTCTGTATCTCTGTATATGATATACATTTTGTGAGTGGTCTATCTCAAGAACTATTACACAAAATTTAATTAAAAAAAAATATATATTTACTTAGTTCTTGATATACATTGATGCTGATTAGTTTTTGGTGTGAATCGCTTAACAGATGACCCTACTGTAAAGGCTTTTGTGCGATTTTCGCGATCGCTGTATCTCCAGAATGCAAGGAATATCGTCAATCTTCAGATTCAGTTATTCCTTGACATGAATTGATGTTATTTATATTTTGTTGTATATGGCTCCACGAGAAGTGCTGCAACACTGAATTTGTAACGATTTCTGCAATAGCTCTACTTTAAGAACTAATGCTGGAATTTCCATGAAAAGTCAGATGCAGTTACTTCTTGACATGAATTGGTTTTGTTTACGTTTTTGTATCAATCATCTTTCGCATGGCGTTTTCATAATGAATTTTGTATAGTTTACACGATTTCAATGATATCTTCTACTAATCCACGGAATTTCGTAGAGTCCTCCGATTGCTACATCCGAGTAGTTTATTCCAAACGGCATTAAAAAAATATTTATTCGAATGTTAAAGTCGAAGATTATAACGTTTCTGTTGCGTATTTTTTTTTTGTGCTAAGCTCCCACTAATATTTCATTCTAAGTGTATTTAATTGATCAAGGTTTAATGCGTTCAAACGAAACATCATTTAAGAAATTCAATTGAATAATTTCAATTGAAAACGTTTAAATGAAATATGCCGAAGATTCATTAAACACCTGTTCTTGTTTTAAAAAGATAACTGATTCGCAAGTTAAACAAAATTGTTAACACGTTGAGGATTTTTTTTATTTTTTTTTTTTTTATTCCGGCCAATTATCTGCAATAGGAAATCCAGGGTTCGAAAAAAAAACAAGGAAAACTTCGAACGGTTAGGTCGATGGTTGCGATTGGATTCGAACCCAATACCTACCGTCTACCAGTTTGGAGGCCCGTAATTAGAGGCATCTTTTAAGCATCGTGTAGTGGCAATTTTAACAAGAAAAATATGAAGTTGACAGGGATAACACAATGGAAAAAATTGAAGTCGGCGTGATAAAAAAATTAAGTTTAAATAAGCTGACTCATTTAAATAGTAATTAAAGAAGGCGAAAATGGCAAAACTTAAACAAAATCTGAAATCGAAACTACACAAGAAGGAGTTAATCACCTAGACACTTTTAAAAAAGCATTTAAACGTTAGGAGCCAATCTTTATTTAAAACTAACTGCACTTTTCTTCATCAGATGTTTTTATTTCAGTATTTCTCATTTTTAAACTTACATCATAAGTCAGTAACCCTTGGTTACGGTAACAATTCAATAGTTTTTTAACACCTCAATTAAAAAAAAAATTTAAAAAAAAATTGCCGAAAGATGTTTTCACCTCAGAAAATTTACTTTTAAAAATATAATTTGTTCACAAAAATTGCATCTTTTTTTAAATTGCTATTTTAAATACTTTTATTTTTTTTAAATATTATTTAAAATGCTGAATCAAAATTGAAAATTAAACATTTTCATTTAACTAAAAGAAAAAAATTCAACGCGACAAATAATATTTTGAGTTATGACAATTTTAATTTACTCTAAATTTTTTGAAAAAAAAATATTAAGAAAGCTTATGATGTGATAGTGCTTACAAATTATGTGGTTAACCATCACAAAACATTCAAAATTCAAACTCTATAAATAAATAAATAAAATAAATGTTTCCTGGACAACATACAGCAACATTGTTTCTTCAATTACACGCATTTCAATTTGTGTCTGATCCCTTGAAATCTCACGATTTATCAAAATTGTCATAACTCTCTGAGTTTTGGAGATATCAAGATAGAATTTTTTTTGTTCAATTCAGGAATGGATAAGGAAGATTTTTCTAATTGGAAGTTTTATCCTCTGGGGGCCATGTAAAAATTTAATTTTTGTATTTTTTAAAATAGGCCCCCCATGGAGTTGCAACTTATCTTATCAAAAAATTTGCCTTTTTTGGTGAAACTTTGCAATTGGAAGTATGGGTCTAGGGGCAATATTTAAGGAGATAGCCTATTGTTTCGATATTTATGACTCACCCTGTATATCCAATGATTAAGCTAACATAAGTTCTTTATCGCTGTAATAATTTTACAAATCATGTTGTCTGCCCTACAGATCATGAGAACAATTAAGTCTAGTACCGGGCCGGGAAATCTATTTGTAGAAATATAATGTAAGCTTGATCTCGGCCCGGCACGAGTCAGCTAAAAAAATATTAAAACGGGTTACACACAATGTAACGGTCCGATGTCCGATGTCTCTACACTATACAGGTTACATTTTTATATTGATGCTGTCAAACTAGTATGGCTCGTGACGCACATTTATACTTATTCTATAGTTAAAACCATTTTCGTTGAAAATAGGTCTATTTTACCGTTTCTACTTAAATCTTCAGAACAATTTTTTTATCGGCCCGGCCCGTTAGAAAATCCGAAACGATTCCGCCGGCCCGGTACGGGCCACGGCCCAAGCCCGGGCCCGTGCAGACCTCTAGCAGGAGGGTTATGTATAATGTCAGGAGTTTTTTTACCGTAATTTTTTATTTTAGTTCGAATCTCAAACAATAGGTGGCGCTGACGGCGATTGAAGGCCAGGTCGACGCTTCACTCAGCACTGATCACCTGGCCTTCAATCGCCGTCAGCACCACCTACTGTTTGAAATGCGAACTAAAATAAAAAAATTACGGTAAAAAAACTCCTGACATTATACATAACACTCCTGCAAATTTTTTTTAATAGCTCTCACCGTTTGCAAGCTATTGAATTTTAAAATCCATCAGTCATTTTTGGGACCCCCTGTATATACGTATATATACACTGTACAAACAAATGCAAGCAAAGAGGGATGAGGAGGAGTCCCTCTTTCCGAGGACACCAAAGGATAAAAGAAGAAATTTTTTGACATCCTTCAGAGAAACTGAAGATATAAGACTTTCCTCGGGGGAATATATACAGAGTGAGTAAAAAGTCCGTAAAAACTTTAAAAATTCATAAAAACCGAAAAAATAACCGAAATGAAAAACGGTTTGCAGGGTTAGTATCTATAGGTCACGGGGATTTTTTTAAGACACGAAAAAAAAAATAATTCAAAAAACAGCCAAGGGACCGTTCAAGTATTATGTAAGCATATTTTTAGTCATTTTGTACCCCCTCCACCCCCTTGTAAGAAAATATAAGCAAATTCTAGACCCCTCCCCCCTTTGCTTACGCAAGATTTTATGACAGTTTATACATCAATACTTCTTGACTTACAAAAAGTTACCAATCAATTACATTACTAATCCTACAAATTTATATAGGCATATAGGGATTGTGATATCAAACTATATAAAATGGTTTTAATATATTGTTGCTTATTGCATTAAACAAACCACAAAATACAAAATGGTTTAAATACATTGTTATTTATCACATTGAACAATAAAACAAGATATACAAGAAGTCTTAACATACTTAGGTATCATAACTAAAATTTTTGACATGAATCATACAAATGTTGGAGTTGAATTTGGTGTTCATATTTTAATCTGATGTCAAGGATCCTTGAACCCATGTTTCGACATTGTCTACTATAAAGTTTTCACTGGAACAGTGGCCTGGGGTATTGCAGGTTTCCGGTCCTTGTACTTTGTCAATGTTAGTATCCATAATTAAATCCGACTAAATTCACTATGCAACTAAAAGCAATACTCTTTCACTAAAAATTCATTATGCAACTGAACTAAAACAATAAATATCTGTGCCATGTATCCAAGACAAGAAAAACCCCAAGTAGGTTTTCTGCTTTCTAAAGTTCCAAAACCTGTAGAGAAGGAAGTTCGACAATAAGAGGGGAAAGACAAAAATTTCCAGAAATTCTGCAAAAATTCCCGGAATTCCATGACCGATTGAACGGGAGAAAAGAAAATACCGGACTTACCTAAAATAAAGTCAACTGACCAGTTACCCTGGCAACCGAGCCCAGCCACACCGGTTCCTGTGTTTTTCTAGTCTTGCAATGTACTTAACTTGGCACACACTTTACAGACAACAATGAAGACAAAGGGCGAGTGGGTGATGCGGGTCACGCGACTGCCGATGGATAAGCAAAGGATAAAATCGAAAATAAACGACAAATTTCGAATGGACTGTAGAACGCTCTTTCCCCATCATACTTTGTTTGCTTGTTGAATTTGAACTGCAGATGCTTCGTTGTTTAATGCTTACGTAAGAATTGTCATAACCCTCCCTCCCCCTTGTCAGAAAAAATAAGCAGACTCTGGATCCCCCCTCCCCCTTGAGTGCTTACGTAATACTTGAACGGTCCCCAATAGGTGGCGCTGACGTACCCAAATCAAAGAAAAGATACCCAAATAAAGAACAGAATGTTTCCTCAAACCGCCGAACAAGCTTTATGAGGCCTGCAGCTGTTAAAGGCCTCTTTCCCGTCCTCAAATCCTTTTTAAATCGGAATTTACGCAAAGCAATAATCGCTGATTCCTTGTTCATGTAAAATAACTTCACCAACAAAGCTTTGTCCTTCGCAGTGAGCATCCTTGATCAAGTTCACGGCTCACAACGGTGAACTAGTTGTGGATTAGGAGCGCAAGCTCTTATAACCGGTTCATTTGCATATTTCCGCGGAAATCGCAAGTACCATCGCCATCTGTCGGCTGTTTTTTGAATTATTTTTTTATTTCTGTCTTAAAAAAATCCCCGTGACCTATGGATGCTAACCCTGCAAACCGTTTTTCATTTCGGTTATTTTTCGGTTTTTATGAATTTTTAAATTTTTTACAGACTTTTTGCTCACCCTGTATATGTATGCGTTGGATTCTCGCGCATTATTCGTGAAACTTCTTAGGTTCTAGAGACAGTTGATTTTATGCATGGCTCTTGACGTATTTGCATTGTTGGCGATTTTATTATTTCACGATTCGTAAATGGTTGTTTAACAATTAACTTTCATGACAATCAGCCGAATTTATCAGTAGCGGATAGAGACAGCTTAATGCAATAATGTTAAAACTTTGACTGAGTAACGAATGGGGAAAAAAATCTAAAAATCCCTACATGTTTTCGGCGAGTTGTTTTCTTGGTATTGATGTTAAAGTGATATTATACTTATAAACTTAGACAAAGGTTATAATAAAAGTATTATTTCTTCAATTTTATTTTTTAATCATGATTTTAATTGCTATTTTATAGAAATGTACAATGAAAGCTATATTATAATCTTTTTAATATTAGAATATTAATGATTATAACGCATTCTTTTCAAATATTAATGACATAATCCTAAACAAAACCAGAGACTGGATTTTGGCGATTTTAGTGACAAGCACTCTCAAACGAACTGAATTTTCAGAAACCTAAAAATTCACACGAATCAAAACACGGAGTTTTCGGCAGACAATTAACGACGTGAACAGCTCCAATAATGATTCCTAGATGCTGCGCGCCTATTAAAACGAAACAACAACAACAACAAAAAACATCACTGGGCACAAGAAACTGGCTATGCAGCAGGCTCTAAAATGGACGAAACTCGCCATTGCCGCGGTCACTAACGTACGTATGAGAGCTGCGCGCCCATTTAAATAACAACAACAAAAAAAAAAAAAAACCACTGGATGTACGAAACTCACTGTGTAGCAATCTCTAAAGTGCACGAAACTCGTTGTGCAGCAATCTCTAAAGTGCATAGAACTCGCTGTGCAACAATCTCTAAAGTGCACGAAACTCGTCAATGCCGCAATCACTAACGTACGTATGAGCGCTGCGCGCCCATTTAAACAAAAACAAACCATTACTGGATGCAAGAAACTCGCTCTGTAGCAATCTCTAAAATGCACGAAACTCGCTGTGTAGCAATCTCTAAAGTGCACGAAACTCGCTGTGCTGCAATCTCTAAAGTGCACGAAACTCGTCAATGCCGCAATCACTAATGTACGTATGAGCGCTGCGCGCCCATTTAAACAAAAAGAAACTTAACTGGATGCATGAAACTCGCTGTGCAGCAATCTCTAAAGTGCACAAAACTCGCTGTGCAGCAATCTCTAAAATGCACAAAACTCGCTGTGCAGCAATCTCTAAAGTGCACGAAACTCGTCCATGCCGCAGTCACTAACGTACGTAGGAGCTCTGCGCGCTCATTTAAACAAAACAAAAACATCACTGGATGCACGAAACTCGCTGTGTAGCAATCTCTAAAATGCACGAAACTCGCTGTGTAGAAATCGCTAAAGTGCACGAAACTCACAACATCACTGGATGCATGAAACTTGCTGTGCAGCAGTCTGTAAAACAACATCACTGGATGCATGAAACTCGCTGTGCAGCAGTCTGTAAAGAACACGAAACTCGTCAGTTCCGCGGTCAACGCTCTTATGAGCTCTGTGCGCCCATTTAAATAGCAACAACAACAAAAAAAATTACTGGATGCACGCAACTAGTTGTGCCACAACAAAACTCTTCAAAGCTGCTGTCTTTAATGACTCTAATGACTCTAAAACCCAAAGAAACGTCTTTGGATGCACGAAAGTCGCAGTGAAAAAATTTCTAAAATGGACAAAACTGGTTAATGCCGAGGTTACTAACGCCGAAATGAAACCATTAAAATATGCATGCGTTTATTCAAAAATACTCGATAAAATTTTGAAATATTTTTCTAATGTTTATAAGACATAAATATTATGATAATTTTTAAATAAGAAAAAATTATTTTTGATACAGGAATGCGCTATCGTATTAACATTTCACGTTATAATATTAAGAGTAATAAAATTATGAGAAAAAGAAAATATAAATGCACAATACAGTGTAAAATACAGAGAAAAGTAACCGAAACGAACATCAATACCAAGAAAACAATTTGCCAAAACCGGGTAGGGATTTTTGGATTTTTTCCCCGTTTCGTTATGCAGTCTAAGTTTTAACATTGTTGCATTAAGCTGTCTCTATCCGCTACTGAATTTATCCAACAGCGCCTAAAGATGTTTTTACTTCAAAAAATGTGGAGAAGGCGGAGAAAAAAATGTATGGTTTTTGATCGATCCGGTTAATTGGACAAACCCGGTTAGTAGGAGTCTGGATAATCGGCGCTTTAATGCGTGTGTTTATACATATATGTATTAAACAGCATGCATTAAAGTTGTTTTCACAAAATACATACACGCTAATTAAACTGGGACACCGTTGTGGCTGATGACTTGGACTCTAATCCGTTAAAATAAATCGAGTTAGCTGTCTGGATCTGATGTAACGAAAATACTGTCTAGCTCTCTTTAAAAAGACTTTCACCGAGAGGTATCCCAAGTATAGGTCTATAATCTTGACAGATAGAACTTAAAGAATAAAATCAATACGAGCAACACAGTCAGATTTGAAGATACGTATGTATATTTATTCTTGTTACATGAAATATACAATATTTTTAAAGCGTAAGTAACACAAACTACTTTTAATACGAAAAAAAAAAAAAAAAAATCCTCATGAGTGTTCCCGTTGACGAAGTTTGACTGTATGCCTTTTTAGGTGCGTTCGTAATTATGTAAATACGAAGCACCTATTGTTGTCGCTCAGTCCGTTCGTCTGTCCGTCTGTCTGCCCGTCTGTCTGTCCGTCTATCTGTCTGTCCGTCTGTATGTCCGCATTTAACAACGCAAAAACTACCCAACCGAATCGTTTGTAATTTAAAATACATAATTATAACATAATTTTCTCGAGTCATTTGAAATTTTATGAAAATCGGATTTATAGATCAATTACAGGGACAATCAAAAGTATTCCATTACATTACGGTCAATGGGAAAAAAGTTTCAAATGCATTTTAATAATGTTACACTCATTCGAACATAATAGAATTGGCATGAATCTATGAAATATATGCTAAAATATGCATTCTGTACAATCTGTGATGCAAAGAATTTTTATCATTAAATTACAGGGCCACACAAAATGCTACTACATAATGCTATACGGGGAAACATTGTTTGGGGCGTGTTTTAATTATATTCAACTATTTCACATTTTATGAATAAGATATACATTGCTGAGGTGTAATAAAAATTACTTCCTGCATATTTACAGAAACACAAAGATTTCGACTACCATACTGTATCCGATGCTCTACTATACCAGCAAGATCTGAATATTTTTAAAACTTCGTTATCGTACGAACGCACCTCATTTGCTACGTTCACGTGCAATTTCCAACTTGTTTTACTTTCTTTTATCTTCAATAGAAAAAAGTATTATATTCGAAATTTTTTTCGACTTCCGATTTTCGACGGTTTTACACGCTTATGCGTCAGAAATTCCAAAAAACATGTTTTTACAAAATTTCTGTCTGTCCAAGTGTGTGTATGTGTTTATCCGTATGTCGCCATTGCACCATCAAAAAGAGTATGAAGTTATGCATAGAATTGAACCAAATTTTTTGTGTAAGTGTTTGGATATGGCTAGTTGGTCCTCGCTGAATTTGAGAAAACTCCGCCGTATTGGGGAGCTGCAATAGCAATTTTTGTGTCATTTTCAATATTGCACCACCGGAAAGTGTATGAAGTTACGCTTAGAATTGAACCAAAATTTTTGTGTAAATGTTTGGCTTGACTAATAGGACCTCCCTAAATTCGAAAAAAAATCCACCGAAAGGGGCGCTGTGATAGTAGCTTTTTAGTCATTTACATTATTGTACCAACAAAAAGTGTATAAAATTATGCATATAACTGTTTTTTTTTTTTTTTTTTTTTTTGTGTGTGTGTATGGCAAGCAGATTTTCACTGAATTTGAAAAACATCTGCCTATCGTTCTATTGTCTGTCGACTCGTGCAGAGACGAGATTTCGCGTCCAACTTTAAACTGATTGTATATATGTATATAATTATATAGTTATGGAGGTTTTCTTTTTTCACAAAACCCCCCTCCCTTTTTCCACCCCCCTTGGTGCGATTCTGCCCATTAACGAACTTGACCGAGATTTTCTGCCCCTTGATTTTATGTAACAGTTTGGAAGAGATTTGTGCAGAATTATGGAAGTTATTGTATCCATATAAAAGTCATATAGATAGATAAATAGATACATAGATAAAGTTTTTAACTGGGGTAGTTTTGAGCTCTGGGAGTCGTGATCTGCAAACATTTTTTAGAAACTTTAACACAGGGGAAAATATAATAGATATTATTGCTTATAAAATTTACCGATTGTACCGATTATATTGGAATATTTATTAAAAAATAGCATTCAACTTCTTCTCTTTATTTTAATGTAATTACAGTTTTTTTTAATTTAATTATATTACTGATATTTATTTCAGTCCTAAACCCTTTTCTATCTCTATTTATATTTAAAACTACATTGGCCTTAAGAAGTTAAAAATACAGTTAGACGTCATACTACACAACTTCACAATATATTTTTTAATAAAAAAAACAAAAAAATTGCTCAATACTCCCGATCACTCTTGTGCGTAAATACAAACAATTATTAAACAATTTTGACACTTTTGTTGAAACGTACATCTCTACCAATTTTCCTTTTCAAACTGTGCCTTTTAAAGTTGCTACTATTTACACACCTCAATTAAATTAGAGTGTATTTTCCTCCTTCCCTATAATAATAATAATAATAATAATAATAAATAATAATAAATAAATAAACAAATAAATAAAAATGTGTTCAATATTACCGATCACTCTTGTGCATAAATACAATCAATTATTATTTCTTTATTTTATTTGAAATTTTTTTTAAAACTCTTGTTAAAATGTACATATCTACGTATTTTCTTTTTCAAACTGTGTCTTTTAAAGTTGCTACTATTTGCACACCTCAATTAAATTAAAGTGTATCTTCTTCCTTCTCTGTAGAAAGATATATAGCTGATATTAAGTCGATAAATTAAGGTTTTATCGATTGTTTTATTTTAGAATCAACGGTAATTCACAAACTAATTTTCTAAAGGCTAGCCGGTGGTTTCCTTTGTCTGCAGCGCCCAAGGCATATCGAAAACAGGATAGCAATCAGCCAGCATTTGGCCTCTAATTTGAGAGGACTCACTCCGTTAACGGACATCCAATTTTCATTATTGTCGGCTTTCAATCTCTATGTCTCTCTCTCTCTAAGTACAGCGTTGACGATCTGCCTGCTTGCCTCTCCCCGCTACCCCGTGGGAAAGCCGTGTGGCGCATAGCCCAATTAATTGCGAGAGAGCAGCTCCAGATCTTTATTTACTCAACATATTAAATTTATTTCTACCATCTTGATGAAACCGCTTGTCAACATGGCCGGGATGGGATGCCCCAGGGTGCACTTCCAGATTACGCACGGACTAGAGTCCCAAGAGGTGCCGCGATATTGGGCGCACGCACTTCCGTCAAATATCAAAACACATCTGTACTTTTAGCTTAACCCATTATCTGATAAGTGTATACTTACTACTCAATTTCTTTTCAGACGTAAGTTGGCTTTAGGAAAGAAAAAATTAATGCCGTTAATAAGTTTTTCATATAAAAGTGGTCACTAGATTTATGTACACTGGTATATAATTTCAGTGGTCATAAAATTTTTAAAGTTACCTTATGATGTTGTAGTCCCTGCACTTTTAAAAATGAATACATGAAAACATATCTTTGAGCCATAATATATTTTGTTCCGATTCGGCAAAAAATTAAATGCTTTATTTCGGTTCTGTTTTTTGCTCTTTTAAAAGTAATAATTTTTGGCTGAGTTCTGGTTTCCTTTTTACCAGAAATAACTTTTTCTTTTTTTTTTAAATTTCGAATCTAATTTCAATAAATCGTCAAAGAACACTTAAGAGGATTTTCAAATTCCCTTCTCAAAAAACGGGAAACTTTTTGACAAATTTTATCACTCATTTTTAAACGTAAAGTTAGCAGACATTCTTATTAAAGCGATTTAGTATTGAATGGCAATTTTTACTTTTTGAAAATAAACTACGTATCGAGTTATAAACAATTTGGTATTGAACGACGTTTTTCACTTTTTGATAAATAAATTACTTACTGCATTTAAAGCGATTTGGTATTGAATGGCGTTTTTCACTTTTTGATAAACAAATTATTTATCGAATAATATTTGATTTGACATTGAGTGGCGTTTTACTTTTTCTTTTTCTTTCTTTTTTTTCTTTTTTTTTTATAAATAAATTACTTATCGAGTTATACACAATTTGATATTGAACAGCGTTTTTCACTTTTTGATAAATAAATTACTTACTGCATTAAAAGCGATTTGGTATTGAATGGCGCTTTTCACTTTTTGATAAACAAATTATTTATCGAATAATATTTGATTTGACATTGAGTGGCGTTTTACTTTTTCTTTTTCTTTCTTTTTTTTCTTTTTTTTCTTTTCTTTTTTTTTTTTTTTTAATAAATAAATTACTTATCGAGTTATACACAATTTGATATTGAACGGCGTTTTTCACTTTTTGATAAATAAATTACTTACTGAATTAAAAGCGATTTGGTATTGAATCGCGTTTGTCGCTTTGTGATAAATAAATCATTTATCGAGTTATAAGTGGTTTGGTACTGAATGGAGTTTTTCACTTTTTGATACATAAATTATTACTTATCGAGTTACAATCGATTTAACATTAAATGGCGTTTTTTACTTTTAGATAAATAAATTTCTTATTGAGTTATAAGCAATATTTGTCAGGACGGCTAATTTTTCTCTTTCCCGTAATGTCGCTTCCGAAAATTCGTTATAAAATGCCAACATTTTGACAGTATTTTTTGAAATATTTTTTGAATTAATCAAAAAATTGACAGCGCTGTTCCTCTACTTAGTTTCTGAATAAGGAAATATGCCAATTTCATACGTTTCAAAACAAAAATTAATTCAGAAATGTGTCAGAAAGTAGTTCCTTTGAGTATAAGAATTATTGTTTGTTTTTTTTTTTTTCTTTTACATTCTTACAAAATTTTATATTTAATACAAAAAGTATTACATGTACGCGGCAGTAATACAGATATTCAGCACCAGGATTTCCTGAATATCTTTTTTAAAATGGAATTTAAGAATACGAAGTATAAAAATAAATAAGTAAAAATTTGGGTACAAAGTATAGGAACAAATTTAAATTGACTTGTACATTTTAATGGAACTTTAAAACGTTTATTTCTTTGCGATTTTGCAGTGCTGTTTATCACGTTATGATAGTGAAAAAACAAATTATCAAAATAATTTAAATGAAAGAATTTTTTTAAACGAAACTACAGTCAAATCAATACACAAGCAAATGAGTAAAAAAACGATAAAATTATGCGAAAAGAGCAAGAATACATTGTAATTTTAAAAGATATACTTTACGATTATGTGTGCGTAATATGACGCAGGACAACATTTTACTCTCAAAACCAACAACAAAAAACGATAAAATTATGCGAAAAGAGCAAGAATACATTGTAATTTTAAAAGATATACTTTACGATTATGTGTGCATAATATGACGTAGGACAACATTTTACTCTCAAAACCACCAACAAAAAACGATAAAATTATGCGAAAAGAGCAAGAATACATTGTAATTTTAAAAGATATACTTTACGATTATGTGTGCGTAATATGACGTAGGACAACATTTTACTCTCAAAACCACCAACAAAAAACGATAAAATTATGCGAAAAGAGCAAGAATACATTGTAATTTTAAAAGATATACTTTACGATTATGTGTGCGTAATATGACGTAGGACAGCATTTTACTCTCAAAACCACCAACACTCGACCCGGTATCAATTCGACAAAGTACTTATAGGTAGTCTGAGGCATCTGGTACCAAGCGCTGACCAACTGGTCGTGCATTTCGCATATATTGTGAGGAGGTAGCGTGAGAGTACGAATTAGGATTTTAAGGTGGAACCATAAGTATTCTTTTGAGTTCTTGTTCGGTGAATATTTTAGGCCAGGACATGACTTGAAGCTAGAATGCTTCTCGAACCTCTCCCTGATGGTTTGACTCGTATGACATGGTGCATTATCCTGTTGGTAAATGCAATAACCCGTTGGAAACATTGTTGTCGTGAATGGATACTCCTGGTCAGCAACGATGTACAAGTAGCGCATAGATGTCAATAAATGTTCTATGGGGATTATAAGTCCAAATATAATGGTTTCAACCATTATATACTATATTAAAAATAACAATTTTTGAGACATTTTTCATAACTTTTTTGTAATTTTTCCAACTTTTTTTTTTTCAAATTTATTACATTTTTTAACTTTTTTTTTAATTTTTGTTTTTGTAAAAAAAATTGTGGTAAATTTTTTATTGCTTTATTTAATTAATAATACTCATTAAGGTGATAATCACACAAGAACTGAAACGTGTGTTTAACTTTCCATTTTTAAGTTGATATTCCAAAGTTTCAGTTGAAAAAAAATTTAAGAAATCAATCTTTTTTCTATAAAACTTGATATTTTACATTGTTTTGTTTAATTAATAATACTCAATAAGATGTTGATCAATCAAAAATTTAAATATGTGTTTAATTTTCTTCTTTTAAATCAATAATCAGATCGTATAGTTGAAAAAATCTAAAGAAATTGATGTTTTCGTTGATTTGCTTTATTAATAGTCTCATTAAGAAAAATCTTAAGAAATCAGTCTTTTTTCTTAAAAATCGATATTTTTCATTGTTTTGATTAATTAATAATACTCAATAAGATGTTGATCAATCAAAAATTTAAATATGTGTTTAATTTTCTTCTTTTAAATCAATAATCAGATCGTATAGTTGAAAAAATCTAAAGAAATTGATATTTTCGTTGATTTGCTTTATTAATAGTCTCATTAAGAAAAATCTTAAGAAATCAGTCTTTTTTCTTAAAAATCGATATTTTACATTGTTTTGTTTAATTAATAATACTCAATAAGATGTTGATCAATCAAAAATTTAAATATGTGTTTAATTTTCTTCTTTTAAATCAATAATCAGATCGTATAGTTGAAAAAAATCTAAAGAAATTGATATTTTCGTTGATTTGCTTTATTAATAGTCTCATTAAGAAAAATCTTAAGAAATCAGTCTTTTTTCTTAAAAATCGATATTTTTCATCGTTTTATTAATTAATAATACTCATTAAGACGATAGCTGTTAAAAACTAGACTGTATGGTTAAGTTACCTTTTTTTAAGTTGATGTTAAAGTTAAAAATATAATGAAATTAGTTCTTTTCTATAAAACTTCATATTTTCATTATTTTTGTTTAACTAATAGTATTCGTTAAGATGCTCATTAAGAAAATTCAAATATATCTTTAACTTTCCTCTTTTAATTTGATAATCAGACTGTATAGTTAAAAAATCTAAATAAAGCGCTAAAAACTGAGATTTTCCATTGTTTTGCTTAATTAATAATACTCATTAAGGTTATGGTAGTTCAAAATTCAAATGTAAATTTAATCTTCATTGATT
The DNA here is from genome assembly GCA_964019185.1 of Maratus speculifer. Lineage (NCBI taxonomy): Eukaryota > Metazoa > Arthropoda > Arachnida > Araneae > Salticidae > Maratus > Maratus speculifer. Next base: position 72,513,700 of record OZ025296.1, on the reverse strand, counting down.
GATAGTATGATTATCTTGTCAATGCAACGTTCATTCCTCACGTTATAGTAGAAAATTTACTCAAAAACGCTATTTTCCCGCTAGGGGGTGATGTTGTCTGACGGAGAGGGTACTGGAGGTGAGGGGACCGAAGGCGGTGGTGGCGCAGACGGTGATCAACCGCCCTACTGCCTGCGGCTGAACTTAAACTGTCCTTTTGCTACTGCTCTCATGAACTGTTATACTTGAAAGAATTTGGTTTGTACTATTCAATTCAACATACAAGATACACTAAAATGTGTTATCAATTGAAAAACATCTATAAAATCAAAATTTTGGGGATTTTTTTTAAATTTCGTTCTTTTTTTTATCGCTCCCCGCCCATCCTCATTAGGAGAGGAATTTTCGAAAATCGTTTCTTAATTGCGCTCGATGTCATAAGAAGTAATTTTACCCCAGTTTTCACGATTTTAGGTTCAGCAGTTTGTGTTGTGCGTTGATAAATACAAAATCCAGATTTTTTTTTTTTTTTTTTTTTTTTTTTTTTAATGTATAAAGTTTAGCTGGGTACTCGCGCTTCACGGGTGTATATTTTACCATACTATATTACAACCATGAAAAAAAAATCCTCCTTGCTTTATCATCAACATTAAATTCTTCTGTTACATGCCTATGATTCATGCTTCTTACTCAATTTATTTAAATTACAAACATTTAAAACATGTGTCTTCAACAAATTCCATTTAAAATGAAGAAAAGAAACATAAGAAACAGAAAAAGAAGTACCATAAGAAAACAAAAAATATTTTAACTTCAAACACACACATTTTCTCACTCGAAATGTAAATATTGCTATTGGCGAAAATTGCGCTTATCTAATACACATTAATCCTTATTTTCTTCTCATTGAACAGTTAATAAACCGCCAAATATAACATAAATTTCAAAACTTTTGAAAAGGAAAAATTTATTATTCGTACTAACATTGCTTTCATATTTAAATCCAACATATACAGGGTGATTCATAAAAGATGGGCAGAACTTTAAGGGGTTATAGTACACTTAAAGACAAATAATATTAAATAGGAGACTAAGGGTCCCAGACGTATCCCCAAGGAGATAGGGGGCATTAAAGTTTAGGGTCCGAAATTTCAAATGATTATAAAAAATGGAAAAATTGGTCGATTCGTTTGCGGTTTTTGCAAAAAATTTTCTTTATGCCAGTATTTTCTTGAAATAAAATTTTAAAGTTCAATTTCAAAAAATGCCGATAGGGGGCGCTTTAGACTTTGGAGTAACAAACAACTATTTTTTGTATTTCTTTAAATGATTTCGAAAGCTTAGACTTAAACTTAAATTTTGATCTAAAAATCTGAGTCCTAACGAGAAGTTAAGTAGCGTAAACTGAAATTTGAAATTTGAAACCCTTCTCCCCCCAGAACAAAAATCAGTTATTCCCGATCTTTGTGTCGTAGATTAGGCTCTAACTACTGCCGCGTTTTGCTAAAATTATTCTTTATGTCAGTATTTTCTTGAAAATAAATTTTAAAGAAAATTTTCAAAAAATTCCGATAGAGGGCGCTTTAGACTTTGAAGTAACGAACAACTATTTTATACCGTTATTTTTTGTGTCTCATTAAATGCTTTCTAAAGCTTAGACTTAAATTTTCAGCCCAAAATCTGAATCGTTAGACGTGGTTAAGTTTCTGGGGAGAGGGGTTTGAAATTTCTACTCCTGAGCACAGTTCAGTTTACCATGTCCACACATTGTGTGCTGTGATACGAGGTAAAAAGACACAAATTAGGATTATGTTACCAAAGCATATTTATTAACATGTAATTACAATAAATGTTCAAAATTGTGACCACCAGAGGTTATGCACGCAGAACAACGGCGAAGAATGGAACGGCGAACATTCGCGAAAACATCAGGCTTTTCGAGCACTTCCCCTACAGCGGCGGAAAGTCTGGCGACCAGTTCCTCGGGGGATTCAATGGGTGTCTCATACATAAGAGCCTACAATTGTCCCCAAAAAAAGAAATCGAGGGGTGAAAGATCTGGCGAGCGAGCAGGCCAAGCAACAGGACCACCTCGACCAATCCATCTGTTCGGAAATGTGATGTCCAGATAGTTGCGGACGTCTCGTACGTAATGGGCTGGCGCTCCATCGTGCTGGAACCACATGACCCGCCGGATGCGTGGAGGAACAACGTTTAACAGGTCTGGCAGCACATGTTGCAGAAATGTGAGGTATGTTTTACCGTTGAGGCGTTCAGGAAGAAGGTACGGTCCGATTAGGTGGTCTCCGAGGATTCCTGCCCAAACATTGATGGAAAAGCGTCTCTGATGAGCATGTGGATACGTAGAATGTGGATTGACATCCGCCCATACATGTGCATTGTGTGTGTTAAATGTACCTTCACGTGTGAAGGTACCTTCATCGGTGAAAAGCACAGTTCGTCCAAAATGTGGATTTAGCGCATTCTGCTGCAGAAACCAGCGGGCGAATTCAATACGATTTGGATAATCCCCTGGAGACAGTTTCTGGACTCGTTGCACATGAAACGGGAGCAAATGTTCATCCTTCAGTACCCTCCAAGTCATGGACTGTGAGGTATCCACCTGCCTAGCCACTGTTCGTGTACTTGTACTTGGCTGCGCCGCTACTACATCCAGAATGGCTTCTGCAACAACTACTGATTCGTCCTTTTTTGCACGACCTGCATTCGACCGGGAAGCGAGAAATGATCCCGTCTCACACAACTGTCTGTGCAAGCGCTCGAAAGTTTTGCGGTTAGGCAACCGCCTGTTGGGAAATCGCTCTCCGTACATTCGTTGTGCCTCTGCACCATTTCCATCTGCCTCTCCGTAAATTAAATGCATCTCAGCCTTTTCCTTAGTCGTGAAGGGCACCATCTTCCGATTCATTACTACAGCGACTTACACTTGACTCACCGTTCAGTGGTTTTTATGCCTGAATCGTGTCGAAATTTTGCATACGTGTTTTTCTTCTTCCCCATTTGACATTTGCATACTTTCTGTCTCCTTCTTCACCCGGTGACTAGCGTCAGGAATGGAGCTTTAACGTTTGCATGAGCGACGTTTCCAACTGTGCCAGTGCCTTTATGAGTGAATTCCGACTATGCAGTCCTTGACGAAAGTTGTATTTTTGCTTCGTATCACAGCACAGAATCGTTGGGCATGGTTAAGTAGTGCAAACTGAACTATGTTCAGAAGTTGAAATTTGAACTCCCTCCCCTCGCTACTGAACCAACCTCAGCGATTCAGATTTTGAGCTGAAAATTTAAGTTTAAGTCTAAGCTTTAGAAAGCATTTAATGAGACACAAAAAATAACGGTATAAAATAGTTGTTCGTTACTCCAAAGTCTAAAGCGCCCTCTATCGGAATTTTTTTAAACTTTTCTAGAAAATTGATTTTCAAGAAAATACTGACATAAAGAATAATTTTAGCAAAACGCGGCAGTAGTTAGAGCCTAATCTACGACACAAAGATCGGGAATAACTGATTTTTGTTCTGGGGGGAGAAGGGTTTCAAATTTCAAATTTCAGTTTACGCTACTTAACTACTCGTTAGGACTCAGATTTTTAGATCAAAATTTAAGTTTAAGTCTAAGCTTTCGAAATCATTTAAAGAAATACAAAAAATAACGTTAAAAAATAGTTGTTTGTTACTCTAAAGTCTAAAGCGCCCCCTATCGGCATTTTTTGAAATTGAACTTTAAAATTTTATTTCAAGAAAATACTGGCATAAAGAAAATCTTTTGCAAAAACCGCAAACGAATCGACCAATTTTTCCATTTTTTATAATCATTTGAAATTTCGGACCCTAAACTTTAATGCCCCCTATCTCCTTGGGAATACGTCTGGGACACTTAGTCTCCTATTTAATATTATTTGTCTTTAAGTGTACTATAACCCCTTAAAGTTCTGCCCATCTTTTATGAATCACCCTGTATTTTTAACTTTAATTTTTCATTAAAACCTTTTCTTTTTTCTTTCTTTCTTTCTTTCTTTCTTTTTTTTTTTTTTTTTTTCGTATTTTGAATAAAATGAGTAACAATTTCTCATAATTTTATTTTTCGATGTATACTTTTTTATTTTCTAGTCCATATAGCCGTTTTAGCCGTTTTAGTTCTTTAACCAAAAGAATTGATAAGCAATAATATTTATTTGAGTGTTTCCGTTACTATAGTAATGTATATATTTTCTAGACATTATCACTTGGAAATTTGAGTTTTTGATGCCAAAGGCATCGCCAAATTGGAGAAATGTAAAATATCTGACGAATTATTAGACTTGTAAGAATTTGGTTAGTACCATTCGATTCAGCATACAAAAATATACTGAAATATGTTATTAGTTGAAAAATTGCTATAAAACCTGATTTTTAATGAATTTTAAAAAATTCGTTCTCTCTCTTCTCTTCCTAAGGGTGGTAACCCTTAGGGGTGGAACTTTGCAAAATTCTTTCTTAGCGGCACTCAATGATATAAGGAGTATTTTTACCCTGAATTTCAAAATAGTAAGTTCAGTACATTTTTCTGTGCGTTGATTGAAACGAAATCCAGACTTTATTATATATGTATATACACAGGGTGTATCTAAACTACTGGGCAAAACTTTAAGGGGTGATAGTACACATCAAGACAAATAATATTAAATGGGAAACTAAGGGTTCCAAACATCTTCCGAAGGAGATAGGCGCCATCAAAGTTTAGGGTCCAAAATTTGAAATGATTATAAAACACGGAAAAATTGGTCGATTCGTTTGCGGATTTCATGAAAACTATTCTTTATGTCAGTATTGTCTTGAAAATAATTTATAAAGATAAATTTCAAAAAATGCCAATAGAGGGCGCTTTAGACTTTGGAGTATCGAACAACTTTTTTTATCGTTATTTTTGGCATCTCCTTAATTTGTTTTAGAAGTTTAGGCATAAACTTATATTTTGAGTTCAAAATCTGTGGTTAAGTAGCGCAAAATGAACTGTGTTCAATGGGAGTGGGTAGGTTCAAATTTCAAATGATTTTAAAAAACAGAAAAATTGGTCAATTGATTTGTGGTTTTCACTAAAATTATTCTTTATGTCAGTATTGTCTTGAAAATAAATTATACAGATAAATTTCAAAAAATGTCGATAGAGGGCGCTTTAGACTTTGGAGTAACGTACAAGTATTTTTTACCGTTATTTTTGCATCTCATTAAAATTGTTTAGAAGCTTAGGCATAAACTTAAATTTTGAGCTGAAAATCTGAATCGTTGAGAGTAGTTAAGTAGCGCAAACTAAACTGTGTTCAATGGGGGTGGGGAGGTTCAAATTTCAAATGATTATAAAAAATGGAAAAATTGGTCGATTCGTTTGCGGTTTTCTCTAAAATCATTCTTTATGTCAGTATTTCCTTGAAAATAAATTTTAAAGATAAATTTCAAAAAATACTGTTAGAGGGCGTTTCAAACTTTCTAGTAACCAACAACTATTTTTAACAGTTATTTTTTTTTTTATCTAGATAAATGTTTTAAAAGCTTAGACTTAAATTTTGAGCTCAAAATCTGAATCGTTGTGAGTAATTAAGTAGCGAAAAATTGAACCGTTTTCGTAGGGTGGGCAGGGTAACATTTTAACTCCTGAATACAGTTCAGTTTGCGCTTTTTAACCCCTCCCAACCATTCAGAATTTGAGCTCAAAATTTAAGTCTACGGTTTTACAAGCATCTAAATAGATACAAACATAACAGTTTAAAATGTTGTTGTTTACTCTAAAGTTTAAGGCGCCCTCTAACGGAATTTTTTGAAATTAATCTTTAAAATTATTTTTCAAGGAAATACTGACATAAAGAATGGTTTTAGAGAAAACCGCAAATGAATCGACCAATTTTTCCGTTTAGTATAATCATTTGAAGTTTGAAACTTCCCAACCCCATTGAACGCAGTTCAGTTAGCGCTACTTAACCACTCTCAACGATTCAGGTTTTCAGCACAAAATTTAAGTTTATGTTTAAGCTTCAAAAAAATTTAATGAGATGCAAAAAATAACGGTAAAAAAATAGTTGTACATTACTCCAAAGTCTAAAGCGCCTTCTACTGACATTTTTTGAAATTTATGTTTATAATTTATTTTCAAGACAATACTGACATAAAGAATAGTTTTAGTGAAAACCGCAAATCAATTGACCAATTATTCTGTTTTAAATAATCATTCGAAATTTGAACCTACCAACTCCCATTGTACACAGTTCAGTTTGCGCTACTTAAGCACAGATTTTGAGTTCAAAATTTAAGTTCATGTCTAAATTTCTAAAAAAAATTAACGAGATGCAAAAAATAACGGTAAAAAATAATTGTTCGTTACCCCAAAGTCTAAAGCGCCCTCTATCGGTATTTTTTGAAATTTATCTTTATAAATTATTTTCAAGAGAATATTTTCATAAAGAATAGTTTTCGTGAAAACCGCAAACAAATCGACCAATTTTTCCGTTTTTTATAATCATTTCAAATTTTGGACCCTAAACTTTGATGGCGCCTATCTCCTTCGGAAGACGTTTGGGACCCTTAGTTTCCCATTTAATATTATTTGTCTTGATGTGTACTATCACCCCTTAAAGTTTTGCCCAGTAGTTTAGATACACCCTGTATATATATACAGGGTGATTCAAAATTTTTTTTACAATACAAGAGGGGTGATAGTACACATCAAGACAAACAGTATTAAATAGGAGACCAAGGGTCCAAAACGTTTTCCAAAGGAGATAACCGTCATTAAAGTTTAGGGACCAAAATTTCAAATAAACATAAAAAACGGAAAAATCGGTCGATTGATTTGCGGTTTTCACTAAAATTATTCTTTATTTAGATATTTTCTTGAAATTAAATTATAAAGATAAATTTCAAAAAATGCCGATAGAGGGCGCTTTAGACTTTGGAATAACGAACAACTCTTTTTTAGCGTTATTTTTTGCATCTTATTAAATGCTTTCGTAAGCTTAGACTTGAACTTAAATTTAGAACTCAAAATCTGAATAGTTGGGAGTGGTTAAGTAACACAAACTGAGCTGTGTTCATAGGGTTCAAATTTCAAATGATTGTAAAAAACGGAAAAATTGGTCGATTCGTTTGCGGTTTTCGCTAAAACTAATTTTTAAATCAGCAATTTTTTGAAAATAAATTTTAAAGAGTAATTTCACAAAATGCCGATAGAGGGCGCCTTAGACTTTGGAGTAGCGTACAACTATTTTTAACTGTTATTTTTTTAATCTCATTAAATGCTTTCAAATGCATAGACTTAAATTTTGGGCTCAAAATCTGAATCGTCGGGAGAGTTTAAGTAGCGAAAAATTGAATTGTGTACGAGGAGGAAGGAGGGTTAAATTTCAACTCCTAAACACACTTCAATTTGCGCTTCTTAACTCCTCATAACGATTCAGAATTTGAGCTCAAAATTTAAATTTAAATCTAAGCTTCCGAAAACATTTAAAAGGCTTTTGCAATCATTTAATTAGAATCAAAAAATAATGGTTAAAATGAATTGTTGGTTACTCTGAAGTTTAAGGCGCCCTCTGACGGGATTTTTTGAAATTTAACTTTAAAATTTGTTTTCAAGAAGATACTGACTTAAAGAATAGTTTTGTTTTAAACCGCAAACAAATCGACCAATTTTTCCATTTTCTATAATTATTTTAAATTTGAACCTCCCCCTCCCCCTTAAACACAGTTCTGTTTGTGCCACTTAACCACTCCCTACTATTCAGATTTTGAGCTCAAAATTTAAGTTTAAGTCTAAGCTTCCGAAAACATTTAACGAGGTGCAAAAAATAATGGCAAAAAATAGTTGTTCGTTACTCCAAAGTCTAAAGCGCCCTCTACCGACATTTTTTGAAATTTATCTTTATAATTTATTTTTAAGAAAATACCAACATAAAGAATAGTTTTAGTGAAAACCACAAATCAATGAACCAATTTTTCCGTTTTTTAAAATCATTTGAAATTTGAACCCTCTGAACACAGTTCAATTTGAGCTATCTAATTACTCCCAGCTTGCAAATTTTGAGCTCAAAATTTAAGTTTGAGTTTATGCTTACGAAAACATTTACTGAAATGCAAAAAATACCGGCAAAAAATAGTTGTTCGTTACTCCAAAGTCTAAAGCGCCCTCTATCGGCATTTTTTGAAATTTATCTTTATAATTTAATTTCAAGAAAATGCCGGCATAAAGAATAATTTTAGTGAAAACCGCAAATCAATCGACCGAATTTTCCGTTTTTTATGTTTATTTGAAATTCTGGTCCCTAAACTTTAATGGCGGATATCTCCTTTGGAAAACGTTTTGGACCCTTGGTCTCCTATTTAACATTGTTTGTCTTGATGTGTACTATCACCCCTCTTTTATTGTAAAAAAAAAAATTAGAATCACCCTGTAGATAGATAGATAGACAGATAGATGTTTAAATTTAACGTCAATTATCTTTAAACTCAATTTACTCCAAATCGAATCCAAGTTTCTCAGTTTTTCTCACTTGTACCCCATGGCTTCAGAGGTCATCATATATATGAATAACCATTATATAATACCATTATATGTAACCATTAGCAGCCTTCGCCCGCTACGCTGGTCAGTTTCTTTAAAAGAATCTTGTATCAAACAAAATACATCTAGTAATGGTTAAAAACTTAATATATAATGAAATAGCCATAATCGTTGTCTTATTCGTATAATAGCTCAATATCCAGTTTAAAATGCATATTGAGGACATATTAGACAAATTATCTCTAAAATCACTATGTTTAACTAATTTTTAGTAGATTTGCTATCTTGAATTTCGCGCTTCTACTTATAAATGCTGCAGAGATGTATCGAAATGTCCTAAAAGTATGAACACCCATTAACCCTCTTAGGTGGAAGTTTCTAAAAAAAGAAAAAATACATGTTGATTTTAGTAAATACATGAAAACTAAAAACAGAGAGAATTAAAAAACAACAAACAAAGGGAGGCTATAAGAAAGCCATATTAGAGTAAAAAACATCTGACGGTGTTCACTGGTTGCAAAAAGTGAAAAAGCGCGAGTAAGTGTCAAAAGATAAAGGAGTTTAAGTATCAAAAATTAGAATTCTTTGGCAATTAGTACGAAAATAGTCAAAGAAATAAGAATTAAAAACTCCCTTTGTGGCGTTAAAAGATCTAAAAGAATGATGAATGGGATCAATATTTTTTATTGATTTTTGCCTCATTATTTAAGTTTAGTTCCATAGCTTTACTATTATTAGAAGACATTTTGCTCAAATACGTTACACATACCCCCCCCCCAGAAGGGGCAAGGGAAATGCATAATATGAATAAGTGATCATGGGGCTTAACAACGATATATCACATGAAATTTGTCGGCTAAATTTTGAAAAATTCCCCCTTGAGGGCAAAGTGGAGGGAGGAAATCGAGAGGTGTATAACATAAAATATTAGTCATAGAGCTTTACAATGATATGTCACATGATTAGTGTTGTCGGCAAAAGTTGAAAAAATACACTCCAAGGTTCCAACTATTGTGTTTGTGCCACCCGACCCCGGAAAACATCCTCCTCTCTCTCTTTCTCTTTTTAAAATTTTAAATTGCCCATTCCCGGGGTACCAAATTGGAGAGGAGGAATGAAAGGTCCATAATCTGAAAGAGTGGTCCGAGTACTTTATATTGTGACATCACATGACGGGTCCAAAAAAGTTTAAATTTTTTTAACCGCCACTCTAGCCCCCCTCAGGAATGGAAATTTTAAGATCGCTGAAACACATGTTAATTATTTTTATAATAAATTTATTTTCTGCAACTTCCTGTTCCTACTTAAACGGCCGCTAAAATGTGACAAATGTTTTAAACTTTTCGATCTCCTCTTAGCCCCCTTATGGAGGATGGGAATTCGTAAAATTGCTGAAATACATGTTTAATTATTTTTTTTAGAACATTTATAATCTGGAGTTTCACTTTCCTATTTATAACCTACTGCCAGATATAGCAAGATGATCAAAAATTTTCGAACCCCCATTTAATCCCCCTAAGGGGCGATTTTTCAAAACTCCCGTCTTAGAGCACGTTTACGTCATAAGAAGTATATTTTCCCCAATTTTAATGTTTCATGTTTCTACGTTCAGTAGTTAGGGATGTGCGTTGATTATCAGTCTGTCAGGACAAACTATTTGATATACGTATAAATTTCAAAATATCAGGTTTTTGCGAAAAAAAACATCGGCAAGTTATATATATATATAAAAAAAAAGGTACCTCACGAACTATTGCATTTAAAAGAATTTGCTTAGTACCACTCGATTCAGCATGAAAAAATGCACTAAAATATGTTATCAGTTGAAAAATAACTACAAATTCTGAATTTTACGGAATTTTTTAAAAGTTCATTCTATTTTTTTACCTCTTCCCCCCCTTAGGGGTGGAGTTTTCGAAAATCTTTTTTTTAGCGGCACTTGATGTTATAAGAGGTACTTTTACCCCAATTTTCAAGATTTTAGGCTCGGTAGTTTTTTCTGCGTGTTGATTAATACGAAATCCAGACTTTCTTTTATATATATAGGTTGAAAATTTCAGGTTTTGCGCCGAAGACATCGCCAAATTAGAATATGTGAAGTATCTTACGAATTACTGGATTTAAAAGAATTTGCTTCGTACCATCGATTCAGCATGAAAAAATACACTAAAATATGTTATCAGTTGAAAAATAACTAAAAAATTTGCTTTTTGATTTTTCGTTGTGGGGTGTTCGTTATCCTAACATAAAAATCTCTCTCGAAATTGTTCGTTAACCGGTCTGTTCGTAAAACGAATAGTTCATTAACCGATCACCCATTGACATAATTTCGTGAATTACGCCATTTTTTTAACCTACATCCTTGGCACTTTCCCTGCAAATTAGTCCTCGGCATTGGTTCTTCCACTTGTATCGAAAGAGCAACATAGGCATTTTTCAGAAGGAAAAAATAGCAGAAGCAGGGCTGCCACAGGCGACTATTTTTTAATTCCAACACGTACCACTTTCTCTCAACAGAAATACATTACAGTCATTTTGACAACATTGCAAGGGAAATAAACTTGAAACTTTAAATGAGAAAAATACTGGTGCGACCTGAATAGAAAAATAGTCCCTGCAGAAGGAGCCAGCTTCTTGCATGAAAAGATGAACACAAGAAAACAGATAAACATAAAGCAGTAATATATTAGTATATATATGCAACGCTGTAAATTTTCTTAAATTCTTTATTATCTGAAATAGGATGTTATATTTTGACTTTTTTTTAATCGAAAAATACATCGGAACTGTTACCAGAAAAATTATAGCAAAAAATAATAAATAAAAAATAAAAAGTTACAGTAATTATTCGGCAGTAGATCTGTGCTCAAATCAAGAAATCTAACTGTGCCCACGAGGTGGTTAGAACAAAGGGAAATAAAAAAACAAAATATCAATTCCTCGAAGTAAGGAACGTCCACCACTAAATTAATTCTTGGCCATCGAACATTGTTGGATGGTCAGAACGAAAATAATAGAATGTGTACACTGTTGCTTTTATTTTAAGAAAGATGATTTTAAGGAAAGACAAGACTGGGAGTAATCCATTGGGAAATATATGAGCGTTAACACTCGTTATCTCGAAAACTACACGACCGATTTTGATAAAGTTTGGAATCCATATTTACTGCGTTATGCTAAAGACCTACCGAAGACAGTTTTTTATTGCGAATAAAAGTTTTTAGTTTCGAATAAAGGCAATTTATCAGAAAATTTTCCATTTTCCAAAGAAAAAAAATCGGAAACTAATTGAAATTTTTTAAGACTGTCTACCGCATATAATTTTACATTTATACTCTACCACCAAAAAGTTTTTTATTGAAATCGCTCGATTACTTTACTTACTGCTCAGTTTTATCAAGCACATGAATTAAAGTATGTATAAACATTTGTATAAAATTTAGTTATAACAAATTAGTATAAAATGCTAGAATTAAAAAAATAATGAGTGGGAAAGTCGTTCTAGTTTTATCTTCCCTTAAAAATTAATTTATCAATATGAAATCTATTTTGAAATGCAAATAGTGCAAATATCATGCACTTGTAAGTATTTCCCTTTATTTTTATGTAAGACGTGTAATATAGAACAACCAAATCTATGGAAATTATTTTCATAATTTGTCGTCATTCCTGCGAAGTCCTCATTTTTATTCTTAATTTATTGTTTCCACAGATGGATGGATGGATGGTTCATTATTGTTTTAAAGCTTGTTTGTGACTATTGCAGTGTAAAAATTGCAAATAATATAACCAAAAATCAAATCTTGTAAAAAGGGCCATTTGACACTGGCAAGAATAGTGTAAAAAATGAAACATCTGTATGGAAATGTATAAAAAATCGACACAATAGGCTATTTACTTGTCACATTGTCTCGAGACACGCATTTCCAATTATAAACTACAAAGGGTAGCAAGATTGATGAGATAAGATGCAATTCCATGGGATGTCCATTTGAGTAAATACGAAAACTGAATTTTCATAGGTCCCCGTAGCGTAAAATTTCCCTGATTTATTTCTAAAATAAATACAAAAAAATCCACTCACGGATAATCATATATGTTCGTTTAAATACTGAACCAGGTTTTAAGATATTAGACATTGAAATGCGTGGAATTCAAGAAACAGTGTTACTTTAAGAGTTCCAGGAAACAAAAAAAATATATTTATTAAATTAGATTTTTTTTAATGATTAACCGTATATTTAGCAAACAAAAACACATCTTAAAATTTCAGTCATAAAAGTTTTTTTAAAAATATTTTTAAAGATCATTATTTTTTTAAGCACAGTAACTTAAAATTGTTCTAACTCATTTGTCGCATTTCAATTTTTTTTCATATAATTAAACAGAAAAATATAATTTAAATTTTGTTTCGGGATTTTTTTAAATATTATTTTTTTAAATATTATTTTTTAAAATAATCATCGTCATCTATATAATAAAAGCTAAGTCATGTGACTGTCATCAACAGTTCCGGGTTAACCGCTTCACTTTTTATATTCCAAGGCGTGTTATATAAAAAGCCATAATAAAAGTATATATATAAAGCCATAAAAGCCATATTCTAAAGCTGTCATTTTGCTACTGTTAGGTTAGTCGACCATAGCTGATAAATCGCCAAATAACATTCTACTATCTTCATTCCATTTAAATACAAATCTATTAACCATTTAATTTGAAATATATAACCTTATTTTGAAACACATAAATTTGAAATATATTTTTAAATGCATTAAAAAAACACGTCTTTCAGTCATCTCATTTCAAATACGATAACTAAATAAATAAAATTTTTTTTTTTTTTCAATATAAGCGCTTGGCGAGAAAAGACATTTGGCAACGTATTTTCTGGCACCCAATCTTTTATTTCATATACGCAATCATTTTTCTATACATGTATATATTTTATTTCGTGTGCAGAATATTTTTATCTACTCTTACATAGAAATAAAAAAATTGTGAATAATATATATATATATATATATATATATATATATATAGAACCATTAGATAATACTACAAATCAACATCAATTACTGTAAAAATTTGTTAATGCCAAACCATATCACACAGAGGAGCTGTCAGAATTAGAAATAAAATTGAAAATGTGGTATTTAGCTCGTTATCAAGGGCAATACTAAATAGCCACATTAATTGCGATTAATTTCTGAGTGGAAATCAGGATAGACCTAAAAATGATTTCCACATTGCCCGATTAATCGCAAATGATATGAATATATATATTTATATATATATATATATATACAGGGTGTCCGAAAAGTCTGGAAACGGCCGAATAACTCGAGAAATACATATGAGATTGAAAAACGTAAATATACGTGTTAAATATTTTTAAATAAGCTACTCTGTGATACCAAATTTGACCTTCGAAACCGACCCCTTGGGGGTCAGAGGGGGTCCAACTTTGAAATCTTAAGTTATAACCCCATTTTTTATTGCAGATTCGGATTCTACGGACAAAAATACGTAACTTTTGTATTTGATGTTTATTTCAAATCTTCGTTTATCACGGTGTAATCGAGCATATCAAATCGATACCTATTCCCGCTTTTCCAACGGGATTTTCCCTAATCGAAACTGATTGGGCAGAATTTTTGACGTCAAATTCCTCGTCTTTTGTATTAATAGCGTTTCCTGAAAATCACCCGTGGCGATTATTTCAATAGTGCTACACTGTTAAAAATTTGACCCATTTGCTGCAGCGTCACTCCACAGCTATTATAGAATATCACTTTTGCGACCAATGAGAATGCTCCATAACACAGTAAAGTAATCGTTTTCTATAAAAGCGGTGGAGTGACGATGCAGCAAAAGGGTCAATTTTTTTACAGTGTACTTTACTGTGTTATGGGACATTCTCATTGGTCATGAAAGAGATATTCTATAAAAGTTGTGGAGTGACGCTACAGCAAATGGATCAAATTTTTAACTGTGTAGCACTACCGAAATAATCGGCATGGGTGATTTTCAGGAAACGCTATTATTGCAAAAGACGAGGAATTTGATGTCATAAATTCTCCCCAATTAGTTTCGATTAGGGAAAATCCCGTTGGAAAAGCCGAAATATGTATCGATTTAATATGCTCAATTACACCGTGATAAACGAGGTTTCGAAATAAACATCAAATACAAAAGTTACGTATTTTTGTCCGTAGAATCCGAATCTGCAATAAAAAATGGGGGTTATAATTTAAGATTTCAAAGTTGGACCCCCTCTGACCCCCAGGGGGTCGGTTACGAAGGTCAAATTTGGTATCACTGAGTAGCTTATTTAAAAATATTTAACACGTATATTTACGTTTTTCAATCTCATATGTATTTTTCGAGTTATTCGACCGTTTCCAGACTTTTCGGACACCCTGTATATATATCTACTTATAATAAAATGCGTTCTGGAGAGGTGTGTGGAACGGTTCCAGGATTCGCCACTCCTATCTGTGAATGGACCCTAGCAATACGCCACGTTAGGCTTAATCGAAAACAAATGCAGACATATGACAGCTAAAAGATAATTTCTTTTACTTAAAATAACGTTTAAACAGCATATTTTTCTATAAAACATGTATATCATATCCAATTATAATGTATTAGGCTCCAAATTAAAAATAAGTAATTGTAAACATCAGATTACGATATAAACAAACGAACTCTGTTGCCATTCAGATTTTCCAAATCTTGAAACAAATGAATGACTCTTTGAACGCATTATTAAAAAAAAATCTACTTATAATAAAATGCGTTCTGGAGAGGTGTGTGGAAGGGTCTTGCAACAAAAATCAAAGCAAAGCAGATTCTTTCCGTGTTGCCAAACTAGCAAGCGAAAGAAACAACCTATCCAGCGTAAAATACGATCTACGGAGAAAAAGAGGTTTATTCCTTACTCCCTGAACGCGAATGCTTTTTTATGACGTCATATGTTAGCCAATCAACGCCGATTCCAAATAAAGGTCTGTTGGAGAAAGAGTGGAAAGCCAGATACCTATAAACGAAGTGTGTTTACGTTCAGATGGACGATAAAATCGACAAAAAAAAGCTAGATTTTCGTTGAATTTTACACTTACCACAGACATGTTATTCACACATTTTTGTTTTCATTTTTTGTGAAGAATCCGTTTTTATAAAATTTATTTTTGTGAAGAGTCCGTTTTCGTAAAATTTATTTTTGTGAAGAATCCGTTTTCATAAAATTTATTTTTGTGAAGAGTCCGTTAACGGACTCAGTTTTTCCCCTGGATAGATCCCTATAATAGAATTATTCTATTATTAATGAAAAAAGTGTTTTTATTGCATCTAAATTTTTGTGGCTTTCTGTTTAATAATTTATAATGTTTCTAGAGATTTTTTTCTAGAAAATATTTGTTGTAATTGTATTACAAATGGAATACGTTCTTTAAATGCACCTAACGTTCTGTAATTTTTCATGTTTTATCTTTTTTTTTTCCTTTTTTTAATCAAAGTTTTATTTTATTACTGGAATGCTTTGTTACTCAAGATACATTCAAATTTGTTTTCTACTATTAACTATTAAATAGATGCTTGCCAATATGCAAATTTACAATAATTTTGATTTATTCATGGAAAAGCTATAAACAATTCATAAGCATGAATTTGCTGTCATATTTTTTGGCTAACTCTTTAATTTATAAATATCACTGCAAAACATCATCATAAAAAACTAACTTATATAGTAGTAAGTGTTGACTTACCACGAGCTTGGCAGCCCTTTTTAATTAATTAATATATCCAGCGGCTCTTTTTCATCAACTTATGTACATAATGGCCCTTAATGTATTTTTTTTTTTTCAAATAACAAACATGATTTTAAAAGGAGGGTAGTTTTTCAAGACTTTTTGACACTCAGTCGACAACATTTGGAATTTTTCTACAGGCAGTCAGCAAATCT
Source organism: Maratus speculifer (assembly GCA_964019185.1). Taxonomy (NCBI): domain Eukaryota; kingdom Metazoa; phylum Arthropoda; class Arachnida; order Araneae; family Salticidae; genus Maratus; species Maratus speculifer. The sequence goes on along the minus strand of OZ025296.1, from coordinate 72,497,214 downwards.
CACGAATTTCATGTTCTTGATCAACGAAATTCATATTTTCTCTGTGCATGATAAGTAAAATTCACATTTTTTATCTGTATGCAATTGACAAAATTCATGTCCTCTGTGAGCATGATCGATGATATTTAAAATATTTTTAAAACAGTGACTGACAAAATCCTCAACTTAAGAATTTCCTATATAAATAGCTATGGTATTGGTTACCTATATAACAAAATTCATAATTTTTAACTGGCTCAATAAAACTTGCAATTTTGCCATGGGAGAAAATGTCGAAATTCATGATTTTTTTTTTCTGCCATCCATGACAAAATCTGCAATTTTTTTAAATTATAAATTTAAGAAATTTGCAGACCACATACTTACATAACAAATCGTGAGTCACAGGTTCATCCCTACCATTGTACTATTAACCTAAACAATTTGTCAAAACTCAAAATAATCTAACATAAAATAAAGACACAGAAATGTGCCGCTAAACTGCAATGGCGTGCTTGCAGGGCGGCTAAATACTCACCAAAGAAAAAATTAAATAAACAAAACTAAACTTCAAATTGAAAACCAAAAACAACTTATTAAATCTTAATTTTATGGGATATTTAATTACAAAACTATCTTAAAAATTACACACAGATTTAAGTTGGAATATAATCCAAAATTTTGAACTATTTACAAAAATTAAATTTAGATAGACACTGAATTATATTTACATTATTTACAAAAAAAAAATATATATATATGCATACAGAATAAATGAGAAATAATCATACTAGAACTCAAAATTAAACTCACTTAACATATGTGAAGCCAAATATTCTTTTTTCGCAACTCTTTTGACTAACAAAATACCTGTTGGCACAGGGAATCTCAGAACTTCGAAGTGTTGAAGAACAAAACTCAAAACTTTAGATCGTAAACGCAGCTGGACACTTTGTTTTGTATTCTTAACTAAAAACTCATTATATATAAATTTAATATATAATTAAGGATAAAATTATCCTCATCTCAGCGGAAGATGGCCCAGAAATTTAAAATCTGAGCCTATTTCTTTCTTTCTCAAAATGTAATTCGCAAAAATATTACCGAAGAACTTCTTTTACCTCCCATGTCGCTGAAAAACCAACAATCGTCTGCTCCCGCTCCAACATCTACTCTCTGACGTCACAACGTCAGGTGACAAAAAGCAGAGAGCGATTTTCATAGCGTCAGCTGAAAAAAGGCGCGAATTCTTAAAAGCCCCGTTTTCTAACATCCTCCCACCTTGATTTTCTTAAAATCAATTATTTCTCATTTAACACTAAACAAGTTTGATACTAAAAAATAAAGTTAAATTGAACATTGCTAGATCAAATAAACATGAAAAACAAATAGTAGGAACTAAATTGAAACACAGTACATAAATTATATAAAAATTTGAATTAGAGTACTTATTAACAAAATAAATCAAATAAAAGTCATTATTTACAGTCTTAAATATTACTTCTTACGTGGTTTAATCAACCTTCCATATCTGGATCTATTTTCCGGTGCCAAGGTAAGCACAGGATCTCCAGTTGATACTTCCAGTGGGTAAAGTTTTTGAATTGGTCGTGTCACACATCCGCTGTTAGTTTTTACCTGTACTATTCTGGAAGCACCATCCCTACTGTTGTATATTTTCACAATTTTGCCCATGGGCCACAATACACGTTTTTTTTTCTCAAGTTCAATGAGGACAATGTCCCCCACTTTAAGTTCTTGGCATTTAATATTGGCTTTCTGGACAAGTTGTCCCAAATATTCTTTGCGAAAACGATTTCTCAGTTCTTGTCGCAAACTGTTGACATACCTCACACGTACGTTCAATTTATCGGAATCGATAATATCTAAATCAGGCACTCCCACTTGTCTGATATCTTGCAGAAACAAGGAGGGTGTCAAAGGTATGAGCTCATCAGAATCATCCGAAATATATGTCAGTGGACGACTGTTTATTATGGCTTCAACATCGCACAGGACTGTTAAAAGCTCTTCAAAATTCACTGAGGATTTACCTAAAATTCGTACGAGTAAAGTTTTAATTGAGCGAATAAGTCGCTCCCACCATCCCCCCCACCAGGCTGCTGTAGGGGGATTGAACTTCCACTTAATTGGATAGCATTCAGTGATTTTCTTCCAATCCAGACTTTTCAATGCATTGTCCGTTCCTCTGAAATTGGTCCCGTTGTCCGAGTACATAACTGACGGACGTCCTCGTCTGGCGATGAATCTTCGAAAAGCCTGAAGGAAGGATTCTGTGCTGAGTGCCGTGAGAAGTTCAAGGTGAATTGCTCTGTATACTGCACAGGTGAACAACACGATCCAGGCTTTTCCCTTTGGCTTTAAAAGCAGAGGACCACACAGGTCAGTTCCGGTGACTTCAAAGACAGCAGCATCCCTCACTCGGTCAAGGGGTAAATGTATCGGGGGCGTTGTTAAAGGTTTGGAAGTGAATCTTTTGCATACTACACAACGGTTTATGCTAGATTTTATATTTCTCTTTGATGAAATAATCCAGTATTTCTGTCTTAATTTAGCAGCCAATATCTGCACACCAGCATGACAGTACTTTATATGATATTGTCTAATTAGGCATTCAGTTAAGTAATGCTTGGACGGAAGAAGAATTGGATATAAAAAGGAAAGTTCATCATCTCTTTCGATTATTTTAGTTTTCACCCGAAGAATATCGTCATTGCCACGCACAACCACCAAACCATGAACGGAATTTTCCTTCTCATGAAAATACTTTTTTTGCTCTATACCCCATAGAATTATCTCAGCTTTGGTTTTTTCTTCCAATGTTAGGGTATTAGTATCATAGGAAGGCTTCTTTCTCAGTTTATTCACAAATCGCAACATCCAGCAGAAAATCCTGACAATTTTGGAAAAACTGGAAAAATGCTCGTACCACTCAGTCCTTTCTATTTTCACGTTTAAGTTAACAATTTTTGTTTTCTTTAATTCTGAAGCGACTAATTCTTCATCTGGGGAAAAATTAAATTTAGGCCACTCCTCGGGAGTTGCTTTCAGAAAATCAGGCCCCTCCCACCAACCGCAACGCAACAACTGTTGGGGAGTACAGCCACGAGAAGCTATATCAGCTGGATTAATTTTTCCTGGGATGTGTCTCCAGCATTCTTTCTTAGACAAACTTCGAATCTCCTTTACTCTGTTATTCACAAAGAGACCCCAGTTTTCTTCTCGTTGAATCCAGCAAAGAGCTACAGTTGCATCCGTCCAGTAGTAGATTGGAACTTCCTCAAACAACAAAGCATTAGAAACGTATTTGGCTAAACGAGCTCCTAAAACACAAGCTAGTAACTCTAATCGCGGAATGGTCACTTTCTTCAATGGAGATACACGAGATTTGGCTGCCACGAACCTCACATAAACATCTTCATCTTCTTCACTTCTTAAAAATATAACGGTGGCATAGGCGCTTCTACTGGCGTCGCAAAAGACATGAAGGGACCAAGTATCTATTTTTCCATAACCTATGCGACGAGGAAATTTAAGCTGGGAAATACAAGCTAAATCTTGGTACCACATTAAAAACCGATTCTTTAATTCATCTGGCAAAGGTAAGTCCCAGTTTGCCTTTGTGGCCCAAGCTTCTTGAAGAATTAATTTGGCAGGTATCATTACTGGCACAATGAACCCCAGAGGGTCAAAAATAGAATGAACTATAGAAAGTAATTTCCTTTTTGAAAAATCTGATGATATTTGCTCAGTTTTGAATGGAATGAAAAAATTGTCATTTATCCGGTCCCACTGAAGACCTAAAACAGGACAGACCGGATCAGTGTGCTGTGAAGAGAACTTTTCACTTTCAGGACCAAATGTCCACATACGCAGTTCCATTTGGGCATCTGCCATAATGTCGGTTGCTTGCTTCCTAAATATTTCAAGTTCTGAGCTCGTATCCACTGAGGTTACGCAGTTATCAACGTAGAATGACTTTGAGAGCTTCAGGGCCACATCTTCGAATTTTGAAGGTACATTTTTAAGGTGGAATGAGATCACTGCTGCCAACAGGTATGGGCTACTGGTAACCCCAAAAACAACCCTTTTATGTCGGAATTCAGAAATTTTATTATTTTCCCACCAAAGAAATTTTAGATACTTTTGGTCTTCCCGCTTTATGCCAATTTGTAAAAACGCTCGCCTAATATCAGAAGTTACGCCAATCGCCTTTTCTCTAAACCTCATTAGAATCGCCGGAATTTCTTCTACGAGATTCGGACCTTTAATCAAACAATCGTTCAGCGACAGCGAGTTATCCGATTTGCATGAAGCATCGAAAACGGGCCTAATTTTACTAGTTAAACTATCTAATTTAATAACTGGATGATGTGGCAAATAATGTCCCTTTTCATTCTTTTCAGATTCTGGGATTTTTTCTATTACGTCTTCAGACAGCCATTCCTTAAATATCTTATCGTATTCTTCAAAATTGTTCAATTTTTCTAATTTACGAGTAGTAGCAAAAAGCCTTTTTTCTGCAATATGCCGATTAGAGGCAATGTTAGGTGGAAATTTTTGAACCCAAGGCAAGCTTACGCAATATCTCCCATCTTCGTTTCTATGAAGCCCCTTCAAAAACTGTTCCTCGGCTAATTGATCTTCCACCATTTTGGAAAACGTTTGCGCTTCATCTGCTATGCCAATTGTTTCTAAACTCCACATATCAGAAACTTTCATCTTTTGAACATGTAGATTAGTTACTAACATGGATTGGGTACCCTCAAAACTCTGAACATTTAATCCTGTTGGTTCTCCACATAAAGTCCAACCCAATTTAGTATTAATGGCTGTCAAACCCTCATTAAGTTGAATTACATCACCCGTAAGAATTTGTCCATAAATATCACTACCTATCAAAATTTCTATTTCCGGGTAACCCTCGCCCACATCTGAAATCCAAATTCTATGCATTTTTAATTCCTTTAATAAAGGACCTTTAGAGACGCGTGGTATCCCTCCGCAAATTTTTTCCTGATCTAGAAAGCAGAATTGATATTCAGCACGTCTTCCTACAGGACATAATCTCATAGAATATCGTTTATGATCTTTAGACTCAGTTCTTGTCCCTCCAAACAGAGAATGAGTTAAATTCTCAGAGGAAAGGCATTCTAATTTTAAAGCTTTGGCTGTAGATTTCAGCACATACGACCTTTGAGATCCGCAATCCAGGAGACACCTGACCTTTTTCCGTATGCCACCTGACACTATCTCCACCATTAATGTCATAAGAAGGACTTCTTTCATACATGAAGGTGTAGACATAGTAGTTTGTACTGTAGTCGACCCTTTTGCGCTAGCCGTACTCTCATTTTTTTTCTCTTGAATCTCGGGACACAAAATTATGGGGTGCGATCGCTTGCACAGGTGGCATTGTATGAATAATTTACAATCCTTAGTAAAATGGCCAGGCTTAAGACAGCGTAGGCAGCACTTTAATTCTCTTAATTTATCTAACCTTTCCTTCAGGGGCAAAGACCGAGCCGAAAAACATTCTTTACTCTCATGATTTTTCCCGCAAAATACGCATTTTTGTTCCTTAGTTGCTACCAAACTTGCAGCACTCACGGGCGGTTTTTTATTTTTAAATTTGATCTCTTTAGGGCGTTCATCACGTGAAGGAGGAGAAATTTCAAACCCAGACCGTGCAAGTTTGACTCTCTGTTCCCCCTCAACTTCTTTTCGCAGAAACTGTAAAAGATTCGAGAGACGTGGTCCCTTGTCACTAAATAGAACGCTTCTCTGCCATACCCTAATCATTTCAGCCGATAAACATGATTCAACCATGGGATATAGCCAAGCAGTATTGGAGTCTTGGTGTACACCTAAAGACTCGAGAGCTCTGAGATGAGACTCAATTTTATCAAACAATGACACCAGGGGTAACTTATCTTTACCTTGTGAACGTACATTTTGGATAATTAATTTTAACAACTCTCTGACATATATCTCAGTTAAAATTTCTTTGTTACCAAAACGTTCCTCAAACGCAGAAATGACTTTCGGATAATTTTCCGCAGTTAAGGGGTAACTCTCAATTAACTCATAAGCTCGAGTCCCCGGTAACATTGATTGGGCTAAATAATGAAATTTGTCAACATCATCCAGACTCTTATCCTCGTGGATTTTTTTAAATTGACCCCAGAACGAAAGATAACTTAATAGTTGACCATCAAATTTTTTAATTTGGATTTTCGGCAATTTGTACCGTTTTTCATTACACGCATTTGCATTACTATCAACATTAGAACTCATACTAATTTTAATGTCCGAATTATCCGTTTTTTCTTTTATTCGGCGACTCAGCGTTATAAATTCATCGGAATATTCCTCGCAACTTATAGCTTCAGTTTCTAGATTTTGCTCAGTAACATTAGCTGCTATCATTAAATCTAACATTTCCGAATCATAAGATTTTAATTCATCAATTATAGATTTTAATTTCACAAATTTATCGTCTAAAACGGATTTATCCGCTTGTTCCTTTTCTAATTCGTCCTTTAAAACGTTAGCTGTTCTCGTAAAAGCGCTACGTGCCGTCGTACGTTTTTTCTTTAAAGTATCAATATTCATTTTTATATGAATGAAAATATACACAAAATCTCAATTTATAAACTTATCAGTATTTGTAAATATTACTCATAAATTTTAATAAATTCTGAACTCAACAAACACAATATTATAATTCTAAATAAAAACAATAAATAAAATTAACCGCACTCATGACATATAAAAACGAAAGTATACTCAAAATTTAAATATTACATATCCGGCATAAATTATTTATTCCAAATACGACTATCAAATGGTATGATTATTTCTCAAAAAACAAAATCAAAAGTCTAAATTAAACTCAAAAGTCCTGTCGCGGACGCCACTTTTCTATGTCAAAACTCAAAATAATCTAACATAAAATAAAGACACAGAAATGTGCCGCTAAACTGCAATGGCGTGCTTGCAGGGCGGCTAAATACTCACCAAAGAAAAAATTAAATAAACAAAACTAAACTTCAAATTGAAAACCAAAAACAACTTATTAAATCTTAATTTTATGGGATATTTAATTACAAAACTATCTTAAAAATTACACACAGATTTAAGTTGGAATATAATCCAAAATTTTGAACTATTTACAAAAATTAAATTTAGATAGACACTGAATTATATTTACATTATTTACAAAAAAAAAATATATATATATGCATACAGAATAAATGAGAAATAATCATACTAGAACTCAAAATTAAACTCACTTAACATATGTGAAGCCAAATATTCTTTTTTCGCAACTCTTTTGACTAACAAAATACCTGTTGGCACAGGGAATCTCAGAACTTCGAAGTGTTGAAGAACAAAACTCAAAGCTTTAGATCGTAAACGCAGCTGGACACTTTGTTTTGTATTCTTAACTAAAAACTCATTATATATAAATTTAATATATAATTAAGGATAAAATTATCCTCATCTCAGCGGAAGATGGCCCAGAAATTTAAAATCTGAGCCTATTTCTTTCTTTCTCAAAATGTAATTCGCAAAAATATTACCGAAGAACTTCTTTTACCTCCCATGTCGCTGAAAAACCAACAATCGTCTGCTCCCGCTCCAACATCTACTCTCTGACGTCACAACGTCAGGTGACAAAAAGCAGAGAGCGATTTTCATAGCGTCAGCTGAAAAAAGGCGCGAATTCTTAAAAGCCCCGTTTTCTAACACAATTACTTAAAATAACATAATTTTAATCGTTAGTGTAATCGTTAAACTATTTGTGAAACTCATTTTGATTTTGCTTATGTAACATTATGATTAACAATGTGATGTGTTAGAAATTCATTGATAACACATTTCACAAAAACTTTTGTACATGGGTTTTTTTTTTTTTTTTTTTTTTTTTTTTTTTTTTTTTTTAATGTTTTGTCCATTTAAATTTGTTGAACTATATCGAAAATTGAATGTTTAGTTAAAATCCTGTCATTTTTGACAGGGGTTATTGTCTGAGCGAAGCGAAGTCTTTATACTCAGAGATACGTAACGATATTAAAATTCAAAAAAATTCTTTCGTCAAGCAAATCTCAAAAAGTACTTGTCGGATTTTGATTCTGTTTATACCAATAGGTACCTATGAAGGTAATCTGGTGAATGCACCTACTTTTAAAAATTAATTCCAAATAGTTTAAAAGTTATATTAAAAAAACTGATAAAAAAGCACAATTTATGTGCATACGTCACAGAAATTTGGTGAGCTTGATTTTCACCGGCTGGACATTTTCGTAGATAACCGAATCAGTACATGGAGTAAATAGTAATCATTTTCGCACTCAGAAATATTGAATGCAATAAAACATTTTAAAATTTAATCATGCAGGAAAATAAAACTGTTATTTTTTTATATTAAAAAATGCCATAAAAACTTTGATTTTGAGATTTTGTGATAATATCTTAACAGCACTTTTTGATCGCTAAAAGAATGTTTTACATATTTCGCGTGTGAAAATTAGAAACAATTACGTTTTTAAATAAAAAGTTTCTTTTATGACATCATTTTACCTTTATATTTATTTTCATTGCATGTTTTCTTTTAACTTACATTTTGTTTGTGTATGGAAGTCAATTCTGGTCACTAATTTTTCGGCACGGATACCAGAAGCTCATCAGATTTGGCGCAATTTTTTTCAAAGCCCATTTGGCGAAAACTCCCTTTTCAAATAACGCTTACATACACATTTTTAAATTATTTTCTATTTTCAAAAAGAACATACAGTAAATAAATAATAATAATTAATAACTATAAAAAGAAATATTTTATATAATTAAAAGAAGGAAGTGAAAGTAAATAAACATTTTATGAGTAAATAAACAAATAATAAATAAATAAAGCCGGGTTACCATCTCAGGTAAAATAATGCCATTTTGATGCAAATTATGTACCCTGGTGCATATGTGACATTTTTTCCCATTTTTCATCCGTTTCCTTTTGGCATACAACTTTGAAATATGGAGTATGTATGCATACCTGGGAGCAATACTGGAATTAGACATTGATTTTTTTTTTTTTTAATTCGATCCAAAAAGGGGCAACGGGGCTATTTTTTAAAGTTTTATACAATTTATACTGCATAAAGGAGCCACTTACCTATTTCTATATACCAGAAGAAGTAAGTGGTATGTAAAAACAATCCTATCAAAAACATGAATGTGAAAAGATGCCAAGTTCGTTAAAGGTTTCGCTAGTAAAAGAATTGAGATCTAACTGCAAACAAAGTTCTTTCGGAGCTTCTTAAATCATAGCTCCTGTCACGCATAATATTATTCAATTGCTTAAAATGATTTGTTATGTTACTTGTTATTCAATTGAGCGACTTAGCAAGTTTTCTCTTATTCAATTTTTTCTATTTAGTTGATCAAAAATTAAAGTTGATCCCTTCCTTACCTTATCAATACCTTAACTTCAATATACTTATTCGAACACTCGATTGACTAGTTTTTTGCCAATCAGATTCTAGATTAAATTGTACTCCGACTCAAAGATTGAAGTTGGTAGCTGAAAACTTGCCAAGTCGCTCTATTGAATAACAAGTAACATAACAAACCATTTTAAGCAATTGAATAATATTATGCGTGACAGAAGCTATGATTTAAGAAGATCCGAAAGAACTTTGTTTGCAGTTAGATCTCACTTCTTTTACTAGCGAAACCTTTAACGAACTTGGCATCTTTTCACATTCATGTTTTTGATAGGATATCATTATTTTTTGTCAAAAAAGTAGGTATTTGTTTCCTTTTTGAAATAAATAAGTTAAATTAGTTAAATTAGTTTTATTTAATATTAATCTTTCAGCTTTTTCCTGCATTTATTCACTGTTTTTTTCAGTCAAATTAAAAAATTTTAACATTAGAACTGCTTATGTTCCTTTAAATTCAACTAATAAGGATGTTTCTTTTACGTGATTGGGTACTAACTTGCTTATTTCGTCGACCAAAAACGTTTGTAGCCAACTTGGTGAAATATCGTATAGTGACGACAAAAATTACGCACCAAAAGTGATGCTAATATGGCGCTATTTCTGGTATTTCGCCAAATTCCCATAGATTCCCATTGTAATCTGGTAATTTATCCAATAATTTTGTTAGAGCAAGGACTGTCGCCATCATTTTGGCATCTTTTTTTCTTTAAATCGGTTCGCTAACTACCCAAGATTGCTTAAATATTGCTATTTAGAAAGTTTTTAGAATGCTTTTCGCCATTTTTACCCCTTTTAAATTTTGTATTTGTTAACAAATGTTCTTAGTGATCATTTATATCTTATAATTAATCAACATGCCAAATTTTATGTTTTTAGGCTCTTAACATACAGACATCGCATTTTTAGAACGCTTTTTGCTCTTTTACCCCTTTGGGTTAGTAGAAGCGACATAAGATATAGCCTATATTGGAGCAAGGACTATCACCAATCGGTTTGTTGTTTGCTGAGATTGCTTAAAAAATCCCAATTTAGAACATTTTTAGAATGCTTTTCGCGCATTTTCACCCCTTTTGAATTCCGTATTTTTTAACAAATACCCTTAGAGATCATTTATATCTTATAAATAATTAACATGCCAAATCTTATATTTCTAGGTCCTACAGTAACACAAAAGTTGCATTTTTAGAATGTTTTTTGCTTCTTCACCCTCTTTTGGTTAATGGTATACGCATAAAATATAGCCTATGTTTGAACCGGGGTGAATACCATCATTTTGGTATCATTAATTTTGAAATTGGTTCGGTGGTTTCAGAGAATAGCCCCAATACTCGCCAAAAGTGTCGCCAACTTGGCACTATTTCTGATATTTCGCGAAATTCCCATAAACTTCCATTGTAATCCAATAATTTATCATCTAACCAACCATTAATGTTTGATTAATGGTGATTTCTGATTTTTTCTTATTTATAGATCCAATAACCTACCTCCACACCAAATTTCAACTTCCTAAGTCACCTGGAAGTAGTCAAACATTTATATGAGTGAGTCAGTGAGTCAGTGGTAAAAACAGTGGTTTTGAGACGTCAATTTCTCGTGAACGGTAAAAGATTTAAAAAAAAATTTTAGGATTCGGAAAGTAGAAGATGGTCTTACACGACACAAAAAAATGCAAGTGTGTAGGTCAAATAAAAATTAAGTTATTGAGGGGTCAAAAGTGGCCCGAAATGGTTCGGGTAATATAACCCACGGCCGGTGTGTCGCCTTTTACTTTGTGAACTTGGCTGACACCTGCCGTGTGTCTAGATTATAGTATACATAAATAAAATACTTGAGATAATATACTAGAGATATAAGCACCGGGTTTGGCGAGATTTTTTTATGCCAATTAGGCGAAAACATCGTTTTGATTACCAGATGCATATAGCATGCTATAACAACACGTTATTTTTATATTTCAAAATGAAAAAAAAAAGGAATAAATGAAACATTTCCTGTTATTAAAAAAGATATAACAATCAATAAATGATAATATTTTTAGAACAAACAATTTATTGTAACATTTATATGATAACCAGCATGTTAGGCAACTAAACGCCATTTTGGCAGCAAACAGGTACCTCAGTATATATAGTGCATATATGTGCCATATTTATTCGTAAAACTGAGCATGAAAGTTTACCAGGTGTGTTTTCATAGGCGCTTATATCTTTTTGCAACATAGCACACCTTTCGAAGCCAAAACTGCACAAAAGAAAAAATAATCAATATTTGCAGTTTTTTTTTTTTTTTTTTTTTTTTTTTTTTTTTTTTTAATGTAATGCACATTTTGTAATCAGTAAGCTTGATAATCAGACCTCGTTTTTTTGCTTTAAAAGATGATATTTCATACGACGTCTTTTTGGGATTCGTCGTTTTTCCATATTTGATAGTATGTGTCTACTCGTTTTGTACCCTTTTTTGTAACTTTCTTCTTTATTAACAGCGACATCTGGATTTCCTATTTAAATAAAAATTCTTCTAAATACAAAGAATTTTATTAAAATAAATAAATAATAGGAAATGCGGACATCTATTCCTCAAAACACAAAATTTTTCCTATTGAGTTAATAAAAATCAGTAAAAACATAATTTTTATGATAATAAAAAGGTGACTTATGTAATAACAGAGTCATATATTATGTACGTTATGGATTAAGTATGAATATTTCAATGAAAAGTGATATTTCAAAAGTATTATGAAATTAGTTAAAAACCATTTATTTTAAACTAAATGAATAAAAGATTTATATTTTTAATGAAATAAATGGGATTTGAAAAATTATTGGAAATTTATCACCATAGATGTATCAATATTACAATCAGTACCTTGTATGCAAAATGGAACAATTAGCAATACTTTTTGTACCCGAAAAATGGTCGTTGCTTTTTTTAAGGTTAAAAAGTAGATTACGAAATATTCCTATACAGAGATGCCAAGCCCCCGCTTACTGCATAGCAGAATTTTCTTATAGGAAAAGTTATTTTTTAAATCCGCAGAATGTTCCAATTTAATAAAACATTTTCTGTATTAAAATACCGGTACCCAAAATGCCGGAGACTTGGCAGCTCTGCCTATAACATTTTGATTAATCACGGTACTTTTTTTAATCGGATTCAAATTTAGTGAAGACAACGTTTTTTGGCCGAAAGCAGCTTTTTTCCACATGTGCAACTACGATACAATTCCTTGATGTTGACTTATGAATGTTTTGACTTATGCTATTATTGCTTCCTCTCATTTATTTATTTGAATTTTAAATAAGATGACTCAAAATCGTGTTTTTTTAATATACGAAAAAAAAATGCATTTCGAGAGAGGGCGAAAAGGACAATATTTGGCGATTTATTACCTGCGTTTGGCTAAGTGTCTTACTACTTTGTATTTAATACTCTTCACAATACTTCGCTGTTATATGGACTTAGGCGCTTTTATAAAAAGTTTGACGTAATTCGGGCTTAAGAAAGTGAGTTTTTTACTGAATAATACAAATAAATGAAAAATGAATACTAAGAAATGCTAATAAAAGAAAAATGAAGCATTATATTGATCTATGTATATTTAAAAATTCATCTGCTAGCACTAATTAGATAATTTATGTCATGTGTATATAATAGGAGATAAATAGCTTTTGATTCTGTATTTCTATGCTATAAAGCATTAACGTTTGTGTGTTTTTCGTTAGCATTGGAAGTACGTAGCCGATTTAAAAAATAATGTGGGCAAAAAATGTTGGTAACCATCTTTGCTGCAAAATATACTATATTTTGCGTAGGAACAATAATCACCATCAATGCACGAGCAAAAAAAGTTCTAAAATTGAGAATTCTTTGATGTTGATATGACTAAAAATTTAAAATCTTTTTTTTTTTTTTTTGTGGCAACTTTTAAGATATAATATTCTCGTTATGAACGATTTCTAAAACATTCGACAATTTAATTTCACATATTAAATATTTTTTTTCTAGAAAAAGTTTTAAACCCAATTTATTGAGAATATTGCAATTTCTAGGATACTGTTGGGGTCAGAAACTATAACTTTGGCATCACAGTAACTTATAAGATGTAAGTGCTCGTTTAGGACAAATTTTAAAAAAAGGATTCCTTAACTCTTATCGACAACCTTATTGCATCCGTGGAAAACAGATATTCAACATTATAAACTATTCGGACGGATTTCACACCATATAAAATACACTCCATTTCTCTTCAAACATAATAGTTTATGTTATTTATAGTTTCTCAAATCGGTGCGAAGCTTCTGTTTATGCTCATGACATCATTTCAAAGAGCTATATTTCCAATATAGGAAAATTTGGTGTTTTATTTTCTGTATTACTTTTAACATTTTGCATATTTCCAATTTTATATCCATGCATGGTTTGCTTTTCTTTTATAAAAATAGTATATGCAACAAGATTTTGTAGTTCTACGATTCGATATGCTTATTTTCATCATTATATTTTATCACAATGAATGACCAATTAAAGGTAACATCTCATTCTCTTTACTTATCGCAAGTTATTAAATGTGTATTCTCAGCAATATCGCTCAGACTAATCCCTCTGAGGGAAGTCCTAGTATACTAGTTTAAATATATTAACAAAAATAAAAGTTTTGGTACAGATGTAATACATTCACCGGATTTGGCATAATCTTTTTTTTTATGCCAATTTGACGAAAACATTGTTTTCAAATATCAGATACATATCTATTTTTAAAATATTTTCTATTATTTTAAAAAGGAAATAACAATAAGTAAAAAATGTTTCATTAATAACTAAAGAATAAAAAAGTATGTAATTCTTTAAAAAAGAAAAAAAAAAGTAAATGATTAAAAATAATTAAGCAAATCATTAAAAAATAAACAACAACAACAGACTAATGTCAGGCAAAATAACGCTATTTTGGCGCCTATTGCGTACTCCAGTGCGTATATGACGTGTGTGCCAAAGCTTTAATGGCTGTTTATATATTTTGGAAATATAACTCATTTTCTAACGCAAAAATTGCGCCAAGCTACTTAAAAAAAAAAAAAAAAAAAAAAAAAAAAAAAAATGTCCCCTATAGTAGAAATTAGAAATATACCTAAATAGATAATTAATACTATTATTAATAATAATAATATAAATCAAAACATTTTATTTCAGTACCAAAGCATTGATTTCAGTTAGAAACCCCAGAAAAATAAAAGCTAGAGGGTAAAAAAAAAAACGCTGCTGGCGAGATTTGCGTTCGCCCAATATAAAACTATCGGCCTTTTTTTTTACTTAAAATTACTATTTGTCTTAATAAAAACTACTTAAAAGTTGAATTTTTAGAAAGATTCTTAAAAAGTGAAAAATGATTTATAATTCAAATGTGTACATGTTTTGAGATAACTTACGTGAGATTGACAACTGATAGCTCAATATTTCTTTCGACCAAAGAAAATGTAAAATATTCGTTCCTTAGTGAGCTATAAAAAATATTGATGTATGGTCCCAATTATTTACAAAGATCGTGATGTTATATTCATTTGACGCCAGATTCGTTACATGTGTTTGCTACGCCATGAAGTGATTTTTAATTTGACATTTATCTGTATTCATAATGATGTGAAAATAATACATAATTTGTATCTATATATATGTTTTGTGATTTTAAGTTTTACACATGTGTTTAAAATTTTGCAATAAAATACACGTTGTTTAGAAACCTTTTATTATCATATTCCTACAAAATATAAAGATCTCCTTTATTACCATGATAATGTTCTATTGTGGCCGTGGTAGCCTAGTGATCATAGTACCGAAATCCAGACTGTAAGGTCCCGGGTTCGATGCTGGTCATCACAAAAGAACCATCGAATGTATGCAGTGTACGCGCTCCTTAAATAAAGGGGTTCTGGAAGTCCTGCGGTCGGTTGGAGCAGTTACCATGGGTATTGATAATTGCTTAACCCTTTGGGGACGAGTGACACGTATATGTGCCGCAAAAAGGCTTAAGAATGCTTGTTTATCCCCACCGGTAAGAGTTTAGTGTAAAATTTGTCTTTCTTAATCGGAGCATTTTCTCGATTTAATAAAGGCACAAACTTCTGTTTTTTAAAACCGGTGACTAAACATTAAAAATTTCGTATATACTTACACACACACACACACACACACATATATATATATATATATATATGTTAGATAGGGGTGGATTGGGGTTTCTGGGATCTAAGATTCCAACAATAAAATATAATATTTATGGTTCTGTCTACCATTCAAATTTATCAGATTCATTCTTTCAACATATCTGACTGCTAGCCAGGCTCTCAAACTTCCTACTCCCATAGTTTGAGAGCAAATGAAATTCTCCCCCATTCTTGATACAAAGCCAATAGAACCGATATCCATCAGGACCATATAAATTGAATTTTTTTTCATCTGAGTAAATGGCAAGTCTCATATGAGTTAAGTCCATTCCGTGGTGCAAGACATGTGGTCTCTCGCCCAAGCTCAGCTTTTAGCAACATGCATTTTTGTTCACTTGCATTAATACACTTGTTACACATTATAACACTTGCATTTTTGTTTTTATATGCCTCTTTTCTAAATGAGCATATCAAGTGAATATTACCTACAGTATTATCAAATAGCTTCTTCTTTTTAAAAATTATTTAAAGGTATTCCTTTAGGCATTTTAAAAATTAAGAAATATGTATTTTTTGACAGAAACAATGAAATAGTAATATTTATTTACCTTCTCTATAGCAGAAGCGTCCAAAAAATTCAACTTTTCATAACTGTCCTTCTACTTTTTTTACAGTGCGATATTTAGCCAAATTCATTTTTCTTCAGATAAATTGCTGTAGCAATAAACTTTTTATGTCATAACAAAAGAATGTGTATAAAATACACGTTTAAAAAATAACACCGTAAATATAAATCGCAATTAAGTACATTAAAAAAATCGATATCTTTCTACTTTTTACGCAGAGTATATATTCCAAACGATAATCCTCTTTCAAATTTTTAGAAATTCTTGCATTTTTTCGAATTCCAGTTTGTTGTGGAGTCGCATAGAAGCGGATTTTGAAATCACACCATCCTGGATTCGATTTTATCACCACCTCTATATGTGGTGATACTTTTTAAAGATGCTACTTAGAGGGCTTTGAAAAGGGCATTCAAAAAATTTACCTTTTTCAAAGTACCAAAGCACAAACAATATGTAATTAAGATCTGTTATCAATTTCTGGTTAAATATATAACCTTAACTACATTATCCAGAAAATTAAAAATTGTATGCGCAAAATTAATACTTCAATTTTTAATTTACATATTCATCTGACTGATGCGTGATTAAATGCTTCACGTATCATAAAATTCTAAACTATGCATGCAGAAAACAATTTTTGAACAAAATAGAATCACAGCACATCTACTTCTAACTTGAACCAAAATATGCAGACATTTTTTTAAATTTAATTTTAGCAAAAAAAAAAAAAAAAAAAAAAAAAAAAAAAAAAAAAGAAAGAAAAAGAAAAAGGAAAAAAATTTTTAAGGAAAAAAAAAGTTTTTTTAAGAAAAAAAAAATTCCAACATATGTAATTTTTTTTTTAGTTTTAACTTTTTTTTTTTTTAGTTTTAGTTTTTAGATTATTAATCAAGTCGGAAATCGCACGTCAAGTGTAGCAAATGAGGTGCATTTGTACTACAACGAAATTTAAAAAATATTCAGATCTTGGTGTAATAGTATGCAGTACACTGTAAAAAAAAAAAAAAAAAAAAAAAAAAAAAAAAAAAAAAAAAGAACTGTGAAGTTACTAAGATTTTTCTAGAAGATTTGTATGCCAAGAACTTTTCCTGTAGCAATAACAGCAAAATTTTACGCAACCGAGGAAAGTTACAGGAGTTTTTGCTGTTACCGTTACATGAAAAGTTCTTCGAATTCAAATCTACTAGATAAATCGTAGTAACTTCACAGTTATTTTTTTCTTTACAGTGTACTTCGGATACAGTATAATAGCCGAAATCTTATGTGCGTTTCTGTAAATACTGTATGCTTTCTGTTATGCAGAAAGTAACTTGTAGCAAATCTCTGCAAAGTGCATCATTTTCGTAAAATGTGAAATATTTTAATATAATTAAAACGCGCCCTAAACAATGTTTTCCTCTAATATGCAAATACATTATGCAAAGAAATACTTTTGAGTGTCCCTGTAAATTAATAACAAATATTCTTTTTACTACACATTATACAGAATGTATATTTCAGCACATATTTTATTAATACATTTTAACTTTATTATGTTCGAAAGAGTGTAACATCATTAAAATGCACTTGAATCTATTTTTTCTCATTGTTCGTAATGTAACGGAATACTTTTCATTGTACCTGTAACTAAACTATACATCCGATTTTCATAAAATTTGAAATGACTGAGAGAATTATGCAATAATTATATACTTTAAATTTCAAACGATTCTGTTGGGTAGTTTTAACTCTATTATATGTGGACAGACAGACGGACGGACGACTGAACGACGACTACCGGTGCTTCGTATTTATATAATTACGAACGCACCTAAAAAGGGCATATTTAGGTAATTTTTTGTTAAGCTGTGGCTCACCTAGATTAAAAATACAGTGCGCGCAATCTCCAAATTTACTAGTCTGAGAAAAACATTTTATAAATTTCAATACCTACGATTATATAGTCAGCGTCATAAATGATTATAACTCAAGAAATAACGCTGATTTTTTAATGAAATTTAAAATTTAAATAGAAACATTAAATAAGGTATATTGTTTAAAAGAAAAAAATAAATTAAAATGCGTATACTATTTCAAAAATATCGTCTGTTATAAAATCCGGTGAATTTCGGTTTTATTTCGTTTAATAATTTGAATAATTGAGTTTTATAGTATTTTGTTAATTTTAGCATAAAATAATATTTGTTTGAGAGTTAGACCGACCAATATAAGATGCATTTTTTACTGTACCTTATTCTGCAGATTTATTTTAAATCAATGAAACAGTTCTTTTTAAAACATTTTCTTTCCTCGAATTTCGACGGGTTCCACCTCTTATAAAATAAAAACCAAAAATTGTTTTTTTTTTTTTTTTTTTTTTTTTTTTTTTTTTTTTTTTTTTTTTTAAAGGTCCTATACTCCTTAAGTTTTAACCGTTTCCCTGTTGCCCGTACGTCGTACAGACAATCATGTGTTTTTGCCAATCATGATTTGCCCGTACCACGTACGGGTACCCATATTGCAATCATAATTTATTATTATCACCAGTAAATTTTTATTGTAAATTTTGTGTTATTTAATCCGATTCAAAAATTTCTGTTTATAAAAACCGGTGATTAAAGAGTAACAAATCTTTGAAAAATACATGATAAAAATAGGCGTTATTTGAAAGTTTTTTTTTTTTTTTTTTTTTCAAAAATATTGATCAGTTGGGTGGTTAATAAAGCATTTTGTCTATTTTTCGTCGCTTATATTTTTAGCGTTCTGTGGGATCATCTGCCAACCTTGCCCACTTCGCGTAAAATAAAATTCATAGTTAAACTAAGAAAATTCTTTTGGAGTTAGAGACTCCATATAAATGTTTATGTGAAAATACACTAATTTTTACATTTTCTTACTGTAAATCCATTTTGAAAAAACAAAAGTTTATGACAATTATAAATATTCAAAATACTCAGAAATGTTCCCAGAATTGCATCATACTGGGAAATTCAAAATAGAAACTACGGCAATTATCATTTATCTTTTATCAGTTGATGAGCTTTTTTTTATAAGGGGCTGACTTATTTTTCATATATTCCTTGAGTCTTAATAACTTAAGTATAATACAAATATATATTGTTCAACGTCTAAAAAGGAAATTTTTTTAATTCCATTTTTTTTCCGAAAAAACTCTTTGAATTATCATAATTGGTTTTTAGGAAATTTATTTACCTGCACAAAAAATACTTATTTATGGTATCTAGTGCCAGAAAACAATGAAATATATTGCTTTGGAGTATATGCGGATATCCAAAAAATATATTGCTTTCAAGAGCTCAGAAGATAGTTTATCCGTATCAGACATTAATCTCTGACAATTTACAAGATTTTTCATCAGAATAAGCAATACATATATATATATATACATTTTTTTTTTTTTTTTTTTTTTTTTTTTTTCCAGCTTTACATTTTTAGACAAAAATCTCTTATGAAGGATAATTTTGTATTCTTATAGTGGCGTCATCTATTGCCTTTAATAAAAACTGTTTTCTGTTCGATGGAGATTTTTTTCTTTTGTAAAGGATGGAGAATTTTGACTTTTGCCGTGTCCGTGTCTCGAAAACGATTTAATCCTGTTCTTAAATAAAACTTAAACTAATAATGATAATCTACGCTATTTTTTCCTATAATCATTACATTTTTGTATCACCTTCTTTTTGTCTGTATCTCCTCTCTATATCTCTAAATAAAGATTCCGTAATTTCGGGTGTATAAGCCGCGGATCAAACAATTCTTTTTGGACCCAGAAATCTTATTTAGTGATTGAAGGCAAATATTTACGGCTATCTAACTAGTTATATTTGTTTCTTAAAAAATTCTGCTTCGAAAAAGAATTGTTTGATCTGCGGCTTATACACTCGAAATTACGGTAATTCAATTTGCAAAAACTGTTAGGATTTTTTAAAAATATATATAAATTTGTAATTCTGAAAACTCAAATATCCCTTATTCTTTCCTTTAAATATAACCGCATGATTAAATAACATCAAATATCATAACTAAATACATTATTATTTTATAAATAAATTATATACAAAAAATCTTTATAAATGTGTATCCGAGTATCAAAATGCTTTGTATGTATCAAATAAGTGAATGAATGGAAGATTTTTAATGATGAAAAAATAAGTTCTTTAAAATGGATTTTTATATTTCTTTTAAAAAATAATTTGTACATTTATTAGCTTTTAAGAAAATTGTTCATAATTTGAGCAAGAGATGGCGCAACTGAGAAACTTGTGGTCTGGTAAAAAACTTTTTATCATCTTTATTGTGCAATTTTTTAAATAAATGTTCCTTATATCCACATATATGATTCCAGGGGTGTAGTCGTAAAAATAACAGAAGATATACGGCGTATACCCCCGTATGCCCTTCACTACATCCCTGTATGTTCCTATTTTATAATTCAGTAACTGGCAGTTTCCTGAAAACCGTCAGCTTTTTTTATGTAAGCCAATTGTCACTTTTAAAATTTTAGAAGAACATTAAGGGTGTATTCGAAAAAATGATTTTCCACCTTCAACAGCTGTAAATTTTCCGATATATTTTCAGGCTCATTTTTTAAAGTAGAAATATGAAACTTGCTGAGAGAATTTTTGGAGTGATGTACAAGGTGCCGTGAGATGTAATTTTTCGCTGAATTAATTAAAATTTGATTTATAAGCAATTATTTTCTCAGCGTGACCCTTTTTTTCGTTCGAAAATCTCCCGCTTCGGAAAATTTGGTCCCAAAACGCCGTTTTTGACAGCATTTTTTTGCAACATTTTCTACATTTATCAAAAAATCAACAATCACGGCACCTTGTGTAGTTTTTAAATAAGAGATTCTGAAAATTTGGTACATTTCAGAGTAAAAATGAATTTGAAAATAAATCTGAAAATAAGCAGTTTTGATCAGAATACACCCTTAAAATGAGTTTTAAACAAGTCGGAAATTGCATGTCAAGCGTAGATAATGAGGTGTGTTCGTACTATAACGAAGCTGAAAAAATATTCAGATCGTGGTATATTAGTATACAGTTTTTTCTACATAGTATACAGTCACCGCAAAAAAAATCTTGACACTTGCGACTTTAGATGTTTCGCTAAATATCTAAAAATATACATGAGGAATAATTCCGGAACTCCAGATGTATAAACAAAATAGTACACGTCATATATTTTCCTGAAGAGTTTTCCCCGAAATCCAACAGAGGACTGTCATGAAATTGAAAACGAACGAAGATCTTTTGGATAACGCTGTCAAAATTAATAAAGCAAAAGAGTTCAAACTGCAGATTATGCTTAAGTGACTTATTGTAATAAACTATGTTCGTTTTTATGAATATAGCATGTAAACTCGTAGAGAAATTAAGGTTTTTATAAAAACGGTCCCAATTTTTCCCAAGTTTTTGGCTTATAATTTGCAGAGTTCTTCATAAAACACAATGTTCTTTTCAGGAAATATGACAATCAACATTGTACATAACATCCTGTAATCAGAATCAAAAAATAGTAAAAATTGTATGACAACTGAGCAGGTTTACTAAATAATTTTTTACTGCGCATGCGTCAACGCTATTAAAATTTCATTTGCATATTATGTTAGTTAAATGTATAGAGCAATTTTTGTGAAAGTCTCAAAAACATAGCTCATCGTCGGTAGAATAAAATATAAATCCGTTATTCCCAAAATAAAATTATTT
This sequence comes from Maratus speculifer, assembly GCA_964019185.1. Lineage (NCBI taxonomy): Eukaryota > Metazoa > Arthropoda > Arachnida > Araneae > Salticidae > Maratus > Maratus speculifer. The sequence goes on along the minus strand of OZ025296.1, from coordinate 72,475,219 downwards.
AATAAACCTGCTTATTTGTCATACAATTTTTATTATTTTTTTAATTCTGATTATAGGGTGTTATGTACAATGTTGATTGTCATATTTCCTGAAAAGAACATTGTGTTTTATGAAGAACTCTGCAAATTATAAGCCAAAAACTTGGAAAAAATTGGGATCATTTTTATAAAAACCTTAATTTCTCTACGAGTTTACATGCTACATTCATAAAAATGAACACAGTTTATTACAATAAGCCACTTAATCATAATCTGCAGTTTGAACTTTTTTGCTTCATTACTTTTGACTGAGTTATCCAAAAGATCTTCGTTCTTTTTCAATTTTTTGACGGTCCCCTGTTGGATTTCGGGGAAAATTCTTCGCAAAAATATATGACTAATACTATTTTGTTTATACATCAAGAGTTTCGGAGTTATTCCTCGTGTACATTTTTAGATATTTAACAAAACGTCTAAAATCGCAAATGTCTTTTTTTTTTTTTTTTTTTTTTTTTTTTTTTTTTGCGGTGACTGTAGAAGCCGAAATTTTTCGTGCGTCCCTGTAAATATTATCTGTTTTATAATATACAGGAAATAACTTGCAATAATCCTCAGTAATATATACCAGTTTCATAAAATGTTAAATATTTTAATACGATTAAAACGTGTCCAGCCCAAGCAATATTCCTCCTATTCCATTATGCTATGGAATATTTTTTGTGGCCCTGTAAATGAATAACAAATATTTTTTGCACCATAGATTGTACAGAATGCATATTATAGTATATACTCCATAAGTACGTATCAATTTCATTATATTCGAAAAAGTGTAACATCATTAATACACTTGAAACTTATTTTTTCCGATTGACCGTAATACAGTAAAACCTCCATAACGGACACTCCCGAATAGCGGACATCTCTATTTAGCGGACATTTTTAAATCCCAAAACCTAAATTTTTGTATGATTAACCTCTGAATAACGGACATTCCAAATAGCGGACACTATTTTTGGTGATAAAGGATGAAAAAATATTTGTTAACAAGAAAAGAAATGAAAAAAGTAAAAAGGTCTCTAAATTTATCAGGGCAATGTGTCACAAATTTTATGATTGCAGATAAATGTAGAGGGTGGGCTGAGGAAATTTCTCCTTCACGTTCATTATTGAATTCAGGGAGTTGCCTGGGAGGGACAGCTCCCAAAGCATTCAAATGTTCATGTCCCCCCGGAAGATTTTATGTTTTTAATGATCAAAAAATGTAATCCTTATCCCCCGCTCGGAACTCTACAATGACCAATAACATCACATTGAAAAACAAATTTCACGTAATCTCAAGCAAAAGTAAACTTTTGTAATAGTTTTTTTTCTTTTTGTTTTAATAATAAGACTTTAATAAACAGCAATTAAAGGTGTGCACAATTTTATTTAAGTTTTATTGCTTAAAAAATAATTTTAATTTCTCATTAATCATATAATAGAGCTTTTAGAACATATAAATGTCAATTAAGGAAATATTAAGCATTTCTTAGCAATTTTTGTATCTCTGAGGTTTTCCCAATAGCGGACACCTCCGAATAGCGGACAATTTCTGCGTTCCCGAGGTGTCCGTTATTTAGAGGTTTTACTGTATAACGGAATACTTTTTATTATCACTGTAATTGAACTAACCAGGAGTGTAGTCGTAAAAATAACAGAAGATATACGCTCTAAGGAGAGGGTATACGCACTAGGTAGAAGGTATATACCAGATAGTGTTATAGCTTTCTTGATCAACAGAGGGCATATGGTGTTCCTTTTAAAAATCCAGAAAGTATACGGCGTATATCCTCGTATACCCTCCACTGCATCCGTGCTAAAAACGCAAAAACTACCAAACGAATCGTTTGAGATTTAAAATATATATTTATTACGTAATTTTGTCGAGTCATTTCAAAATTTATGAAAATCGGATGTATATTATGCGGTGAGACGGACGGACGGACAAAAGGAGGGACAGACGAGCGGATTGAACGACAACTGTATAGTTGTACCTTATACATAGCACGTATGTGCTATGTATTTACATAATTACGAATACACCTAAAAAGAAAAAGTTGGTGTGGTGTGATATAAATTTTATTAATGACAATTCAACTATAATATCATGTCCTTATACATAGCTAATCCTTTCCGGAACAGGCAAATTCTGTACGCAAAATGAGAAATTATTAATTGACACCGGAATTTATAAACGGCTTTCTTCGGAATTAAACACTCCTTAATTTAAGTTTTTTTTTTTTTTTTTTGTAAAATAATTTTTTTTAAATATTGTTTGTGCCATTTGCATGTTTGGCATTAAAATTAAAGTGCCCGGAAATTAAAATGCTCGGAATGAGGCTCTGTACCGGAAAGGTATATTTGTGTATCTGTCCACGGTGGGGAGGGATTACGAAATTCATGTGTATGAAAAATTTTGTTCGGTACATTTGATTTTAGCCATGAATTCTCTATTCAATGTGTAATTTTTATATACAAATTATGCATGACTATTATTTATTTATTTATTTATTTATTTATAACATTAATTAATTTTCATCTGTTTTTTTTTTTTTTTTTTTTTTTTTTTTTTTTTGAAAAAAAAAATGCTACCGGAAAAATTACAGAAGAAAATATTAAATTAAAAATTTTATTAACTACGGAACTATAATAGTAACGGGTCATATGAAGTTGCTTTTCATTATCTGTTACACAGTTAAAAACTGAAATAATAAAACAGAAAATTTATTTCTACATCATTAGAAATAGATGTGTAGGTTTACACATCAAAACAGATATACTAATGATACAAGAATGATTTGTTTATATGTGTAGAAAGGCGTGTAAATTTCCAAATTCATGCTCTGGTATGTGAATTTTAAAATACACATGTACCTATACAAAGCACTGAGCGGCTTGTGTAAAATAGTAAAGTGTATAAAAAATTATGAGATAACTCAGAAATACACAGTTTAACGTGCAAATTGCACATGAGTACACACATATCTGTATAATAATTTTAAAAAAGTAAAATATTTTGTGTGCATAGTGCATAACATAGTGTAGTAGTTCAAGATGTAAATTTTGAACTAAATATTTTTATGGTCGCATTATAAATCTGTATGAAAAACAAACACGTGTGTTTGTTATTTTTGTTTGTTTGTTTTCTTTTCCTCAGCAGGTATGTCTTTATACCACAAAATGGTGTAACTTTCATTTACAGAAAACTGGATCATCTGAAATTATATTTATTACATGACATTATACTGTTAAAGTTGTTTTGAAGCCCTGAATAATGTGCTGAAAATTTATCAATAGAATCTGTATAATATAAATAAATACATTGTAAAATAAAATTTAAAAAAAGTACAGAAATCGCTATTTCCGTTTTTTTCCCCCCACATCGATTACAGTTTTTTTTTTTTTTTTTTTTTTTTTTTTTTCAGTCGATTCTCAGTTCATTTCAGTTTTTTGATTTCAGTCGATTCTCAGTTCTTCGATTTCAGTTTTTTCATATCGATTTCAAGTTTTGAAATATATATTCACATCAAGAGGAGAAATTCTCTATTTAACCGCTTCCCTGATTTGCCCATACATTATATGGGCAACGTGTTTTTGGCAATCATGATTTACCCGTACCACATACGGACATCCATCCAATCATGATTCATTATTCTTACCAGTGAAATTTAATTGTAAATTTTGCATTAATTAATTTGAGCATTTTTTGGAATACAATTAGAAAAAAAAAAATCCGTTTTGAAAACCGGTGATAAAAGATTAAAAATTCTGTAAAAGCCATGTAAAAAATAGGCATTCTTTGAAAGTTGATTTCAAAACTATTGATCAGTTAAGGGATTGATTTAATTCAATGCACAGTGGGTGTCCAAATTATTTGTTGCATACCTAAACTTTGCATTACGAAGAACATGAAGCCTTATTGTGTTGTTCATTACTGGTGGATTGTTAAAATACTTTCAATATACAGTCGGCTCTCGTTAATTCGAACTTGTCGGGACCATAGAAATGTTCGAATTTTGGAAAATATGAAATGAAAACATGCTTAATGTGGTACTATTACAAAAGAATTAATGTTATAGTATTTTTTAAATTTATTTGTTCTGTTATCATTAGAACATGACTTAATGTTAAATCAAAAGATATAAATACATAAACTAATTAAAAAATTAGAAACAAGCACAATGGGAAGAAAAAAAATAAAGTGTCACTGATGGACAGACGGGGCACTAAAAAAATGGATGTCAAATGCATTGGATTATATATGTACTTGTTCGGAACAATTTCCACAAAAATCAAAGAAAGAAAGTTATTGAAATGATCTGAAATCCGTGAGAAAGAAGAGAAAAATGAAAAATCAGAATTCTCGTTAGTTCGAATTAAATGAAGTCAAGAGAAAATAAGTTCGAATTAATGAAAATTTTTAACATTATTTTGCCATTGAAAATTTCGGGACTTCATGTTTAGTTCGAATTAAGCGAAGATTCGAATTAACCGATTTCGAATAAACGAGAGTCGACTGTACATGGATTGAATCTTATAAGTTTATAAATAAAAACAAACTTTCTCACATAAAGAAAAAATTTAATGTAAAAAAAAAAAATCTCAGCACAAGTGCTCCAAGATAAATTCCTCAATATTTCGTCCAACCTGTCTTTACGGATTGTATTCCCCTTGCACTGCTATGCATACTTTTTTTACGTTTTTTTTTTTATTGCTCAGTATGATGCAAAAACACAATAAGGGTTTCTATCAAATTTCTTTTGTTTGTCATATTTATACATACATATATATATGATGATATTTAGGAGCATTCCCGCCGCAACAAAACGATCCGACAAAGTGAAAATGATGGCACAAACAAAGTCGACGGTCTATCTGTGATAATCAATCACATCACCTCCAATACTTTCGCTGCCGAAGCAAATTAACAGGTGGAACTCGATGAATGGTGAGGTCACTTCAATAATTAAAATTCTATGAAACATCAATGAATAACACATTTTATTATAGTTCACTAGAAATGTTACTCCATCATCAAAACTAGACTTCCCGTCCAAGCCAATGTCTCGGAAAATAACAAAAGAACAAAAAAGAGGTTCGGTGAAAAGCTATTTTCGGGAGAATACCACACTACGGCAAATCGTACGTGCTTAACATTGGAAAGGTCAATCAATTCTGATCGCTCCGTAAAAACCAACTAACACTCTCAAAAATTCTCAGATAAATTAGCCTCTCCCTCTCTGACGCATTGCTTTTCAAAACCCACTAATATATATTCGAATGTAGTTGTAATTTACTTCGAGCCCTTGCATTGGTTCATGGGTGGGGCTAGATGTAAGGTTTCTTTCCTACCCCGCGCCAGAACATAAAGTAATCAGTCCTTAAATGCGGATGAATCCATCCAGCGCAGACGATTATTAAATAAATAAAACAAAATTAAAGTTTTCGATAAATGTTTTATTCGAAAAAGGGAAATAGATTTGTGGAATGAAATTAAGATTTCGCAATAAAGTATTGACATTTAAGTAATACATTCTAGTTCTTTTAGGAAAATAATTAATAGATTATGCTGAATTAAAGAAAATAAAAGTAAAAGGAACTTTAGCTGTTAAAAATATTAATATATTACGGAAACTGAGAATGAAAGTACGTTCTTATAAAACTTTAAAACGAACTCAAAGCGGGAAAATGGCGAATTTTTTTACACACACACACACATATATATATATACATATATATAACCATTATACACTATTACTATTCAACATCTACAATGAATATAGAATAACCCAATATATAACAAGTTTTCAAAGTAATATCAAGTAGACACAACAATTACGATTAATTTCTGATTAACAAGACATATATTAGACCAATAACAATAGAATTAGAAAAGCGAAAAACTTTCATTATACATACGTCAATATAGAGGGAAAAAAATCGAATGTGCAAGCTCTTTTCACTAACAGAAATCAAGAAAATCCCAAAAATGATTTCCATAATACCCGTTTAATCGTAACCACAAAATTTAAGTCAATGAAAAGTTAAGAGATGAGATATTTTTAAGTGTATATTGTTTAATTATAGAAACCAAATAAATATATATAAATAATTATTATTTTAATTAAAAGTAACTATTATTAATAATATTGAATTATTAAAATAAAATTAAACAAAACATGTTATGCAAATTAATGGAAATAATCTAATTTTATATACATGTTGCAGAGAATAGAACTCTGGAGAATCATCACAAACAATTGAAAACATTCAAATCAACAAGAGTTCCGATTAACATCCTTGATATGCCTGTCAAAAGTCAACTGTCAGTGTTGTCAGCACAAAAACATAAAGCAAAATTGTCAATAAGAAAAACTGTAGTGTAACTAATAATTTGGCTACCCACTGTGTATTAAACAAACAGTAGGGGGAACTGGGGTACATTGATACAGTTTTTTTCTAAGATTTTTTTGGTGTCAAGAAAGGAGAAAATTCAAGTTTTTTTTCCATGAGGTGACAGCAAAACTTGTGTAGTATGTTATAAAAATGTACAATCATTGTTTTATATAGTATTTTTGAATGTAATTTTTAAAAAATCAAAAAAAGTCATTTGTATCAATGTGCCCCATCCCCGGGGCAGATTGATGCGTTTAAGAAAAATGACGACAAAATAATACCAATGCATATTTTTCATAAAAAATGAGTTAGAAAACCATTTTATATTTATTTATAAAAATTCAAATCACCCACAATTTATTTTTAAGCAATATTAAAGCAATTAAAATTAAATATATTATGACCTGATGTTCTGGCTGTTTCTTGTCTGATTGTTGGCTGTGGTAACTTTGTCATATCTAGCACTTCAACCCCAGCATTATCTTCTTTCTTATGAAAGATGAAAAAATTACCAGTTTTTCTGTTTATAAATAGGTTCATAAACAGAAAATAAAGGATAATTATATTAAAAATTCTGTTTATAATATGAGTATCATTTTCTGTTCTGCAGTTTGTTTCTCTTACTTAACATTTCTCATGTCGAAAATACTTTTTTCTCTGGAGAATCGATATAAATTCGAGATTTGCCAGAATGCCGTCCTTTTCTTTTATTAGTTCTACTAACACTAGATGCTGGGTAAGTTCCTACGTCTTCTGTTTTCAGAAATACTATAAAATGTTCTAATATAAAGAAATTAGAGCTATTTCACTTCAATAAAAACTAATATTAGAAATTTTTCGTGAAAAAAAGGTTGGATTAAGGAGTGTATGGTAAAAAAAAATAATAAAAGATAATGAAAATATGAACTATTAAAGGATTTAGGCTGTATCAATGTGCCCCGTCATAAACTGTATCAATGTGCCCCATACAGCGATTTTGAATAAAATGAGTCTCAAATCCAACACTTCACAATATATCTAACAATAAATAATGAGGAACTGATAAAGAGTAGCTGTACTTACCAGGGAGAGTATTCATTTTGGTTGAAAATACTGGAACAGTTGTACTATAGCATTTGAATTGTACAACTCAAATTTACTTTTGAACAACAAAAACAATAAATCACCCTTCCCATTTCATCAAACTGCTGAATCATTCCAAGATTTTCTGTATGTAGTTGAATACACTAGCATCACCTTTTGGAGCTGTTCTGAAACTTCCTGTAATGATCCTGTGAGCGGTAGAGGGGGTGTATCAATGTGCCCCATGTATCAATGTACCCCAGTTACCCCTACTTGTAAACCGAAACAAGGCTTGAACTCACGATTTCTGATCTTTCTCAGCCATTCAATGCAAGTAACTGCATAATGTGCTTTTGAAATACAAGTAATGAAAAATGTTTTCTTTCCTTTTTAAAAGAAAAATCATAAACAACTCTCACTTAAAAAACAATCCTCGTATTTACAAATTTTTTTTATCAGTAACATGAAAATCAGTAAAACCATGTTTTGCTGTTGTTATTTTAAAATTTTATTTCATTTATTTATTTTTCATTAAAAACATCACAAGTCATTATAAGTAATTCCAGATTGCCTGAAAAGAGAAAAAAAAATTAGTAATCGATGGTAAAAAAAGAAAAAAAAAAAAAAAAAAAAAAAAAAAAAGATGATGATGAAATTAGATCAAGTCCATTTTATGTTATTTCTTGATACTATTTAATGATTTACATCTGAATTTATTTTAAACTATTCGTGAGCAATGATAGACTTATTTTATATTTTTGTGGACTTATTTCTTATAAATTTAATCTGCAATATTTTTTTTTCATTCTAGCAAGGGAAAGAGGGGGAAAATCATGATTCCGTTATGCACCAATAACCTAACTTCCAATCGGTTTTTGTTCTTACTTTTATTCTTAGTCTTTATTTCTTATTTTTATTATCAACGATTCACATTGAGAAAACAGATGAAAACTGAAATTATAATGCAGATCATGCATAATATTTCTTTTTCCGTTTCTTTTTTACTGTTTTTTATTTTAAAAAAAATATATGGAAGAGGCAATACGCCAATAAGAAAAACTTATGGAAACTGAATTTAATTGCCAAATTTAAGGATACGGGAAATGTTGCCAATCATAAGACAAAGATAACCGGCAAACCGAAATCTACGAGAGCCACTGAAAATATTCAGCAAGTAGATGAACTTCTTAGTGAAGATCCATATTTACCAAGTTTGGGAACGGAGGACATCGGCATTTCTGAGGCAAGTGTTCGTCACATCTCAAGTGATTCTAAATTGCGGGTTTTCCTATTCCCCAGGCCAGATTTGTATGCGTAATGTGCAGGAGCGAAATCAACGAGGTCAGTTAGTTAAGCAACCAGTATAACAGAAAAATTATCAAAATAACAGACTCTACAATTAGAAAGCCAGGAGAGGGGAAGGGGGTTGTCTATTGGATTGCTGCTATGCCAACGATCAAGTGGACAACCACCCCGATACCAGACAAGTAACTCGTTCGGCTAAAGAAATCTGGCAGCTAAGAGTCTGGTCATTGGACTAGAGTCAACCGATGTCCGGCATGTACGCTAATGGCGCCTGGTGCGTGTAAAATCCATCGTGAATGCCAAGTCCTCCAAGTTACCTGTGACTTATACTTCTGGAGATGCCTTGCCAGGTGAAGGTCTTGTCGCCAGATCAAGGTTCTAAATTACGACATTGCTAAATCCATGTACTCTTTCTAGGACTGTAATTTCATCAGAGAAACATCACTAGAATTCCATATAGTTTATTTGCAATTTATACAGCAGCCGCTCAACGCAGCTTATCCAGTCAAAATCATTTGTACATCACAGAAATCGATTGGCTCACATGCATTGGCCTTACAAACAGATCATGGTATCGCTGCGCCATCTCTTATCACGGATTACTACTATTTCGAAGCTTCACACCCCTCCCCTCATAGTTCAAATGAACTACACGCAATCTTGGTCTATTGCTTCTTCGAACTGGAACACATTTCTTAAAGTCCTGTTCATTATATTTAGTCACAGTGTCCTTCACAGATATATATGTCGTAACATCATTTTTATTACTCACAACCGTACCTGCTGCAATATCATGTGAAGGCTGAAATTTGTTTGGTTCCATAATATTCTCATTATCACGGTGTTCTTTTATTTTTCTATTAATCTCAGAAAAGCGGTTTTTATTAACCCTTTCATACTTATCATAATCATTGTAATTTTTACCACTATCTCCCATATTTTCAACTTTTCCTGACATTTGTTTGTCATTGTAGTCTTTTTCTTAAATTTTTTCAGATTTTTCGTAACTTATCTCTCTGTTACTTCTCAACTGATTTACATGACGCTTACACATTATTCCGCCACATCTATTTACTAAAACCCATCTACTCCCTAGTAATTTCATAATTTTTTCTTTTACCCATTTCCAAAATTTTTAACAAAAACTAATTCATGAAGCTTATATTTGTGGAGAGGTTGCTGTATTTTAGGTTTTGATGTAATACCAAGTGAAGGGCTGTTCGAATTTGTCTTCCAAGCATTAATTCAGCAGGAGTTTTACCAGTCACCGAATGAGGAGTTGAATGATTTTCTAACAAAAGTCGTGCAATTGATAATGTTATGTAATTTTTATCTAGCTTTCTGAGACAATTTTTCACAGTTTGCAAGTATCTTTATGCCTGACCGTTCGACGGCTGATGATATAGTTGAATAAGTGTATGCTTAATTCCATTATTTTTAAGAAATTCCTCAAATTCATCGCTTGTGAACGCGGATCCATTATCACTGAGCAACTCTACTGATAATCCAAATGTCGCAAAAATTCTTCTTAATACTCTAATAGTATTTCTTTTATCAGTCCTGGACACTACTTCTACTTCTAACCATTTAGTGAATCGATTACTATTTAAAAAAATTTCCTTTCAAAAGGACCTGCACAATCTATGTGAATCCGTTCCCAGGGTAATTCAGACATTCATTCTTAGACTTTCATTTTGGGATTATCCCTCGCGCACATTTGGCATCTACTACATGAATTTACCATGTGTTCTATTTCTTTATCCATATTTGACCACCAAACCACCCCTCTAGCTTTAGCTTTCATGCTAGATATACCCTGATGAACGGAGTGCAACAATTTCAATATATATTCCCTATCTTTCTCTGACACTATTACTCTATGCCCCTATAATAAATAATTTTCTAAACAGGAAATTTCCTCCCTTCTACGAAAATAAGGGTGATATTCCTCAGCTTTAACCTTTCGTAGCCATCCATGTAGTGCCCACTCTAAAATTTGTTTAGTTACGGGATTTTCAGTTGTTCACTTTTTAGAAGTTTTAGAAGTAACAGGCCAATCATTATTATTTAAAACAAACATTATTTCAGCAAGAGTACTTACTATATTTACAGTTTCTGGGAGAGGTAATCTACTTAATGCGTCCTCATTTTTATAATTTTTTCCTTCGCGATACTCAATTGTATAATCATATCCTGCTACATTAGCGACCATCTCAGCATTCTAGGTGATAATGTATCAGATACCTTTTTAACAGGATCAAACAATCTAATTAAAGGTTTATGATCTGTTATAATTTTAAACCGTTTACCAGCTAAATATTGGTGAAATTTAGTAACACCGAATATTACAGATAAAGCCTTTTTATCTATCATTGCATAATTTTTTTCAGTTTTACTTAAAGTTCTAGAAGCAAAAGCTATATGGGTTTCTCTTTACCCTCAACAATATGACTTAACACACACCCAATACCATATTCAGAAGCATCACAGTTCAAAACTATATCTTTGTTAACATCATATAATTCTAAAACAGGCGATGTACATAATAATTGTTTAACTTTTTGAAATGCTTTATCATACTTTTCTGACCATGTCCACTTAACATTATTATCTAATAATCTATCTAAAGTTCTAAAGAATCTGAAATATTAGGTAGGAAGTTTCTATAATAAGAAATTAAACCTAAAAATAAACGCAACTGTTACACATTATTAGGAATAGGTGCATTCAAAATAGCATTAACTTTTTCTGGAATTTGGTCTAATTCCTTCCTCAGAAATTTTTTGTCCTAAATAGCGAATTCCGAAACCATAAATTTAAATGTTTTCTTGTTTAATCTTATGCCATGCTCAGAAAAGCATTTCAGAACACTTTTAACTCTTTCAGAATGTTCTGATTCATTCCTAGCACTTATGATTACATCATCTAAAAGTACACCAACATACTCATATTTTTTTAATATATTCTCTATTTTTCTCTGGAACATTTCAGGAGCACACTTTACGCCAAAAGCTAATCTAAACATTGAATAATCCCTTATGAGTATTAATAGTTGAAATTTTACTACTTTCATAATCTACAGGTTGTTGCAAATAAGCATCTTTAAATCAAAAACAGTAAAGAATTTTCCACCAAACAATTTAGAAAGCAATTCTTCCATTCTAGGAAGTGGATAATTATCATTCTCAGTGTTTGAATTTACTGTTGCTCTATAATCACCACAAATTCTAACAGTATTATTTCGTTTTGGAGCAATTACTATAGGACTAGCCCATTCTGAATGATCGACGGGTTTCAAAATACCCTCTTTTGTTAATCGTTCCAATTCCAAATCAGAAGCTTTTCTCAAAGCAAAAAGAACAGGTCGAGATTTAAGAAATACTGGTTTTGATCCCTTTTCAAATTTATTGAGACGGGAGGACCTTTTATTGTACCGATCCCGTCAGCAAAAGCATTTGGAAAATTTCTAATTAAATCATCTTTCGAAATACTTTTAATCATATTTACATTAGACCAAAATAATTTTGATGCTTTTAACCAAGTTTTTCCAATTAGACTCGGACCTTCCTCTTCAATAACTAACATTTTTAAATCAGGTATACAATATTCATCAACAAAAACATCTACTCTTAATTCACCTAATACAATTAAAAAATCTTTAGTATAAGTTGGTATCTTTACTTTAAATTTAATTAAAGGTAGCTTACCTGAGAACAATTTTTGTGCAAACATTTTACTTACTATGGTGTGCGCATCTACTCTTAATTCACCTAATACAGTTAAAAAATATTCAATATAAGTTTGTAACTTTACTTTAAATTTAATTAAAGGTAACTTACCTGAGAACAATTTTTGTGCAACCGTTTTACTTACTATCGTGTGCGCCGACCTGCTGTCTATTTCAAACCTGACATTAACCCGATTTATTTTTACAACTTTTTACCATGATACATTATTGGAATTGTTGTCTACACAATTGAAACAGTATTCTTCTTACAGTTTTAATTTTACTGTTCTTGTTCTGTTTCTCATTTTTCATCACGAAATTCCAATTTCTGCAACAAATTTTTAGGTGACACAGTCTATGGCACAGATGGCACTCAGCACTCTTGAATGGACACATTTTAGGATTATGATGTTTCGAACACGTGTAACAAGGTTTCTCTGGCGCGAATTTCTCTTCTTTCGGCTTAAATGATTGAGAGAATTTTTCCGGTTTCATTTTCTCCCCTCTCGCACGCACTTGATTTGCCGCTGTACTTTCTCCTATACTTGGTGTTTCGCCAGGGCCGTAACTACCGCCGGGGCAGCCGGGGCACTGCCCCGGGGCCCCCAAGCCTGAGGGGGCCCCAAACTGATGGTTAAAAAAGCTATTGATTTTAGTTTCTTGTCTAAGTTCCTATAAAATGCCCAGCGCATACCTAAAAGTTAGTAATAAAAAAAATCAAGGTGCTAGAATAGATGTTTTTGCTTGTCTGTCAATACACTCCTTACGCTTCGAATGCAAAAGGAGTTCTATAGCAGACAGCAAAATGTCGAGTCGAATGTGTCATGTCGCGCCAGCATGTTTGCTGATCCCACCGAAGCTAGTATAAGAAAGAAAAGATGCACTTCTAATCGACTGAATAATATAAAAAGCATCTAAAAAATTCTAGAAAATCTTTCTTCTTATCTATACTAATAAGTTAACAAAACGCTCAGTTTGTGTATGTCTGCGTACGTGCGTATGTGAGTGTGTGACTGCGATGATTAGCAAAATCTACCGCACATAGAAGTCTGAAATTTTAGGTGAAGATAGTCCAAGACAGGTCCTGATGCACCTGAGGCTCAGACTTTTAATATTGTAAGGGCCAGGGCCCTGGGCCCCTTACAATTTTTATGCGCCAAACTGTTAATAGCTTGATTCCTTTTTATCTAATCTTTTCTGTTTTGAGGTACCTTTCTCCTTTTAGATATTTTCGCTTTTTTACTCTTCAGTTATGACCTTGCACTCTTGGGACCCGTTTTAGGGTCCCTTTTAGTCTTTGTGATAATAAATTGTTAATAAATTGCTTCCATTAATTTTGATCTTCATTTTTGGGATACCTGTTCCATTTAGATATTTTCAAATTTTTACATTCCATATAAGACACTGGGGCCCCCTAGATAATCACAGGGCCCCTTGATCTTTTTGTGCACTAAACATTTTTCACTCCCTAAATTTCTCACCTTCTTAGTGCGAATTTTTAAAGCTGAATCTTGGACTCTTATGTCAGGACCAAACCCTGATATTTTTATTCGGGCCCTGGGGCCCTTTTTTTAACGCTTGCCCAAACAATTGGTGCATTTAAAAAAATATTATTATTGCAAATAATTCATACTCTATGCTTAATTTTGACTAATTAAAGGTCTAAAGCGTTATGTACTAAAACATTTTAACATGTTTTCATGTTAGGGCCATGAGTGTATTTGTCAGTTGTCCCCTATAGGGCCTTCTATCACAGCTCCCTTAAAAATGGTCGGATTCACTAGCTTTTTTTTAACAACTTTTTAGGTCCTCCAACTACGACATGAACAACAACAACAACAAAATTTTTTAGACTTCAGCTACCACTATTTATGAATATTAATCGCTTTCTTGGAGTCCTTGGTGCAGCTTCTTTAAAAATGATCCAAATTGCTTTCAATTTTATTCAACATAGTTTTAGCGTCTTCCCATTATTTTAATAACTACACAAATATTTTTATACCCAACTACATGCGAAGTAATTTACTGGTCCTTTGGAGCCCGGTACAGGCCCCCTTGAAGTTTTTGTAATAATAAATTGTCAATAAATTGCTTCCTTTTAATCAGATCTTCATTTTTAGGATTCTTTATTCATTTAGATATTTTAATGTTTGGCATTCTATACAAGGTACTGTGTTCCCCTGTGGAATCATAGGGTCCAGCCTAGGGCCCCTCAACATTTTGTGAAATAAACATATTTCACTTCCTATAATTCTGATCTTCTTAGTGCAAAATTTTAAAGTTGCCTGGGACTCTTCTTTCAAGACCAATCCAGAAAACCTGATGTTTTTATTCGGACCCTAGGGCCCATTTTTAAACATTTGTCCAATCAGTTGGTGCATTTAAAAAATTATATCATTCCAAAGAATAGTTCCTACTATTTGCTTAATTTTGACTAATTAAAGATCTAAAGCGCTGTGTACTAAAATATTTTAACATGGTTTCATATTAGGGCACTAATTTTAACTGTCAGTTGGTCCCTACAGGGCCCCATATTATAGCTTTCTTAAAAATGGTCCAATTCACTAGCTTTTTTTTTGATGTCCTCTCTCTACCTATTATATGAACGACAAAAGAATTTCTCAGACTTCAGCTACCATTAATTTTGTTTGTCAATTGCTTTCTTGAGGCCCTTGATGCAGCTTCTTTAAACATGAACCAAATTGCTTTCAATTTTATTTAACATAGTTATAGCGTCTTTCCATCATTTTAATAACTACAAAAAATATCTTTATACCCAACTACATGCAAAATAAATTCCTGGCCCCTTGGGGCCCGTTGAAGTTTTTGTAATAATAAATTGTTAATAAATTGTTTCCTTTTAATCCGATCTTCATTTTTAGGATTCTTTATTCATTTAGATATTTTAATGTTTTGACATTCCATATAAGACACTTTGGCCTCCTGTGAAATCATACGGTTCAGTCTTAGGGCCCCTGAACATTTTGTGAGGCAAATTTAGTTCACTCTTTAAATTTATCCCCTTCTCAGTGCAAAATTTTTAAATTTGAGTCTTGGACTCTTCTTTCAAGGACAAGATTCTCATATTTTCATCCGCGGCTAGGACCCTTTTTTTAAGCATTTTCCGAATCAATTTGTGCATTTCGATAAAATATTATTAAAATGAATAATTCATACCCTATGATTAATTTTGACTAATTGTAGATCTAAAGAGCTAAGTACTAAGATATTTTAACATGTTTTCCTGTTAGGGCCCTCTTTTTAACTGTCACTTGTCTTTTTTGGGCCCTTATTATAAATCCCTTTAAAATGGTTCAATTAATTTGCTTTTTTTAATCAACTTCTTAAATCCATCAGCTACTAAGAAATTGTCTTAGTCTAGCTACAACCAATTTTGAATATGAATCGCGTTTTTGGGGCCGTTGGTGCAATTTCTTTAAAAATGATCCGGATTGCTTGCAATTTTCTTTCACATTGCTTTAGCGTCCCCCCATTACTTTTTATTACTACAAAAAAATATTTTATACCCAACTACATGCGAAATAAGTTCCAGCCCCCTTGAAGATTTTGTACCATAAATGGCTATTAAACTGCCCTCTCTTAATCCAATCTTCATTTTTGGAACTATTTTTCACTTAGTTATTCCCATGTTCTTACATTCCATTTAATCCCTTAACGCGCAGTGTTGCCGGGGCGGCAACATTTTTTTTTTCCACAACCCCAGTGGAATTGCCTCTCACCCGGAGAGGTACTCCCAAAGAAGCAGCCGGAGGAGTTCAACCCTCACCCTTCTTCATGAGGCCACCAGCGACCCCAATCATACGCTGATGTACTCTGTGAATGGAGACGTCGCCGATCAGCACGCGAGTCGATATCACCTTCCAATCTTTCATTCTGACAATTCCAAGACCCACGAGCTCCTTACAGGAGGACTCCGCCACTACCCCCCTCCAATTAATTGTCAGGGAGCAGCTTTGAAATCACCCTGGTCGGAGCCTATTCAGCTGACTTCGGAGAATCTGGTATTTCTCGGACATGGTCTTATGCGCTTTCTCGAGATCATACTGGTCATTTATAACTTGGACGTCGACTGCGACGACCCTATCCCTATTGTAAATTACTAAGTCAGGTTTGTACTTGGTATGGTCTATTGTAAATACGGGTTCTTTATGGACCATGTTACCACGATCATGGTTAATCTTCTGTACGTAGTCTGCTATTGCGTTATGTCTTTTTATACGAGGGTTATGAGTGGAATAACACTGTTGTAAAATATGATTGAGTGTTTCGGGTACGCCGCAGCCGCGCCTACAGGTGTCATCTTTGTTTCGACCTCTGGTAACTCGTGACTTATTGTACAAAGTTCCAAACTTTGCATGGACGGCATTGATGAAATCTCGCCCAGTCAAAAACCCGGTACCATCGCATAACCAATTATGGGCGGCGGGTACTCTGGAAGAATTCTTAAGTCCAGCCCCATCACAGGAATCATTTAGTTTTCGACGAAAATAACTGTTAACCTGATTAATAGTGTTTAAGTTCCTATTGTCAACATATAACAGATCTGGATTTATAGTTCTATAGACAAGTCTTTTACGAGCAGTTATCGGTATTGTGTAACGGAACGAAGGAATTCCAAGATCCCCATCGGCCACCCTCGCATGGAAGGCAGCCTTTGGGAGATCATGGGGGAGATGCAAAATGACCGACTTACGTATAATAATGTCAAGTTTGTTTAATGCTTTTGCACATATTCTAGAAAAGATAAACTTATGGTGATGACTCGGTAACAAGAAGGTTCTTAGGAGGAAGAATTTTTGTTGAGGTTTAGCTGGAATAGATAACAAAGTTTTTAATTCTGTCTGTAGATTAGTAAAGTCTATTTTATTTAAACCTGAGGGATTAAAGTTCGCACCAAGGTATGTGAAATCAGAGTCAGCTTCAATAGACTGGAGAGGACTATTACCAATAAAAAGGTCCGGACTATTGTCAAAAATCATCTTTTTCTTCTTTCTTTCCTTAATCCATACAATTGAAAAGGATTTACTGATGTTAATTTTTAAACCGACAGAACTTAGTACTTTAACTAGAATGTCCAAGAGATACTGGAGCTCTTTTGCGGAGTTTGCGATTAAGACCAGGTCATCAGCATAAGCTATGTGATTAATTAATAATTCTCTAAACTTGAAACCAATGTCATTTGGCAAACACTCAAGCACACTATTGAAGATAAGCAGGAAAAATAAGGGCGAGAGGGGGGTCTCCCTGCCTCACGCCCTTAACAGGATGGAAGAAATTACTATTTATACCTTTAAACGAAAGCTGTGTTTTTGAAGAACTGTAAACATACTTCAAATAGTTAATTATGATCGGATGAACCTGAGCCTTCTCTAAAAGTTCATATATTTTACTATGAAGAACATTATCAAAGGCCTTCTCTAGGTCAAGTACTGCTAAGGCTATTGGATGAAGTTCAGTTTGGCACGATCTCAGGATGGCGTCGAACAGGTCAATACACCGATCGACTCCATCCAGAGGCCGAAAACCAAACTGAAAAGAACTTAAATTAACCTTCGGAGTTATTCGTTTAACAAGTAGCTTGTGAAACTGTCTTAAAAGGATGGAGGCAATCGAAATCGGACGCAAATTAGCTGGACTATTAGTGTTCGGCTTTTTAGGTATGAAAATTGTGTAGGAATTAAGGAGGATATCCGGTGACCATCCCAAGAGAAGGAAGATAGAAAATAACTTAGCACGGATACGTGGACTGATTCTTTCAACAGCATAACAAGATAAACCATCAAGTCCAGCTGCTGACCTGCCAACCAATTTAACTCCCAGCACCTCTTTAGGATAAATTAACATTTCAACATCAAATTGATAAGATTCTTCATCAACAGAAGTTACAAGAGTATTACTTTCCGATGTCAGAGTCTTTCTAGTAAGTATATAGTTCCAAAAATCAAATACTGTGTCAGGTTTAAGGTCATCAGATATACTATTATTAGAATAAATAGAATTAAAAGCCGACTTCCGATTCTTCTTAATTTCAGCCTTTTTCGGCTTACCAAATCTCTCTCCACCAGATACTTTCCTTGGTTTAACCAAAGTGCTCAGATAGGCAACTACAAGATCATTTGCTTTGCTATGGTCAACTCCTAGCATATCGAAGACCTTGTCTAACAGTATCCGCTCGTCCTCTTGAACATGCCCATATCTTAAGTCTTGATTTAACTTGTGGATATATGTTTCGACAGACTCATAAATTAGAGAATCGATTTCCATATAATTAGCCACATCCTCGGCTGCTGGAGTCACGGTGTCATTAACGAAGGAAGAAGCCAGAGACGCGGTACTGCTGGGCATCTGGGCCTACTCAGCCTATTGTTCGGCGGCAAGTTCTTCGTCTCTGCTCAAGTCAGAGTCTTCTTTTTCCGCCCTCAAACCCCTGAGAAGCGTATTTACAAGGTCTCTGTAATTCGGATTCTTCCTTCGACTCTTAACAGCCTCCTTAGTACGCTCCACCACCTTCTGCTCACACAAGACATCATTAATATTGTTGGCGTCAAATCCAGCATGGAGGAGTCTCGCTTCGGCATTCGCGCAGTGTTGCCGGGTCGGCAACACCTAAAGTTCCCCCTGTTTAGAGACACAAAAACTCCGTGAATATTTCAAAAACTACTCTAATGGCTACTTTAAATCTTTCTTATGAGTTCTAGATGGCAGCACCACAGAGATCAAACTTAACTGTTTTTAAATAATAGGTAAAATGTTTTACTGTAATACGCGCTTCTCACAATGCTCTTCTCACTGCGCTTAACAATGCTTTACTTATGGGAGGTTACCACTTCGGCAACAGCTGTATAATTAAAATGGTTTCTGCAATTTTTACAAAACAATACCTGTGTACTCCTCTAGGCCTAAATAGATTGCCTAAAATTTTTTTTCTTTAAATTCCAACTTTAAAGAGTAGTGCGCCGGAAAGGGTTAAAAGCCTGAGACTCCCTATGGTCTCGGCTCAGGCACCTTGAAATTTTTGTTCTCCATGCATATTTCACCCACTTATTATCAAACCTTCTCAATGCATAAATTTAAAGTTGAATTTTGAACTCTTATTTCAGGACCTACACCCTGATGGTTTTATTGAAGTCCAAAGGCCTTTTTTAAAGCATTTACTCATTTTTTATGCATTTCTTTAAAATATTATTTAACGAATAATTCATACCCTATGCTTAATTTTGACTAATTGTAGATCTAAAGTGTTAATTGTTTACTTAAGGTTATCATAACGTGTCCCGGGCAATGCCGGATGGGTCAACTAGTCTATTAATAAATACATTAAATCGAAAAAAAAATTATCACAATCCATCTTTCAAAAGGTTTTTAAACAGAAACGCATGATTAAGTTACATATACTCAAAAATGAACCTAAATAAAATGTTCTTTAAAGTATTCAACCAATCAGAAGTTCGTATTTTCTTCTCTATGCTAAATTCAGTGGGATCGGCAAAAATGGCGTCGCCGCCAAGTGCCTGCAGAGTAGAGTTGTTCAATTCTACATTTTTTAGTCATTTTTGGGCTTATCATGCTATGTACATTTAAACAACGGTGTGCGAGAAAAGAAACTATGCTCGGGGCAGAGTTTCAATTTGCCTTCCCTGGGGGCCACCCCGGAGGTTTTGCCCCGGGGCCCCCAAGTTTATAGTTACGGCCCTGTGTTTCGCTACCAGACCGACAAACTTTGAGGGGTGATAGTAGACATGAAGACAAACATTATTAAATAGGACATGGGGCGCAAACGTCTTCCGTAGGAGCCAGGGGCCATTAAAGTTTAAGGTCCAAAACTTGAAACGATTATAAAAAACGGAAAAAAGGGTGGATTCGTTTGCGGTTTTCGCTAAAATAATTCTTTATATCACGATTTGTTTATAAAAATTTTTTTAAAGGTTACGTTCAAAAATTGTCGATAGAGGGCGCTTTAGACTTTAGAATAACGAACAACTACTTTTTACCGTTATTTTGTGCACGGGGTTGAAGTTATTTGAAAGTTTAGACTTTAACTTAAATTTTAACCCCAAAATCGGTAACATTGGGATCGGATAACTAGCAAAAATTGAACTGTGAACAGAAGGGGGATTTTTAAACACTCATAAACATTTGACAAACTGATCGATCTTGTTGCACTTTGCGTGTAGGTTATTCCCTTGGTAATCATTTTATTCAAAATGACTAACAGCTCTTGAGTCCCCATTTTTTGATAGAGGGCGCTTCCGACACATCTCCGACATTTCAATTGCATTACTCCTGGGTGTTTTACTACCAGACCAACATACTTACAGGAAGTGTTAAGGATGCACAGCGACTCGGAATCACATAGCAATGTAACGTTGAAAATGCCTTTTTTAGCAAGTTGTGGTTAAAAGAAGCAGAGAAAAAAGCAACAGAAACAGGTAGTTAAATAGCAACACGTTAATGTGGCAGAAAACAATTTATTTAAGGGTTTTACTACAAACGGTGTCCGAAATTACGACCAGAAGTAGTCGGGCATGCTTGACAGCAGCGATGCATGCAATTCCTCACGCTTTGAAAGATTCCTGGCATCTCAGATAGCTTTCTGGCAGCTAAAGAAATTCGAGCGGAGAGGTCTTCCACTGACGGTACGGGAGTCTCATACATTCAACTTTTCATTTGATCCCAGCAGAAGAAGTCCATACAGATTGAGATTCGGATTGAGCCATGTGGGGGAGCCTATCAATTTCTTTGAGCTCAACTAGCCCCACCCAGCAATGTTTATTTAAAAAAATACAGAACAATTATACACTAATAAAATAAAAGTAGGTAACTAAAAGTAATTGATATAATGAAGTAGCTGTGACGACCTGGCAGGCCAACAAACCGGTCCACCACTACCTATCCACCGCTGTCCATATGTTACGTTGGGGTGTCTGCGAACATCATTGGTAAAATGTGGAGGAGCCGCATCGTGCTATAGAGTGGCGCAACGAAAGAGGAACATGTACTTTTACCAGAAGTTCCGCCAGAACGTGCTGTAGAATTATCAAGCTGCTTTTTTCTCTGCTTCTTTTAATCCTAACTCGTTAAAAACGCATTTTCAACGTTATATTATAATATAATCCCGAGTCGTCTTTGCATATCTAACATTTCCTGGAAGTATCTTGGTCTGGTAGTAAAACATACAGGTGTTGGAAGCGCCCACTATCAAAAAATGGGGACACCAATGCTGTACGTCATTTTGAATAAAATAATTACCAAGGGAATGACTACACTCAAACCGCAACAAAATCGATTAGTTTGTCAAATGTTTATGAGCATTCAAAATCCCCTCCTCTGTTCACAGTTCATTTTTCACTAGTTACTCGATCCCAATGTTTCCTATTTTGGGCTTAAAATTTAAGTTAAGGTCTAAACTTTAAAATAACTTCAACCTCGTGCACAAAATAAGGGTAAAAAGTAGTTGTTTGTTACTCTAAAGTCTAAAGCGCCCTCTATCGACAATTTGTGAATGTAACCTTTGAAATTTTTTACAAACAAATCGTAATATAAAGAATGATTTTAGCGAAAACCTTACACGAATCCACCATTTTTTCGTTTTTTATAATCGTTTAAAGTTTTGGACCTTAAACTTTAATGGCCCCTAGCTCCTACGGAAGACGTTTGTGCCCCATGGTTTCCCATTTAATAATGTTTGTCTTCATGTCTACTACCACCCCTCAAAGTTTGTCGGTCTGGTAGCGAAACACCCTGTATATGTACGATTTCACGTCGGCCTCAGCTGATTCTATGGATTCGGCGATTTCAACCACTGACTGGAAATTTAATTCCTTCGAATCAAACAGCTTTTGTTGAGTTTTTTCATCTTGTATTCCTAATACCAGTTGGTCACGGAGGCGGTCGTTTAACGTATTTCCGAAATTACAGAATTTGGATACTCTTCTAAGTTTTCTTACAAACTGAGCTATTCTTTCCCCTGGCTTTCTAAGACGTTTTTGAAATTTGAATATTTCAACAATTTCACTTGGGCACGGAGAAAAATGTTCCTTTGCTTTTTTAAAAAAGATCTTCATATTTTATCTCCTTCAGAGTCTTCGGAACTATAATATCTCTTAGAATAGACAATGTCGTAGTTCCAACAGAACTTAGCAAAATAATTTTTTTTTCTTTTCTTCTTTCTTTATATTATTAGCACTGAAATAGAAGTCCATTTTCTCTAGGTAAATCGTCCAGAGACCTTTAAGTCATACTCTTCTAATCGTTCCAATGAAATAATTTCTTTTTCTACAGCCATTTCTTTCTTCAGGCTTTTTTTTCAATATAATATGGGTAAATTAGCTCATGACATCGCCACTGTTATATCCATATACTCTTTCTAGTACTGTAATTTCATCAGAGAAACATCACTAAAGCTCCATATAGTTTATTTACAATTTATACAGCAGCCCTTCAACGCAGCTTATCCAGTCAAAATCATTCGTACGTCACAGAAATCTATCGGCTCGCATGCATTAGACTTACAAACAGATCACGTTATCGTTACGCCATTTCTTATCACGGATTACTACTATTTCGAAGGTATCACAGACATCAATTCGAATAACAAAGTGCAGATACCAAACAACAAGAACAAAATGTTGAACAACTGGATTAACAAAGTTTACAACAAAACAGAAGGCGATGCCATTAGAATAAAGAAAAAGGTGATCGTCAGATTTATTGCGACGATTAGACGCGGCGATTAGGCGATCACCAACTCCGATACTAGGTATCAATAACGTTTAGATGGGGAAATCCGGCTGGTAGGATGCCTGATTATCAGTTAGAAAGAAAGAGATGAACTCCATCGTTATTAGAGGTTTTAAGAGAAGGTTGAAACCTATGGTGAAATGGTTGATGAGATAAGAAATGAGCAATCTAACCTTTTTTATAATCTTAGACATAATCAAAGTTTCATTTTGACAGTAAAATATTGAATATAAACTTAATAAATCTAAGGATATTTACTAAAACTGTATGATTTCTTTTAATAGACCATGTATAGTACATTTTGAAACTATGTAAATCATTCAATTCTGCTGCTGTTTTCTTTTTCTTGCCTTTTTCTACAGATTTGAAGGCTTCTAAATTTGGAATCCTGACGTCCTTACACCATGTACTCGAGCCTTAATCTGTCTCTACATTCAAAGAATTTTATCTTGCAAGTTTTCTTGTGAAGGTGTATTATATGTCAAGAACTAACTACTTATTTTTGACAAGTATTCACATTCACCTAATTAGTACTTTTATAATTCTCAGAATTTTAGACATAAAGGGTTTAAAATGATAATTAAGACACTCTATTTTCATTTCAATGGTACTTTATAAAAAGTAACTTTAAAGTTATATAGGCAGTGGATATCACTGTTATACTATATTGGTAATTAAATGATATTAGTTAAATGAGGCAGACGAACGTTTTTGTAAAACTATTACGTACTTACATTTAACTGCTCAAATCTTTTTGTAAACGCCAAGCATTGCCTTGCAGGATGGGCAGACATGACGATAATCTTTACATGAATCCATTATTAGAGGAACCCAGAAAAATGGACAACTAAAGAAAAAAAAATGCGCAGTTAAACTGTTGACACTGAAATCACAGATTATTCACACTAATTATATATATACACCAATTATATTATACTCTAGTTTTGAAAAATAATGCCTCTCAAAAAATAAATTAAGCAGATTAGTTCCCGTTTCCCCGCCCTTCTTAAATAACCAATGAACCGTAAAATCTTATCAGGGATGCGACTTATCAAAATAAACCCGTATACCAAATTTGAAGCAAATCACATAATTCTGCATGAAAAAAACACTTTGCTAAATTAAAGGGGCGGGGAATACTAGCTTCTCCATTTCCCTCTTTACACTTAGCCGATGAACCGCCAAATCTAACTAAAGATCTAACTGAAGAAGCTCCTTATCAGAACGTACCTAGAAAAAAAATATGAGGCAAAGTAGATAATTCTGCATGAAAACCCATTTATCTAGATTAAGTGGGACTTGGCCAACTTTTCTCTTATGAACCTTCAAATCTATTTAAGGAAGCGCCTTATCGAAATAAACCGGTATATCAAATATTTAAAGCAAGTCAAATAATTCTGCATTAAAAACCCATTTACCTAAACTAAAGTGTGAGTGTGTGGGGGGGGACTTACTATGCCTTCCTACTTTATATTTAGCCAATAAACCTTAAAATCTAATCAAGGTAGCGCTTTATCGAAAGAAACGGGTATAAAATAATGAGTTTCCCGATCCAGAGCCGAGTGGCTCCATGCGGTCCACGCAAGGAGGTCACGAGACCTCCAATGAGGAGGAACCAAGTGACGCCCGGCATCGCGACAGCGCCCGCTGCCGGCCAGGAAGACAAGCAAGGACACCCGGCCCACGGACATGGCCTCAGCGTCACGGCCTCGGCCGCTCACCATCCGCAGCCACCGACACGGCACCGCCCGCGCCCAACACACCGATTGGAGCAGCCATGCAGGTACCGTAGCAAAAGCTGCCTGAACAACCGCTAATCCAGAGGCTCAGCCTTCCGGGAGGACTTTCAGGAAAGCGACTCGAATTCTCGTTACGTACAAGGAAAAACCGGAAAACCTTGTATAGTCGCTCCGTCAGAATCGCACCTACAAGAGGCCTCGGACTCCTCTAAGCGAGTGTTGCGTTCGAATGATCTGAGAAATCATCATGCGTTCGAAGACTTCGGTCGAGACAGCCGAGAGCTCAATTGGCCCGGCGACCAACCCGATCCAGAGTCTTTGTCAAGAGTTCGCCAACGATGTCGACGATACCTTTCCTGCTATAATGATCAAAGACAAGATCGGATAGCGTTCGAGTGCGGAAGTTAGGTGGGAAACACTTTTCCCTGATGGACTTCCACAGGGGGCACTCATAGACGCAATGTCTAATCGTACTGACCCCGTTCCCGCAAAAGCACGCAGGGTTGCCTTTAAACAAGCGAGCCTGGTGGTCGCCAAAGGCACCGTGTCCCGTTAGGACCTGGTTGAGGAAGAAATCC
The DNA here is from genome assembly GCA_964019185.1 of Maratus speculifer. Lineage (NCBI taxonomy): Eukaryota > Metazoa > Arthropoda > Arachnida > Araneae > Salticidae > Maratus > Maratus speculifer. The sequence goes on along the minus strand of OZ025296.1, from coordinate 72,449,634 downwards.
CCCTGTATTCTCCGAGTGGAGACGTTCGGGAAGATCCCATACGTCGACCGGCCGTCCTCAGATCGGTCCCATCATTGCTGCCAATCCAAAAGTGCCTCGCCAAGGAGTTTCCTCTTGACTTGACGTCCTGAGAGAGGAACAAGTATGTCGACCTACGGTCGACACGCAGCTTCCTTCGCAAGGGAATTGGCCAGCTCGTTAAAGGCGTATAGAAACGGGTATATCAATTTTGAATCAAATCAAATAATTCTGCATGAAAAAGTCCATTTATGAGATGTAATATTTTATTTTTTATATGACAAAGAAAAGCTTTTAGTCACATAAAGAAACATTTTTCACAAGCTGAAACTTCTGCTAAAATAAACAGAGTAAAATTTTGTTGCTCAAATCTAAAAATCAAGGTCAGAAAATGCTAAACATTTTAGCAGCTGCACCACCGGTTAGGTAGTTTAAACCAAAATCTAGTCAGCAACAACTTATCTCAACTTACAACTGAATCTGAAGTTTGATGAAAATCCGTGCATTAGCTTTTGAGATAGAGCTATTTCAAAATCTTTTAAGAAAATCAGCACAACAGCGCCACATGTTGAGTGATGTACACCAATAACTAAAATCAGGATCCATTTTTTATCATCAGGTACTAACTGTAAATCTGAAGGTAGGTGAAAATCCATGCATTAGTTCTTGAGATAAATTTATAGCGAAATCTTGAAAAACGTAGCTTAGCAGTACCATCTGTTGGGTGACTTACATCAAAAACTAAACAGCACTAATCTATATCAGAGATTAACTGAATCGGGAGTTTTAGAAGATTTTGTTCATTAGTTCTTTAGATAGAGCTATTGCGATCATCACGAATAATACACCATGGCAACGCCACCTATTGAGCGATTTGCACCAAAACTTAATCAGCATTATATGCCATATCAAGTACTAATCAAATATAAATTCTTATAAAAATTCATGCTCTAGTTCTTAACATATGGCTATTGGGGAAATTGTAAATAATGCAGCATAGTAGTGCCACCTGTTGAGCGATATACAACAAAAACTAATCAGATCTAGTTTATATCAAGGTCTAACAGAATGTAAAGTTTAGTGAAATTTCATGCATTAGTTCTTGAAACAGAGCACCCACAAAATTTTTTTCATATACAGACAAACAGACTGACAGACAGACATTCTGTAAAAACATGTTTTTCGTGTTCTCTGACCCCTAGAACTTGAAAATCGAAAATTTTCACGAATCCAATGCTTTCTTTTTGTAAAGATAGAAGAAAATCAAAAAATAATAAATAATCATGGTCATTTGAGCAAAAAAAATTATATTTTAGTAGCAACATTATTAATCGTATGCGATAATATTTTCTTTTATACAGACCAATAAAACGAAGAGTGTTTGAATATTTAATACACATCTAATCAAACTTTTAAAAAATGAATAAAGATCAACAACTTACCATACAATAGAGATTGCTGCAGATGTGAGGTAAGCACATGTTCCGTTGGATTTGATCACAACTGTGGTGACTGACTGGCCACAATTGCCACAAGTCACTTCCATGGGATAGTCACGGAACATAACAGGAGGCACGATCACTGAGGCTGAAGGCAGCGGAGATGGCATTTGTCGGCATGGCGCTTGAAGAGATGGCATACTTTTGTCTTCAGACTGTGGAGATGGCATCGGTTGATATGGTTGTTGTAAATTTGGGTTACCTTGGTATCCAGGCTGTAGAGATGCCATTTGTTGGGCCTGTGGAGAAGAATCTGAATCTAATAATGGAACAAGACAATTACACAAAATCGAGATTTTTAAAAAGAGCTCTAAATTTAAAAACTCATGAAAAAAAGTAATGGAGATAATGAAATAAAAATACTTACATTTGTATTAAATGTTGAATTTTCCCTCTTACAAGAAACCAAAAAATTAGTTACAAACAGAAAAAAAAGAGCATGGTATTAGTAAAAGAAATACATAGTTTTACCGATCCTATATACAATTTCCTTTTTTTTTTAAAAAAATCATAAATAAGTACATAATATACATTTATTTGATAAAAACAATGTTAATCAAATGTCTTATTTTCTTTAAGTTCATTTAACACGTCTGCGATAAGCCAAGAAAGTTTTGTCATAAAATTTTACATCTGAATGATTGTTTTTCAGTACCTTACACATTACATTGAATTGTTACTTTCGAATCGGATTCGGAAGTAAAAGCATGTTCATAAAAAAAGAAAAAAAAATTGAGTAATGCAGCAAGAAATATTCAAAAGAAAATTTATTAGTGTGCATATCCGATTATTCTGTCTCATAAAGAAGGTAGTTAAAAAAAATAAAAATATTATTACAATTTGTAACAAAATATTTTACTTTGACGATCTATGATGAAGAATTTAGTTTGTGTTACCAAACAGGTTAGAAATTGCACGTCAAACGTGGTAACTAAGGTGCGTTCGTAGTATAACTATTTTTATAAATACAGTCGAGTCTCTCTATAACGAAACTCCATCCAACGTATTTCTCTATTTAACGAATTTTTTGCAGGAACGGTGAATTTTTTCATTATTACATTAAAAATATTTTCCATACAGCGAAATATAAACTCCATGTAACGATTTTTTTTCAGAAATTTTTTTTTTCATTTGTTTACACAACGCTTCAAATTGTTTGTGGAATGCATTTATATTTGCTGTTTCTTGGTTTATATTTTATAGCTGTACATTTCTACTTTATTGTTCGTGCCAAAAAAGAAGGTATGCTTCCCCATCCGGCCCATTAAGAGAATCTATTATTGCTTTTGATGTTACAAGTTGAGGACGTCCATTGGAAGAAAATGTTTTCCACTCACATTTGCATTCCTTATTAAGGGGTCAGGTACCCTTTGAACTAACAAAAAATGTCAAACAATGACCTCTGTAAGAATTGCAGTCACTCTACATCTAATTGATTTTTAATTATGAAATTGAAAACACATATTAAGAAGGATTTATTTTATTAGTTTAAGTTGTTAAAATAAGTATACACATATGCAATTACTTTTAAATTATTTTTAAAGATAATACAAATTTTAAGAAAGAATAATTCTTGCGTGCCTTGCACGCACGATTTTTCATATTAGAATGGCTAAAACAAACCAAGTTTTTTTATATATAAGTAGAGGTATAATGTGTTTTCAAAATGACCTACCATCAAAAAAAATAAAACTTATAGATCCAGAGAAAAAAATTATCTTTAAAAAAATTCAAAATACTGAGTATTTTTAAATACAAATTTAGTCGTGAATTCTAAACTTCTAATTAGAGGAACATAATAACAGGTCATTTTGTGCCTGTATACGTTTAAGAAATTTAGCGAAAATTTTGGGAAATTTTAAACAACCATTTTTCAGAAATCGTGCACGCAATGACCAAAATCGCTCTTTTGAGAAAATTGACGTTAAAGTTTAAATCACCCATTGATCCTAAAGAAAAAGCGCAAAGTTTTTTAGACATAACTTTTCTTCTAATGCGAATTTTTGAATGCGGTTTGTTTTTAAATATTCTTAAAGAACCATATTTAATTATAAGCTATTTTTTTTAAATCGATTTTTGAATTCCTTAAAGGGTACCTGACCCCTTAAGATTTGAAAATTTTTACAAGTGCAAAAGCTTTGAAATAAAAACAACCGAAAATTACAGACTTCTTCAACAATTTTTTGGGGTGTTTTACTGTCCTTTCAAATAAATGTTTATTTTCTTTTTTGAAATTGTTTAACAAAATAAAATATCAAATTAATGTTTAGCGTTAAACATTTGAAAATATTAATTTAAATTTTTTGAAAATCTTAATTTATTTTTTAAATAAAAAATTATACATCAAATGAAAAATTTTGCGATTTAATCTATGCAACGAATTTTTCCATATTACGAATTTTTTGACGGAACAATGAATTTTGTTATATGGAGACTCGACTGTATCCAGATCTTGATGCAATAGTTGTTAAACTCTGATGCAAAAATGCATGAATATAAAGTATGATACATTTATATGTCTTAAATTCAGTAATACGAAAATGATAAGATTCCATCTTAAATAGTTACGTAATCAATATGGAATACCTATAGAATCATTACCAGTTACGGAATATCATGAAATTGATTACTTATGATAGAATTTAGCAGAATGAAAAATACTTTTATTATCACATTTTTAAGTTCTGGTCCAATTTTCATAAAGATTGAAAAGATCTGGAAAAATTCTAAGCAATTACATAAATGAAATTTAAAATCATTTATTTACTAGATTGGCGCTCTCTTATGCGGATGACGATTATAAGTGCAACATATTTATATAAATACATTTCCCAGAGACCGTAATGTAAAGGGATATTTTTGAGTGGCGGTTTAAATAAACTATGGCGTTACGTACTTTATTTTAAATACCGAGCATGGCTTAGTAAATCTCAATAACATAAATAAATTACGGAATAATCCAACTATAATAATGCAAGTTAGAGTACTGAGAGACAAGCCGAATTTTTAAACATTTTCAACTATATTGTAGAGTGTTAAAACGACTAAAAAGTTGACATTTGACTTTCAGAAATTTATACCTAATAGACGGTAGCATACATTAATTCTTTTAAACAGGTTTGTATTATGCCTACTACAGTAAAACCCCGTTAATCCGGATCGGTTTGGTCTTTTTTTTTTTTCAATTTTTAGAAGCGATCTGCCAATTTCCATAACATTAACTTGTTTCATCGACGTAAACTGAATTTAAAAAAAACTTCTGAAATCTTTTCAGAAGAATTAAGCAAACATTTTTACTGTCTGTAAATAATCAATAAGTTTAACATAAAGGTGATTTTCTGTAAGTATGTTTTATTTTATTTCATTTTTTTCTAATTCTCCGGATAATCCGGATTTTCGATAATCCGGATTAGGTCTGGTCCCAGTTAATCCGAATAATCGGGGTTTTACTGTATTTATACATACGCATGTGCGACTATTTAGCTAAAATTTAAGTAAGACTAAAACACACTTAAATCTAGTAAAATCATATCTTCCATAAACAGCCATGTATCTAATTTTTTGCATGGCCCAGTATCACAACTTTCTACATTCTATAAACATATCTTGGTTTACTAAATACAGTTCAACGTAAAAATGCAAAATTTATTTTAAAACCACCTTTAACCCTTTCTGGCATACTGTACCCAGTCCAGGATACCTGACTTTAATTACACTCTTAAAACGAAAGAGCTGATTTGGCTTCTCATGAAAGAGCTGTAATTTTTTCGATCATAAAAGAGTTGTTTTTCAAACGATTAAATCTTCTTGATCTAAACTGATTATTTAAATAGCTCAACTTCATTTAAATTGGTTAAAACTCGAGTTATTTCAACTCTTTTTTGAGAAGCTGCCGATGAGTGGATTTCAGCTCAACTTGAGCTATTTTGTGGCTGACTTTTTAAGAGAGTACATACTTGCAATCGGCACCAATAATATTTTAATAGAATTTTGCTTTTAGAATTAAAGTTTAAATTAAGAGATTCTTAATTTCTAATACAGTCGTTTGTAAATTCAGGTGAAAGCCGATAATTTCTCATTTTACTAACAGAATTTGCCCGTGCCGGAAAGGGTTAAACTACTTTCTTTCATTTTCTGTAACTTGTGCACTTTCTGTTGTGTTAACCTGTATATAATCTACAGCATTTATACGTACAATGCTATGTAAAAATTTAGTTAAAGACTCACAGCTCAACTAAAAATGCACTTCTAGCAATCATCTCTAATATACAGTATTTCAGTTGAAGTATAGTATCCGAAATCTTTCGTATGTCCCTGTAAATACTATGATACAGGTTACCTCGTAAGGTCATAGTAAACCTCGGCAAGGTATATCAATTTCATTATATGGGAATAAAGGTTTCTGATAAAGGGAATTTTTTTTTCTTGGCTAAAAAATGTGAATTAATCAAGTCAGTTATGAATGTTTGCATTTTTTGTGAACATTTCTGTTTGAATACAACATTATCAGGACTCCCAAATGGTCCGCCAACTGAACATCAATATTTTCTTACAAAAATTTCCTTTTGAGATTTTTCTTGCAAATTGCACAGAAACCAGCTTCGAGAGTACTTTTTAGTGCAAATTCTGTGTTAACTTACCATGAAATTTTCTACTAAATAATATTGGTGTTCAGTTCGCGGACCATTTGAGAGCCCTGCATTGTGCACTAGTTTAAATATGAAAATCAAAATAATTTCAATATCTAAAAAAGCTGCAAAGTTGCAAATGTCATTACCATGGCTTGTCCCAAAATTCAAATTTTTGAATTCAAACCCTTATTGTTAAGATTTGGAAAGCTTTAGAACAAATGTAATGATTATATAGGTATATTTGGTGTTTCTACTTTTTATACATTTAACACCTTACACAAAACAGAAAACATTTTTATTGATTATACTTATTTAAAGTTTGTCCATAGCATTAACTGTCATTACCATGCTCCACAGTAATTCTTCATTTAATTTTCCCCCATGTGTTATTTTTATGTGGAAATTCTCTTAGATTGTATAGTTCCACATCTTCTTAAGTGCTGTAGCATCTAATTTTTATTAATTATGCAAGAACTACTTCAATTTATGGATTTTGTTCCAAAATTATAGTCTGTGTAATTAACATGTATCATTACTAAGCTCCTTATTGTTGAAATGCTTATTCAGTAATTTAACTTTACAGAATCAGTTATAAAGACAGTTTGGGACTGCTTTCAGAATAAATACTCCATAAATTTTAAATTGTTATAGTTTAGTTCTAAAATAGGATTAACGTTTAAAATGCCATTACCATGTTCATTATCATGGCGTATTATATTTATGATTTCAAGCTCATATTAATGACAATTTTAGATATTTTAAATAAGTCATTGCTATTCCTTAGCAAAAATTCCCATTTCTTAAATATCTGGTGTAATTTGAGTCAGAAATCAAGAGTTAAAATATTAGAGTCTAATCATTTTATCGAAGCCAAAATTTCCCTTTATCTGAGAATGACCCATATGTGAAACAATTTAACGTAACTAAAATACGCCGAAAACAAAGTTTCACCCTATATCATTATGTAGCGGAATTCTTTTGTGTGGCCCTGTAAATGAATAATAAATATTTTTTTTGCACATAATATTGCAACAGAGTGTATTAGTACACTTCAGTAAATGCATATTAATTTCATTCTGTTTGGAAGGCTGTAATAACACCATTAAAATGCACTTGAAACATTCCCCCCCCCCCCATTGGCTGTAATGTGACGGAAAATTTTTGACCGTCCCTGTAATTAAACTATCGATCCAATTTTCATGAAATTTGAAATTATTCGACAAAATTTTGCAATAATTATGTATTTAAAATTTCAAAGAATTCGGTTCGGTAGTTTTTGCTCTGTTGTATGCGGTCGGACAGACGGACGGACTGAATGAAGACTATAGGTGCAACGTCTTTTTATAATTACGATCGCAGATGAAAAGAAGGTAAAATCCTGCGTCAAGTATAGAATATGAAATACCAACCTTTTAGATTAATGAAACATCTTCCTTATTAAATGTAAAACGTAATATTATGTCAAAGTATAAAAAAAATAAATGGAAAAGTTATAACTTATTTGAAAACCCAATTTCAGCAATTACTATCCATGAGACCTTTTTTGCACCCGTAGCAAACATGGATTTTGGCGCCCCCCACCTTAAAAAAGGAAATTTACTACGAGAATTTTAATAAATCTCTAATAGCCTGATCTTAAAAGTTTTAAGTGTGTGATCATTATGTACGACATACTGAATTACATAATGAGCTTTGTCAAATATTAAATTTTGAAACCTTGAAAACCTAACCGTACCGAAAGCAGCGTAAACATAGTGTGCTTTAAACAGGTTTCCATCTTTGCAGTTATAATTGTTCCTATATTCTCTCTTGAAAATATATAACTTTTTCCTTAAAGACTTTACAGATATTATTTCATAAAATTTTACCGTAGTTGTAGAACTGAGCGTTTAAATTCACAGTTATAAGAACTATGAGACTACATAGCCGGATTAAGGGGGGGGGGGCTAAGGGGGCTGCAGCCCCGGGCCCCAACCAGTCAAGGGCCCTCAGCAGAGGCTTAAGTTGTACCAAAGTTTCGTTTAAAACAATTACAGGAATGTAAGAGCTGCGCGAAATTGCCGTTTTTTTTTTTTTTTTTTTTTTTTTTTTTTTTTGCAACTTAATTTGAATTGCCATTTGACGTCATTTCTGTCTGTATCTCCAAAATTTTCAGGTTTGACAAAAGTGGCGATGAAAACGAAACGAAAAGGGTCGCGTAAAAAGGCGCGAATTTCGTCAAAAAAGAACGGATTTAATCCAGATCGCGGAAAAGCGCAATTTCCTTCAAAAGGCCGTGAAAAAAGCGTTATTTTCGTCAAAAGGTCGCGGAAAAAGCGCGAATTTTGTAAAAAGGTCACGAAAATAGCACGAATTTTGTCGAACGGTCGCGGAAAAAATGCGAATTTCGTCAAAGGATGGCCCAAAAAACCGCGATTTTGGCAAAGAATCGTAAAAAAATGCGAATTTCATCAAAGGGAGGAAGGAAAAACGTGATTTTCTTTAAAAGATCGCAGAAAAAGTACAAATATAATCAAGAGTTCACGGAAAAAGAGCAAAATTTGTCAAATCATCGGAAAAAAACGTGAATTTCGACAGAGGACAGCGGAAACACGCGAATTTCGTCAAAAGGTCGTGAAAAAAACGGAAATTTTGCGAAAGAATAGCGAAAAAAAACGTGAATTTTGTCACGGCAGGACAAGAAAGAATTTCTTCAAAAGTTCTCGGGGGGGGAAAAGCGCAAATTTTGTCAAAGGATCGCGAAAAAACGTGAATTTTGACAACGGAAATTTTGCGAAAGAATAGCGAAAAAAAACGTGAATTTTGTCACGGCAGGACAAGAAAGAATTTCTTGAAAAGTTCTCGGGGGAAAAAGCGCAAATTTTGTCAAAGGATCGCGAAAAAACGTGAATTTTGACAAAGAACTTCGGAAAATTGCGAATTTCTTCAAAGGTTCACCAAAAAAACGTAAACTTTGAGAAAGAATGGCGAAAAAACGTAAACTTTGTCAAAGTGCGGCAGAAAAGTGAGAATTTTTTGAAAAGTTCTTGGGAAAAAGAGCATATTTATCAAAAGATCGTGGAAAAAGAGCGAATTTTGACAAAGTACCGCTAAAAAACGCGAATTTCGTCAAAGGATTGCCGAAAAAATGCAAATTTTGAGAAAGAACCGCGAAAAAAAGGCGCGAATTTTGCCAAAAGATTGCAGAGAAAGCACAAATTTCATAAAAAACATTGCGAGAAAAGCGCAAATTTAGTCAAAAGAGCCAAAAGTGTCGCCGCCGAAAATAAGCGAATTTTGACAAAGAATCGAGAAAAAGAGCGAATTTCGTCAAAAAATTGGCGATAAAACACGAATTTTGACAGAAATCCGCAAAAAAACACGAATTTCGTCAAAGGATGGCAGAAAAAGCGCGAATTTCTTGAAAAGATCGCGGGAAAAATACAAATTTAATCAAAAGATCGCGGGAAAAGCACAAATTTAGTCAAAAGATCGCGGAAAAGAGCGAAGTTTGTCAAAGAGACGCGGAAAAAGTGTAAATTTCTACAGAGGATCGCTTGAAAAAAACGCGAATTTCGTCAAAGAATCGCTGAAAAAACATGAATTTTGGCAGAGAATCGCTGAAAAAACGCGAATTTCGTGAGAGAGTGGCAGGAAAAACGCAAATTTCGGAAAAAAATCACAGGAAAAGCGCAAATTCTGTCAAAAGGTCGTGGAAAAAAGGCGAATTTAAAAACACCATTAAAGATAACAAAGAAAAGAAAATTGATTAATATTATACATATTCAAAATCAAAGATTTGTATTTTAGGATTAAAAAAAACAAACAAAGGTGTGTGTGTGTATTTGAGGAGGGGGTGACATTCAGTATCGTGGTAGGAGGCTTAAGATTTCCAATAGCGTAAGGGGGAGGGGCAAAATTCCCAGTAGCCCCGGGCCCCAGAAGTGCTTAATCCGGCCCTGTGAGACTAAATTAGTCATACGAAGACATTCCTAAGATAATAATTAAAAGGGAGCGTTTTTTGAAAAATATCTAGTTTGCATTTTATTACTTTTAATTTATTTCTTTTTTCCTGGGATACCTGAGATCAATATCTGATGTTGTGCTTTTGTACTTTTTCGGCCTTATATCTCTAGATGAACATGATCCAGATATCTCGTTTATTCTGGATAAGGATATTTTTCTGAAACGAGATGCTAATAATAATACGTGTGCCGTCTAAGAAAAAAAGGTATTGCTAAGTAATTTGTAGAAATTATTATTATTAAAATTACATTTTTTTTTTTCATTTAGCTTATGCAGTCGTATTGCGTGCCTTACTTTATAGAGTATAGGAAAAGTGGAGTTAAATGAGACAAGACATCAATGTGAAAAGATAAATGTTTATATGGTCTACAATTATAAATAAATTGGTATTTCATTTCATAAATGATATCACTGAGATCATTAAACAGATCAGTTTCAAACCAATACATATTACAGAAGATTATACTAAAGAGATCTTAAGACTTAAGATAAAATACTTATACTTAAAAGTGTCAACTGCTCCGCTGAACAAGCGCAAAACGTTTTGACATATGTACAAACTCATTTTTTAACAGAAAGATATAAAATTGGAATGCCTAACTACACTATTAAAAATAAATCTGTGAATTCACGGTGAAACTACTGGCAGAAAAGTAGCCGAACTTTTACCGTTCCGTTAGTAGATTTTCCGTTGTGGCAAATACAAGAAAGGAAAACTCCGTTTGAAGAATCAGTAACTTTCCGTTACAAAGTTTAAATTTTAATAATAATAATTTAATCTAATTTTTAAAATCAATGAACCGGTTAATAGTCAAAGAATTCGAAATTACCGAGTGATTTTAAGCTGCTATGTTATTTTGCTTAATTTTTATTGTATAATTTATTTCACGCCGTCCGGAGGACCGAACTCGGGACCTTTCGATAGCGGAACAAATCCTTACGAACTGAGCTAAAGCTGCTGATGCTGAATTGTACAAAGTACTATGTCTTTTATGAGTTAGTGGGAAAATCTGTGTACTTTTTAAAGATTTCCTTTCAAATATATTCCTTAGAATATTTGTAAACAGTTTATTTTATTTTATTTTAGACTGATGCATAATACTTATTATTTTTCTAAAAATCAATTTTAATTTTTTAAATAGGTTAAATTTAAAAAAATCACTGTTTAAAACCATTGAATAGATGAATGAATAAAAGTTTTTATTAACAATTTTTTTACAAAAAAAAAAAAAAAAAAAAAATGTAGACAATTTTTTGAAATTGTCGTACACTATTTATTTATTTATTTTTTGGCTAATAAATTAAAAGATTTTTTAATAAGAAATAAGAGAAAAATAAACAAAAAAAATGTAATTTAAAAGGGATTTTTTATGTTTTCATTATTCCATGGCGCCAGTGGGACCCGAACCCACAATCTGCGGTCGCAGGCTATTAGCAGAGTGGTGCCTTGACCACACGGCCATGAAGCCCCTCCCACAACCGAGTGTCTCCGTTTTTTGTTTTTATTTTCATCCGTTTCGTTATTTTTAGGAAATATGGTGGAATTTTGTGATTTGTAACGGAAAATACCCTTTTGTTGAGAAAAGGGACCTTTTCTGTGAAATTCAGGAAAAAAATGTTCGTGAATTTCAAAATTTTTTTAACAGTATATGGAAGCGTTTTCGAGTCGAACTTAGTTTTCTATTTTATGATAATTACATTACCTAACCAGTTCTAAGCTATTTCGATCATGTGATCACCCGTTTTTCTCCTGCTTTTCGACCGGTTATTCTGCTTTCGTCGGGAAATGTGCTCAAAGACGTCCACTTTGAAGGCTTGTTATAAACGATCTATTATGTTTAAAAAAGAAAAAAAAAAAAAAAAAAAAAAAAACGGAAAAATGAGTGAAATTAGACAGTTTCTGAATAACAACACCTGCTATTTTCATGCATTTCCGAACAAAAATAAATTAAAGCATGTGTCGCAAAGTTGCTCTTTTTGATTTAAGAACAACCTTAAGATAAAATACGCTTTGCGGAATAGTCTATAAACTATTCCGCAAAGTGTATTTTTCCACAACCAAAGTAAGCTGCCATGTTTGAGCTCTAAAGCAATTAATAAATACTCTTAAAGTTATATATTTTTGAGTGCTGAAATGATGTAATTTCTTGTTATATTTATAAGGGGAAAAATAAACAATATTTATTAAAAGTAATCCTTTAAATTATTTTATAAAACTAGTGATCTCAAATATTTTATTTGCAGAATTTTTAAAATTTATCAGAGATAAAAACATAACTTTAATTAGCGAAATAAACTGTTGTTATTTTTATTGTAACTCTTTTATAAGGTAAAAGTATTTCTTGCATAAAAGTTATTTGTTTTTTGAGTCTGCCCTTTTCTATGGAGCTATAATACAATGTTTGCTATCTTTAAAACAGTAAAACTTTAAAACATGTGTTACCAATAACTGGTATATGAAATATATACCATTGTAGTGTGGAATAAAATACATATTTTGCAAATTTTCATACCTATCCCACTAATCTCTAAAATAATATCTATGCAATATTAACATTATTATAATTATAAAAATTATTAAAATTAAACAAGAATTCTTTCTTAATTGCCAATAAGTTACTAAATATTCAAGTGTTTTTCAGCACTTTCCAAGAAAGTTGAAAAGTGCTGATGCATTCGGTTTGTCTGTCCGTCTGTCCATGCTCTAACTCTCATAAATATACTCGGATTTTCATGCAATTGATAAAGCGTATTTAGGATCACCAAAGCATGTTTGGTGTTGCATATGAAGCATGTATGATTAATGGTTCATTTACAGGGACACTCAAAAGACTTCTATTACATTATGGTCTATGAGAAATTATTTTTTGGAGAGTATTTTAATGACATTACGCTATTTCAGATATATTGAAAATGATATAAATAACTGAATCTCACTACAATCACGTTAAAACAGAGCATTCATAGCATTTTTTTAAAATATTATTTACAGGGACACACAAAAGAAATCTGTTACAGTACTGTCTTTGCGTAATAATTGCTGGAAAGTACGTTTTAAAATTCGGTATACGCTTTTAAATTTAATTAGTTTTTTGCATATTACATTTTAGATATAAATTCTATACCTCATATACAGAGCTGCACAAAAGTATCCGCATACTATTCTCCTTATTAAAGAAAATTGCTGAAAGGGAATTTTTTTTTAAATATATGTATCTCTTAAAGGAACTAAATATTATCATCTGTTTTTAACAGATACAAATCTGGATATCATATACAGCAGAGCTCTTAAAAAATTCGGATAATTTTCTACTGTAGATGGAAACAGCTGAAGTTCGGCTTTGAAATGCGTTATACATTTCCGTATGGTGAAATGAGACGCAATATTTTAATTTTCTGAACGGTGCAGCAGTGTTGCCAGATTGTCAAAAGCTAATTTCCCCAAAATTTATGAAATTTTCCCCAAATCAGGGCTTTTTTCAGGAAAAATCCCCAACGAAATTTTTACTACAAAAGGCAATTTCTCAATTTTCAATTTTTCGTTATGAATATTTTTTTAACAAATTTAAACTCCATTTTTTCCCCAAATCGAGCATTTTTTTGAAAAAATTCCCCATTTCTGAAAAAAAAAAAAATAAACGTTTAATCTCAACAGAAGCTTTGTATATGTATGTTTAAAAGCTAAAAACAACAACGGAGAAGAAAAGTTATAAAATTGTTTTTATTTTTATTGCATAAATCTATATTATTAAATGAAATGTATTTCTGTGCTGGTGTTTCTTTCTACGATGACAGGAAAATCTGAATCATTTATTGGAAAATTCAGATGGGAGATAGCTCAATGCAGATCACGTTCACGATGAATTTGTAGTACATGTAAACGGTGAGCACGACCAACTAAAATGATTTATATCTATTATTTCTGTATTTTATTTCGTTTTCCGAACTAAAATCGAATTCGAGACAGATCCGGAATTGGATAATGTCTGAAAGTAAAAATTGATATTGTGACCAGAATTCCCCAGTTTTCCCCAAATATGTTCATAGTCCCCAAACATGTCCCCAAGATTTACTTGTCCCCAAAAAATTCCCCTGGAGGTTCAAAATTCCCCAAAATGGGGACAAATTCCCCAATCTGGCAACACTGCGGTGCAGTTTTGCTACATTATTCTGAATGTATTAAAAAATGCTTCGTAATCTCTGCTTGACGCAGGATTTTTTTCTTTCTCGTTTAAACAATGCTTTGAAATTAATACAATATGCACTAAAAGTTACTGTCTAAATATGAAAATTGTCTGCACTCTGCCTTGCTTTTAAAATAACGAGATCGAACCCGTCGAAATTCAGCGAAAGAAAATCTTTAAAAAAGAATTGCTTTATTTATTTATAGTAAATCTGAAAAATTAGTTACAGTAAAAAATATATCTTATATTGCTCAGTCTAACTCTCAAACAAATATTTTTTTAAGCTAAAATTAAAAAAAAAAATACTATTAAACTCAATTATTCAAATTATTAAACAAAATAAAACCGAAAATCACCGGATTATATAACAAGCACATTTTAATTCCTTTTTTTTTTTTTTTTTTCAATTTTGAGAAAAAAAATGGACCGATTCTGTTGCCAATATTAAAAAATTTGTGCTAAAAATTATAAAAAAATTAATAAGGTACCCGGGGTAATAACGCCAGGCGGGGTAATAACGCCAAGTACTTATATTTTGCATAATTATGAAATAATCAGGTAAATGACACCCATGTGCTCTGCGCAGAAGGGTTTTAAGTCCTATGAATCGCAAAAAACAGCTTCAAGTTAATTTGTTTCATTTTTAAGTTTTATTGTTTTTACAAGCAACTAAAATTAACGCTTGATCTAAAATTTGCGAGATAAGGTTTTTGATCTGAAGACTATATTTTTTATCCAGAAATACTTTGTTTATTACATAAATTTGTAGTGCATTTCATGTACTTTCAAATTGTTGTAGAAAATTTTGGATATCTTCTCGAGATAATTTGTAGTTTAGGATTTACTGCGCAATACGCCAGGGATTGGCGTTATTACCCTGGTTGATTCCCAATAGTGGCCGAATTATATCCGAAGGGGGTTTATACAACATTATCATCATTGTTGAAATGGTAAGATTACGGTAAGATATTATTATTATTTTTTTTACTAATGTAAAAAATTATTTTTAACTCTTGTAAATAAAACTGTATCAAAATGTTTTCGAGATTCAAATTCGAACATCTTCAAAATCAGGTTTCTATTAAATTTCCACTGGATTGTTCAATTGAGTTCGAAATTTTAACTGTCCGCTTTCTCAGCGTTCGGTTTTTCAAAACTTTATAAATTTAACCTTTAACTGATGTGACAGAAAATGTAACGTAAAAATGTGATGCGGTTTCTGAGACCACAAAATTGAAAGATGAATAAAAGGCGGGAATAACTCATAGGATTGTGTTTTTGTACTAAACTTTTTATACAAGAGTATTATACCTTATATTCACCTATTTAGTCTCTGGTGATAGTACTAAAATTCCAAATGAAACAAAATTTCGGTAGTGTTTGCAGTTAAACTGAAAATTACAAGTTAAACTAAAAAATCAAAAGAAAAATAGTGGTCTACGAGACCGGTAACATTAGTTAAAGGTTAAAATGCGATCCATGATTATAAATCATAGAATACTGTTCCTGCACCAAACTTTTTGTACAGAATTAATTCTAATTAAATTTAATCTATTCAAATATTTCTAATAATATTACGAGAACTCCAAACGAAAGAGAATTTCAGTTGTATAGTTAAACTGGAAAATACAAGTTAAAAGCTATTTTTTTTTTGGTGGGGGGGGGGAGGGGTTACAGTGTTCAGTCAGATTGCTAACAGCAGTTAAACGTTAATTTTGTTGCTAATATAGAGATAATGATGTATAACCATATGAATTATGTATAAAATTGAATAAGAGATCTCTTTGGGATAATATTTTTTAATCAAAAATTTTATTCAATTTATTAAAAATTTATTAAAGCATGCTCTTTAAAACGTCGACAATTTAACTGTAGGTTTGGAGAATCCGCATTAGTGTGGAGTTATGGGTTAAAAACTATTTACTAGATTACTATAATAGTATTAACCCTTAACTGATGTGACAAAAATTGTCGCATAACTTACTGTGAGCGGCCTGTCAGACCGCTTAATCTAACGATGAATAAAATGTTAAATAAACTTTTAGAATATTATTTTTGTATTGAACTTTATAAACAGGACTATTATAAGTAAAATTCAGCTATTCAAAAGTTTCTAGAGATAGTAATAGGACTGCAAATGAAACAAAATTTCCCCGGTATCTATAGTTAAACTAAAAATTGCAAGTTAAACTCTGAAACTTGGAAAACTCAGCGGTATGTGAGACGCTAACAGCAGTTAAAGTTTAACAAAAATATTTATTACATATAACTCTAGTTATTATAAAACTTCACATGATTAAAATATTACATTATGAATGGTTAAAACCATGCAATGTTTCTTATAATCATATTTAAGCGGGACTTTTTAAGCAAAGAGAGACACAGGGTGTTATATTTTGTTGAAGCTCCCCCTCACTCCTTTTTCTTTCACTTTCACAAAAAAATCAATATTTTCTGCTGCATAGAATGCATACATGGGAATATAAATACTGATTCAAATAATCCGTGCAATGTTTCTAATAATTCTATTTTAATGGTCATTTTTAAGTAAAACGTAGCTTAGAATCTGATATTCTTTTGCCTCCTCCCCCCGCCACCACCACAGCTTTCTTTTTCTTTCAGAGTCACAAAAAAATTGTACATTTTCAATAGCTTAGATTGCAATTTGTCAATTTCTAGAGCTGTAGAGTTTGTATTTTTAGAATTGGGCAATCTACATGCCATTATTCCATCTTATTTTATAGTTTTGTTTGCATGGCGTTATTACCCATATACAGTTGGCTAAAAAAGTATTTGTACACCCTATTTTTTTTTTTTTTTAACTAAATAAAAACAGATATTTTGTCAAAAATAGTTTTAATACAGTCTTTTTACCGTGTTTTTTAAATTACACAGCAGGAAATTTTGATAAAGATGTAAAATAATTTTCTAATAGGAAAAGTTTAAAAATTTCTTGCAAAAAAAGTATTTGTACATTTCTCCATCCTGATATGTACTGTGTTTTATAGTGTTTATCGTTCAAAGGACTACTTTTACAAAAGCTGTTAATAATTTTTAACTTCATATTATATTTGTCTGGCATTTGATCCAATTTGGTCTTGAAGTAATTGAGTATAGAACCTAAAACTAGAAAGGCACCTCTAGATATATGAAATCCTATGATTGAGCATAATAAAAATTTAAATTCGCAACAAGAATTTGTGAAAGCTATTAAATTACCATTTACAACTATTGGATGTATAGTGAGAAACTATGAATAAATTAAAAGCATCGAAATTCAATGAAAAACAGGACTTCTCAGCAAACTAACAATGAGGGAACAAGAGAGTGTTGTTAAAAAAGCTTTAAAAAACCCTATGCGTTCGGTTCAAAAATTTACTAGAGACCTTGCAACATCTTCTCGCATCAGAGTAATACCTCAAACAATAAAAAATATTCTTCTCAATGCAGATTTAAAAGGCAGAACCTCAAGGAAAAATCCATTCATCAACGAAACAAATAGGCGAAAACGCATAGTATTCGCTTTCGCATACAAAAGTAAATCATTGGATTTTTGGAAAAAAGTAATTTTTTCTCATGAGAGAAAATTCGGAATTTTCTTACCACCAAGCATTCGATAAAATTGGCGAAAAAATAAAACTGTTCTAGATCCAAAACGTATACTTCAAACTATCAAACATGTTGGGGGAATATTATAGTTTTTGGGTGCATAGCTTCTAATGGAGCAGGACATTTAAAAGTTATTGACAGTGGAAAGACAGATTTAACATACATTGATGTGTCGCGGCATAATTTGTTAAACCGTGCCAAGAAATTATGCGTAGAGAAAGCTTTTCACTTTCTGCAGTATAACTACCAAAGCATACTGCTGTGATCACCCGCACATGGTTACGACAATACTCGAAGACGACTGGTAACTCCTCTAAAATCTCTAGACTTGAATCCAATAGAAAATTTGCAAATGCTATTGGATGCAAAAATATGAACAAAAAAAATATGTATCAGTAAAAAACAGTTTTAAAGAAGCTCTTATTTTGTCATGGAATAACATTAATTAGACCACTACAAAAAAGATGGTGGAATCTATGTCACACCATCTAGAAGTAATCATAAACGCTAAATGAATTCGCACAAAATATTAATTTGTATAATTTTACTAAATTTTCCTTAATTATAATACATTAATATAGTGTACAAATACTTTTTTTGCATTATATTTTTGTATATTTGTTTATCATAATGTAAAAAATCGATTCGTTTAATTTTGTTTTTGCTTCTATAATATTATAATGCATTAAATTAATGTATTTCAGTATTTTTTGCTTAAATATTTTATTTAATTTCATTATAATTTAAAAAAATGAAGTGTACAAATACTTTTTTTGCCAACTGTAGGTGGGTATTAACGCCAAATAGTCAAGAAAAAACGCCATTACATTTTATGAATACATATCTGTTAAATTATTTTATTTTATATAGTTAGTCAATGAGTTGCTGTATCAGATCCTATATTTGTTTGAAAAATACAATCTAAAACTAAGCCGTGAAAATTGGTAGAACCTTAACGTGGCGTTATTACCCCAGGGTACCTTATATTAAAAATTAATTGAGATACAGCTTTCAAATTGGATTTAAAAGTACATTTTTTTCTCTATACGACGGTGTAAAAATTTAAAATGTCCGATATTTAAAAGTGTAAAATTTGCAGTACCAAAAATTGCCGAAACGAAATTGTATGGGAAAGTGTTGAGCATTTTAATTTCTATTTTTTTTTTTTTTTTTCCAATTTTAAGAGAAAATGGAGTGATTCTGTTGCCACAATTACAAAATTGGTACTAAAAACTATAAAATAAGTTAATATCTCAAAAATAAATTGAGATACAGCTTTCAAACAAATTGTATTTTAAAGTACAGTGTTTTCTCTATATGACGGTGTAAAAATTTAAAATATGCGATTTTCAGAAGTATAAAATTTGTAGTAGCGATAATTGAAAAACCGAAATTGCAGTGGAAAGTGCTGCCATTCCCAAAATGACGTATGCGTTACGCACAGATACGTTTGGCCTTTATAATATAGATATAAATTTATTTAACACTAGCAGGGGTGACCGAGCTCAGCTCGGTCAAAATTAACTTTGTGTTCAACTCGATATAGTATTACTACTGTAAAACATGTTATTAATAATAGTATTATTTACAAAAACAATCAATAAGAAAACTATGTTTGTATGCACATGTTCATAAATTTTACTTTATTTTAAAATTTACAACGAAAGGACATTAATTCAAATCACTTTTTTAGCTCGACTCTGATTAGTTTAACTATGCATCTCGAAGACTATAAAGAATGTACTAACAGGGGTGACCGAGCTAAGCTCGGTTAGAATTAACTTTATATTCAACTCGATATAGTATTTTCTCTGTATCATTCACTGCTGTATAATTACTGTAAAACATGTTATTATTAAAACAATCAATAAGAAAACTATGTTTGTATGCACATGTTCATAAATTTTACTTTATTTTAAAATTGACAACGAAAGGGAAAGGCCATCGATACAAATCATTTTTTTATCTCGATTCTAGTTAATTTAACCATGCATCTCGAATCCTATTAAGAATGTACAAAATAATTCTTCACATTCTTTCATTTGGCACCAAATACGTGTTGTATCTTTCGTAATCTTAATGGTCAATTTTTCGGCCAAATGTCACCAATATTTTGTCAAATATCGCCAACTTATTGACTGTTGTCATTTTCTCGTAACCCTGACCCGTGTTACCCAAAATGACCCGCAAATAAACTTGAGACTTAGCTCAATGGTCTTCAGATAATTAAAAACAATATAATGAAAAATTGAATCAAAATCGTTTAACCCATTAATGCTCAAATTATTTTTTTCATTAAAAATGAAATTTTGGGTTTCCCACCACTTTTAAAAGACGAATAACTTCTCTTATAATTTATTGAGGAAATTGTCTCGTGAAAAATATTGCTTATTTATCTTTCTATTTACTGGTGTGAAAAGTGCTTTATTGCCTTTTTTATAGTCGTCCCTACAAAAGGGACGCTAGGCACTAATGGGTTAAGCCATTTCTTAGGTAAAATTAACTTGACAGCATTCAGCAATAAAGCGAAATGCCCTTTGATATAATTTTGTTTAATGTGTGACTCAGCCCAATAGTCTTCTAGTGACAAAAAACGCTTCGTTACAAAATTTAGGTAAAATTGAATGAGTCGTTATTATATATAATTAGAATGACCCAAAATGACCCACAAATCGAATTTTCGCGAGCATGTGTCACAGCCCAATGGTTTTCTCTTTCCAGAAAGTGACATAATACAAAATATAGTCAAAATGGTGCGAGTCATTTTCTACATAAAATTAGCATGACCCATAATTACCACAAATTACCCTTATAATCGAAATCTCTCGAACATGTGACTTAGCCCATTAGTTTTCTCCTGTCTAAAAATTACTACATACAAAATTTCGTTAAAATCGATCCAACCATTCATTAAATATAAGTAGCTTGACCCAGACCCTTTATGACCCTTTATGATCCATTAATCGAAATTTCTGGAACGTGTGACATAGCCCAATGATTTTCTCTTGCCATAAAATGTTATATACAAAATTTCGTTAAAATCGATCCACCTGTTCTTTAGATATAACTTGACATGATCCATTATGACCCATCATGACTCACAAATGACCCTTATAGTCGAAATCTCTGAAACATGTGAGCCCATTAATTTTTTATGTCAAAAACTGTTAAATACAAAATCTCGTTAAAATCGAACACGCTGTTCTTTGAATATAAATAGTTTAACCCAGACCCTTAATGACCCAATAAATTTTTTCTCGAACATGTAACCTAGCTCATGTTAGCCCATTAGTTTTCTCGTGTCTAGAAAAATATTACATACAAAATTTCGTTAAAATCGATCCAGCCGTTCTTTAAATGTAAATAGCTTGACCCAGACCCTTTATGACCCATTAATCGAAATTTCTCGAACGTGTGACCTAGCCCAATGATTGCCTCGTGCCAAAAAATGTTATATACAAAATTTCGTTAAAATCGGTCCACCTGTTCTTTAGATATAGCTTGACATTATCCATTATGAACCATCATGACCCACAAATGACCCTTATAGTCGAAATCTCTCAAACATGTGATTAAGCCTATAAGTTTTCTCATGTCAAATAACTGTTACATACAAAATTTCGTTATAAACGATCCCGCCGTTCTTTAAATATAAATAGCTTGACCCAGACTCTTAATGACCCAATATGACCCATTAAAGTTTTTTCTCGAACATGTAACCTAGCCCAATGTTTTTCTCGTGCCCGAAAACCAAAGAGTGCAATTTTTAGTCAAAATTGTGTGAGAAAATCTCTAGATAAAAATAGCATGATCCACAATGACCCCAAAAATGACCCACGAACCGAATTTTCTCGAACATGTTACCTAACCCAATGGTCTTCTTGTAATCCAAAACGATACAATATAAAATTTGGTCAAAATCGTTAGAGCCGTTTTTTAAATAAAAATGGCTTGACCCACAATGACCCAAAAATGACCCATTAATCGAAATTTTTCGAACATGTGACCCAGCCCAATAGTTTTCTCGTGCCAAAAAACGGTTGGATACAAAATTGCCTTAAAATCCATCCAGCCGTTCTCTAGATATAAATAGCTTGATCCTGACCCATTGTGACCCAAAATGACCCAGTAATCGAATTTTCTCGAACATGTGACCTAGCCCAATGGTCTTCTCGTGCCCGAAAATGGTAAAATCCAAATTTTTGCGAAAATCGTTAGAGCCGTTTTTGAGATAAAATTTACCCACACACACACACACACACACACACACACACACACACACAATTTTTGCTCGCATTATAGTATAAGATAAAATGTCTTTTGAGATGAAAATAAAGTCATGGGTGTGCAAATAACAGATAATTTACCGCTACAAATTTGTAGAAATCGACATGCACGATTAAATCCGCGGGGACTGCTTGAATATTCAGGGCAAAATTACGTTTTTCAAGGTTTTTAAAAAAAATTGAAAAAAAAAAGCCTTATTTTTTGAGTAGCATACTGTGCTTGCAATTGAGTGTGCAGAAAAGTTGTAACTATAAATTTTGTCCTCTTTAATATTCTAACTGACAAACGATATGTTACGGCAACAGATGTCGACATATTTTTAAAAAAATCTAAAGTCCCAAAATTTTGGGTGTTTTTTGGCCATAGAAAGTTTAACCTTAAGAAATTTTGTTGGAAAACTTGGTTTTTTCATGCTGGACTCAGTATAAACGAATGGAAAATAAAATCTTCAACCCTGCCTTTTGTAAAGTAAAATGTACATTTCCGCTGGACCAAGATTATTAATAAATAATCAATAGTATAACTGTTACTACTTCCATGTCTACAAACCCTTCACTGGCACCATTACTTAATTCTACCGAGAATATACCTTTAACAGAAAATATTTTTTTTTTTTTTCATTTTTAAATAAATCCCATTCTTTCAAACAAAATTTCCAATTTAATATTAAAAGATGATAACATAGTTCAACAGATAATTTAAATGGTAATATAATATCGGAAATATATGTCGACGAAGTGTACCTGTCGAAGAAATGATATGTCGACGAAATAATATATCGATGAAATGATATGCACTGTAAAAAAAAAAAAAGGTCGATCTACTAAAAAAACTTTAGTAATCCTTGTAATTACTAAAAAATGCTTAGTAATCTTAGTCGGTTACTAGAAAATCTGTAAGAATTACTAGAAAAAAGTTAGCAACGAATGGAGTTAATAGTTTTATATTTTTAATAACTATTACTAAAACACACTTGGCGTGGCCTCGATAGCATAGTGGTTATAGTAACGGACTCCAGGCTAAAAGGTCCCGGGTTCAATACTGGACAGCGCCAAGTACGCCCCGAATGTATGTAGTATAAGTACTCTGTAATAAAGGAGTTATGAATTTCCTGTAGGAGCTGGTCGCAATGTTTGGTGCTGCCATCTGTTGAGTTTTTGCCGAAAATCTATCGCTTCAGAAGTCTGGATGCAGCTCGAAGGAAGCTCCTGCCCTTCGGACGCACGTAATTGTTATTAAAAATAATTTTAGAGCTATTACTAAAATTTGCTTGGCGGCTCATACTAAAAAATTTTAAGTTAGTTATACAAAATATTCTTTTGTTCAGTTTACAAAAGAAATGTTTGTTTCACTTGCAAAAACAAAGTTTGTAATGGTTACTAAAAAATTCTGTGGAATACAAATTTACTAAAAAATTTTTAGTAACCTCTTGAATTTTTTTTTTACAGTGTGTTGACAAAATATACCTATCAATAAAATGAGATTTCGACGAAGTGGTATCGACGAAATGACTTGTCTACAAATGATTGTCAACGAAATAAATGCTACCCATAGATTAGTATGTGCACATCTTAGTGTGGAAAATTTAGTTCAATTAAAAAATGCATAACAACGTTTAAAATTCCTCTTTGGCAATTTCTTTCAAAATGCGAAAATGTACTCGAATTCTTTTGTGCAGGATGTATATGATGTGTAGAATATATACAACCAATTAATATGCGGAAAAAAATATCTTTCAAAATACATATTGCAACTTTAAACGCACTCAAAGTATTTATTCGTCATAATAGTACTGTGTAACCGAATTATTTAATGTCCCTTTGTAAATGAATGATATATGTTAGGCACGCCATATTGTATAGTGTATAATGTATAGTATATTCTCTAGTCTAGTGCATACTATATAGTTCGTATTCCATACTGTAGAGACCCGCAGTGATGCGTATCTGTTTCGATATTTTTGAAACAATGTAACATCATTAAAATACACAAATGCAAACAATTTTCTACATGAGCATTCATAGGAACC
Organism: Maratus speculifer; assembly: GCA_964019185.1. Lineage (NCBI taxonomy): Eukaryota > Metazoa > Arthropoda > Arachnida > Araneae > Salticidae > Maratus > Maratus speculifer. The sequence goes on along the minus strand of OZ025296.1, from coordinate 72,425,372 downwards.
AGTTGGTTTCAACTAATATTTAAATATACACTAAAAATAGAGAAGTATGGAAAATGCACACGGGTAACCTTCGAAGAAAATTAAACATGTAGCTAAAAATTTTATCACTAAGAATATTTTACAAACACGAACAAAAAGCATAGGTAAAACCCCTAGATAGAGTTGCGCTTAATTCTGATTCACATACTCCTCGTAACCGTTCGGAAACCATTGAGTCTACATTTCCAAGCGTTAGAAGTATAACTCTTATCTCGTACGAAACACTACATGGTATATGCAAGTATTTCAAATGGAAAGAACGCAAAGTAAGATAATTTAGGCTTCGATTTTTCGGAAGTACTGTTCCATTAGGCTCCGAACCTCATTATACACGAGCTCTGGTAAATTCCGATTAATTTTTATATTCTTAATAATAATAATTTAAAAAAAAGAAGTACCGGGAAGGGGTGTAGTCGTAAAAATAACAGAGGATATACGCTCTAAACAGACAAGACTACTGGGAGTCCTAACTACCGTGCAGACTATTCTCGTAACCAGAGCTTAAATAGCTCCAGGTACGAAATGACGCAGCAGGAACGTCACATTCGGGAAATGCCGAGGGAAATGCAGATACGGATAATCCATTCTGTTTATTTTCTTAACGGTTTATTTTCATTTGAATTAATTTTCTTTTTTTAGTAGAATTTTTTTGTAATGTTTGTTTTTATTTTATTTTTTTAAACATGCGTCATTTATATAGACATATATATATATATATATATATATATATATATATATATATATATATTGTTAAACATCATTTTTTTAACATGTAATTTTGATATTTTATTACTTTTTTAATATCTATTATTTTAATACTTTATTTCTTTATCACAATCATCCTATCAAAAAAATCCTTTTAATAACCAAACATAATCTCTCCAACTAGCTAATAAGGAAAGAAATTCCACCGAAATAAACAACCTACACTTCATTTTACTATCGTATCAACAAACCTTGGTCCTACACGGTAGTAAGGACTCTCACCAGAGTCTATATCTAAACAGAGGGTATACGCTTAAGGCAGAGAGTATAACCCTTTAGTGCGTATTCTATAACTTTCTTGAGAAACAGAGGATATGCGGTATTCCTTTAAAAAATCCAGAAGGTATACGGCGTATACCCCCGTGTACCCTCCACTACATCCCTGGTACCGGGGCTGAGTTCGATGAGCTCCAACGCAAATTAATCTCAGGCTAATGAATGACATGAACGAAGATTTTAGCAATCTTTTCTAAATGGCCTACTGTTAAGCTTGTGTTTCCCTTTAAAATCTGTAGATGGCAGCACAACAAAATATTAGAATTTGCGCTCTTCTTTCCACGATTTTTTCAACTTTTATGAAAAAAATTATTTAAAATTTATATGTCGGTATAATAATTGGAAAAATAGAAAAAGAAATTAATTTTCAAATTTTCGGCTAAAATTTGATATTTTATGGCGTGTACTCCATATACACAACTAGGATTTTTAAATATTTACTAATGTACAATAATATTTAATATTTTAAATATTATTATACATATGTCCGCACTGCGTATATGTACATGCATACATACATATATACAGAAATCACGAGCACATGAGGTTACAGTCTATCAAAGTTTGTGAGCTAAAAATTTTCTTATGAACGCTTATTTCACTAAAAAGGAACATTTTTTTCTTGATTCTTTCAATTAAAAATATAAATCCAGACAAAATCGACTTAGAGATATAAAATTATACTAATCTATGGTTAATTTGAAGTTATTATCACGGGCCAGGGCAACGCCGGCCGGATCTGCTGTTTAACATAAAACACGTAAAAAAAGTTCACATATTGACTGAAAAAAAAAAAAAAACCTTTTTGAAATTGAACCTTTAAATTTAATAAATAACAGTAATAATTATTTAAGTCCGAAAACAAATATCATCAACTGACAAACTTACTTCCTGAATATTTTTTTGCGTACTTTCCTGTCCAAAACAATAAATCTTAGGAAATTTTTATTACCACAATATAGTGTTTTGAGAATGTACTATCTCGGCTTTGCTGGCTTGTGACAATGATAATTCTTGATATATCTTATCACGCATCGCACAATGGTATATTTACCAATTTTAACTTGCCAAACAGCTTTCTTTCTTTCTTTTTTTTTCCGTGTTTTTATTTTTTTTCTCGTGTTTTTATTTATCTCCTGTGGTTTTTTTTTGTGCTGGAGAATAAAAGGTAAATAAGGAATGTATAACCATTTGTCGTAATAACATAGAATTGTGACTGAAAAAATATGAGCTATGAGGCAGTGTGTGTGGGGGGGGGGGGGGAGGGGAGGAACACCATTTACATCCGCCCCGGGTGTCACCCATTCTAGCTACGCCACTGCTTTCGCTCGATTTCTTAGTTTAATCCTGTCTTCTTTTAATCTTTTCTTAATTTAATCGCTCGATTTCTTTTCTAATCCTGTCTTATAAAACAGCCAAATGGCCAGTGAAACAACGTCAGTAACAGAAATGCTCAACTTTCATGAACGAAGGAGAGAAAGGATCGCTTATTTTTTTCTACATTTTACTTCTTAACATAGTAAAACTGTTATTGCCGACCTTTAATAATGCCGATATCGGCATAATTTCTGATATTTATAATTTTAAGTCTTGTGTAAAATAACAGAGATTAGAAAAGACGAGATTCTGCTAAAGAATAGAGAAGTTATTCGGTAAATTAACTATAGAATATGTAATTTAACATAGTTAAAAATACACACGACTCTCTAAATTTATTTTTAGTCATAATAATTTAAGGTACTACTCTATTATCCCTTCGACCAAAATACTATCGCAAAATTATAAGATTAAATGCCAATAATGGATGATCGTGAATGTCACATTCAATGACATTAAATACGATACACGTGTTTAGAACGTCATTAAGTGATATTTATTTCGACTTTTTATTTATATTTTTTTAATATTCTACCAATTATTTGTTTTTTTATTATTTAAAATAAAAATTACATCAATATGTATAATTTGGCTGTTAGTTTGGCGATTTGTATAATTTGGCGAAATCGGTCGACGGAATAACAGAGTAGTACCTAATTTAATTTAGTTTTCAAAATTAGTAAATCATTCATTCTTCAATGACCTCAAATAAATTTAATTTTTCGAATAAATTTCAATTCGTGTATCATTTACCCTTTTGCAAACAGCCGTCCTGGAGTTGGTTGAACTCAATACCCCTTGACAGTGGGAGGATATCTTACTGACTGAGCTAAGCTGTTATCATTTTGAGCAAAACATGTCTTTTGTCATAATTATATGATTTTCTATAAAAATCCCCACTAACTCCAGAGGGATGGTTAACCCTTTATCTACCGAATTATCAATTCATGAAAATTTTATATTCTAAGGCATTTTACGTAAATTGTTTAAACCGGAGGTTCCCAAACTTTATTATTACGCGACCCACCTTTAAGTAAAAAAATTTTTCGCCACCAAAACAAATTTTAGTACGAAGGATACACTATCAACAGAAACAAGAATTGGTAATTTCAATTTGTGTAAGTGGAATAATAATTAACACAACAGCATACAAACTAGAAAGATAATTAAAAATGCATGACTATCAAAATATAACTATATAATCAGTACGTTTTCTAGCACTGGTTTTTACCGATGAAAGCATCTATATCAGGGTTGAAATTTGTTAATTTCAACCTTAATTCACTTTCAACACACAGTTTTTTCGATATTTGCTTTTCAAAAACAGTCAAGCACAAAATGCATGTTCACATGAGTATGTTGCGTTGAACGCCATCAAGGAATTCAAAGCTCATTTAGATGTTTCTGGATATTCTGGTCATATATTTCTTCATATGGAAATTAAGGAATTCCCCTTGAAATATTATTTTCCAGTGAAATTGTTATACTTTTTTAACAGATTACATACAAAATGTATTTTTGTTACAAACCTCGATTGTTTCTACGACTCACTAAAACAGCCGCCGCGATTTACTAGTGGGTTGCGACCCATAGTTTGGGAACCGCTGGTTTAAACTAAATTAAAAGATTTACATAGTCATTTAATATAATTTTTGCAGGATTTTAGAAGGATTGGAGGATTCAGAAGGCTTAATTAATTTTTAAATTTTACAGGGATTTTGTGCAATATTTATAACCCCACTCCAATCTTTTATTTTAAATTGTTTTCTTAGTATTTTGTAGAATTATAAAATGTACAACTATGATGTTCTTACAATATAAATGTAGCAATAATACCGTATTGAAAAATCACCATCCCCCTCCTTCAGCGCCAAGAAAGCTGAAAAGATACAAAGGGAAAAGAAATCATCCTCTTAAAAATATTTTTGTTTTGTGTAACCGAAAATGCTTTTGGAACAAAATAAAGTTATGTATCTGTAACGCATTCAAAACAGTATTACAACTAATCGAAGTATTAAAAGAATTTTATAATAAATTATTTTAATGGTGCTTATAAGTATCGTTGGTAGATAAAGGGTTAAAAAAACTATTAAACTAAAATTTTCTTGTTTAATGTGTCTAATAAAATTACAAAATAATTTTAAAAGTGTGTATTTTGAATTACAAGTTTTAACATAGATAAAAATGTTTCCAAGTAAAGACATGGAAATCTCTACGAAGAATAAGATATAAGATAAGGGAAATATCTATAAGATGATGACCAAGGAACTCAATCAAATACATTTAACCGAGAAGTAGAGTAAATTTAGAGAGATTCTCGCTTTTTTCTGTTTTTGCAGAAATTTTTAACAGTGTAAGGTTGTGAAAAAATCCGAAAAATAAAAAAATAGGTTTTAAAAATATGTTATTTTTTAAAGCATATTTATAAAAAATATACTATATTTTTATAACTTGTGAGATGAAATTTGTTTGTATTTAAAAGTCAATAAATCTAAATGTACCCCCCCCCCTTTTTTTTAACACTTTCCAATATAATTGAAAGTGTATATGAATTATGTTTGTTTGTCTGTTGACTGCTGTAAATATACTCAGATTGCGATGCAATTAATATATGATATTGGAGTTTACTTCGACATGCTCCGTATCTAAAAAGTGTGTATCATTTACAGGGAGATTTAAAAGAATTCCGTTACATTACGCTCTATGGGGAAAAGCCATCTATCGTGTATTTTAATGATATTACATTATTTTAAAAATATTGAAATTGATACATCAGTGAAAACAATTATAAAATACTTATCGTTAAATCTGGTGCTCATATATTTTATCGTTCATTTACAGGGACACGGAAAAGAATTTGTCTACAGTACTGCCAAAGAACAATAATTGTTGGGACTGCGTTTTCAGTTATGGAAAAGGTTTCAAAATTTAATTATTATTATTATTATTATTATTGTATGTTACTTGGTGCGTAAAAATTGTGTAGATCCTATACAAAGCTGAAAAAAAAAAGATTTTAAGTACATTTCCGTTTAATGACGGAAATTGCTGAATGAGAAATTTCAACATTGCAGTGAGTTTAATTAAAATGTTTTATAGATCACATATAGGGCTGTACAAAACAAAATTCAGATATTTATCACACTATTAATGTTAAAGGAAGTAATTGGGTTTTCAAATTCGTTATGCATATTCTAAATGGTTTATTTAGACACAAAAATTCACCTTAATAAGCTGTAAAATTTTGTTAATGTACTTAGAATGTGTTGGAAAGTGTTTCATAATCTATGCTGGACGCATCATTTTCCGTTGTCGTTTATTATTATCATAATTTAAATGTGCCGTGAATGTATAATTATGTACTCAAGTATGCTGCGAAAATATATTAAACCATCCAAGTGGCAATATTAAAAATGGATAGAAAAATTCTGATATAAATGACTTTACATTGGTAAATAAAAACAAATGTTGATATAAGTATTTATAGTCTGGCGACTGCTTTTGGCTTTCATTTTTTGCATCCCGAACAATCAGGTGTTTTCCTTCTGTCGTCTTTCGGTTATTCTTGGAACAAAAACTTCCTGGTTACGTAACTTTTTTTTTTACGATTTCCGAAGCACAGAACCAAGTTCTATTGAAACCGATTTCTTTATTTTAGCGCTTCCCGGATTTTCCCGTACGTCATAGGTTCAGCGTGTTTATGCCAATTACGATTGGCCCGTACCGCGTACAGGCATCCACATTGCAATAAAGATTTATTATTCTCACCAGTGAATTTTTTTGTAAATTTTGTGTTATTTAACCTCCTCAGTCGTGATGTCGCCAGGAGGAGACAAGCAAATAACATGCTTTAAAAAGTTTAAATGCTTCTATAACTGTTAAAATTACTTATAGACTGTTTTAACCTTTTATGCATCGACGGTACTTTAAAGTACCACTGAAGAAAACTTTATATAAAACTTATTTATTCTGTCTATTAGTAAATTTTTTTTATTCTATCCAAACAAAACACTCATCTCGATCAAATTTAGATAGAATAGAGAAACAGCCGAAGCTAAATATTTTCAAAAAGTGGTAGTTTTATTAGTCATTTTAATAGATATTTTTTTTCTTTAAATAAAATTATATAAAACATATTCAAATGGAAAATTGTTTCCATTTATAGAGAAGATCATGACGCATTTAAACTCATTGCTTTTTTAAAAATTGTGGTATTTTCAAAAGAGCAATTTTGGTAAATTAATCTTATTACTTTTGTAAATATTTCACAAAACAATTATAACTACCGATATATTTAATCAGTTTTAGTGAAAAAACATATCTAAATTCCACTTTAGTATTATCTAAAAATTCCAGCATACCTTCGTATATTAAATATGAGAGGTGGTGGATCAATTTCTTAATAAATATTTCGGTAGATAAAGGGTTAACAAATGCAAGTAGATCATAAGCACTGATGTATAAATTGATGCATCTTTGGAGATGTTTTATTGTAATTTTAAGCTAGTTTTTTGTAGCCCCACGTAATATTTGACTCAGGACTCAGGAGCATTCTTCTGATTCAATTAGCCATAAATTTATATTTTGAAAAACCGGTGATAAAAGATTAAAAATTCTGTAAAGTACATGTAAAAATAGGTATTATTTGAAAGATATTTTTTTCAAAACTATTGATCAGTTAAGGGGGCTGAGGGGTTGATCGATACGGAAAAACATGTAAACAGAACTCTCGCTTCGAGTCCATATAAAAACAGAAGTATTCAGTGTAATTAATTTAAACTTTCTGATATTTTTAAGGTATGCTTGTAGTCTTATAAAATTATAAAATGAAGTACTTCAATTAATATAAGGTGGTCTGGTGTAATAACCCCAGGCGGGGTAATAACGCCAAGTGCTAATATTATGCATAATTACAAAATAATCTGGTAAATGACATCGATGTGCTCTGCGCAGAAGGGTCTTGAGTCATATAAATCGCAAAAAACAGCTTCAAGTTAATTTGTTTCATTTTTAGGTGTTTTTGTTTTTACAAGCAACAAAAATTAACGCTTGATCTAAAATTTGCGAGATACGTTTTGTGACGTGAAAACTATCTTTTTTTATCCGGAAATACTTTGTTAATTACATAAATTTGTCGTACATTTCATGGACTTTCAAAATGTTGTTGAAGATTTTGGATATCTTCTCGAGATAATTTGTAATTTAAAATGTACAGCGCAATAACTATAACGAGGTAATAACACCAATCTTTGGCATTAATACCCCGGTTGATTCCCTACAGTGGCTGAGCTACATCCTAAATACTGATTGAAATAAACACAGTTAAAACTGTGCAATGTTTCTAATAATTCAATTTAAGCGGTTCTTTTTAAGCAAAAAGAGGCTCACGGTCTCATATTCTTTTGCCTTATTCTCCCCCCCACACACACCACACCTTTATTTTTCTACACTTTCACAAAAAATTGAACATTTTCAATAGCTTAGAATACAATTTGTCAATTTCTAAGTTTGTAGAGTTTGTATTTTTAGAATTGGGCAATCTACATGCCATTATTCCATCTTATTTCATAGTTTTGTTTGCATGGCGTTATTACCCATATAGGTGAGTAATAACGCCAAATAATATTGGTCCAGAAATCACGCCATTACATTTTATGAATACATATCTGTTAAATTATTTTTTTATATAGATAGAGTCAATGAGTTGCTGTATCAAATCATATATTTGTTTGAAAAATACAATCTAAAACTGAGCCGTGAAAATTGGTAGAACCTTAACGTGGCGTTATTACCCCAGGGTACCTTAATAAGAAATATAGCAAAATTTATGTAACACAATTTTTGAAAAAAAAAAAAAAAAGATGTGTTATATAATTATCCGTAAGATATCTTAATGTTGAATTGACACAATAACCTATTTTTTGCTTTAAAATGATCAGGAAACTTTACTCTATAGAATGAATTAAAGATATAACTATCACTAAAAAAAAAACATCATTAAAAAACTTTCAAATTTAAAAATTAAAAAAACTCCTAAAAAATACAAATTTTTTTCATTAAAAATACTCAAAATATTAAACTATCTAAAATATATTAATTCATTCTATAGATAATGATATCATACTCATGCATAGAAAAAATTAAGCCATTCAATCAAATAGTTTTTTTTTTTTTAAATCTTGGTGTTAGTCGTCAAAAATCAAGTTTTGAGAAAACGCGACTTAAAGTTGAAATTATATGGGTGAGGCTTTGAAAGTGTTGATACATAAATGCTTATAACTCCGTTAAAAATGCAAATATTTTTTTGCGGTTTTTTGCACTGAATTCAGAATTAATTGAATAATCAAAATAGATCATAAAAAATCGCTTTTTTGAAAAGTTTTCAAGCCCTGAGCCCCCTTAAGTGGTTAAACACTTTCCAACATAGTTGAAAACTTAAGTGGAAATGATATATTATATCAATTTCTTGAATTACTTGATTCCGTAAACTCACCTTAGACTTTACATAATTATAAGTAAAAAAATTTGTAAACACAAGCAGTATTCAAATTACTTAAAGGTATTTTTTTTTTATTTATAATATGATACATTTAAAAGCCTGATGAAGCGTATCATGCTTTTTATCAGGGTTTTAAAAACAAAAGTCAAAAGTCAGAGGAATAGGGGGATACAGTTACAGGAAGGATACAGGAGAGGATAAAGTTAGATACAGTTGTCAAAGGTAGGTACAGTTGTCCCAACTGTATAAAGTTCTCAGCTTCTGACTTTTGTTTTTAACCTTGATGAAGAACGTGATATGCTTGAAAGTACTAGTTTTTTAAATGTATCATACTTTAAATAAAAACAAAACACCTCTAAATAATTTGACAATTGTTTATGTTTACAAATTTTTTACTTGTAGTTGAAAACTGTTTATGAATTTGCGATGTCTGGTCTGGTTCTGCTCTAATTCTCGTAGATATACTCGGATTTCCCAATAATTGTTATATGCTGTTGAGGTTTACTATAACACATTCGCTTTGAAAATGAAATGCGTAGTAGTTATACAGTAGAACCTCCATAAGTTGACCTCCCAAGGGACTGTAACTAAGTGGTCAATGTATGGAGGTGGTCAACTTAGAGAATTTTTAGAAAATCATTAGTACAATATTAGAAAAAATTTAGTAAGCTTTTTAGTATTTTTAAGGAAAAATTTAGAAAAAAAATTAGCACTTATTCATTTTTATTTTTACTGAAGGTGCAGCATATTTTTATAATTTTTGAAAAATTAATTCAATTTTTGTTTCAGTCCTCTTTTAGTTCTTTAAGTAACTACAAAAAGCCCTTTCACAGTTTACGATTCCATTAAGCATGCTTGGGCATTTTTTTTTCAGTGAAATTTTTAAGTTGCTCCATCATGACTTTTACATCCTCTTCCTTCAGAGTTGGGTACTTTTCAATTTCGTCGTCACTTGGATCATCATCTTCTTCGGCGTCAGTTCCTTGTACCTTAGAGTCCTCGCTGTGTTTAGTTTTAGAGAGTATTTTATTAAAGATTGTCTCCTGGTCTGGTACAGCAGATGTTGCTAACTCATCATCCATAGTAACATAATCTTCAAAATCTACTCCATCAAAAACTGACAAGGGAAATAGAGAAAGCTCATCCTCTTGCATCGATGTTGTAGCTGCAACAAATCCAGCTTATTTAAAACAGTTCTAAATTGTGATTTGCATAACTTTATTCCAAGTAGAATCAGTCCAATGAACAGTATTCAAAGGATTTACTGATGCAGCTGTTGATGATGCCGATGCAAAAGGACCACAGGTTTGAACTTTCCCAATCACCCATTCCAGAAGTTGAGCTCTGTAGTGCACTTTGAAGGGCTGAATAATGCCTTGATCTAAAGGTTGTGTTTTCGAAGTTGTGTTTGGGGGCAAAAATTTCAGATTCATATTTGTGAGATTATTCACTTCCGGGTGGTACCAGCAGTTGTCCACAAAAAGTGTATCGTACTGGAAATCAACAATGAATGGAGCATCACAAGGGGGTGTGGTAAGGGACTGACAAGGTGGTCGAATCTTGCTCAGATAAGCCGAATGACTGATAAAGAAATTCTTGAAAACCGGATGGAGAAGAAACCGAGGAAAAATCAAATTCAAGTTATCATAAGTGGTCAATTTACAGAGTGTAGAACACACTAAAAAGTGGTCAATATACAATTTATGGAGGTGGTCAACATAGAGAGGTAAATCTCCATTGAAAATGCATTGTGACCATTCAAACTAATAAATTTCGGTCAACATAGAGAGGTGGTCAACAAAAAGAGGTGGTCAACTTTGGAGGTTTTACTGTAGTTTGTTGGCAGGGTCAGTCAAAAAATTTTCCGTTACATTACGGTCAAAGGCGAAAATATCATTATTTGTGTATTTCGATGATGGTACTCAATTCCAAACCTATGCATTTATGAAATGTATATGTTATGATGTGCATTTATGAAGTGTTTTATAATATGATTTTTTGTAGAAAATGGGATTGAAAGCATTTGTTATGTAACTACAGGCTCACACGAAAGAATTCTGTTACGTAACAGATGGAGGATACTAAGAAGGAAAATCGTTTGCAGTATAATTTAATGATGTTACACTGTTTAAAACCTAATCAAATTTACATGCATTACTAGATGCACTACAAACTGATGACCAAAAAATATGGTGTGTAATAAACCTACATACATAATTTTAGGATTTTTTCAAAGAAAAATTAACAAGCCATGAATTTAGTAATATCGTTTTTTTAATTGCTTGAAAGGCGCAGGGTCTACAGAGTGAAAAGTGTCCAAGACTGGAATCAAACAATAGTCATTGGCACTACTTTTTCGTAGAAAAATTTGGAGCGGTTTCCAACCTTGCCAACAGATAAAAGTGCGAAGTGCTAGATCTGGCATCATCCACAGGTAGCTTACAAGGAAGGTCTCCATACTGGGCATAATCAGAATTGTTTTGAAAAAAAAAATACTAATTAAACTATTTTTGTATGTAATAAAGAATCAGACAAAATTAGCAGCGGAATTACAGTAGAAAGTCTTTAAAAAATAAAATAATTTCAAATATTTGGCGTTAAAAGATTAAAGCATCACGCGTTTATGTAAGCAGCACTTTTCCTCGCCAAAAGCAAACGATTTTAATGCAATTAATAACTGTTGGATTTTTAGAATGCGTGTAAATGGCATTCAATAAATTTAAACATAAATAATGAGAGAGTTTAATATATTATATACGTATTACACATATACATATTGTTTTACATACATATATATATATTGCTTTTTGTTGTAGTTATATAGTTAATCACAGGGGGAAATATTTTCATATACACTGACGGGAAAAAAAATCCCAACACCAAGAAAAACTTGATGTAGTGTAATGAAACTTGAACAGTGCAATTGTCTAGTTAACATATTTAATTGATTAGATTTTCAAGATCACAGGGTAATTTAAGCTCAATAAAATGCATTTCAAATGCTGTTACATTAATAGCCCCTATAACCTCCAGAATTTTGAATGCAAGCCTGCACACGTGCATGCATTTTGTCATACAGGTGCAGAATGTCAATTTGTGTATGGAGTTCCATGCTTGCTGTACTTGTTGTGTCAAGTCAATACTGAGACGGTCAGTGCTGACTGGGGATGATGCTGGAGTTGCCGTCCAATGATATTCAATGACCACTCAATTTGAGAGAGCTCTGGTGATCACGCTGATCAAGGTAACATGTCGACACTCTGTAGCGCACGTTACGTTAGAATAGCGGTATGAGCATGAGTGTTATCTTGTTGAAAATATCTCCCTTGAAAGCTGTGCATGAATGACAGTACTACAAGATGAATTACCAGACTGACATACGAATATGCAGTCAGTGAGTTTAGGTTCACCACGGGCGTGCTTCTGCTATCATAGGAAATTGTTCCCAAGACCATGACTCCAGGTGTAGGTCCAGTTTTTCTGGGCCGCAGACACTTTGGTTGTAGGCACTCCCCTGGCCTCCTTCTGACCAGCACACGGCCATCATTAGCACCAAGGCAGAACCTGCTTTCATCATAAAACATAACAGATCTCCACTACATCCTCCAATGAGCTCTAGCTTGACACCACTGGCGTCGCAAATGGCAATAACTTGCAGTCAGTGAAACGCATGCTATAGGGCACCTTGCTCGAAGCTGCCCTTGAAATAACCGATTTCTAACAGTTCGTTGTGCCACTGTGGTACCAACTGCAGCTCGAATTTCTGCCGCAGACTCAATACCATGCGCCACAGCCGTACGACAAATACGACGATCTTCCCTCTCAGTAGTGCCACGTATTCTTTCGAAACCTGGTCTTCTTGAAGCAGTACCATCTTTTGACCACTGCTCCGAACAGGTATCCACAGTGGATACATTCCGATCCAAGTCTTTCCGTAATATCGCGTAAAGAAAATCCCCTTTCTCGTAGCCCTATTATGCGAGCTCTTTCCAACTCGTGAGCTGATAATGTCTTCTTCGTCTTCTTAAAGGCATTCTTGCTCAACCTCAATTCAATTCGTCAAATTTCAAAGATAAATAATGCTCATGAACTTTACAGCACGCATTTAAAGCAAATCTTACTTGAAAGTTGTGAGTGGCGCCACTAGCGCCACACTTACGCGCGATGCGTGAAATTTAAATCGATGTCATATTTCAGATGTATAAAAACGCCTACAAAATTTCGTTTATCTAACACAAGTCTTTATTGGTGTTAGGATTTTTTTTTTCGTCAATGTATAAGAAAAAAAAATTCATATCGAGAAAAATTATTTTCATACATTTAAGCGTATTCAAAAATAAAAGCCAGATGTTTCCATAGCAACAAAATTGAAACGATAATGCTCAATTAAACTTTGAATTTGAAAAAAAAATTGATTAATTTAAAATATAAATTTCGTTTTAAATCGCAAATTTTTATGGTTAAATTTCAATATAAATACATATAAATATCGATATAACAAAATTATACTTTTAAAAAGAAAGTAAAATTGACAAAACTAAAGTTATTTAAATTAAATTTATCGAAACAAGCTCAAAGTCAAAACTTTTTTTCCTTAAAATATACTTAACATAGACAAGTATTTTTTGAAATTGCATTCCATCACCAACCGATGAAAAATTGCCAACTAATGAAATTTCATTATTTTTTTACGTACGCTGTATGGAGGTTCCACCGAAATTTTTTCTATAAACGTATATATCCTGATTAGAAGAACATTTGGTAATTTTTTCAGATTTTTCAGAATATGCCCGTATGGAGACCTTCCTTGTTAGTGGCAAAGCATTGACACGTCTAGTCAATAACCCTGGTTCGATTCCAGGATTAGATGCTTTTTCATTGTAGACTCTGCGCCTTTTAAGCAATTAAAAAAAAACAATGAAATTAGTATGGTGTGCATTGTGTTTATCGTTCATTTACAGGAGAGGATAAAAAAAATTCGGTTACAATACTATATGGATATATTTCTACATTTTTGTGAATTTTAATAAAAGCAAGTTTATTTTCTTTTATTTTTTTACATTTATATTTATGACTAAATCGCAGATTTAATGACTGCTTGGCATCATCTGATTTGGCAGATATACGATAAATTCGCCAATTCTGTCAGCTTAAATATTGAGAGTGAATGTAAACAAATAATATAAATAAATAATGTAATAAATAACGCAAACAATAATATAAATAAATATTGTAAACAAATAATTTTAAAAAATCTCCAAATTAGCAATTTTATTTTTTTTATTTTTTTTAGAATCACGAAAAGCAGTCGTTAATTCTCTTAAGCCGTTACTTCTAAAAAGAATATGCCATTAAAATAAAGTTTGTTCTATTTTTAGTTGAGCTATATTATGAGGAAAAAAGTTATTACGTTTAGTGTAATAGTCATATCTTTAAATCACCTTTTTTATTATATATTTGCCCAGTTATAACTCATAGAATTGGAATATAATATTTAAAAAGCATACAATTCATTGAGAGAAATAAAAAGGCATTAGCAGGGCCGTAGCTAGAAGTGAACAATAGGGGGAGGGGGGGGGTTCAAGAGATTGTAGGAGGGCTTTTTTCTCTCTCTCTGACGCAGAAAGATAAATTAGTGCCTATTCACATTGTAAGTACTATGTTTCGTATTAAACTGATCTAATAACTTCATTTTATGATAAGAAAAGTATATGATGATGAAAATTTTGGGTGTATAACTGGTGCAAAATTAAACACCCTGTTAGCTTCGTATGTACAAATGAGATTAGGGAGTGTTGAAACACTTATTTTAGATACAATTTAGTAACTCTGCAAAACTGTGAAATTCAAAACTAAATTAGAATTTTGAACAGAATTCCATTTGAATTTTCGGAACAGAAATTCATTTAATGAACTTGAAATCTTTTCCGGAAGGGGCTCGAACTATTTTAGGAGGGGGGATGAGCCGCCCATAGCGCCCCCTTAGCTAAGGGCTTGGGCATTAGCCTAAAGAATGCGACTAATCTAGGATATGTAATAAACAAACTCATCCCGAAATGGTACAGACTTCCCATTTTCGACATGGACTAGCCCCTTTCGCCCATGACCAGTTTGCTCCTGGTTTCTATCAGACGGGGTACAACCGTAAGGGAGTGAATTGTCAAAGGACATTTTTTTAAAATTTTGTAATGCATCTACTTGCTAAATTATATTTTGTATAGCAAATCGAAATTTATAGAGCATAAATAAATTCTTACAGAGGAAGGTTACACAAAGAACAAGATACAATGCAGTTTATGAATAGTAATTGCTAAAACTGGATGTATAAATGTACATTTTCCAAACTATTTACTTACTTTTTTTTAACTGATTTAACGATAAACTTTTGTTATAGTTTTCTGGATGTGTTGGAAAGTATTTTAGTGTTGAATTTCGGCACTTCTCTTCGGAAGGGATTTCTGTAGCTGGGAGGAGTGAGGGGACATTATACAATTCCGGGGGAGGGGGGGCGGAATTGCACTTTTTGACCATTGAAAATAGAAAATTTCAAATCTTCTGAGGTGGGGGGGGATCCCATCGCTACGAGTGGGAATGCCTCCCCCCCCCTTGGAGTCCCTAATGTGTTTATTATCTTTTATATACAGTAAAACCTCTGACTAGTGACCACCACTGGGAGTACTTTAAAGTGACTATACTTCGGAGGTTGGCGTTATTCATAGGTTCCACATTTTAAAATCTTAAACTTAGATTACATTAAGTAACTGATCAAAACTGTTTTATTTTTAGTTAAAAAATGCATATTATTTAACACTTAACTATTATTTTACACTGAAAACCTACATATTCGCATATATATATATATATATATATATATGTTAAGCATATCTCTTTCTTTAAATGTATAATCATTTCCACAGATTCCTTGTAGAACCCATTATCATCTACAGTCAGCGCAAAATTTTTAATTTTCCACTCTGTTAAAAATCTGTAGCTGTTGCTACATAGCCACTGCACCGCTTTTACAGAATATTCTTATGCTGACCAATGAGAATGAATGCTCCATAATATAATCAAGCAGTCATTTTCTATAAAAAGTGGCGGTCTGATTACGCAGCAATAGCTACAGATTTTTAAAAGTACAGTTTCCTACAATTTATGGGGCATTTTCCTGCAACATTGATCCAGAAATTTGAAAAAAAAAAAAAAAATCTCTCGACATTTCGAAAGCCATTCCAAAAACAATTTGCCAATCTCATCAAACCAATTCTTCAACGTTTAGTTTTAGATTCCAAATTTACACTTTGAAATGTCTTTTCTAAATAAAATCCCCTTTTTTTACTTTCTTCTAATCTTCAACAGACGAAAGAATTGTAATCGAAATTTTTTTCGACGTCCGGTTTTCGATGGATTTACACGTTTTGGAGGTCAGAGATTCCAAAAAACATGTTTTTACAAAATGCCTGTCTGTCCGTGTGTCTGTGTGTCCGTATGTCGCCATTCTACCATTAAAAAGTGTATGAAGATATGTATAGAATTAAACCAAATTTCTGGTGAATGTTTTTAGCGGTGGCAAAGAGATCCTCCTTCAATTTTGAAATATTCCGCTGATAGGGGCGCTGCAATAGCAAATTTTGTGCCATTTTTAGGTGCGTTCGTAATTATGTAAATATGTAGCACCTATTGTTGTCGCTCAGTCCGTCCGTCTGTCTGTCTGTCCGTCTGCATATAACAGCGCAAAAACTACCCAACCGAATCGTTTGAAATTTAAAATACATAATTATTACAGAATTTTGTCGAGTCATTTCAAATTTTATGGATAGATCAATTACAGGGGCAATCAAAAGGATTCCGTTACATTACGGTCAATGGGGAAAAACATTTCAAATGCATTTTAATCGTTTGAAATTTAAAACGTATATTTATTACATAATTTTGTCGAGTCATTTCAAATGTCGTGAAAATCGGATGCACTGATCAATTACAGGGACAATCAAAAGTATTCCGTTACATTACGGTCAATGAGGAAAAAAGTTTCAAATGCATTTTAATGGTGTTACACTCATTTGAATATAACAGAATTGACATGAATCTATGAAATATATACTAAAAATACATTTTGTATAATCTGTGATGCAAAGAATATTTATTATTAAATTACAGGGTTACACAAATGTATTCCACTAAATAATGTTATACGGGGAAACATTGTTTGGGGCGTGTTTTAATTATATTAACCTACTTCACATTTTATGAATAAGATATACGTTAAGGAAGTATAATAAAAATTACTCCCTGCATATTTACAGGAACACAAAGATTTCGACCATTATACTGTATCCAAAGTATGCTCTACTATATCAGCAAGATCTGAATATTTTAAAACTTCGTTATCAACGAACGCACCTCATTTGCTACGCTTTACGTCCAATTTCCAACTTGTCAATATTGTACCACCTAAAAATGTATGAAGTTATGCATAGAAATGAATCAAATTTTTTGTGTAAGTGTTTGGCTATAGCTAGTTAATCCTCCCTAAATTTGAAAAAAATTCACCGGAAGGGAGCGCTACAATAGCGATTTATGTGCCATTTTCAATATTGCATCACCTAAAAGTGTATAAAGTTATGCATAGAATTAAAAGATTTCTTTTTTTTTTTTTTTTTTTTTTTTTTTTTTTTTTTTGTATTTCTTTGGCTATGGTTAGTACGTCCGCACTGAATTTGAAAAAAATCCGCTGGAAGGGGTAACTATAATCATGATGTCTGTGCCATTTTCATTATTTTACCATCAAAAAGTGTATGAAGTTCAGCATAGAACTGAACTAAACTTTTTGTGTACGATTATTTTTGGGTATGGCGAGTAGATCCTCTTTGAATTTGAAAAAAAAAAATCTGCCTATCATTCTATTGTTTATCGGCTCGTGCACAGACGGAAACTCATTTTTCCTCAGATTAATTGACTGAAGCAGAAATTTAAGATGAAAATCAAATTAAAATTATTAAAGCATTCACATGTGTAATTATTTTTTTTTAAATATTAAAATGTACGTATGAGATAGAAGAAAGTTTTGGGATTGGCACATCCAACTAGTTCAGAATGTCATCCATTTGGATACTTCAACTTTTGTACATTTCAGCTTATTTTGTGCACTCACGCCTTTTTTGCTATCCTGAATAACTTTCAACTTATAACTTAAAGTTAAAATTCTTCGCAGTTTCACTTTTAGTTTAAGCATAACGGTAAAAAAAAATGTTGCGAGGTGTCCGCTGTTCGGAGGTTTAGGGTAATTTTATGCAGAAGAGATGTGGTAGCACTAAAACATGAATGGTATTCAAGGTTACCGTTGCTCGGAGTGACCGTTGTAGAAGGTTTCTTTGTATCTGTATATGCTAAAATATGTAAGACTTTAAATTTTTTTTAAAGAATAATTGGTATTTATGTTATTTAAGTATCCAGTATAAATGCATTCATCAATAACGTATGAATCAGCAAAATCATTTTCTGTTCTTCTTATTTCAAAATTTTATTTTTATTTTTAAATTTTTTTTAAATTAAAAACATCACAGAACATTATAAACATTTCCAGATTATCTGAAAAAGAGAAAAAAAATAGCAATCAATGATAAAATACATAAATATGTAAAAAAAAAAGACAAACACACACACATACATATATATATATATATATATATGTATTAATAAATTTTTTTCGCCATTTTCTCGTTGCGATTTCGTTTTAAATTCTTATAAGAATATACTTTCATTATTATTTTCTGTAATCTACTAATATTTAATTATCGGCAAAAGTTCCCAATTTGCTTTAATTCAGCATAATATATTATTTATTATCCTAAAAAGAATTCGACTGTATTACCTAAATATCAATATGTTATTTCGAAATATTAAAATTATTCCGTTAATTCATTTCCCCTTTTTAGAATAAAAAACATTTATCAAAAGCTTTAATTTTGTTTTATTTATTTTTATTAAATTATCGTCTGTCGGCAATTCCAAAAAAGTCTGCGCCTGGACTGTTCACTCCTGCGTAATTTTGAATTCTACCGCTAGTGGGGAAAGTTTACGTGTCCCAAGCTCCTCTTCCAGACCAATGGAAGTGTTAGAAAGATTCAACACATACTTTTTAGTTTCCTTGATTGGGCTTTACATGCTTGCGTCAGCCGGGAGGCGGGACAAGATTCTCTGAGTAAGTTCGGAGCAATCAGTTTTGGCGGTAAAAGATTCAGAATCGACTAACCTTCCCACTGCTAAAGAACTCACGGTGCTTCGCCAATTATTTTTAGAAGGTTTTGCGGAGTTGCGATGTTTTTCCAGAGATGGCTTTGCATTAACCCCTTTTTATTCTTTTATTATTTACGGTGATACTGACTTAGAGAGTCAAGAGGATACTGGATTTAATGACTAAAATAGTAGGATAAAGAATATTTTCGTATTTTACGCCCTGGAGGCGATTTGATTGTTCCATTTTTCTTGAATGGATTATTACCGGAGTTTAATATCATGCGGAGTGATTTCGTATAATACTGCAACAAATAAAAGATTTATGTCATCAGCTCTTGATTATTAAATGGCAACACCTTTCATCAAATTCCGTCTGCCAGCTTTCTTCGGCCATGAATATCTGGAAAGTATTATGTTTTCAGATGTGATAATTAATGACATATCGACCATCTACATTATTCGTACCATCATTTTCACTTCATCAGATCGTTGTACTTCTGCGGGAACACCCATATTTATTTACATACATATTGTAGTTACAATGCAGAGAAATTATTACTACATTTTCTTTTCGGTTTGTTTTTTGATTTGCATGTTTATTTGTTTTATTTTTATTATCAACAAATTTGTTTAACAATGATATAAAGGTAGTTTTGTTATGCATTGCATGCTTTTTCAATTTTTTCTTATCTTTTTTATATTTATTTTCATTTGTTTTCTTCCCATTAATCATAACTTAAATCTCAACATGATTGAGTATATCCAATCGCTCACGTTAATAATAAAAAAAATAGTTAAAAATTTTCAAGTTAACAAGGTGAACTTTTTTCAGAAATCATGACATCATTTAAATATTTTATTATACTTTAGTCTACAATGTGAAAAGAAAAATCATCTCATCTTGAATTCAATTTTGTATGAAACTTCAATGGACTTCAAAATCACAAAATGGCAATCTACCACACACCAAAGAAAGACATCAGATTTCGAAAATTTGGCGAAGTGCCTTGCAATAACCCGCTCTAACCAGCGCCACATTTTATAGCACGTGCAGTTCAATTACCATAAATACGCAAAATAAAAATAATAATTTAATTCCATTGAGTCCCCCCCTCCCACAGTCTGTGAAACTTTAAAAAAAGAGAAGAAATAAGAATAATGAAAGGAAGAATAATGAAGACTATGAAGAATTGAATAGAGCACAAGAAAAAAATCCCTTTTTTTACAGAAGAATAGTAACAGGGGAATCTAATGACTAGAGATGGGCATTATTTAACATAACAGGATAAATATTCGTAATATTAACCAAAAACTTATTATTCAATAACAGATTACCAAAAAGTCCCTGTTAATTTTGGAACGCCTCGTATGATAAGCATTTTAAAAAGAAGAAACAAATAGTAAGGCTGAAAATCATTTTAGGAATACATATTTATAAATTAATAAAAGTTTAGTTATATAAAAAAAATTCCAACTTATAAATCTATTTGAATTCTGAGGCAAAGAATTTCTATTACTGCAGAAAACAAAAATCCCCAACTGCATTAAAACGCTTTTGAGACAGAGAGAAAAAAAAAAAATTCCGATGCACAAAAAAAACCCCTATGAAACTTTCTTTTTGACGCGTCACTGTCGATCTACGATTCCAAGACATTAAAAATCCCTTTGGCCTATCAAAGAAGCCAATCATAGAACCATTTTCCTTTTGCATTGTCCAAGACATTAAAAATCCTTTTGGTCTAATCAAGGAAGCCAATCATAGGAAACCTTGTCCTTTTGCTACCTCTAAAGTTCACGTGATAAAATCTCTCAAAAGCTATTCGTTGTTGATTATTCTATGAATATTTAAAAACATCTGGCTTCGATTCTTCACAGAATATATTTTATCGTTTGAATTTTTTATAACGCTCACAGTTACAAAGATTAAAGCAATAGAATCAGTTTTTAGAATAACGAAAACAACATTTATTGAAAATAATAGCTGGAATAATGAAAATTGCTTTTATTAAACAAATAGGTAAAACAATGAAAATGAAATGAGGGAAAAATGCGTTTTTATTCTAAAGTACGTGAAGTTAGTGAATGACGCTTGCAGATTATTAAAAAGCAAGAAGATAATGTCGGCCATCTTTGGTCATATTTTTAATGGGAAGGAATCTCTGTTTGAAAAATGGAATTAAAGAGATTAACGGATTTAATTGTTAATAGAAGGGTGTTTTATCGCTCGGACACGGGACATAATCTTTCGTTGATGTAGTTAGATGGGTAAAACGGTGGCAATCTTTGAGTTTGAATATTTAAAAGGATATTACTATATACTCATGGTATTTGGGGAAGGGGGGGGGGTATTCTGGCGCTATGATTTTTATTTAATAAAGTGTTTATTTATGTGTTTTTTATCATTATTATTTTATCAATATTGCGTTGTTAGAAGATACGAACTGGAAAACATTACTTTTGTAACTGTATTTTATTGAAATAAAAGAAGAAAAATAGCCTGGTGAGGACACAGCCATTCGAAAAGGGATGGGAGGGAGGGGCGCGGTCCCGACGGACGCGGGAATTTATAGGGCGCCAATTTTATATTACCAACGTCATTTTTTGGCCTGTCACAAGTTTTGGAGAGGGGATTTTAAATACGTACTTGCACATACGAAATTTGTGGGATGAGTGACATTTGATTAAAAATATACAAGTAATGTTTCGTGCTCTTGTGGGATAAGCTTTGAATATGCGTTGACAGATTGATTCGGGGATGTCAAAATTCGAATTTCAAATCAAGGTGCTAACGAATAAAGATCAATTTTTTTTTTTTTTTTTTTTTTTTTTTTTTTTTTTTTTTTTTTAACAAATCGCATTGTTAAAACGGTGTTGTTTTTATGGAGGATATTTCTGATCGTTTAGTAAAAATTAATTTCTAAACCGTCAGTTTTGGAGTCATTGTAACAATTGTAAAAATGCTTTAAACTTTCTTCTGCATCATATAAATATTAATTTACATTAAAATAATTATTTTTTACATTGTTAAGAAACTACATATTTTATACAGTGTTCAGTAAGTTTCCTATAACTTTTATTTAGAAAAAGTTTTTATGTGTTTTAACAAGCAGATCAGAAAAAAAAGTTCTACGGGCAAAATTTACTGAGTTATGATACTTATAAATTTTCAACGAGGAAAAAATGCATTTTTAGTGCAAGAAAACGATAATAATACGTGAAATGTAAAGTATCACAAATAACTAAGTTTTTGTCTTGCAAAAATTAAAATTTTAACTCTATGCTGATTTTAAAGGCGCAAGTTTATCTGAACTAAAACAGCTTCTATACTTATGTATCAAAATTATTCAAGACACCTTAATTAACGGCCCTATAATTAAAATGTCTGTTGACAGCATAGTCTCATCGATTAGTCATACGTTACAAAAATAACAGGTTGTTGAAACCTGTTACCTGTGAACGTGTGGAACGATGTAACCTGTTAACCAAAAATAACTATATTTCCCATCTCTACTGATGACCCATGTCAACCGGAAGCGAAGTGGTGCATAAGCCAAAAATTAATCAAACTAGTGATTTACCTCGTAAACTTATCATTATGTTTGCCGTACAATCCTTTCATATTTTTGACTGTGCGGCAAACACAATGCTAAGCCTACGAGTCAACCACAAATGTTATTAATTTAATTTTTGGCTTGTGCACCACTTCGCTTCCGGCAGACTTGCATCATTAGATTCCCCTATTACTACTCTTCCATAAAATAAAGAGTTTTTTTTCTCTTGTACTCGATACCTTAGATTTCTGTGCCTTGGAATATAATGCACGATCTTGTTAACCCAATGCATTTTCCATTGAAAAAGCATGAGGCTAATAAGAGATTCATTGCGTTTTTTTTATTTTACATTTTCATTGTGCATAAGCAGATGCATCACGTGGTTGCTCACCTGATATATCTGTTCACTCATATTTCGGATCACGTGGTGATCCAAAATTTGATTAGAAAATGCCCTCTGGTGGCCAATTTATTATTTTTTTTCCCTGTTAAATGTCTTTCGTATTCCAAATTTCATATTTTTTTCATGAACAGTTAGGACTAAAAAGCTGAATTTTAATACCGTACACACACTGTACTCTAATAATTAATTGATATGAAACGAGACAGGCGAAAAGTTTTGTGCATGTATTACATACTTACATCTGACTGTTCAAATCCTTTTGTAAACGCCAAGCATTGCATGGCAGGATGGACAAACGTGACGATAATCCTTACATGAATCTATTACAAGAGGAACCCAGAAAAATGGAAAACTGAAAAGAATGAAAAGAAAATAGAAAGTTAAATTAAAATATACTTATAAACAGTAATAAAGAAACCTCTGCAAGTTAAAATGGTTGATTTTAATGTAAAACAAACAATAAAAATCACGCGTAAAGCAGATGTTATGAAACACTTTCCAACACTTCCAGACTATTGCATCATGACGTCATCATTTTAAAAGTGGAAAAACGATATCAAAATAAACAAATTATAAAACGTATAACATATTTGAAAACCTGAAAAGGTACTGGAATTATTTTGTTCCTCCTTGTAAATGATCTATAGATCTGTATGTATATAATATAGTGTGCTTAAATTTAACTGCTACAAAATACATCACACAATCGGCAATTACCACCAATTCGACTTAAATACCGTCATATAAACTAAAAAAGTGAAATTTAATTCTGTACACATACTGTACTCTAATAATTAAATGATTATAATTTACTCATCTCACTCATTTAATTTAGTCTCATATAATTTTGAACTGAAAAATACTTCTTTAAAACACTTTAAAATAAAAGAAACTGCGAAAGGCTTTGCGAAAGAACTTAGTCTTTCTTCGTCAGGCGCAAAAAGACATGTGTCTACTATGTTAAAAATTTAACAAGAGGATAAGTGAATGGGGAAAAGTGTGGGCGTTTGAAATGCCAGAATAAACACAAATCAAGATAATAAGTTGAAACTGGTATTAATCAATTGAAGTGAAAAAAAAAACTTCTTTAAAACACCATAAAATAAAATAAATAAAACTGCGCAAGGCCTTTCGAAAGAGCTTAGTCTTTCTTGTTGTTAGAAGAAAGACTAAGTTCTTTCGAAAGGCCTTGCGCTGTTTCATTTATTTTATGGTATTTTAAAGAAGTTTTTTTTTTCACTTTAATTGATTAATACCAGTTTCAACTTATTATCCTCATATAATTTTGTCCAGTACTTGATACTCATATAATTTTGTCCAGTACTTGATACTCATATAATTTTGCCCTGTTCTGTACAAATTCTGCAGAATTTTATTCAAGATTCATATTAAAATAACATTTAATTCAGAAAAAAAAAACCCCGCATAACATAACTACAAACGAACACTTATTATCTTCTTTAGACAGCAGTGTATCCGGCTCTTTCTGTAGCCCTGTATGAGAATTTATTTGAAATTCTCTTAGTAAATGAAATATAGTTCAGCAGGAAAACTCGTAACTCAATTAAAAACCACTCTTATTCAATTCACGATCAAATGGCGCCAACTTATACGGGCCCCTGGGGCTCGAGCCCCCCCCCCCCCAATAATTTTGAATGATAGCGTACCCAATTTTCATTTTGTCAGTTATTTATTTCATTATTGTTTTACTATTCATTTTTCTCCTTAGAATAAAATTTATTTTGCCAATGGCCAACTGTTTTAATTCTCCGACTGATACCCATAAATCTCAAATGAATGAAATGTTTTGTTCCATGTTAATCTTTGCTAATTTAATTTGTAGTCATGTTCATGATATCATGACATTACAATAAATATCAGTGTCTGTATAAGGAAAAACGCATTAGAATATAATTTAAGAAAATTCGAATTTTATTAAAACGTGATAGCTTGACTTAAAATCTTCATCTCTCACCATCTGTCAACCCTTCAAAGAAAAACAAATTGGTCACACCATTTCACAAAAATATTTCTGAACCCACCCTATATATTTGAGAAAACCCAATATTTTTCAAAAGTTGGCGCCACTGCTCATGATCTTAGACAGGGATTATTTTGAGTAGCCCTGTAATTGAGCTAAGAAATTTATATAAACGCCTTGTTGTATAAAAAAAAAAAAAAAAAATAGTGAAATTTAAAAACGTACATCGCAACTCACATCTGAAAACACACCTCTAGCATTTATTGCTTATAAACGGTATACTGTAAACGAAATATTTGATGTGTCCTTGTAAAATGGAGGAGGGATATGCTTTTTTCCTATTCCTCATAATTTGTAGATTATCCCTGTAAACTCATTTGGCCGAATTCGAAGTTCTTTCGTAGTTATTTGGTTCTTTAGCGCACCGCATCCGTAATCTAACACTGTTTTAGAGCAAATAAACGCATTGAATGCAACATCCCTTTTTGTCAAAATGGGAGGCATGAGAAAGAAAAAAACAATTAAACCGATATTGTTTCGTTTTCTTTAATTAAAGCAAAAAGTAATTTACTGGAAGTAATTACTTGGACCACTGTCCAAGCTCCATTTTTGGAAAAATATTTATTTTTATAAAAAATAAATATTTTTAGAAATACGTCAAAGTGCGAAAAAAGGAGTCAGAAATGGACCTCTTTTTTAAATGACGGTCACTTCGATGATTTTAAACTGTTTGATCTCAAAGTGCTTGAAGCTCTCGAAAATAGTATCTCCTAGGCTGCTGGTCTCCCATTTTCCGAATTCCCCTCCGTAATGTTAAGTTTATGGACATTTGGAGCATTTTTTTAAAAATTCAAACTATAAAAATGGAAACATAATTGTATTGGGGAATTACACTGGACTCTCTTTATCTGAACACTCTCTAATGTGAACACCCCGGTATTATGAAGACATTCTGATGGTCCCGGCGAATCTCTATAGACTTAACAAAATACAGTGAAACCTCCAAATAAGGGACACCTATGGGACCGGAACTTTTGTCCCTTAAATAGAGGTGTCCCTTATTCGGAGTTTTTTGTATTATTTTTAATTAATCGTTAAGAAGGATATAAAAATAACAAAGCATTAAGGGTGAAATTTAAATGTACCCTAAATGTATAAATTACGTTAATTAGACAAAAGAAAGAAAGAAAAGAAAAAAGAAAAGATAATTAACCAATTAAAATTTTCATTTAATTACTATATCATTAAATGATATGTAGAACGATTGATTTGTTGTTTTGCAAATTGTGTACATCCAAAAAGTATAAAAAATTTGAAAGAATTTTAATTGAAGTAATCAGCCAAGAGCAAATTTAAATTTTGCAAATTTAAAATTTTCAGTACAAACCTTTCAAGTGTTCATTTATCAAACTTCTAAATTTTAGTTCTTCATTACCAGCAGTATGCACCAAAAAAAAAAAAAAGTATTCAATTGTTTTGTGTATTTTAAGGCAACAAATATGAACTAATCTGCTCAGCAAGTGGAAAATGTTTTGACACAATTAAAATTGGAACGCTTGACTCTGGAAGCGATTCGGAATTGAACTGTGTTTTCAATTTTTCGTTAAGTAAATTATCTATTGAGTTATAAACGATTTTGATCACGTGACAAAGACTTTTTTACCCTTTCTTGAGGAGTTATTCTTCTTTCGCGTGGAAATTCGGTTCAAAACTCCCACTTTGATTATATTTTCTGAAAAATCTATCACATTTGCAAAAAAGAAAAAAAAAGAAAAAGAAAAAACTGGTCGATTACATATTTTCTGAACAACAACACTACCTAGTTTCAGGTATTTCTGAATAAAAATAAAACTTACATCTTAAAAGTTGCTTTTTTTTGGATTTGAGAACAGCCTTAAAGCATCTGTATTGTTTTTGTTTCACAATTTTCTTTTTTTCTCCACTTTCAAAATAATCCTCACAATTTTCAGCAATACTTTCAATGCGGATAAACGCACTCATGTCGAATCACAATTGTAGGTAAATAAATTGTCGTTAACTGTGTCGTATTTACCCTGTATCAACTTGACTGGTCTATCTATTTGGTAAGTTCACAAAAATATGTATTTTAATTTTCACCACAGACTACTTCATTGCATAAAATGCAAAAACAAGTCCCTTTAATCTCATTTTCAAGTGTCCGTTAAATCGAGTGTCCCTTATTCAGAGGTAAATACATTACACGTGCTATATCAAGGGACTGGGACCAGAAGTTTTGTCCCTTAAATAGAGGTGTCCCTTATTCGGAGTGTCCCTTATTTGGAGGTTTCACTGTATAAACTCTTTGTATTCTGAACACCCCACTATTATGAACACTACTTTTGGTCCCCAGTTCAATTCTGCCTCTTTGTAAACTGAACAATTGCAATTTGAGTTCCCATCGTGGAAATTCGTAGAAACTGTTACAGAAGAATAAAAAAAGTTTAACGAGCTCGATTGAAAAATAAAGAGAGATCCCTCCTAGATTTCAAACATTGCAATTTGTTTGAATATTTCAGGTAAAACTTTCAATTAAATGTTGGAACAGCTGTTGTCAGATTATTATAAACTATCTCCTGTAATAGAAACCATTTTATGATTTTTTTTAAATTAGAAAATATAAAAAATTAGTTTTTGATTAGTTGAAGACAATTACGGTAAGTTAAAGTAATTCACATTAGTCTTACTTATTTCAAATAAAAGTTTTATATGAATTATTGTTAATAGCGTGATATTTTAAAGATTAATTTTGTAATTTTCAACTGATTTCTTCAATTGACCATCTACAGGGAAAATGGATATTAAAGAAACTATTTGCTTCTAATTTCAGCACAATTTGATTTTAAACAATAATAGGATATTCATTAAGAGTTGTAGCAATCAGGATAGTTTACTTCTTAAACTTAAAAGGGAGAAAATATAATAAAAACCCCGTAGCACCGACCTTATTTGATCAACTACTGACTCGGTCACCCTAAACAGTAATAGTAGTAATGCATTTTGAAATCTCCCTCTGTTATGAACACCCCCATAATCTGAACATTTTTTCTCTGTCCCATGCGTGTTCAGAATAGAGAGTTATATTTTGAATAGTATATTCAAAATATAATTCTCCAGGAAATTAACATTTTTAGCTTCCTTTTTCAGTGTTCTCTTTTTTAAGCATGTCAATTTTTTTTTCTTAATTTTCAAAATATCTCTATAAGCTACACCTAATTTAAATGAAGTGTTAAAATTTTACTCCCACATTGTCAATTTTTTAAAACGTAAAACATTAAGTAAAGCAAAGGTTTTAGAAATAGTTTGAAAACTACGAAAAAAGGATATCTTTTAACCCTTTCGGGTCTGGTGCACTATTAATAGTTCATGTCTGCTAAATGAGTATTATTTTCTTTTAACAAACACTCACTTTTGTTGTTATTTGCATGCAGCAATGTTAGTATAAGCCTCTGCATTTACTATATGGCTTCATTTATATTTAGGCATTTAGTAGCAGTAGTAATAATAATAAAAATAATAATAAATATTTCCTTCATTCTCTTTGCGTCATTTGCGATTCTTTTATTTTAAACATATATTTCACTCTTTAAATTTAAAATAAAAGTTTCTTTCCGGAAAGATTCACGTGTAATAAACCACAAAAAGTATTAGAAATCAGTGAAACCAGTTAAATCTTGTTGTAAGACAACATTTTCTAAATATCTCAAAAAACTCTTCCTTAGCCTATTGTTATATGAATATGACTTGAATAGTACGCAAAACGTCAACATTCGTTATGTTTCACACATTGAATACCTTAAACTCTAATTAAACTACTTGGATAGTTAATTTTAATGTTATTAACGTAACCATCTCTGTACATTAGTATTATCATCTATTATAGGGTAGATGTGCCAGTAATGGGCCACCTTAAGGAATTTCTCTAAAAAATATTTTTTTATTAATAGTTATAATTATTGTATTCCAATTTTTTTTCATATTAGATTAATCTTTCAACAATATTTAACTAATCCCACAGTTACATTTCCCAATAGAAATAAAAATTTCATTTTAAATAATAGAAATATGTCTAAACACCCAAATGCCCAGTAATGGGCCACCTATGTTCCAGTAATGGACCGCCTATGTTCCAGAAATGGGCCACCCTACAAAAAATAACAGATAATTATTTTTAGGTGCGTTCGTAATTATGTAAATAGGTAGCACCTATAATTGTCGTTCAGTCCGTCTGTCCATCTATCTGTCCGTTTGTCTGTCCGCATATAACAACGGAAAACTATCCAACCGAATCGTTTGAAATTTAAAATACATAATTATTACATAATTTTGTCGAATCATTTCGAATTTTATGAAAATCGGATGAATAGATCAATTACAGGGAAAATCAAAAGAATTCCGTTACTTTACGGTCATTGGGGAAAAAAGTTTAAAATGCATTTTAATTGTTTGAAATTTAAAACATATAGTTATTACATAATTTTGTCGAGTCATTTCAGATCTTATGATAATCAGATGCATAGATCAATTACAGGAACTATCAAAAGTATTCCGTTACATTACAGTCAATGGGGAAAAAGTTGCAAATGCATTTTAATGGTGTTACACTGATTCGAACATAATAAAATTGACATGAACCTATGACGTATATATATACTAAAACATAAATTCTGTACAATCTGAGATGCAAAGAATATTTATTATTAAATTACAGGGCCACACAAAAGTATTCCGCTACATAATGCTATACGGGGAAACATTGTTTGGGACATTTTTTAATTATAATCAACTGTGCCACAGTTTATGAATATGATATACGTTGCTGAGATGTAATGAAAATTACTTCCTACATGTTTATAGGAACACAAAGAGTTCAACCACTGTACTGTATCCGAAGTATTGTCTACTAAAGTAGATGTGCCAGTAATAGACCCCCTTAAGGAATTTCTTTTAAAAAAATGTTTTTTTTATTAATAATTACAATTATTATATTACAGTTTTTTTCATATTACATTAAACTTTCAACAATATTTAACTAATCCCATAGTTAAATTTCTCAATAGAAATAAAAATTTAATTTTAAATAATAGCAATACATCAAAACACCCAAAAGCCCAGTAATGCCCCCCCCCTATGTTCCAGTAATGGACCACCTATGTTCCAGTAATGGGCCATCCTACAAAAAATAATAGACAATTGTATTTTGGTCCAGAACTTAATGAAAGCATACTAATAAAACAAAATATTAAAACTTAAGATCGAAATTTATTAAATTAAAGGATTTATAATGAAAAAACAAAACAAAATATAATTTAGGAATTTATTTCAATAAAAGATTTATAATAAAGAAAAAAACAAAATATAATTTTTTAATTTACTACCATAAAGGATTTATAATGTTGATATAAAACAAAATATTAATGATATTATGAGACGTTTATAACATTAAAGGATTTATAATGTAAAGACAAAAAATAAAATATTTAAAATTAAAGGATTTATAAGGTAAAGAAAATGTTTTTCAGAAATCAAGTTAATATAAAATAAGACAATAAAAAAAGTCACCAATCTTCTTCATTATCCAAATGATGTGCAGTACAAATATGACATATGAATGCCAAATCTTGAATTTCTTCATCACTTTCTGATAATCCAAATGATTCAGTATGGGATTTTGGAATGCACTTAAAATGGTAAGTGTTTTTGCACATATCACATTCTATCCATTTCTTCGATATTTTTCTTCTTTTTTCAAAACTATGCTTTCATTTCTGGCAAGTCCAACCTTCATCTTTATCAATAATGACATGTTTTTGTTTAACAAATCCTTTTCTGTTCTTTTTTTCATTTTCTTTTGCTTTGAAAACTTCTTTCCACTTTGCAGACGAAACGACAGCTGGATAAATAACTTTATTTCGGCCTACTTTTTTTTTCGTGATTTGGGCCAGAATAAACATTTTTTAAAGGGGCTTAATAATTTGCCATGCTTTTGAGGGCCATATTTTCTTGAAATCTTTGATAAAGGTATTTTGACATTTATAATACTTGATGTTAAATTTAGATTCAGATCGATGGTTTTAGAAGTTGATGGTTCTTCCTCCTGAGATGTTTCATTTGCAGCAGTGACTGTTTCATTTTTAGAAGGGCTTGTTAAACTAAGAGATGGGAGAAATAAGCTTTCTTCCATTTTACTTTCCCTCCAACGATCAAACAGACACTTTGCTTCATCTTTTCCAGTCCATTCTTCATTGTTAGATATGCTCTTAAATTGTTCTAAGAGGAATGGATCAATCTTGGCCTCAAGGATCTTGAGAATATTGTGTTGAGAAATTTGTTCAGTTGTGTTTCTTGCATCACTGACATTTTTTATTTGAAAAGGATTTTCAGTTTCTCTATCATTTATGAATTCACTAAAATTAATGTTTTGAGGATTAAATGGGAAAAGTCCACAGGCCATGAATCCATTTCTTATGACATCTTTTGTTGCACTTTTATCAAACATTTCTTTCAAAAGTGGGGCAAATGTTTTTCTTGTAATATCATTGAGGTAATGATCAAATAGCAATTTCCTGCTTATCTCTCTCCAGCTTGATTTTAAGGGCTTAAAAACACTGACGTCTGCTGGTTGGAGAATATGGGTGCTATTAGGACATAATGAAATTAAAACTATCTGTTGTTCTGTACAAAAATTGCTTATTTCAAAAGTAAGATGGGAACGATGACCATCCACATACATAATAACAGGTCTTTCAATGTTGTTATCTGATAGGTAATTATTGAAATGATTAGAGATGTATTCAAAAAATACTTCACTATTTATCCAGCCACTTTGAGACAATCCTATAGCCCATCGATTTGGCACAGATTCCACAACTTCCTTTGGGAGTCGCTTATATGGATATATTATCATCGGTGGAACTGTTTCACCATTTGCTGAAAAACATCCCATGACAGTAATTTGTTCCTTTTCGTTATTCGGTACTATACAGTACACATCTTTAACAGATTTTGGTCCCAAAATTTTCCCTGTTTTAGGACACAAAAGAAAACCAGTTTCATCTGCATTGAAAATTCTTTTGGGATACTTTAAAATATCATTAATACCTTCTTCTTCTAAATATGATTCTACATCTTTGAACCAATTCAAAACAACTTCTTTTGTAACGGCAGATCTGGATTTTGTCAAACGTTCTGCTTGCTTTTGTACCAACTTTGGATGTCTTCTTAGAAATGATCTGAACCATTTTTCTCCAGGCATGTTATCTTTAAATGGAGTTTGTCTTGCAGACATATCAAGAGTTTTCTTTACAGAATTCAACAACATTTGTTTTCCTATAGGGAAACCTTTCCGACTCAATCCAATTATCCATTTCTCCAAAATATTTTCTTCATCAGCACTAAGAATAGAAGAAGGGCCCATTGTTCTTTTTATTGAAGCATTATCGTGAATTTTCCTTCTTAATGTAGAACGTGGAACATTAAAATTATAAGCTGCCTTTCTAATTGTTAGACCATTATGCACAGCTTGTACAGCTTTTCCCATATTTTCTTCAGAGTATGAAAAAAGTGACCTTTTGATTTTTTTTTTTTGTTGGTCTAGATGGAATAGTTTCATTGTCAGATTTTCTTTTTAATTGTTTATCTGACATTATCAAGCAGATTGTTATAATTTACCAGCTATTGAAACTTGCTAAAATCACTCAATTCACAAAACTGTTCAGATCAGCTTGTCTGAGAGACTATATAACTGTGTGAGCATTATTCTCTTCTTCCTGATTGGTTAGATTCATTATCAGATTATAATTAATGCAAGGCTGTACTTTCTGATTGGTTTGAATGGTTATCGGATTGTAAAATATGCAAAGTAGAGTTGTGAAAAAAAAAAGATTTAATTAAAAAATATATATTAGCTACATGAAATCAATTAAAAGAAGGTACAGTCGAGTCTCTATGTAACGAAATCTATTGTTCGAGTAAAAAATTCGTTATATAGAGAATAACGTTAAAAATCTCATTTAATGTGTAAATTTTGAACAATTGTTATTTTTGATGTGTTTAATTAAGAATTTGAAATTGTTCATAACTCTGCTTAAAATATCACTATCAGTAAGTAATGTATCAGTAGTGTGCAATAGTGAGATTGTAATCCACTTCCAAACTAGTTGGATGTGTCAATCCCAAAACTTTCTTCTATCTCATAAATACATTTTAATATTAAAAAAAAAAAAAAAAAAAAACGTGGTGACCCCAAAGTTACCCACTATCGAATTTCCTCGAACATTTGACCTAGCCTAATGAGATTCGGGTAACCGAAAAGCCTAAAACGCAAAATTTAATATTCTGAGAAAATGAGCTTACTAGTGCCTCATGTTGGGTAATTTCGTCCATTAGTTCTTGAGATATAGTTATAACAAAAAAATTGCAAAGCGTAGCACAGCAACACCGTATCTTGGACAATTTATGCCAAAACGTAAAAAAGCGTCTAATTATGTTATGGTGTAAAAGAATCTGAAGTTTAATGAAATTCTGTGAATTAGTTCTTGAGATATAGCTAGTTTAAAAAAACCGTGTAAAATATAGCACAGCAGCACCATCAGTTGGAGGATTTATAACAAAACGTAATCATCGTGTAACTATGTTATATGTCATTTTGTAACAAAATCTGAAGTTTGATGAAATTCTGTGCATTGGTTGTTGAGATATAGCTATCGAAAAAATCGTGCAAAATGCAGCATAGCTGCACCACCTGTTGCGAGGTTAATACCAAAATGTAATCAGCGTCTAATTATGTTATATATATTCTAGTGTAACATAATCTAAAATTTGATGAAGTTCTCTGCATTAGTTCTTGAGATATAGCTATCGCAAAAATCGTGCAAAATGTAGCCTAGCAGCGCCACCTATAGGGCAGTTCACACCAAAACCTTATCAGCGGCTATGTGTCGCAAGGTATCGCGGAATCTGAAGTTTGGTGAAATTCTGTACATTAGTTCTTGAGATATAGCTATCATGAAAAACGTGGCATAGCAGCGCCACCTGCTGGCCAATTCACACCAAAACTTAATCAGCGTCTATGTATATCAAGGGGTCACAGAATTTGAAGTTTGGTGAAATTGTGTGCATTAGTTCTTGAGATATAACAATCTTGAAAATCATGAAAAACGTAGTATAGCAGCGCCACCTGCAGGACAATTTTCACCAAAAACCAATACGCACTAATTCATATCAAGGTCTAACTGAATATAAAATTTTATTAAATTTCGAGCATTAGTTCTTGAGATAGAGCGCCCACAAATTTTTTGTCACAGACAGACGGACATACTCACAGACATTTTCTAAAAATAGTCAAAATGTGTTCAGGACCTTCTAAAACGTATAAATCCGTCGAAAACCGGAAGTCGAAAATTTTCATGAATCCAATACTTTCTTCCTGTAAAGATAGAAGAAAGTAAAAAATCAGAGAGATATTGTTGACATCTCCGCATTCCTTAATTGATTTCCATTTTTCTTTTTATGTCTGCGTAAGTCGCATCTTCTTCTTCCTCAGAATCCACATTATCCTCTTGTATACAAAATTCGGCCTTTTTGAAGCAATTGTAAATTGTTTTTTCTTCAATTACCCCCATTGATCCCGTTCTTATATGTATAACTATTCAATTAACACTGTTTTGAGAAGGATGTTGAAAGGTGTGTGAAAGGAGGGGGTTGATGAATTTGTTGGACTTAAGGAACAAGGAGATTCAAGCAGAGGAGTAATATAAAAAAAAAACTCAGCACTGAACGATAAATTAGGAATAAGTGATGGAAATTTGATTTCATGTGATTTCGAAGTATTTTTTTACAACTGAATAAAGAACATTTTATGAAAATATTCGTTATATGGAGATAGATATTTCGCTATATAGAGACTGTTTTTAATGTAATCATGGGAAAAGGGGAACATTCCTGCTAAAAATTCGTTATATAGAGAAATTCCATGTATGGAGTTTCGTTATAGAGAGACTTGACTGTATTTATAAAGAAATTGTCTTTATTAAATTCTAGTAAGTAAAATTTAAGTATTAAATTTGATTATTTAGTTTTCAGTTAAATCAAAATATTTTATCACTACTGAAATTACACTTTTAGTATTGGTCACTTGGGTGGTCCATTACTGGCAAATCACGGAATAAGCAATCCAGTAATGGACCACCCCTCCTAAAATCTTAAAAATAAATAAAATTTTGTAAATGGCCATTGCTATATTAAATTCAATGTTTTATATTGCTAACCAAACAAAAACATTCAATTTTTACGAAAAAATAAAAAAGATATAAACTAAGTAAGTAAAGTCTGCTCTTAGCATGTTCATTAAGATTTTCAGTGAAAAACAGAAAAACTGTGAAACTTTATTTTCTGCTTCCTAATTGTTTTGACGAAAAGTGTAAAAAAAATAATCCAGCTTATAAAGCATCCAAGGCGGAGTTCAGAAAAAAATAATAAAAGCTAAACTATTATTTATTATTTTTTTATAAACAAAAAAGTGCGAGGTGGCCCATTACTGGCACATCGACCTTATTCACGGATAGAGCCAAAATTCTTTACTTTTTGACCCGAATACCTTGGACTCTAAACAGAACCGAAAAAAATACAAAGAATATTGCCCAGTTAAACTGATGGCATTGAGCTACTAATTGTACATTACAGCCTTATATTTTCAAGGGTTAATTCCGTTCGAAAAAGAAATTAAGAAGGAGAAACAGCTCTCCCCTTTCCCCCTTTTTATACTTAATCATTGAACCTCCTAAACTATCAAGGACATGCTTTATCATATAAAAAATCTATATCCAAAATTCACAGCAAATCGGATAATTCTTAATAAAAACCCATTTAGCATTTATATAAATTAAGAGGAGTTATCCCCCGCTTTTATACTTAACCATTAAACTTCCAAAACTATTCAGAGGTTTGAACGAAATCTGACAATTCTGCTTGAAAAACCCATTTATATAAATTAAGGGTAGGGGCATTAGAATCCCCGTTCCCCCTGTTTATATTTATTCAATGAACACCTAATAACAGTCACGGAATCATCTCATCAGGATGATCCTATATCTAAATTTTGAACAAAAACTGTTAATTCTGCATGAAAAACCCGTTTATATCAATTAAGGGTAGGGGCATGAGCCCCCCGTTTCACCTCTTACACATATCGAATGAACTCCAAAAACTAATCAGGGAAGCGCCTTGTCAGGATATACCTATATACAAAATTTCAAGTGGATCGGATATTTTTATCATGAGTTATCGCGTTACGCACGTACGCACGCACGCACGAACGAACATACATACATACAGAACGGGCGGGCACATAAGCTCTCAGGCTATGATAGCCTGTGAGCTAAAAACATTACAACTAAAACCGGACAAATTTAACAAAAAAATTAGACAAATTAAAGCTATTGAAAGACGGTGAGCGTGTGGGTGGGGTAGCTAGCCAGCTGAATGCTGGGGAAACTAGCGATTTTCCCTGCCTTCATCCCGAATAAATATGAAAATGAAAAAGAAAAAAAAAATCAGACACGAAAGGGTTAAGAAGGGAACACTGAAAAAAGCAATTAAAAATATTAATTTCCTAAGGAGATATTTTGAATATAAAAATGCATCAAATGTCCATAGACTTAACAATAGGATTGGAAATTCGGAAAACGTGTGACCAGCAGCCTTAAGAGGCCACTTGACTCGCTCAAAAAGACCCGGATGGTAATGTTAAGTCTATGGGGACATTATTTTCAAATATCTCGCTCAAATTTTAATATTTTTACATGATTTTCTTTTTGCATAGGATAACGGAGGGCGATCTACAATCGGGCTAATCTTTACTCTTTCGATTTTGGTTTTGAATTTTTTTTTTTTTTTTTTTTTTTTTTTTTTTTTTAATTACTTTAACTTTTAGAACATGTTGAAACCGTTTCTAAAACTGAAACTATCGTAATATTAAAAAAATATAACCAAAATCGAAAAAGTAAAAACAAGGACGGTTGTAGAT
This sequence comes from Maratus speculifer, assembly GCA_964019185.1. NCBI lineage: Eukaryota > Metazoa > Arthropoda > Arachnida > Araneae > Salticidae > Maratus > Maratus speculifer. Next base: position 72,388,199 of record OZ025296.1, on the reverse strand, counting down.
AATCCTCAGCTGTTCTATGCAAATGTATATATATATATATATATATATATATATATATATATTACAAATTTAAAATTTTTTCGCCAAAACTAACCTTTATACTATCTTAATTTTCTTATAATAATATTCCGTACTTACTTCAAATTATTAAATTAAAATCTTGTTTCTAAATCTAATCTGTTAATCCTTATGCAGACGATATAAATTCTTAATTTGCCTTAAAAAACATTATTCCAGTTTACTAAAATTTAAAAAGATGGCTCTAAATTAAAAATATTCTTAATTAAAACTTTATTTCTTAATATTCCAAATAAAACTAATTTCTTCTATGTTTTTATCAACCATTTTTAAGAAAGTCTTATTAAATTTATTCCAAAACCATACCTTTCAAAAAATATCATTATTTTATTTTATCTATTTATTTATTTTTCCTACGTCAACCTTTGATGTGTGCATATTAATAAATTCATTTCTTTTCTTTTTCTCTTAAAATTAATCATTTATAAAAATCGTCTGCGTAAGATATTTAAAATTCTGAGTCAATTATAAATTGGTTAAATAATATTTTTTAAAATAAATTTATCGTCTGTTTAAAATAGCCTCGTAACTGGACAAGAATTCAGATAATTTTGATTCAGATTTTTAAAATGGAGGGTAATGGTTTTGTGTGAGGCAGTTAAAATGCATACACCTCCAGTAGACAAAGCCCTCAAAATTGCGAAAGCGCGAACTCATGAATTTCACCTTAAAAGTAAAAGGCTCTATGATCGAAATTTCGTTGAATGCCCATTAAAAATACAAGACTCTGTAATTTATGAAGAATTTAAATACCCTAACACTCGAAAATTAGAACCTACTTTCTCTGGACCATATAAAATTATAAATAAACTTTCTGATGTAACTTATGAAATAGATAAATTTAATTATGAGACAGGACAGAATTCCGTTATTGTGCATGTTTCTAAATTAAGACCCTATTTTTCACCCGAAGATTTTAAACTGTTTCATGAGCAACCCAAAAAACAAACAAAACCTCAGATACAATCACAATCACTAGATCAAACTAAAGTCAAGACAATAGATTAAATTTTAATTCTTAGTCTTTAAATATTTTATCACCATAATTTTCAACATCAGCAGGTATGTTCTTGGAGGCCTACAAGAATATTACTTGTTTTTGGGAGTTTTTGGGGTTAAATTGGGCTCCTTATGCAGGCATAAGGTGAACTCTTTGATTGTAAAAGCTTTCAAATTGATGTTGATAAATTAAATTTAAGGGTGTTTAAGTCTAACTATATTTACTCATGTATTTGACCTTAGTATTATTCTATTTATTCAGCAGATATTTATGTTATAACAATTATAAAATCTAATGATTCTACTCAAACCTATAACATAATATGTGATTTTCAGTGATTGTGAAAACTACAGCTATTAAAAGTTTTTCAAAAAGCACACTATTTTTATTTCCATTTCTCAATTAAGAATGACACCTTTTATTCCTATTTGTATTCTATTATTGAAGTTTATAAACCATGTGTAGATAAAACATTATTCTACATTTGACATTTGAGAACTTATAACCAAATTTGACAATTTTGTAAAAGAGTATCAGAGAGGAATTATTGTAAGGAAATACTGGTTGAGAGTCCATTTTCTAAATAGTTAGATTTAATTTTATTTGGATTTTGGAATTATTATGATTTTTTTTATTTATACTTTCGGCTAGCAAAAAATACTTTCTTATGCTATTAGAAGATAAGAAAATTATTTAGTTGCTATGTAATTATTTTTATCCTCAACCAGTTTTTTCCCTATCAATAATAAACAAATAGTGATATTTTCTTTTGATTATACTCTTGTTTTACTATTATTATTATTATTATGATTTCTATAATGAAGTTTAGTATTAATTATACTCTTATTGAAAAATATTAGGATATGGAGTCTTATTATACTATTACTTATTATTGTTGTTATTGTCATTATTTAAATTTTTCTATATTATTTATTATTGATATTGAGAGTGATGCTATTTATTATTGAAAAATTGATATATTACTGAAAGATGTTGGATCCAACATAACATTAAAACCAAAGATTAAACTAGGTTTAAAGATCTTTAATTAAAGAGACTATATCTAGCGAACTACAATGAAGAATTGCATTTTTAAAACTATTTGAGACTTTTCATTTGAAGGACTGTATGTAGTCAACTAAGTTTGAGAAGAATGTTTTAGGTAGCCTTTAAAGACTTTATTTCCTACAAGGACTGTATTCAGTGAACATTGGAAAAGTCCGACAGGATTATTTATCTGTGCTGCCGTTTTTGGATATTTAAAGAAAATTGCGATGGAACGAAGAAAAGCATGCTATCGCCGAAGTTCGATTGAAGGACATTCTATATGGTATTTTCGGCTTGCTAATGAAATCGGCTGTGGAACGAAATGATGATAGCTTTGTGATCCGCCGATTATCGACTTCTCGTGAATGTTTTTGTGCCTAAATCGCCGTAATTTCTTACTTAATTAAAGTAAAAGAAATGCTCTTTCTAAAGAACTTCACAGCTATGCTTGGAAAGAATTAGTACTTGCTTCGAGTCTGATGTGGATTTCCTGACGCTTGATGTTGATCTGTGCGCACAAATTTTGATTGAGTATTCATGGTCATAGGAAAATTTTTGAAAATTAATTACTTCAAAGTGCTGAGTATGCGAAAGGTATTTGATGAGGAATTTAATGAAGAATGGATTTTATTGAAGATTTTTCGTGAACTGTAAGTTTATTTTATTAAATGTTTTGATTATTATTTCTATTCTATTTATGATTGATGGAAAGTATTTATTATTTATTTATTTATTTATTTATTTATTATTTTATTGATGAGAGTAATTTGAAGTTAATTTATTAATTTACTAATTTATTTATTATTTTATTATTTATTGTATGTTATGGATCTGATATAGTAATTTTGAAAAAATATGTAATTGATAGAAATTATTAACTTTGAAATTTATTGCGAATGATTTTACGATCAGGATTTAATAAAGAAAATAGAAGTGCTTCATTTATTCTAATTAGTAAGAATCAAAAAATTATGGAAGATCCTAAGTTCGTACCGTTTGACCCGAGTTCTGGAATGAACATTTTGTCGTGGTTAACTTATTTTGATACAACATGTGAAAAGGAGAAGAAAAATCTAGAATGGAAATTTAATTCTATTGCGCAATATCTAAAAGGGGAAGCGCAAAAAATTTATATCAATGACTGTTTAAATTGTACGGATTATGAACAAATTAAGAAAATTTTGATAGAAAGATTCATTCAATTAGACATCCCGAGTTTTTCTGATTTTTCAAATCTGAAATTAGATAATTTAGACAATTTAGAAACTTATTTTCGTAAAAAAGGTGGAAGTCTCGAGATGAGAAAGAAGATTTCTTGGGTTGCTTTCGATGAGGACAGCTCGCTGAAATAATGGAATTTTTGCAAAAGGAGCTTTTCCTTCCTCATTATTACGAATTTAATAAATGAATTTACAGCAGTCCATGACTAATTATTGGATCTTCTACATTTATTATTTTATTTTGTTTTTTTCCTCGCTTGCCATGACTGCGTGTTTCTTTTTAACCAGTGGAAATAATTCGAGTTCTCCTTAAATCGTCATATATATATATATATATATATATATATATATCATCATTATCAACCGTTTTCGATCCACTGTTGGATGTAGGTCTCCCCCAGATTTTTCCAATGTTTTCTGTCTAGTGCTTTCGTCATCCAATTTACACCAGCCACTTTTCTAATGTCGTCCTCCATGTTACTTGTGGTCGTCTTTTGGTCGTTTTACATCTCTGGGATACCACTGTAGTATATTTGTGCTCCATCTATTGTCTTGTCTTCTTGCAATGTGCCCAGCCCATTTCCATTTTAGCTGTTTGATTCTTTCAAGGATGTCAAAAACTTTTGTCTGATTTCTTATCCAGGTTATCCTCTTTCTGTCTCTTCTAGTTATGCTTAGCATACATCTTTTCATACTTTTCTGTGTAGTTTGTAGTCTTTGTATCATCCGGTTTGTTAGTGTCCATGTTTCTGCTCCGTAAGTTAATGCAGGTAAAATACATTGATTAAACACTTTTCTTTTCAAACAAAGAGGCATATTACTCTTCAGAATAATATTGTTCTTTCCAAAAGCACTCCACCCATTTCTTATTCTTCTATTGATTTCATTCATGATACTATTATCCGATGATATTTCCTGTCCTAGGTACACATAACTTTGCGCTTCTTTAATCTCAGTGTTCTTGTAGACAATTTTCTTTTTTGATGTAAATGAATTAAACATAACCTTAGTCTTTTCTAAATTTATTTTTAATCTCACATTGATGCTAGCTTCTGCAAGATCTTTTAGCATAATTTCCAATTCTTCAGGACTGTTACTGAAAATCACAATGTCGTCAGCGAACCGGAGATGACTTAAATATTCTCCATTTATTCTAATCCTTTTGTTTTCCCAATACAGTTTCTATATATATATATTAAAACTTAAAAATATTAAAATTTGAGCGTTATTTGAAAATAACGCCCCAGTATGCTTAATATTATAACCCGCGACTTTTTGAGCGAATCGAGAGGCTTCTTAGGCTCTTGTCCCTACCCGCGAACACACTCGTGAGCTAATGCTATTCCTATGGGGAGTCTTTTCTAATAACTCTTTCGCATTTTGACATTAATTTTTTTTTCATTAGATAGCTGAGGTCCCTCTCAAGATCGCTCTTTGATTACTCTTTCGATTTTGGTCGCAGATATTTTTTATAAAGTTGCTATCACTTTCAGAACCGGTTTAGAAATCTCAGCAACTTGTATATCAATTTCATTATACATGAAGTAATTTAACATGATTGATATATACGCCGAAAACAATGTTTTCCTATATATTATTAAGTAAAGGAATTATTTTGCGTGGCTCTGTAAATAAATAATAATTTTTTTTTTTTTTTTTTTTTTTTTTTTTTTTTTTTTTTTTTTTTTTTTTGCACCACATATTACACAGAATGTATATTTTAGTACGCTTCACTAAATGCATATTAATTTTATCCTATTTGAAAGGCTGTAACACCACTAAAATGAACTTGAAACATTTTTTCCCATTGGTCGTAATGTAACGGAATATTTTTGATTGTCCCTGTAATCAAACCATACATCCGGTTTTCATAAAATTTAAAATGACTCGATAAATTATGCAACAATTATATATTTTAAAATTCAAACGAATCAGTTGAGTAGTTTTTGGAACAGACGAACGGACTGAACATCGACTATAGGTGCTATGTATTTACATAAATCCGAACCCACCTAAGAAATGGGTCAAGTGCTTTGCTTAATTATACGAATAATGTTGATAAAATACAGAATAAAAACAAAGTCGAAATAAAAATCCGTGTTTGACCTTTTATGAAACATTATAGGGAACACAGTTCTCTGATGTTTAATTTGAAGCCGAAGACGTATTCTTGCGTACTTCTTAATTTTTGTGCTTTTCTTCCGAAAGGAGAAAAAAAAAGAAAGAAAAAAAGATCCACCCATCAGGTTACTCTTACATGTTGCATAATTTAGCAGACGATACATAACCGTGTTCATCTTTATGCAGAAAATGTATTATGCATAAAAGTGAATAATAGCCATTACCTTTATTATACGCTGTTGTTTGTTAGATAAATATCAGCACAAATGATTAATGCAATCAACAGGTAGATGTGCAAAAAGTCGCGTGTTTTTAGGTTTGCTCTAAAGAGGAATATGCAGAATAAAATGAAAGCAAAAATTTTTATGTATTGCAAGAAAATAATTATTAAAATGAATTAGAAAATATTTTTTATTCTAGAAACAAATCTGACGGTATCAAAACGCTAAAAGAACATAAAACGTCTTTTAGCAATTTAGGGAAATGTGGGGTTAGGGTGTCTTTTAGGGAAAATTTCATTAGCAAGAAAACGCCTTACTGGTTAAAATTTATCTTTTAGCAATTTATACTAATAGATGGAAGTGTACTTGGATAATTTTGTTCATCCCTGTAGTTTATCCAGAACCTTTATTACACGCCAATATTTTGCTAAAATTTAGTTCAAACAAAAACACTCTTAAAACTACTTAAATCACATTTCCAGAAATTATAATCCATAGGTGACCATGTTGCCAATTCTTTGCGTGACCCTGTATATCATTTTATCTATACTTCTATAAACACCTCTTAGTAAACTGAAAACAAATCAACGTAAAAAATGCATAACATATTTAAAAACCATCTTTAAGTAAATTACTACGCTCATTGGGTCATTTCATGGTAACTTACGTTACAATTAGTGCTATTTTCAATAATTTTAGTAACATAGTAACACACACAAAAAAATTATTCAAAATGTAAATTTGACATGATTTGCTAATTACACTTATTTGAAGCCCAGTTTAGATAAAAATTACCTAATTTTAATGTTATTTTTTAAATTTTGGTATATTTACTATTTTTACTGCCCTTACTGAAAAAGGAATGTAAGTTATCGTATAAAGTGTCATTTTCATTATCATATTTTAGGTAATTTTCATCCAAATTGATCCTTAGATAGGTTTTATAGACAAATCATGTTAATTTTATATTTGAATATTTTTAGCGTTATATTAGTAAAATTACTGCAGTAAATTGTTCTAAATGTAATCATGGAAGGACCCTCATATTCGGTAACTTTTACGAGCTCTTTTTTTAACCTTGTACATCAACTATAGCATTTATACACACCATATAATATGCATACATTTAGTGAAACTTAAAAGCGCATATCATAATTAAAAATACATTTCATCCATTCATCAGCCATCATCAATAATATACAGTACTTCGGATAGAATATACTATTTAAAATCTTTTATATACCCCTATAAATGTTAATGTACTTCATATTATGTGTGAAATATTAAGCCTCACCGGCGTATATCAATTTTATTATACATGCAATCGTTTAACATAATTAAAATGTGTCACAAACAATTCAACAATTTTTTTGTGTGTGTGGGCCTGTAAATGAATAATAACTATTATTTTCCCTCCATATTTAACAGAATGCATATTTTAGTGCTCTTCGCAAATGTATATAAATTTGAATATTTTTGACAGGGTGTCGATTTTTTCTCATGGGCCACAATGTTACAAAAAAAAATTTGACTATCCCAATAAATAAACTAATCATGGTAGAAACTTCATTTTCGATAGGGTTCATGCTAGGATAAGCTTCAATAACACCTAAAAATTTCATGCCAATCGGAGTATACGTACGAGAGTTAGAGCGCGGACAGACGGACATACAAACCGAAAACAGAAACACTTTTCAATTTTATTGGAAAGTGTTAAAAGAGGATACTTCAAGGTGTTGAACCGACTACATTATATTATGAATGTCTTGAATTGCGAGAAATTATCACTTGATTTTTAGAATTACAGTCGGCTCTCGTTAATTCGAAATCCGATAAATCGAGTCTTCACATTATTAGAACTAAACATGAAGTACCGGAATTTTCAGTAGCAGAATAACGTTAAAATTTTTCATTTATTCGAACTCACCTTCTCTTGACGTCATTTAATTCGAACTAATGAGATTCCGATTTTTCATTTATCATTATTTTCTGCCTGACATCAGATCTTTGAAATAACTTTCTTTCTTTCATTTTTGTCAGAATTATTCTAAACAAGTATACATATAGTCCCATGCATTTGATATTCGCTTTTTTAGTACATCTTCTGTCCATGAATGACAACTCCGCACCTTATCTTCGTTTGTGCTTGTCCCTAACGCTTTAATTAGTCTATGTATTTATATCTTTTAATTTAATATTTAGTCATATTCCATTGTTAACAGCCGAAATATATTTAAATAATACCATAACATTAATTTCTTTGTTATAGTAACCCCTTTAAACAAGTTTTCCCCTCATACTTTCCATAATTCGAACATTTCTTGTGGCCCCGACGAGTTCGAATTGACGAGAGCCGACTGCAATTAATGAATTAGAATGATTGTTACTAAATTTCACTTACTGTGTCCGCATTCGTTTGCAGGTATTTTAAATAAATTTGACCATGATAATATCAGAAAATATCCTTGAAATTTAATAGGAATAACTAGAAATCTCTAGCAAAGGGAACTAGAATTTATAAGGATTTTATGGAACCAGTGCCGTAGCTAAGGGGGTGCTACGGGCAGCTCAGCCCCCCTCCCCCCTAAAACATTTTGAGTCTCACCTGGAAAAGATTCCAAGGTCACTAAATGAATTTATGTTCCAAAATTCCAAGTAAAATTCTGCTCAAAAATCTAATTTAGTTTTGAAGATCTGTCACACATTTGTAAAAATACTAAAATGTAACTAAAATAATACTTTCAACATTTGCTCATCCTCCTTGCACATATGAAGCTAGCATGATGTTTCATCTTGCACTAGTTATACACTCGAATTTTTCCTCATCATACACCTTTCTTAGTGTAAAATGAAGTTATTACAACAGTTTATTGAGAAACATGCTACCTACAGTGTTAATATGCATTAATTTTTCTTTCTGCGTCACACAGAGAGAGAAAACATGAACCCACCCTATATTTTCTTGAGCCCCCTCCCCCTATTATTTACTTCTAGCTTCTGTATGGAACTATTTTTGCTAGAGTTACAATTTATTTTCTATATGCCCGTGCCACATGTTTTACTTGTAAATTTCACAAAGAAACATTTTTGGTCACCGAAAGAGATTTTGCTAAAATAACTATACTTTGAAAAATATAACAAAAGCCTAAAAAATATGGATAAAAGCGAAAAGTCAGTGGTGTCGTTATGATGCTTTGATAGCATTTATGCACTTCACCTTAAGGCATCACACGACCCTTAATATGGTTTAAGGGGGTCCGAGACACATTTCAAAATAATTTTTATTTATTGCGTTAAGAATTTGAAATTTTTTGTGAGGATTAACCATATTAGTAAACATAAATAACATGACAAATCATATCATATTTCTTTTTTAATTTTTAATTTAAAATGTATTTTAAAAATGGGGAAATATTAAAATAGTTATAGCTTGAAATATTATTTGTACAATTTAATTTTTTTTTCATATAAACAAACAGAAACATATAATCTTTAACTTTCATTCAGCATTTTTAAAAATATTAATTTAAAGAAAAATTTAAAATATTTAAAGCAAATGTTTGAAAAAAATATGTAATTAAAAAAAATCATATTTTAAAAAATATATATATTTTTAATTTGCTGAATCAAAATTAAAGTAACACAATTATAAAAGACGTGTTCCAAGTTTGAACCGTTTATCTTAAATAGTCTTGCATTATAACAATTTAATATGAAAAATGGGGAAAAAACCCATCATGAAGAAAAACTCAGTTTCAAAAGAAGTCATTTCTGAAACAACCATAGCTTGAAAGCTAGATTTTGAAAACTAACCAAAACACAAAAATTAATATTTCCTGTTCTAATCAAGATAAAAACAGGATTTAAACTTCATTGTAAGCAGAAAAATAAAACTTAATGCAGTAAATTTTCTTTACAAATTTCGAAGATTTTTATGCCCCGGATCCCTTTAAACTCAGCATCAAGAAACAAAAAAATAAATCATTAGTAAAGAAATATTTTAAAGGCAAGCTTTTATTTTAATTTACTATACATAGGAGAAGAATGATGAAGAAATATTGTTTGCTGTAAGTACTTAAAAAAAAAAAAAATGAAATTGCGAGAGCTTTTATTTTTTGTATTTATTATTATTTTTTTTTAAAGAAAAAATGAAATGGATATACCATTTTAAATCCAACTTCGTAGCCAAAAGAAAAAAAAATAGACCAACGTCTTTGTGCAAATTAAATACACATCTATTCACATCCCGCGCGGCACTGAAAGATGACGCTTTTTCGAAACATGCCACGGTTCAATCGAAGAACAGCAGATATTTATGAAGAAATCAATGACAGACAGCAGCTCCAACTTTTGAAAAATATTGGGTTGACTCAAAAATATTGGACGGGCTCGAAGATATTTCATTAAAATGATACAACCAGTTTGTTTTTCTTTGAAGGGTGTACAGCTGGTGAAAGATTATACTTTTAAATCTAGGAATCATATTTTAAGATAGTTGCAATTATTTAAAACCCAACTCTTATGTGTTTTTTCTTATAAAGCCAGTAATATTTATTGTAATATCATCATATTACGAACATGAGTACAAATTGAAACAGCAGAAAGTTAAACAATTATATTTCAGTCATTTTGGATTTATAAGTGTCAGTCGGAGAGTTAAAACGCGCAGTCATTGGCAAAATAAATTTTGTTCTAGGGAGAAAAATGAATAACAAAATAATAATGAAATAAATAATGAAATAGAATAATGAAAATTGGGCACGCTAAAATACAAAATTATTGGATGGGCTCAAGCCCCACGGGCCCATATAAGTTGGCGCCACTGATGACATTTACATGATTACCTACGTGATGATACTTAATATCCTTTATGGACAAATAAATGTTTCTCCCAAATGAGGGGTGGCGGAGACAAATTCCAAATGTTTCTTTTACGGATTATTGTTTTGTCACTGGAAACATTCACACCAACCAAAAGCTCGGCCAATTGTAGTACAGGAAGTACAGTGGACTCTCTCTATCTAAACACTCTCCAATCTGAACACCCCGGTATTATGAATGCATTTTGATGGTCCCGGTGAAACTCAATAGACTTAACATAAGATAAACTCTCTGTATTCTGAACAATCTTTAATCTGAACGCCCCGCTATTACGAACGCTACTTTTGATCCCCATTTTTACCTCATTTCTCTGTAAACTGAAAATGTTTTGGAATCTGAATTCAGGAAATTCCTACATCATGGAAATTCAGCGAAACTTGTTGCAGAAGAATGAAAAGGTTAACAAACTCAAATAAGTATAGAATTTTGGAATAGAAAACAAGAAACAAGAATATAAACATTAATGTTCGGAATATTTTATGTCAAATGCGAACAAAGAATCATCCTGTCACTGGACTCCTACTTCGGATTTTTCAGAAAAGCAGAAAATTGCAGAATTAAAGGCATCGAAAGGATTGTTGACGCATTTCAAAATTTAACATAACATCGAATTCAAAATAATCAATGATGAAGCTTCAGATGTAAATATCGACACTGTAGAATAATAGGAAATAAAACTTTTGAACATAACGAAGAATTTCGATACAGCAAACATTTTCAATGCTAATGAAATTGACTTGTTTTACACAGCTCTTGAGAACAAAACTCACGCAAAAAGAAGAGAAAATTGCATAGTTGGGAAAATGTCAAAAGAAACATATCCCATTATGCTCTGTATCAGTTTTATGGATGGGAAGCTCAAATCAATTGTGATCGGAAAACATTTTTAAAATGTGAAGATTGCATCATTGCCTATACACTATAAATCAAATCGGAAAGTGTAGATGATTGTCACAATTTTCTCATAGTGGTTCGAGAGAATTAACGAGATAATGAAGAGAGAAAGGGAGAAAAAGAACTGTTGTTGTTGTTAATACCAGATCACTCACAAACATGCAGCTGGGCAACATAACCTTGAAGTTACTGTTACCAAACTGTACTTCTATAATTCAACCACTGGATCAAAGAGTAATCAAGACCATTAAAACTTACTACCAAATCCATTTTCTGAATGGTCAAATCCCTGGTGATGGAGGCGGCAAATTTGGCAGAAGAAGGTCACCGTCATGGATGCTGTCTGTTGGATGTCAACGACATAAAATTAAACAACCTACTACACCATCCAAAAATGCTTCTATAAAGTTGGATGGGAAGTTGTAAGAATGGGCAAACAAGAATAGAGGACCAAGAAGCAACAACTGTGAGTGACTTGGGATCAATTCTTCAGAAGCTTCATACTGAATCAGAACTTGGAGCTTATCTCAAAACCAATGAAATCCTCATGGTTTGCAAGAATAACATTGTTGAAAAGGAAGAGGAAAGTCAATGAGAAGCAGAACCAGAAGAGAGTGTTGAAATAAGACGGACGATGATTACATTCAAGATATATAATTAAGAGTCTCATTTAAGGCCTATTGAACTATGTGTCTGAACATCACCTCAAAGCTTTTCCACTTCTTAAAAAGACAGATAACATGTACATTGCATGAGCACATACAATGCAAAAACAACTAAAATTATTCGTTTAAGTAATATACTGAATATGTTTTCAAGAGGTGTATTGTAATGTAAATGTATGTTTTGTAAAAAAAATTTAATTAAAAAAATGAGATGATACAGTTCAAAACTGACTAAATTTAGTTTAGCATTGCACAATGGTATGACTAACCATGCTAAATATTTTATACCGACTGTAAATTCAATACATAGTAGCAGTAGTAATGCATTTCCGACACTCCTTCTGTACTGAACACCCCCATAATCTGAACATTTTTGGTCGGTCCCATGAGTGTTCGGAATAGAGAGAGTCCACTGTATGTTAAAATTGGATAGCAAAATTTGAGTCGAACGTACACATAAGGCAATTTAAATAAGAGCTTGTAATAAAACAATAATAATAATAATAAAATAGAAACCACCATGTTCAAGAAAAAAAATGACACACTTGAGGTAAAATATTAATCGTTCCTTGGCAATACTTTTTTATGCAATAGAAACGAATAAAACGAAATGCATTTGACTATTTAATATACACCTTATCAAACTTTTTAAAATGGATAAAGAAAAGAATTTACCATATAACAAGAATGGCTGCAGCTGTAAGATAAGCACAGACTCCGTTCGATTTAATCACAGTTGACATGACTGATTGGCCGCAATTGCCACAAGTCACTTGCATAGGAAAGTCACGAAACATGGGGGCCATGATCACCGAGTTTGCAGGTAATGGAGATGTTTGGTATCCAGGCGGTGGAGATGGCATAGTTTGGAATTCAGGCTCTGGAGGTGGCATTTGTTGGTAGGGCGGAGGAGAATCTGAACCTAGAATAAAAATCGTTACAAAAAATTAGATATCGAAAACGATATAGACCTCTAAAATAGGCTAGCCCCCTCCAAAGCTTAATCCTAAGCTTAATCTAAAGTTCAAATTGGGGGACTATTGACTATTGACCCTCATACTATTTACATATTGTTAAGAAATTCACAAATTTATTGAGGGAAAATGTAGAGGGATTTATTAAGTTACTTGAACAAGAACAAAAAAAAAATTCTTTCTATATCGCGTGAAAGCTACTATTAGCGATTACTATTGCTGGTATAGTTTTTGAGAAAAACTCTTTTTTTCTGTTACACACAAATTTCGATTTGCGGGCATTCAACAAAGGTGTTGAGGAGCGCTGGTGGTACTTATCGGAGCTGAAGTGTAAAAGTATTGTTGATAGTGAATTTCGAAAAATGAGATTCAGCTGAGATATTAATCCTTAAATATACGACGGTTTCGATATACATAATAACAGGAACAGCGTACCCTATATACCATCGGGTTTTAAAGACTAGATCACTATTTTTAATGATATACCTGTGTACTGCAATACCTAGTAAGTAGTAAAAAAAAACATTAAACGTCAAAATATTAAAAACAGACTAATTTACTTAGAAATAATCACATAAATACTATGAGATTCCCATCGAGTTTGCATTACGCGCGTCTCTCAATACGTCTTCCATTTCATTAAAAGTTAATTAAAAACCTATCTGGAGAAACGGGGCACGGGCGAAGGCAGTTGAACCCGTTACAACTTTGCGATCTCTTTTCGAAGCACTCTAAGCACAAGTTTAAACTTTGAACAAAGTTTTTGTGTTAGCAATACTGTAAAAATAAGGTTATTACTACTTAGTTCATTATAAACAGATAAGGATAAGATTTTTAAAAAAGTTGCACAGATATACATATAAAGTCTTATTATTCTTTTAGCCACAATTTGTTTTTGAATAATACAGTTAATTTCTATGCGATGAGAGCACTTGCTTAATTTTTAATCTTTTACCACGGGTTTTTCAAAACTGAAAATTTCCTGTAATTGATTAGCGAAAATGCTCCAATTAAATAAGGCAAACCTTGCAATAAAAAGTAACTAGAGGAAATAAGGAAGGATTTCTGAGAATCTTAAATGGAACGTAAACAATCTTTCGTCCCCAAGAGATTAATAATTCATATGTTTATTGTACGGAACCGTCTGAGCGAGAGTAATCCTCGCACTTAGCCGTTTATTTACTAATAAACAGGGCAAATATCATTTTTGAACCTGGTTTCTATAATAGTGATGCTCATCGCATATGACAGAAGAATAGGAATGACGAATGGTGAGATTTTAAATATTTTGGAATGAAATGATTTTATAATCAATCGATGGTCTTACTAATAACTGTCTATTTTTATAAAAATAGATGAAAGACACACTCACACACACACAAAATAAAAAGAATGATGTCCAGTTAAACTGATGGCATAGAGCTCACAGGCTATGCAGACTAATTGTATATTACAGCCTTATATAAAAATGCCTTTCGAAAAAAAATAAGGAAGGATGTACCCCCCCCCCCAATTTCCTTTCTTTATACTTAAACATTGAAGCCCAAAAACTAATCAGGGATACGCCTTATCATATAATAAACCTGTATCCAAAATTCGAAGCAAGTCGAATATTCTGCATAAAAACCCATTTGGGGCCGTCCATTAATCATGTGATGTTTTTTTGGCATTTTTAACCCCCCTCCCCTTTGGTGATACATGGTGAGGTTCAAGACTACCCCCCTCCCCCTACCCTATATCACGTGTATTTTTTAGTACCTACAAAGAATCTTAATTTTTTTTAGAATATTTTTTATAAAATACAGATTCAAGTATCATCAAATTTTATTATAGAAAAAAAAAACTACAATAATAACCTTAATAGGTAAACAGAAAGGTTGCAAGTTGTTTTGGACTGACATAAAAATAATGATAGAAATGCAAACAAAATTTTTTGTAGTAATATATAAACATAATTTAATTTACGATGTCCTCAGACTACGGATGCAAGACTTTCTTCAACACCAATAACTAGATAAGCATCTTACAAGTTAGTTGTAGGCACAGTGCTTTGTTGAAGATTAACATCGGTTTCATCAAGCCACTCGGCGTCATCATTTTCGCGCACTACGCAGAGAACCTCTCTCGATCTACCATTCGTTCGTCGCGTGAGGATGCGAGAAGGACGGACATTGTGCATCTCTAGACTATTATTGCTCGGATTCAGTTGCTTGTGACAAGAATTCAGATGTGCTTTAACTTTTGTTTTTGTACAGAAATACAATGCACACTGCTGGCATGTCCCTTCCAAAAGTAGCCGATCCTTCTGCAGGCTAGGGCAATACAGGTCATAGATCAATATGCCGAAGCCTTCATGCGTTGGAGTAATTTCAAGAGACCGTGTTTGACGAAAAAATAAATACACGAAACGCCGCTTTTCGGTTCAGTATCGCACGTTTGCCGAAAAAATAAATACTCGTGGTATATTACTACACCCCCCCCTCCCCCCTTGTGATATTTCGTGATTTTTTTATGGACCCCTCCCCCCCCCTCTCGAGCCTCGCATGATTAATGGATGGCCCCTTTGTGTAATTTAAGAAACGTTTTCCCCCGGTTCTCTCCTTTATAATTACCATTAAACCTCCAGAACTGTTCAGAAATTCAACTTATCAGAAAGAACCGACATCCAAAATTTAAAGCAAATTGGATAACTCTGCATAAAACTCTATTTAGCTAACTTAAAGAGGAGGTAATCGCCCGTACCAACCTTTATAATTTAAAAAAAATCCACAACAAATGAGCGAAGCTTCTTATTACTATGAACCTGTATCCAAAAATTGAAACAAATCGATTAATTCTGCATGAAAATCCATTTACATGAATTATGAGGGGTAGTTTCCCCTATCCTCCCTTTATACTTATCCAGTGTATTCAAAAACAAATCGCCTTTTCAGAATAAACCTATATATAAAATTTGAAGCAAACCGATAAATTTTGCGTGAAAAACCTAAATTAAGACGGAGGGATTACCCCCCCCCCATTCTCCCTCTTTAAACTTATCCAATGAACACCCAATATTAATGACGGATGCACCTCATCAGAATGATCCTACATCTAAGATTTGAACGAAATCTACTAATTCTGCATGAAAAACCCATTTATATAAATTAAGGGGAGGGGCAATAGCCCCCGTTTCCTTTCTTATACTTATAGAATGAACTATCAAAACTAATAACCAGGGAAGCGTCTTATCATAATAAGCCTATAGCCAAAATTTCATGTAAATCGGATATCTTTATCATGAATTATCGCGTTACGTACGCACGTACATACATACAGAACGGGCGGGCACATAAGCTCTTAGGCTTTGATAGCCTGTGAGCTTAAAAGGATCTAAAAGGATAACGCTATTAAAACACAACCATGGCCTCCCCCAAAAGATATCTTACGATACAAATTACTTGACCCCCTACCCTTAAAGTGATGACATTATGTATATATACAGCCCCTAAGTAAAGAAAAACGAAAATGATAGGAAAATAGCGAGTATGGATTTAAGTATATCCTTATATAAGCAAAACTACTTTGTTTCTAAACTTTGAGAAATGACGGCATAAATTACTACCAATTTCAGAACCTTTCTACTGTAAATTATCAATAGCCTAGTTCTAATAAAAGAAAAATCAAGGAAGTTTTAAAATGTAAAAGACACTTAAGAATTTTTAAGACAAATATTGGAGTAAGTAAATCTAAATCTTACCTTTGTATTCCATATTGTATTTTATCTGTTATAGCAAACTATTAACACTGGTAGAAACTGAAAATAGGAGTATGGAATTAGTACAATATATCAGTACTTTTATAGATTCAATAAGCAATATTCAATCTACACGGTAAAAAAAGACATTTTATTTAATTATTTTTTTTATCAACAAAATTCTATACCAATGTTATAAAGAAGAAGAGTTTGTTTGTTTTTAGAATAGAAGGTAATCTCTGGAACTGCCGAACTGATTTTAAAAGTTATGGCATCAAAATGATGGTGTTAGTCCCTGTTCCAATATAGGTTATATCTTATGCCGGTGCCAATAGCTCAAAGAAGTAAGAACAAAACACGTTCTGAGAATACAATTTTTGATAGACTGAAGGGCTTAAAAACTTTAAATTTAGCATGTAGTTACTTATACAATATAAATGATGTCTAAGAACATTTTCGAAAATATTCGAAATGCAAAAGTGGTGAAAATGCAAGAATAGCGATTTAAAAACGTTCTAAATGTCTATTTGTAGGCATTCTCAAGAAGTAACAAACCAATTTTAAAAGTAATGATTGGAAATTGAGGTAGACAGTCCTTGCTATAACATAGGCTCTATTTCATGTCGGTGTCACTATCATCTGGGGGTTGCCCGAGCAAAAACCGTTCTAAATTGTGATTTTTGTAATACTGCAAGGGGTAGGAACTTGAAATTTGACGTTAATTTCTTATAAGATTTAAATGTTCTCTATGGACTGTTTCTAAAAAATTTGAAATTTAAAAATGGTTTAATCGCAAGAAAAACGTTCTAAAGTCGTTCTAAATTGTCATTTCAATGCAATCTCGGGAATCAAGCTAATTTCAAAAGTAATAATAGTTGCAAATTGGTGGTGAGAGTCCTGCTCAGACATGGACTATATTTTAGGCTGTTGTCACTATTACCAGGAGGTTGCAGAAGCAAAAAATGTTTTAAATTATGGTTTTTTTATGTGATGAGTGGTCTAACGTTTAAAATTTTGCATGGTATTTACCTAAAAGATGCATATGCTTTCTAAGCACTGTCGAAAGAAAATTCCAAGTTTAAAAGGATGAAGTGATCGAAAAGCGTTTTAAAAACTTTCTAAATTGCAGTTTTCATGCAATCTCAAGAAATATCAAACCGCTTTAAAAATTAATGGTTGCAAATTGATGATGCAACCTGCTCAAACAAAAGCCATATTTTATGTCGGTGCCACTACCACTAAAGAGAGTTAGGAGAGAAAAACGTTCTAAATTGAAATTTCCGTGATACTGAAGAGGCTACAAACCTTGAAATATAGCATGGTAATTAATTAAAATATCCAAATGCTTTCTCAAAACTGTCGAAAACAAATTCGAAATTTAAAGGGGGGTGAAGCGAAGGAAGGAAATGAAAAACATTTTAAATAGTTTTAAATTATGACTTCTAGCAATCTAAAATAAATAATAAAGCTATTTCAAAAGTAATGCTTGCAAATCAACGGTGGCAGTTTCTGATTCTGCATTTTATGCCGGTGACTTACACCTCGGGCTGGCAGGCAAGGATCGAAATGTACCAGAGCGAACCAGAACGATGTCTCGGTTCGTGAAATTATGGTAATTATCCATAAATGATGTCACGCATGGAGGGAGGAAGGGGGTTCGTGAAACTGTGACAGCTTGTGACAAGGGGATGGCAGGTGGTAAGAAGAAATGTGACACACACAATTTTGTTAAAATAAAAGCTTTAAAAATCAGCAAATTAAATTTTTAAGTTACTTTGAAATTAAAATATTTTGTGTTGCTGAAGTAAAAATAAAATAAAAAAAAGTCAAGTAATATTAAATTACATTTCGAATTCCAAAATACTACTACTTTCAATTGCTTTTTCATTTTAAATTTTATTATTATTGTATATTAGTTATGTTTTTTGTGGTAAACCTTAATCTTATTTCATACAAAAAAAGTACACGAATCATTTTTATTGTTATGTTCAGAAATGTCATTAAAACACATAATTAAGATTTAAAAATAAAATTGAAATATGATTTATAACGCAGTGCTTTGTTTTTGAACAAAAGTAACATGTATATATGTAATATATGTAATATAGCGTGACATGCGACAAGAGGGGGGGGGGGGGGTTGGAGAAGTTTGACACTTTGTGACAAAGGAGTGGAGGAGGAGGTCAAAATATTGAAAAAAGTGTGACATCATTTATGGATGGCCCCTAAGTATCATTCCGGTTAGTGCAATTTTTAAAACTCATTGTCACAGATTTATATATACAGTCGAGTCTCTATATAACGAAATCCACCGTTCCAGTAAAAAATTCGTTACATAGAGAAATTCGATGTATAGAGAATGATGTTAAAAATCGTATTTAATGTGTAAATTTTGAACAAATATTATTTTTGATATTTTTAATTAAGAATTTGAAATGTTTAAAAGTAAATATTAACCTAACATTTCATTTCTTAATTATTTAAGCTGTTTCAAAAAAGAGAACAGACATTTATTTGAAAGCTTGATGAAAATCAAATAAGGAAGACTTGCATTAATTTTAGGCGAAGATATCTGTAATTTTTTGTTGTTTTGATTTTAAAATTGTTACGCTCTCAAAAAAAAAAAAAAAAAAAAAAAAAAAAAAAAAAAAAAAGCTCAAATTTTAGCAAGGAATGAAAAATTGTACTTAACGTTTTCCTCCATTTGAAGGCCTCTCTTATGTGCCCCCTCATTGATTCCTCTCTTACATGTGTATCAATACAATTGACTCTGTTTTGAGAAGGATGTGGAAAAGTGTGTGGGAGGTGGGATGAATTCGTTGGATTTAAAGAACCAGGAGAGAAGTTATATATGTATATAAAAAAATCAGCACTGAACGATAAATCAAAAATAACTGATGGAAAATTGATCCATATGATTTCGAAGCTTTTTTAAAACTGAATAAATTAAGACCAATTTATGAAAAAATTCGTTATATGGAGATAGATATTTCGCTATATAGAGACTATTTTCAATGTAATCATGCGAAATGGGGACCGTTCCTAAAAATTCGTTATATAGAGAAATTTGACGTATGGAGTTTCGCTATAGAGAGACTCAACTGTATATAGCTTTATTATGCGTTCTGTTCATGTCAACAATGGAATAATGCAAAATTATTGATTTTACTAAATATCCTGATCGAGATTAACTTATTTTTTATTTTGATTAATGGAGTGAAAGATGAAAATCAAAATTGGTACAGTATATCTAATAATATTAAAGTATTGACATGTGTAACCAGTGTTCTCGCTGGCTTTTGAGCAACATTAGCGATTTGGCGAATAAGAAATAAAAAACTGTAGCCAAATGAAAAGAGTGTTACCAAAATAGATTCGGTGTGAAACACTGAAAAATCTACCTTTAATCCCTTATTACCTTTTAGTGTATCTTTGTTTTCCCAATGTGTTCTAAAATACCATACCTTTTTATCATTGCTTACAAAATAGAAATTCTACTATACGCTACAGAAACTGTTAAAAATAAGTACATTCTAAATAATTCTCCTAAATGTCAAGATGTTTCAAACATTCTTTTAGCGGTAAATTGCTATGAGATTTTGACTATAACTGACACAAAAAAAATTGTTGATTGGCCAATGATACATTGCAGTACGGTAAATGGCAAATTCAACGCCGCATTTCAGCAAAACTTTTTCTCGATTTGGCGATTAATGATAGTAATTTTGGTTGTAACTTTACCGGCGCATAGATAGTGATAAACTAACAACAGAGAAATACTTATCTTATAATCTTTTCTGTGTCTTTAGCTGTTGCTAAACTGAATTTGTGTTGAGTCAGTATCTCTATAAATACTAATGTAAATGGCACATGCAACTGAAGATGAAAAGCAACATTAATCATACAGTAACGTGGATACGTATCTCAACTGTAAACACACGAAAAAGAGCAGAAATTGAGCATTATCAATTTGGAGAGTCTGATTGTCCATTTACTAGCCAAATAAAGCATTTTGTCGTGATTAATTGCAATGGCGTGCGGCAGCGAGAATCTTGTGTGTAACTACTTTTTGAAACATTAAGATGTATGAAATAGTTTCTAAAGTTTTGGAATTGGCACATCAAACTACATTGTTGCCAATTCTTCCGCTTTTTCGCCATATTTAAATGTAATAGAAAGTTTTGCTTTATTTAATCGGTAGATTACGGCGATTTGAAAAGGTAAAATCTACTATAAAATTTTTGTGGTACGAAAAAGCGTAAAATGTTGGCATACATGCAAATTATTTAAAATGTTTTTTGTGCGGTTAGATATAATTTTTCTATGATTCAAAAATGTTTTTACCCAACAATAATTTCGAAATAGCGTCCCGGTTCGTAGATTTTTCCATTTCAAGCCCTGCTGCCAGGAACAAAAAACGATACGGAAATATTCGAGAGTATCAAAATTTCTATTTTCGGAATAATTTTTTTTTTTCTTACCTTTCTGAAAAGTTTTAGACGATGTAGCTTATTGGTGTAAAACGCATTTATATGTATCATATTTCCACTGTATGATTTATGATAAGTCAGCAAATTGGGGATAGTAAAATGGGTATCTTTTCTTTAGCTGTTTAACCCTTTATGTCTCAAATTATGAATTCATGAAAATTCCATCTTCTAAAGTATTATTCATGAATTTTCGAAACTGCATTAGATGATTTCGTCAATGATTTAATAAAGGTTGGAAGAATTTTGCCAATTAAAATTAATAAAATTTGAATTTATGAGCAAATTGAGCAATATTCATAATTTCACTCAAATTCTTTCTTTCTTTCTTTCTTTTTTCAGTATTTTGTAAAACTAGTAAATGTACAAATAGAATGTTCTTACAATAGAAACATCGAAATAGTTCTTAACCGAAATCCCCCCCCCCTCTGTCTTTCAATATCAAGAAAGCTAAAATATCCAAAGTCAAAAGAAATCATTCATCCAAAAAATATTTTTGTTTTGTGCAACCCATAATGCTTTTGAAACAAGATAAAGTAGAGGATCAAAAACTCTATTTTTTTCTTATAAAAAATTACTTAAAACTAATTTAATTCAATACTTTATTCAATTTTTCGGCTTATACTGGAATTCTTACAGTTAAACAGCTAATAAGTCCGATTAAATGGGACAAGAGGTGCAATTTTATTTATGAACTTTTTAATTTTGAAATTTTCAATTTTCGAAAAATCCTGACACTAATTAAAAATGGAAGGTCATTTTAGATTTCAGCGTAAAAAAAATACACTCACACAAAAAAAATAATAATTATCAAAATTTAAAAACATATCTATTTTATAATACAAAAATTTCACTATTGTTTGAATTTTATTTTAAAATTTATGGTTAGTAAAAAATCTTTACGTGATAGTAAAACATGAAGGTCAGTTTCAGATTCAGCAGTACAGAATACATAAGATTCATTTGTAAAAAGATAAAAAACATGACGCAACCCAACATTTGCAGGCTAATATTATCAAGTAAAATTTTAAAATGTATATCATTTTGTAAACAAATAATTTTCATCTTTTTTTTTTTTTTTTTTTTTTTTTTTTTTTTTTTTTACAAAATTTTGTTGTTGTTTTTTTTCTTTATATCTTTATAAAAAATGTATATTTTGCAGAATAATTAAAGCTGAATAAATTATTAATAATAATAATAGAGAGAATAATTAAAACCAGAATAATTAAATATTCCAGAATAATTAAATAATTCAAATTTGCATTGCAATGTTAATTTTACTCTCAACCATTTTTACTTACCCATCATACGAGGTATAGGGTAAATATTGCAATCGTTTTGGAAATCGGAAAAATATTTCTTTTTTTACGGATTTCGAAAAAATATTTTTATTTTTATTTTTTTATTTTATTTTATTTTATTTATTTATTTATTTTTTGCGCACAATCCAAGTAGGCCATGGTCTTGGGCCTCAGCGCCGTGCGAAAGGGGGAGGCAAAGAGAGGGGTCGTCCCGCGCGCGGGAATTCAGGGGCGCCAAATTGAGACTTTGCCCCGGGCGCAGTTTTCTCTTCGCACGGCCCCTTTGGGACCTAAAGGGACCCAAATTTAATAAAATGATTTTTAAAAAAATTCTTAAAATTGCAGTTTCCTAAAATTATTTTCTCAAAAAAAAAAAAAAAAAAAAAAAAAAAAAGAAAAAAAAGAAAGAAAGAAAGAAAAAGAAAAAAAGAAAAAAAAGTTAATTTGGCAGTTATGCGATGTAAATAGAATACTCCGAAGTAAAAAAAAAAAATTCTAGAAACTACTTTGGTGCAAGCCCCCTACATCCTTAATCGGGCTCTGCTCTAAACGCTCTATCTTTCGAACAAATTGTGATAAAAATTTGGTGTGTACTTAGAATTTAAAAATGGAAAGAAGCCTCTTGAATATCAGTAACCTCGATTATCCGGAACTATTTTTTTCGAACACTCGAAATATTCAATCTGAAGAAAAGTACATAAAAATTTTCGAAATTTTTTCATTTTAAGGAGTGAATATAAAGGACAATAAAATAACATAAATTTTACATTTAGAACGAAGTCAATCGGATAATTAGTTACCGCGATATTTGTAATCCTATTCTCCACACTCTTCAATTTTTCATAACTCTGTATTTCCTTCAAATTTCAATTCAAAGATATATTTTATTTGAAAATGAGACGTTTAATCCGACGCAGTAAACTGTTTGTAAATATGATAATTATTTTTGGAGTTATAAGGAGGAGGTTTCGTTTACAAAATTCGGTAGTACTTGAGTAGTTTTCTGTTTTATATAATTTGTCGAAATCAGTTCATCAGCAATTCATTAATAGAGCATTACTATGTATATTAAAAATATTTAAATATACATTTAAATTTTGTTTTTGGAAATGCATTTTATAAATAATTTACATGTGTTTTATTTTCGTATTTTATATTATACATATCCACGGTGGCATCCCAACGATTAGTTTTAATATATCTGACGAAATTATATTTCTACTAAATTTGTGAATGACCCAAAATTAGCAACAAAAAATATGCTCCAATTTTAAACAGCTATTACACGGTAAATTTCAGTCGTAAAATAATGGGATTTTTTTTCTTAAGAGGAAAATTTTACTGGATATAACTTATAGCACTATATTTTTATAGAGAAACCATATAAAAATTTAAATTTCGTAATTTTTTAAGAAATTTTTTTATTGACTATATCATTTTTTAAATATTTCTTTACCTCATTAAAAACATTTTTATGATTTGAACTGTATGTCTATGACTAACGGTTTAGGAATTAGCCATAGACCACCGTTGAGAGTGGACACCCTGTATACTCTAGGTATATCCTCTGGCTTGAACGTATACACTCTGCTTAGACCGTATAATCTCTGTTGTCTTCATGACTACACCACTGTAAGTATTTTATCAAAAACTCATTCTAGGCTTTATTACTTCTAATCAATGTATTAAATCAATTTTATAACAAGTTAATTTAATGGCATTTTAAAGTGTAATCGAGAATTAATCCTTTAATTAATTACGGCGTCTCAGACACAAATTTTATTTGGCCAGCACCACTTTCTTTAAAAGAAGTTTCCTTCAAGTATACAATTAAAAAAAAAAAAAAAAAAAAAACTCTGATTAAATAAGGCAAATTTTATTTTCCTTTATAACTGATGACAAAAATGAATTTTGCAAGGAAAGATGATGTCTCCACAGCGGAAACAACGGATTGCCAAAAGTTAAAAGGTTAAAATTATATATCTTATATTTAATCATGTAATTTCTCATTACAGTATTAAAATTAAAAACACAGACAAACATTAACGCATTGACTGCAAGTGAAACGTTTTAAGAAATTGAACATTTAAATTGCAATAAGTAATAGAAAATAATAATAAGAGAGGAAACAAATATTTTACAACCTTACTTGCTATATAAAAAATTACGTACTTTCCAGTCTAAAACAATAAATCAAAAGAAATTTTACATAGATTCATTAACACAATATAGTGTCTGACAAAGCGCTATCTTGACTTTGTTCACTTGTGACAATAATTCTAGATAAACCTTATCAGCAATCGTTTGTGTAGGTCAACGATATGAACCTGTACTGAAGTTTACATCTTATCATGCCATTTAAATCCATTTTCAAAAGCATTTTCACGATAAACAATTAAAATATAATTTTTTTTTTAAATACAGAACTTTTTAAAATAATCTATCATCAGCCACTCAGCAGTTAATGTAAAGAAAACAAACAGATCCCACTAACTCTGTAACAAATTATTGTTGCAGAAAGTTACTGATACCGAAGTATTAGAAATAAAATCCACTCTTAAATGATGTAGGGGAGACTAGGGTACATATGAAAAGTTCGCATAAATGTAGCTTTTTCTCATAACTGAGTTAATTTCTATAACCAAAAACTACTCATTGTTGTAAAAAAGAACTTTCTTTTACGCATTGTAATTTTTTTAAGATCACCTTTATAGTTCTTCTTACTTTTTTAACAATTTTATAAATTCGAAAAATTGTTTACATGTGCTCCACCAGCGCGGTAGTTGTGGGCACATCATGAATTTGCACATCACAATCATGGGGCACATGTGAACGCAGGGAAAAAATATCCTTTGACATGCTTTTTATTATGTTATATATTTATCGTCATAATCACTAGTTATATTATTTGTTAAATTTACTATAGACAAAATAATATGTATAAATTATTCTAGTTCCTGGGTGATAGGCACAACACTATGAAATGAAAATAAAGAGATTGGGGAAGGGAGGATTATATATATGATTAAATATTGTTACAATAAAATGAAAAATAAAAGTGTAAATTTGAGAAAAAATAAAGCATTCAAATTTTCCTTAGGAGTTTTTGTTTCAAGGAGATTTTTGGAAGTCGCGTTTAGATAGTATTTATCGAAAATCTGCGAAATACGAAAGATTCTCATTCCAATATTTGCCTTATTTACTTCTAAATTTATGATAATGAATAATTTTTAAGTGCCGACCCAGTGGCGTGGTTGGTAGCGGCAGCTGCTGCCACACCGTGGGTTTCCGGTTCGAATCCGGGTACGGGCATGGATGGTGTATTGTTCCTTTGAAGTGTAATAAATATATGTAATATATTTCTGTAATAAAAAGTGTTCTGTATTGTCTCTGTTTCTGTGTATTATGGATCAATCGAGGCGACAGCCATTGTAGTAGCTATAGGCACTGTCAATTCAAAGTTCAAAGTTCAATTTTTAAGTACCTAAACAAATCTCTTTTATAAGCCCCTCTCCCCAAATTTAACTTCTTTTCCTTTTGAAAGAAGTGGGAGGGTGCTTAAAATCGAGACGCAAGCACAGGTTTAAATTTTACTTTCTTAAGATATTACTGCTATCTATCTCCATTCAAAACATCATATATATAGTTATTTTAGAGTTGAAAGTAAGCCATCATTGCAAGTTTGGAAGAAATGAAATAGAAAAATTCGCAAAATTGTTTAACGTAATACATTTTATATTAACAATGTATAAAAAATATTGTTAACATTGCATAACATTAGTAATAATATTAAGTAATAATACGTAATAATATTAGTAATAATAAGTAATAATGCATAAAATTAGTAATAATAAGTAAAATACTGCATAACATTATTATATTATAGAAAATATTAAATTTATTTAAATTACAATTAAACGTAAACGAGCTTACTTGTTAACAGATGTTTTTATGGAAATTTCAATACAAAATCAAATGTTTCATGATGGCCTCAACTTCAAGAAATAATAGATATTGAAGCTGACTTTATTTCTCATGAAATTTACTGAAAGGAACAGAATCACAGAGTGATTATTGGGGCACTGATGAACTGTTCATATTATCTGCTGAAATTAGTCTATTCACAAGTACCCCATATGCCAACTAGAGTTAAAGTGACAAACTATTATCATTTCTCAATTTTACAAGAAATTTTTCATATCAGAAATATTCATTGGTATACATAGTATATGTTAAAGCATTAAAATTCATATAATTAATAAATAAATAAGTTATTCGCTTAGCAAGTTGGAACTCAGATTTCACTTTTGAGACCTATAAACAGTGTTTTGGCTACAGAGGACAAACAAAATGTCAAACAGCTTCAGAAAATTTTTACCATATGTCTATAGGTGCGTTGAAGATTTTTTTCTAATAATAATAAAAAAAAAACATAAATAGTGAAAAATGGCTACTTTCACATCTGTCCCATGTTCACATGTGCTCCAGTCTCCCCTTATAAAATTCGCTTAGGGCTCTATCTACATATCAAAAGGAACCCAAATTTAGTTTTTAAAATAGTTTGGTTTGTTTTATTTTATGACGGCCGATTATCAACACGTGGGATATAGGCCCGAAAGGGGTGCCCTCTGTAGGGGTCTTTCTAAGGGAACCTAATCCGTATTTACGCAGGAAATCCAAGGTCCAAAGAAAACCACGGAAAACTCCGAACGGTTAGGCCGACGGCGGCGATTGGGTTGGATCCCACACCTGTTGTCTACTAGTTGAGAGGCCAGAACCTCTTGGACATTGGTGGGGCATTTTTAAAATAGAAATACCCAAGTTTAATATCATAAATAAATTCTACACCCTTTAGTTAGCCTAAAAACTAATTTTCATGAAATTCGCACTATTAGTTTAAGAGAAATTAGTTATAGTGCCAATTTTAGTTAAAATTACTGCATGTTTTAGGGGCTGTATCAAAATTGAAGTTCGAAACACGATTGTTGAAATGCTATAGAATGGCTTCTATTCTATGTAACTTCTATATTAATGTATTTTTCTTGCCAAAATGACAATTTAACTCGTTTACTATGCATTGTGTATTGCCGCTTCAAATGTTTCAATAAAACAAATAAATATATTTTTTTTCAAATTATGCTTTTTTGCACATCATAGACCGGATCCTTTAACTACCATTTTGAAGATTTTTAAGCATAATTTGAAAATTTCTTGGAAGAAACACTTGAAATTAAGATTTCGCATAAAGCAAGACATAAATATAAATCTATCAAATAAAAAGCACTTTGTTTCAATGCTTAAATATCATGTTTTATTTTGAAATGTCTAGAATTACATATGTCACCAAAAAAAAAAAAAAAAAAAAAAAGGTTACAACAGATGGAAATTTTATACGGAATAAAATTCATTATTAGATTCAACAATTTCTTAAAAATCTGGCCATATAAGAAATTCCTATTCGAATTACGCATTAATAAAATCATATAATTGCTAAATCGAAAATGTTGATGTTTATATTGTATGACGAATGAAGTGAAATTTTTTTGTGTGAGCATTTTTTTCCCCCGAGGAGATGAGATATAGAATGGATAACATAAAAATAACATCAGAAATGAATATAGAAATGACATCATAGAAGCAAATGATTTTCTGCATAGCGTGAAACTTTTCGGAACAAAAAAATAAAATTAAACATAACTTACCTTGATAAATAATAGCCTTTGTTTTATAAATAATAATCACTTGTTTGGTAAATAATATCCGTGTACTGTAACCTCTTTGTTATTGAGTATTAATGAAGTAATATACTTTTATACTGAATTATTTTTTTCCCATTGCGATTCCAGAAAAAGAGATTTAATCTAGTATTTGGATTATTTCATATCATACATATCGAAGCATATCATTCAAAGATCGAAATTTAAAATACGTTTGAATATTATTAATAAAAATTAAATGAACGGAGGTCAACATATGCGGACCGAGGAAACGAAAGATCAATTCCAAAATGACGGTAAAATTTTTCTTATCAGTAAAGGAAGTGACAAGACATTTCTCATTGGCTGATGAGTCACTTTTGTCGGCGGAGTGAGTATTGACTCTTTCAAAAGAGTAACTGCTGGCTCTTAAAAAGAGTGCGTTTTAATACCAAATAAGCATAATTTTCCAGGTTGTATTATGAGTAGGAATTTTTGAGAATTAAAAATTGACATATTTTGGTGTTTTTCATTATTTTATTCCATATATTGAGTCATAGTTTAACAGATTTTTTTTAAGTTTATAATGCCGGGCTTTCACTCTCGTTAGCGGAGTGAGATGTTTCACTCTCTACAACGAAGTGACAAACTTCATTCTCGATAACGGAGTGACATTTTTCACTCCTTTCTTGGGAGTGAAAAATTCCACTCTTTAAGGAGTGTACTTTTATAAAATGCACTCAAAAAATAGTGAAAATGTCTGTCTCTCTTACAAAGAGTGAGCTTTTCGCTCCTTCCATTTTTAAAGTGTAATTATGAAAAAGTTTATTTTCTTGCTTTTTTCTGAAACCTTTTTTTTTTTTTTTAAGAATTAATTCCAGTTAATTGAAGATCGATATAACTGCTACATTTTAAAATTTTTCTTCTAGTGACTTTGAAATAATTTATTTTTAAAAAGAATTGTTTTGTTTAGAAAAAAAAAAGTGCTCTGTTAGAAAGAAAGCATATGTATTACAGCGTTATGAAAAATATTCAGCTCAGTGCGAAATTTGAGCATTTGAGCATGCGTGAAATCAAACTGAAAACCTGTTCAATAATGCACAATCCAGTCATATTAATGTTAAAAATCTGGAAAAATACATGAGTAATTATCCTGAAACTCCAGGTGTGTAAACAAGATAGGACAGGTCATATATTTGCACGAATATTTTTTTTTCCGAAATTCCATATGGGCCGTCAACAAATTGAAAAAGAACGAATATGTTTTGGATAACCCTATCAAAACTAAAGTGGCAAACGTGGTCAAACTGTAGATTATAATTAAATGAATTAAAGTAATAAACTGTGTTCATTTTTATGATGATAGCATATACGCACATAGAGAAATCAAGGCTTTCATAAAAACAGTACCAAATTTTGCCAAGTTTTTTGCTTATAATTTGCAGAACTTTTAATATAAAAAAAAGTTCTTTTCAGAAAACACGACAAACAATATTATACACAGAACCCTGTAATCAGAATAAAAAAAAATAAAAAAATAAAAAAAAGTTGTGCGAATAATGAGTAGCTTTACTAAATAATGTTTCATTGCGCATGCGTGTAAGCAATCAAAATATAATTTGCATGATCTGTTAGCTAAATCTATAAAGCAACTATTGTGGGATTTTCAAAAACATAGTTTGAAAATTCTGAAAATTAACGTTGATAGAATAACCTCAAAATCCGTTGATCGCAAAATGAAGCAAAAAGATGAAGGTCTATATCCAAATATACTAATACGTACAATATCGTGTATGCTGTATTCTAACTAATCAATGGATATATGGATACAGCAACTCATTTTTTTTTTCTTTTTGGTAACAACAAACTTTGAGTTTATTCTATCGACGATAATTTTTAGAATTTTCAAGCTACGTTTTTGAGATTTTCACAAAAGTTGCCCTATACTATACATTTAGCTAACACATTATGCAAATTATATTTTTATTGCTTTCACGCATACGCAAAGAAACATTATTTAATAAACATGCTCATTATTCATACAATTTTTATTATTTTTCAATTCTGATTGCAGGGTTTCGTGCATAATATTGTTTAGCATGTTTTCTGAAAAGAGCTTTTTTTTATATTAGGAATGCTGCAAATTATAAATAAAAAACTTGGCAAAATTTGGGACTGTTTTTATAAAAACTTTAATTTTTTTACATGTATACATGCTATCCTCATAAAATTGAACGCAGTTTATTACAATAAGCCATTTAATCATAATCTAGAGTTTGAACGCTTTTGCTGCATTTGACAAGGTTATCCAAAAGATATTCGTTCTTTTTTAATTTGTTGACCGTCCCTTATGGGGGTTTCGGAAAAAAATCTTCGCGGAAAATATATGACCTGTATTAGTCTATTTACACGCCTTGAGTTTCAGGATAATTCCTCGTGAATTTGTCTGTATATTTAACAAAACGTCTAAAATCTCAAGGTGGTCACATTGATGTGACTGGAAAAAAAAAGTACGACGCGACTCGGAAATGACCCAAATTTTTGTTAGCTGAAAATGTGGACTGAGCTTTACTGGTGACTTGTATCCAGAATCATATTTCCAGAATCATATTAAATCTATTATCCATTCAAAATGATTACTGGGCAAAGTAGCTAATAAAATGTATAGTTATGTTGTCTGAAATCAGCTAAGCTGCACAACGCTGAACAAATATGAACCATGAAGTAATAATTAAAGTATAATATTAATATAGTCAGAATATTGAGGAATTGATGTAGATAAATATTTCTGGACACAAATATCTAGAATAAGATATAATTGTATATGTTTAAGGTTTTGGGTTTACTTGGAGCTTTGATCTTTCACTTAAAAATCCCTGGAATGGAATTTTGTCCATACTTTGCACTGAACAGGTTCTCGTTCTTTATTACATCCAGGGATGTAGTGGAGGGTATACGCCGTATACCTTCTGGATTTTTTAAGGAGTTCCGTACACCCTGTTTCTCAAGAAAGCTATAGTATGTACACTATAGGGTATACGCTCTGTCTTGAGCGTATACTCTGCTTATAGCTTATACAGTCTTTTTTAACTACACTACTGATTACATCATTTTGTAACTTATAGTTATGAACCCAAATTTTCAAACTGGTTTTGCATGATTGGTATATGGAGTGTGATAAAAATGCCTCTTTATCCCTGACTAATTTTAAGGTACAAGTAAAGCTCAGTCCACATTTTCAGCTAAAAAAAAATTGGGTAATTTCATGAGCTTTACAGACAATCCGATTCCATTCTTTTCTATGCACATGTTTAGATTGAAAATATTTGACAATTTTTACTGTAACACTTTTTTAGATCGTGCTCTATATTTTTGGTTCCACCAATTTTTAATGTGATTTTAATAGTACTGAAATATACATATTCTGTATTTTAAAAAATAGGTTTGAAATACATGCATATTTTATTTGTTTATCAATATTCAAATGATATTTCATATAAGTTGCTCTAAAAAAGATGTTGAATCTTAAAAAGGAATCTTCAGAAATGGCACTATTATTTCTGAAATATGACTGTAGATGGCAGATTTGTTCCTGATAAAACGAGGCTATTTTGACTTTAATTAATATTATATTTCATTAATTCTCATTCATTTGTGTTAGTTAATTCCCAATATGTTTTTTCATATATATTTTGTATTTATCCATCTGTAATCCATCATTTTAGATTGTATTCTTTATTCTGCAGTTGACTGCGGGACAGTTTAGAATGTTCTGATTCAAAGAATGTTTACGTTTTGCTGAAGTCTATTAAATCGCTTTAAAAATCCCATTAAATCATATTTTTATTTCTGTAACAATTCATATTCGAAGGTATAAAATCAACAAACAAGTCAACGAATGTTTTCCAGACAATGTTTTCCAAGTTATTCCACAACCAGCAATCTTATACCAAGAAGGATATATCATAAATTCTGAAAACGTCGAACAAAACCAGAAGATAATCAAAGGTACTTTATTTTCTATTCTATTCAAATAAAATCAATTCTCAATGTTTATGCAGTTAAAATCTCAACATAAATAAATTGTCTGGTCCGTCCTCAGCCGCAGCGTCTAGCGTATTTTTAAAATTTAAATATAAATGTTTATTGAGTTACAATGAAAACGAAAGTAGAAATACAAAATGAACAGAAATTCCATTTCACTATAAAAGAAATTAATAGATATAACATTCAAGTAGCTGAAGCAATAGAAAATAAAAATGTTAAATTAACTGAGAAGCTTAAAGCAGAATTAATTAGCTTAGAAGCTGATTTAAAGAAATCTTATTTTGGAATCGCCGAAGAAAGTATTAATGCTTTATACGATTCATTTACTAAAGCAAAGGACATTGTTGTTGACGATTTAGTAAAAATCGAAGAATTTTTGGTTGTAAAAGTACAAGAAATTAGGAATGAAACCAGTAATAATTCAATGTCTATTAAAGATAACACTTTAAAATTGCCAAAATTTGAATTGCCGATATTTTATGGAGATATCAATAATTAGATTACTTTTAAGGAAACATTTCTGACTGCAATTCATAATAATGAAAATTTATCAGATCAGTTAAAATTTTCTTATCTAATAGCGAGTGTAAAAAATTATCCTGCTAAATTAATTTCGGGATTTTCAATTTCCGGTGATAATTATAAAGAAGCGTGGGAAACTCTTGTTAATCGCTATGATAATCGTAAGAATTTGGCATATTCATTACTGTCAAAATTCATTAATGCTAAATCATTAAAATCACCTACGCAAAAATCAATTCTAGAGCTATTGGACACTTCTAATGAAGTTATTCGAAATTTGAAATCTTTAAAATTTGAATTTAATGAATTTGTTGACTTGATTTTAGTTTATTTAATTCAAACAAAATTTGATAATAATTTACGAAAACAGTGGGAGTTATCATTAAATAATGATTGTTTTCCAACTTATGAAATGGTAATTAGTTTTCTTGAAAAACAAGCACGTAGTCTGCAGAATTGTAATGTTGA
The DNA here is from genome assembly GCA_964019185.1 of Maratus speculifer. Classification (NCBI taxonomy): domain Eukaryota; kingdom Metazoa; phylum Arthropoda; class Arachnida; order Araneae; family Salticidae; genus Maratus; species Maratus speculifer. Next base: position 72,354,841 of record OZ025296.1, on the reverse strand, counting down.
ATTTATTAAAACTGAATCTAAATCTAATCATAAATTTGATCCTAAATCTCAACATTTTCCAAAAAGATCGGTGTCGAATACTGTCGTAACGGATAATGTGAATAAATCACAAAAAATTATTTGTCCAAAATGTAATGAACCCCACCAACTTCATAGATGCCCATCAATGCAGAATTTATCTGTTGAGCAACGCTGGCATTTAGTAAAATCTAAAAAGTTATGTACGAACTGTTTGCGTTCTAACCATTTTGTTGCTAATTGTTTGATAAATACCAGATGTAAACATTGCAATTCGAAACATCATACACTCCTTCATCGTGATCAATCTGCCCCTGCACAACAACAAATTATTGGACAACAAGATCATGTAACAACCCCAAATGCTGTAGGTAATTTAAATGAATCAAATTGTTTTACTAATCAATCGTTTAGTAGAAATTCTCAAACATTGTTGGCTACTGCCATTGTACGTGTAAAGTCCAAATCAGGCAAATTCATTCCTTGCAGGGCGATGATCGATAGTGGTTCTCAAAAGAGCCTACTTTCTAAAACTTGTGAAAAATTAGGTCTTCCATCAAGGCCTACAAATCATAAAATCTCAGGTATAAATAATTTAGTTGCAGAAACAGCTCTTCAGGAAGTTTCTTTGACATTCTCTCCCCATTTTAATGATGAAGTCTTTCAGTTAGACGCGTTAGTTGTTAGTCAGATAACAACAAATTTACCAAATTTTCTGATTACGACTACGTTTTGGCCACATACTGAAGGCTTGAATCTTGCGGATCCAAATTTCCATGTGTCCAGTCCCATTGATCTTCTTATAGGTGCAGATTTGTTTGCTAATATCATAATAGGAGAGTCTATTTTAGGATCTAAAGGATCACCGAGTGCTATTAATTCTAAACTGGGTTGGATACTATCGGGAATTATTTATTCGAATGAATCAAACCAAAATTCATCTGTTAGTTGTCATGTTACTACGCAGATTACTTCTCAGCTGCAAAAGTTCTGGGAACTTGAGTCGGTTCCCAGTTCTGATCCAATTTCTCTTGTTGAAGATAATTATTCTAAAACCGTTTCACGCACAGAATCAGGACGATATGTTGTAAACTTGCCGTTTAAATCTAAACCAATCCTCGGTGATTCAAAATCTCAAGCTCTAAAGCGGTTTTATTTTTTGGAGAAGAGACTCCACCAAAACCCTTTGCTTAGAGAGCAATATTTAGCGTTCATGCAAGAATATATCGACTTGGGGCATATGGAACTTATACCAAATTCAGAAATTTCAAATCCGGATCATTTTTATCTTCCACATCACGGGGTATTAAAAGAAGATAGTTCAACTACACGACTTAGAGTAGTATTTGACGCATCTGCAGTTGGTTCATCAGGCCGCTCTTTAAATGATTATCTAGAGATAGGTCCTAAATTGCAGCCGGAAATATTTCCTTTATTATTAAAGTTCAGAATGAATCCAATTGCTTTTAGTGCTGATATCGAAAAAATGTTTAGACAAATCCTCGTTAATCAGAATCATATTGATTATCAACGAATTCTTTGGAGATTTAATTTAGAAGACACTATCAAATCATACAGGCTGTTGACCGTTACATACGGTCTTTCCTGTGCACCTTTTTTGGCCATTAGGACATTACGCCAATTGGCCATTGATAATGAACGATCTAATCAAAAAGCCTGCCAAATTATTCAAGAGGAGATTTATGTTGATGATCTCCTTTCTGGATCCGACTCAAGAGAAAACGCTCAGAATTTAGTGACAGAGCTAATTAAAATCATGAAAAGTGGAGGTTTTAATCTACGGAAGTGGGCCTGTAACGATCTTGATGTGATTGCTCACTTACCTGATGAAATGAAGGCTTCTCAAAAAAGGTCATTCAGGAAGATGATACTGTTAAAGTGCTTGGTTTACTTTGGGACTCTACCAAAGATATTCTACAAATTAGGTTCGCTGATTTAAAGGATGTTAAAACAAAACGAGATTTGTTATCTGTAGTGGCTACAATCTTTGACCCTCTGGGTTTCCTAGCTCCTACAACAATAAAGTTAAAAATCATGATGCAAGGTCTTTGGAAGGATAAGATTTCTTGGGATGAGAAAATCCCACATGCCATACAACAGGTTTGGAATGAATTTTCATCTGAAATGCATTTATTGAAATCGTTAGAAATTCTCAGATACATTAATTTATTTAATGAAGCAATTGTTCAAATTCAACTGCATGGATTTTGCGATGGTTCGAATAAAGCTTATGCTGCTGTTGCCTATTTACGCGTGGTTACACCTGAAAGGGTATTTGTCAATTTGATTGCTGCAAAAACTAAGGTAAACCCTATTAAAGTTCAAACATTGCCTAGAATCGAACTCTGCTCAGCTCTTTTGCTAGCTAAGTTATGTTCTGTCATTATCGACACATTTCCAGTAAAGTTTGACAATATTTATTTGTGGTCAGACTCACAAATTGTTCTCAGTTGGCTAAAAGCATCACCTTTAAAGGGAAATCAGTTCGTACTCAATCGAGTATGTCAAATACAGGCATTAATGCCTTCCCATGAATGGAATCATATTCCATGTGCTTTAAATCCTGCAGATGTAGCTTCTAGGGGAACTCCTCCACGAAAGCTTCTTAATCATTCTCTGTGGTGGCATGGGCCTCCATGGCTGCTGTCAAATGAGCAAATCCCAATACCAACGTTCACTGCTCCGATTTCAGAGTTAACGCCAGTAATTGACTCTGTCAGTAATGTAACACAAGTAAGTGCACCTCCTGACTTTCTTCTTAAGTTTTCGAAATTCTCTAAGCTGTCAAGAGTCACAGGCTATTGTCTTAGATTTATTCATAATGCTAGACATAGTACATCGAAAAAATTTGGAAATCTAAGTTCAGAAGAAATCTCTAACTCAATTCAATGCATTGTAAAATTAATTCAAAGTTCTGAATTCAACACAGAGCTTAAGTTGTTGAAAGAAAGAAAACCCTTACCAAGCAATAGTAAACTGTTATCACTAAATGTATTTTTAGATTCAAGTGATATAATTCGAGTAGGTGGACGTTTGTCACAACATCAGTCTTTAACCTTTGATAGAAAATATCCGATGCTACTCCCAAAAAATAACTTTGTCACTAAACTATTAATAAAGCATGTACACGAGAAACATATGCACGCAGGTACACAGCTAGTATTTTCTATTATACGTCAACAGTTTTGGTTTGTTAATGGTCGTTCTACTGTACGACAAGAACTCAACAAGTGTGTACTTTGCAAACGCCTAAAAACACAAGCTTGTCAACAAATGATGGGAGATCTTCCCGTTGACAGAATCACCCCAATTCGTCCATTTTCCAAGGTTGGCATAGATTTTGCCGGCCCCTGCATAACCAAGCCAAATTTGCCTAGAAGTAATATAAAAACTAGCAAAAGCCATGCTTTGTTTGGATTCGCGAAGCATTATTTTATAAAGCATATATTTGAAAGTAACAGTATTTTTTAATATTAATTTTGCATCTTTATTAAACAAAAACGTTATTTTATGTTTTGGCGCATTTTAATTCTACAAATGTAAGTTCAGCCAAATAACTATCAATTTCCTAGGAATTTTTTATTTATGATGTAAGACTGGCATAAAAAAATATTTTCGAAGCAAACTTTTACAAAATATTTTTAAATTTCCAACTAAAAATTCTTTTAAAATTTTTTTTACAATTTCTAGTAGCCACTGGTGTTTTTTAAAGTTGTTTGAAATATGCATGTTTCCAATCTTTGTAATTAACATCAAATAATCTTTGATAGCTATTTTAGAATAATATATTTGAAGAGAGCTTGAAGAAAGTTACTTCTTCAAAATCCTATTTTCTGGAAAAACATTTGAAATCTGCTCTCGTCGATGCTATGAATTTTTAACTGTAAAACTTTTTATTCTAATTTCTTCGTTTTTATACATGTTAGTGCATGAGAATTTTTGATATTGTAGAATTTTTCGTAAGGAAAATTTCTATTGAATGCTTAATTTTGAAGGATTTTTACTCTTGACAACGTTACGTACGTTTGGTGCTACTTTGATATACCCCCCAAAAATTACGCGCCAAATCTGGCACTCCCTACGCACTTTTCCTACGGACCTTTTAGGTTTGCTGTTACTCAGCTTCATTCCTTCATTTGTATTTTTTATGTATTCATTGTATTTTTTAGGTACTCCTTTTTTGTATTTAACTTAATTTTAATTAATGTATTTTTAATTAATTTATTATTTTTAATTAATGTATTTTTAATTAATGTATTTAACTTAATTTTAATTAATTTTATTTTTTGTATTTAACTTAATGGGTATTTTGCTTGGCGAGAAAAAAAAGTCGCCAAATTTACGATTTGGGGGGGGGGGGTATATCAAAGTAGTTCCGTACGTTTTTAAGCCACCTGGTGCCTGTATATCCTCAATATCTGCAACTGCTTCATCTAATGTTAAACCTTGGGATTTATAAATTGTAACAGCAAAAGCTAACTGCAGAAGAAATTCTTTCCTTAAGTAATTTATGCTTCCATTTTTTCAGAATTCAATTATTGGGGGAATTGGTACGCACCAATTCTTATAAGTTAAATTACTATAGTATTCAAATTTATCCATGATTATTCGCGATATCTTGTCTGGTGGCTTGTGATTTTCTTTAATACGTGCAACAAAGTTTAAAGTCCCGTTCACTAAACCCTTTTCGGTCCACAAATAAGAACGTAACATTACTTTCGATACAAATGATAAAGTAAGAAATGGTTGAAGTCCATTTGTGATTTCTGAATCGGCCAACTTTTCCTTTAGTACATTTATAAAGAGCTTGAATCGAGGCAACAAGTTCACGCAATTCTTTTAATATTTCATTTATATAACAAATTTAACAACTAATTTTATTTGTTTACAATTCTTTTGTTGCCACTTTACAAAAAAAAAAAAAAAAAAAAAAAAAAAAAAATTCCATAATACAATTTTTTTTAAATGTTTAAGTGTCATCTGTGCAAACGATTTTGCTGAATAATGAAAACATATTTTATTTATTAAATTAATCATGATTCTATCTATAATTACTTACTCTATGATTTATATATATTTTTTCTGAAAATATACGCGTTTCATTTTTTATTTATTTGCTAAAATGCGTCCTTATTGGAAATGCATGTAAAATAAATTAATTAAAATATATTTTTTAACGTTTTACTGTAAAAAAAATTATATTCTGCAAATCTACAGATCATATTTTATTTTTGTGTTTACTTTGAAGTCAAAATTTTTTTGTAAAGTGTACGACAAATTGTAATTTGAGTGGCCTAGTAAAGGATTCGCTTCGCTCATCCTAATAAAAACTTACATATGTGTATTCGTCTGCATGTGCACTAAGGCAGTGCATCTGGAAGTGGTATCAGACTTGTCTGTGCAAGCCTTGCTAGCAGCCCTAAAGAGATTTATTGCACGTAGAGGCCTGCCGTCTGATATTTATTCAGACAATGGTAAAAATTTCGTAGGTCTAGCAAATCAACTAAAGCAGTTATTCCAATATTTGAGGGACAGAAAAATTCAAGATTTTCTTTCGAGCCAAAAAATCAATTGGCACTTCATTCTTCCATATGCGCCGCACTTTGACGGGCTATGGGAGGCAGCTGTAAAGCTTACAAAAAATCATCTGTTAAAGGCATGTAAATCCAGTATTTTAAACTTTGAAGAATTATCCACGTTACTGTGCCAAATAGAAAGTTGCATAAATTCAAGACCTCTAACGCCGATGTCATCAGATCCATCAGATCCGCGCGCATTAACTCCAGGTCATTTTCTAATCGGAGCACCGCTCCTTGATATTCCAGAAGCTTCTAATTCGCGATCTCTATCATTAAATGCTCGTTGGCGCCTTATTGAAAGGGCCAAGAACCAATTTTGGTATAGATGGTCAAGAGAATATCTCCAACATCTCCAACAACGTCCTAAATGGACTACTCCAAGTGTTAATCTCCGAAAAGGAGACATGGTGGTAATTCATGACCGATCCATGCCCATGAGATGGAAAATGGGCCGCATTCTACAAACTTTCCCAGGACAGGACAATCGAGTTCGAGTCGTCTTGATTAAAACAGCGGACGGCGACATCAAGCGTCCTATTACAAAGGTATCCCCTCTACTGCCGGGGGCGGAGGATGTTGAATCCTAAAAAGGAATCTTCAAAAATGGCACTATTATTTCTGAAATATGACTGTAGATGGCAGTACTAAAACTTTGTTCCTGATAAAACGAGGTTATTTTGACTTTAATTAATATTATATTTCATTAATTCTCATTCATTTGTGTTAGTTAATTCCCAATATGTTTTTTCATATATATTTTGTATTTATCCATCTGTAATCCATCATTTTAGATTGTATTCTTTATTCTGCAGTTGACTGCGGGACAGTTTAGAATGTTCTGATTCAAAGAATGTTTACGTTTTGCTGAAGTCTATTAAATCGCTTTAAAAATCCCATTAAATCATATTTTTATTTCTGTAACAATTCATATTCGAAGGTATAAAATCAACAAACAAGTCAACGAATGTTTCCCAAGTTATTCCACAACCAGCAATCTTATACTAAGAAGGATATATCATAAATTCTGAAAACGTCGAACAAAACCAGAAGATATTCTAAGGTACTTTATTTTCTATTCTATTCAAAAAAAATCAATTCCCAATGTTTATGCAGTTAAAATCTCAACAACAGATTTTCCCGATCTTTCACAAAAATACATGCTAAAAAAGGGTTTTGGATTTTTCTTTTACTAAAATAATTTTATGCAAACAGAAGACACATTTGTTAACATCCCTGTTTCTCTCCAATCAAAGTTTTACTTAAGGTTGTATTCTGATCAAAACTGCTTATTTTCAGAATTATTTTCAAATTCATTTTTACTCTGAAATGCACCAAATTTTCAGAATTTCTTATTTAAAAACTACACAAGGTGCCGTGATAGTTGATTTTTTGATAAATGTAGAAAATGTTGCAAAAAAAATGCTGTCAAAAACTGCGTTTTGGACCAAATTTTCCGAAGCGGGAGATTTTCGAACGAAAAAAAGGGTCACGCTGAGAAAATAATTGCTTATAAATCAAATTTTAATTAATTCAGCAAAAAATTACATCTCACGGCACCTTGTACATCACTCCAAAAATTCTCTCAGCAAGTTTCATATTTCTACGTTAAAAAATGAGCCTGAAAATGTATCGGAAAATTTCCAGCTGTTGAAGGTGGAAAATCATTTTTTTGAATACACCCTTAAATGAAATTTAAATGAAAACAAGACACACTTTACAATGTCTAACTTTATAAACTATGTGCAAAAGTATGTGTATGTATAAACAATTTTACTAAGCGAATACTAAACCTTTTCATCAAGCTAGTTTAAAATTTGTATGTTGAGTTGATTTCTTTTCGGAATCTTAACTATATATGACCTTTACAACTTTGTGAGAATAATAATCTTTTCATCAATCTGACATGAATCTGTCTTCTTATGAACCTTTTGTGGCCCAAAAAGTGTCAGAGTGTATGTTGAGTATTTTTAAAATCGCAATTCTCAGTGGCACTTCACAGTGGCAAATTTTCTGCATAACATTTCTTTTAAGTGCTTGAGATCCGAGTTTTGGTTCTGACTTAACCAATTTTTCATAATTATGCGACTAACACTTCAGGTATGTTTTGTTTATAGTAAACACTGAAAACCATTTACCTCTTTTGTTCTCAATTTAGTAAATGAAAACTTTCGTTTTCAAAACGTTACAATGTAGTAGTGATGGTGAAAGCTACACTATATTTTATTCCTGAGGTTTTGCACCATACGCTTCGACACACCTATTTTGTAGATTTATTTATCGTGCATCTTTTCTTTCCATGTAATATTTCTGCTCCTTTGTTCTTTTCTGTCACTATAATAAGTAAGCTTCTCATCAATCCGTGAGATAAAGATTAATTTTCTTTGGGAAATCAATATTCAAGATTAAATTGCTTTCGCTGAAAAAGGCGTACTTCGTAACTGTTGCCTTATTGTGGGTTTGTTACAATCAGGTTAATAAAAGTGTGGGGCGAGATGTCACACCGCAATATCGCTCATGATTAAGGAGTGTGTCAAATTGAACACTTAGAACTGTGCTGAATTTTTTAGAGTTGACTCTATTCGGAATACTCACGCACCAGACCGACCAAAAATGTTCAGATTACGGGGGAGTTCTTTATAGAGGATGATGGTAAATACATTATTGCTAATACTACTTTAGATAACTAGGATGACAGAGCCAGTTAATCAAATAAGATCAATGGGGGAGTTTATTGTATTTTCTTCCTTTTAAGTTTTAGAAGTAAACTAACATGAATCTTACAAACTAGGGATGTAGTGGAGGGTATACGCCGCATACCTTCTGGATTTTTTAAAGGAGCACCGTATATCCTCCGTTTCTCAAGAAAGCTTATAATTTACACATTCTAGCGTATACCCTCTTATTTTTACGACTACACCCCTGTTACAAACCCTAATGAATATCCTATCAACGGCAAAAATTAAATCTTAAAATTAAATAGCAACAAATTTATATAAGCAAACACTTTCGTTAATTGCTATTTTCCCTGTAGTTGATCAATTAAAGAAATTAGTCAAAAATTCTGCAATTAATCTTTAAAATATCATGTCGGTTTCGATCCCTCCGAGAGAGAGCATGAATGCAATCGAAAAATGCTTGTCACTGAATTTTTTTTTTTTTTTTTTTTTTTTTTTTTACGGGTTCACAATGCTTCGAATACAAAGAGTATTTTACTTGACCACCGCCCGACATTCGAGGAATACACGCCAATATTTTGAAAACTAACAAATCCAGAATGTTGATTTTTTAAAAGTATCCGTTATCCATTTAGAAAAATAATTTCAAACAATTTCTTCCAGCCAAACAAAAGTAATCTATGCTCATGTGTCATAATATCCCCTATCGTTTTTTTAATATTAAGCTTGATTAACAGCAATTAATTTTGAACTATTTTTCGAAATAAGCAAGATGGGAGTGGAATTTTTTAGTTACCGTAATTGCCACCAAACTAATAAAAAATGTTTACATTAAAATCATAAAATGGCTTTTTTATACAGCAGGCAGCTGACAATGTGACAACAGGTGCTCCAAAACATTTAAAGATTTTATCAGTATCATTCAAACAAATTACAACTTCAGGAAAATGCTTAAAATCTATCGGTTCTGTTTATTTTTAATAGAGTTTTTAATTCCTTTTTATTCTTCTATAACAGTGTCTCCAAATTTCCACGATGGGAATTAGAATTCAGATTACAAATTCATGTTCAGTTTACAGAAAAATGGAGTAGAAACGGGGACCAAAAGTCGTGTTCATAATAGTGGGGTGTTTAGAATACAGACAGTTCATCTTTTGTTAAGTCTATTGAGTTTCACCGGGACCGTTGGATTGTGTTCATATAATACTGGGGTGTTCAGATGGAGTCCACTGTACTGTACTATATTTTCTTTTAATAGCCCAGTAAAGTTGCGACAATCATTTATGTACACTTTGTATTTTAGTCAAGCCTTACAAGCTGCTTCAGTTTGAGTTTTTTAGTATTAAAAAGCCCGACTTGCGATGATCGAATACAAGAATTAAATATCAAATTCCTTGGAAAATTATCCCCAATCAAAAGGCAACCCAATTGCAGCAGCAAGGCTTTAATAAAAATAGATTATTTCTGCGGATATTTAATAATAAAGTTTACTTAAAAAAACTAAAATAATGTCAAATTTTACTTTTTAAAAAATTTGAGTGATGCAATGGCGAATTTTCTAAAAATATCGAATTCTTCCTCAGAATACTCCCCTCCCCTTTTCTAACTTTAAAAACGCTCCCGGAATATACGAGTGATAGTTTAAAATTGAAGAAAAACAAATATGGAAAAGAGTTTCTTGGGGGTGGGGGGTTGACAGATTTTTTTTTTTTTTTTTTTAAATAAAAGACGTTATTGGATCTGATAAAGTACCCTGATACGAAATGATGATGAAACGAATGTGGTACTTTCGAAAAGTGCTCGAATTGCCAGCACATTGAAAGATGGCAAATTCGATAAGGATTTTTACCATCTCGCCCAATTACGCTATTATTCTTTAGAGGATGGGGGAAAAAAATGTTCTTTCGCGTTATTTTTTCTACGATAATTTTAGCGGTTAGAGCCTTGTACTCCCTATGTTCATGGATAAGTTCGAGGGTACAAAGTTTTTTTTTTTTTTTTACCGAACAATATTTTAAACTTTCTTTTGAAAGAACCCAATATCACTACCCCGGATTTTATCAGCAACTGTACCCAATTCTGTCTATTGGTTCTATACAGGTATCCCTACTTATCGACTGTACGATGGCCCTGCAAAGAAGGTAGGTCTTTATACGGGCATACTAAGAAAATTCTGAAAAAAAAGAAAAAAAATATATATATATATACATATACACACACAGAATGTTCTCATGTGGATAGATATGTTTATAAAAAATTCGGCAGAGTCCCGATAGAACGTCCGTTAAAAAGTAATGAACATATCATTTGGCGATTTATTCCGGTTGGCGACGAAATAGAATTTAAAAAAAAAAAAAAAATGCTTTTTAAACTTATTTACACGCATTCTAAAAATCTATTAAGAAATAATTTTCAGTTGCATTAAAGTAGTTTGTTTTTGGCGAGAAAAACTTGCTCGCTAAATCACATGACGCTTTCGTCTTTTCGCGCCAAATACTCTAAAGTATTTTATGTTTTTACAGACTTCCTGTAATTCCGCCGCTAAATTCGGCTGTTCCTTTATTTCTTAAGTTGTTTAATTAGTATTTTTTTCAAAATATTCTGAGTATGCCCAGTATGAAGAGCTTCCTTCTTAGAATTCGTTCGCTGAAATTGCAATGAATTTGATTGCCTACATTCTACACCGTGCAAAAGTATTTGTATATGTATGAAGATGAAGGCAAAATAAAAACAACTAAATTAAGAACACAATTTATTAACTGTTTTGTTTTAACAAATTAGAGACAATGAAAATTGTATACAAAACATAGAAAAAGAAATACTCCGGTTGAAAATTGCAACACTGAGATTTTAGAATAGTGTGCGTATATCGGTAAGTTCTGGTCCCATTTACAAGGCTATTTGGTCTGAAGTTGCTAAGATTATGTATCTAGGTATCATCAAATGCATGATTAAACTATCTCGAAATTCAATTTTAACTTAAGTTTTAAAAATTTGTTATCAAGAAACATCTCAGAAATAATATTTTGTTACTTTTCAATGCTATGAAGTTAATTTTTGATGATACGAAAGAATTTGAATGAAGAATTAGCTCAAAATGACATTTTAAAATTTGATTAATGATAGGTATTTAATTAAAAAATTTTTAATGTATTGAATGTTTTTTGTTGCAAATAAAGCTATTAAAATGACAATAACTATAAATCAAAAATTTGAAAAGGTCATTGGATAAGAAGAACTTTCATATATTTAGTACCACTAATTTAAAAATTCATTTATTAGACAAATTTTTAAATGAGAACTGTTTAAATATTTTTTATTCTAAAATATAAAAATCTCTTAAAAATACATTGAACTACACAAATAGCGATATTTTAGAAGTTAAAAATGTTAACTTTTAGAAATGTACATTAACTGACAATTGAAAACTTTTTTTTTTCTTATTTTTATCTAAAAGCGGACCAGATGCTTTGCCAGACATTCAAACACTTAATTCATAAAGTTTCACATTACGATTTTTAAATTTCACACTAGTTTGAAAAAGCAAAAAACATCGAAAAATATTAATACAGTCAAAATCTTAAAATAAGAAAGTAAAATTCAGAAAATGTGCCACTTGTTTTCGCTCCAATATATATGAACATATTTTTCTGATAAACGACGAAAAACTCAATGAAAACTGCAAGGAAATCAGTCAACTTGCATTGTTTGGAGATGCACAAAAACCTGCAAAAGAATAAAAAACAATATATATATCATTACAAAATGAAGAAAATTGAGTATTGCAACGCTTATTTGTGAATAACAAAAAGAACTTATATATTCCCGGCTTATAACATACTTTTGACAATATATATCGTAGAAAAAAGGAATTAAATACCCTATTTGCAAAAAATTACCGTAGAAAAAAGTCACTGGTACGAATTGATTGGTAATTAAGCCTTAAATGATGTATGTAAAATTTGCTTACGGAGGGGGGATCTACATGTTAAAATGAACCCTAACTTTTTTTTTTCCATAGCAGTACTAAACTATGACAGCATATTTGAACTCTACACCTTTCAATTAGCCTAAAAACAAATTTTGAAACAATTCGTACAATAAATTAAAAAAAAAAAAAAAAAAAAAAAAAAAATAGATTTTAAAACGAATATATTTCAGATGCTGTATACATGGTTCTCGGGGCCAAATCAAAGTTCTATGGACCAAATCAAAATAAAATAATTGAAATTTCATTTGTAAAATATGATAATTTGGCGAGTAAATGAAAAATCGGGCTCGTCAAACTGAGAGTGCTCAATTTCTCCTCTTTCTCTAGTGTGTGGTTACAGTTAAGAATCTTATCTATATTACTGTGCTGTTGATGTCGCTTTTCATCTTCAATCGCTCCGTGCCGTTTTACATTATTATTTATAGAAATACTGACTGAATACCAAGTTAAGCAACAGGCAAAGATACAGAAAGGATTATAAGTATTTCTGTGTTGTCGGTTTATCATTATGCGCTGGTAAAATCGCAAACAAAATTACTCGCAATCGAGAAAAGTTTTGCTGTTTGCCATTTACCATACTGTTTATTAATTGTATGCAAAGCATCATTGGCCAATTCTTACTATCGAATATAATCGAAATCTCTCAGCAATTTACCGCTAAAAAAATGATTGAATAAATTACAAATTTAGTAGACATTTAGAATGTACTTATTTTTAATAATTTCTGTAGCATACAGAGGAATTTCTTTTTCTAAGCAATGACAAAAAATTATGTATTTTAGAACATACTGAAGAGACAGATACAATAAGGGATTAATGATAGATTTTTCAGTGTTACACGCCGAATCTATTTTGCACAAAAAAATTCATTTGGCTACCGTTTCATTATTTTTTATTCGGCAAATCACTAATATTGTTCAAAAGTCAGTGGAAACCCTGGCTGTATCCACATTTAAGTTCGGTACTCTATTGTTGACCCAGACAGCCCCTTTCTTGATCAAGGCATATTAGGCGCCTTTTAAGCAGTCATTGAAGATTGCTAGATTACAAGATAGCATAAGAAGTTTCAAAATATCTAGTCACTTCTACTAAAGACGGCTCCTTAAAAACACAATTTTGTCGTTTTTTAAGCATAATTTGAAAATACTTGGAAGAAAAATTTTGGATTTACATAAAGCAGTACTTAATAAATCTAAATCCAAAGAAATTGTAGGTTGTAATCCATAATTTTTCAGAATATTTTCAAAATTCATATGAAAATTAGCAAATTCAACGTTTTTACGTTTGGGTATTTTAGAATTATTGCTGCACAAAAAAATTAGCACATTAAGAGTAATTTCAGAGGATAATAATAAAAGTATGAAAATGTAGTTTAACATAAGAAGCACCGAATTCTCTGTGTTTATAATTCAAACACTTATCATTCAAATGACTAAATTTGGTGTCTAGACATAGTTTGAACCGAAGATTTGAAATGTCTTGTTAAAATTGGGTATTGCCATTGAAAAATATGAAATTTGGGTTCATTTTATTATGAAGATGGCCCGTTTATACATCATTTAAAAGTAGACTATTCTCAATCGTTCGGTACCAGCAACTTTCTTCTACGATAATTTGTTGACGAGTTAATGGGTTTTTTTATATTTTTCCCACAACTGCATTTGTACCTTAATTACAATTAATCTGACGTGGCAATAAAACTGTATCTCATACATGCAATTACTTCTTGAAAAATGCAGCATAGCAACGCCACTGGTAGATTATTTTTTACATCAAAATCTAATCAGCAACGACTTATGCCAATTTCTAACAATCTGAAATTTGATGATCATTTCAGCACTTCTAAAGAAAGCTATTTAGGAAACCGGAAATAATGCAGCATAGCAGCACCATCTGTTCACCTGCGATTTTCACCCAAACGCAATCAGCACCACTTTATATGAGGGCATAACTGAATTTTAAATTTATTAAATTTCACTCAGTTTTTAAAATAGAGCGCCCACAATTGCGTCACAATTTTGTAAAAACATGTTTTTCGGGATATCTGACGCCTAAAACTTATGAATTCTTAGGAAAGTAGAATGGAGAAATTTTCACGAATCCGATAATTTCTTCTTGTAAAGATAGAAGAAAGTAAAAATAAAAGATTTAAAAAGATACTAACTAGGGAACTGCAAGAGGTGTAAGTCACAGATTCTGACGAAACTTATTGTTGTAAAGATCTCATCGTGAGCGGTAAAAAACTTGATGGAACTACCCGTCGCAAATCAGCCGTTTTCGAGATATCCGACAATTTATGTCACGTAGCTAGTGCACACTGGACCGCAATAATGGGGGACCGCAAAAAATTTTAGTCTCGATTTTAACGAAAGTGGTATCGTTGAGAAGATATCATCGCGAGGATTAAAAAACTAAATGGAATCACCCATCGGATATGAGACGTTTTCGAGATATCCGACAATGTGTCACATTGCTAATGCACCCTGCTGGGAAACTGCATTAAGCGACATAAATTGTCGGATATCGCGAAAACGGCTCGTTTCAGATGGGTAGTTCCATTGAGTTTTTTACTTCTCACAATATCTTTACAACGACACCATTTTCATAAAAATCGAGAAAACAATTTTTTGCGGTCCCCCATTAAGTATGGACTAGAGCAGTATGCATTAGCTACGTGACATAAATTATAGGATATTTCGAAAACGGCTTGTTTTCGACGGGTAGTTCTATTGAGTTTTTTCTCCCTCTTGATGATATCTTTTTAACGATATCACTTTCGTTAAAATAGAAACTGAAATTTTTTGCGGTTCCCCATTAAGTATGCACTAGTTAGATGACATAAATTGTCGGATATCTCGAAAACGGCTGATTGGCGACGGGTAGTTCCATTGAGTTTTTTACTGCTCTCGATGAGATCTTTCCAACGATAACACTTTCGTCAAAACCGGCGACTTACACTTCTTGGAGTTTCCTAGTAAGTTTAAGTTTATTGAACCTTCTATTTACAAAATATTTTTGGCAGACTGCATGATAAATAGTTATCTATAAAATATTCTTTAAGAATTTTTTAGCATAGGTGTGCGTATACATATATACCTAAACGTGCAAAGCTTAGGTGCGCTTTATAAGCCGGAATATAAAGTATGTTTTTCGAAAAAGGGATATTCAATTAAGTTGATTTTGCAACACGTTTCTAACTGTATCACGAAATATCATGAATTTATTATACTTAGTTATTGTGCTATAAAATGCACAAAAGCACTTGAGAATAGGTACTCGAGCAAAAAATTGCAGCGCGTCACCGAAAGATTAACGAATAAAACAACCAATGTTTAAAATCGCATCACCCGTAACTAACAAAAAAGAAACAAGGTCCGTGCGATCTTAACAGGAGCATGAATCATCATTTATGAATTTTAAAGCGCTCATTTATATATTTCAGTATGAAATCGTACAGTTGTATCTTAGAGCATGAAACAAAGTTTTGGTGTTTTCGCAATTCTTTTCGCACCTAAGTTTTTTTTAATCCTTTAAATGCTTTGGACAGAAAGTATCACAAAAATTATTGTGAAGTTGTTTGTAAGATTGCCTGATCGAACGATTAATAAAAGGCGCGATTAACTCATAGGATGGCGTCTCTTTACTAAACTTTTTGTACAAGATAATTAAAATTCACCTATTCAAAAGTTTATAGTGATAGTTCTAGATTTCTAAACATGACAAAATTCAGTAATTTTTGCTGTTAAATTAAAAATTACAAGTTAAAAAATGAAAATTGAAAAAAGCAGCGATCTGTAAGACCGTTAACATCTCAATTAAGGGTTAATTAAAAAATTCATTAAGCTTAATCTATAAAGTTCAATCCGAGACCAATTTCAATTACGGATAACATCAAAATTTTATTTCCAATCATTATAAAATAACTAAATTGATTGTCAAATTTTAATTGGGAATGTTCCAGTAAAATATTTTTGTAAAGCCCCTTGAACGAAGTTAATTCGATAAAAGTGAGCCGAAACGAGATAAAAGTAACGTTTATAATCAATAATTAACCTTCCTTTAAAACTTAATTTTTCGTATGCAACAAAATGGATTCCTTAACAGATAGTTCGTGACTAATTTATTGTAAAGTGAGAAATTTATAACTTACAATATTAAACAAATGAAATTAAGTTGAATCTTAGTTTCTATAACTTCTTATAGCGTCCCAACATAGCTCCGCAAGCAGGACAGGTATGGTTAACATCTTTGCAAGAATCCACCACCAGAGGGATCCAGAAACAGGGACAGCTGAAACATTTAAAACAAAATAAGAACCAAATTAAGGTTATACTTACACAAAGCTATATTTTAAAGATCTAATTTTTAACTTTAATTACAGGAATAAGCTGAGCCAGAGTATAAACGAATTTAGTTTTGTCACATACATAAACCGCCTTATATATTTATATAATAAGCTAATGTGGCGATTCACATCCAGAGAAACGAACTTATTGAAGCCATGTTAGGCATAAATTCCTATTAAACACCTATCGAAATATACGCAAAATCTGATTTGTATCGCATCTATTATAATTAATTTTCTTTAAAGCCTTTAAAAACTATCCAATTATAGTATTTTAAGCTCTAATTTATAAATAAGGAATAATCAGCAACCAACATTCATACATCGAGTTACTTTGTCTATAAATATTTCTTTGGTGAGGCCATCTATCGATAATTAATTTTAACAAAAAACTCTTGAAATTATACTTTTTAATGCACTTTTTGCATATAAATGAATATTTCTTTTAAATTCTTGTTGTAATTAAAATATAAGGAATGTATAATATCGTGGTACAGTATACTTTAATTATATTCATACAGATAAAGATTTTGAATTTTAACATAAGTTTGTAGCATTTTAAAAAAAAGGAAAAAAGTCAGTGAAATTAATAGTTGCAATTTACTTTGAGAAGTGATGCAGATTCAAATCTTTAGTTTTGAATTACTCAATAATAGCAATTTTTTAATTATTGAATTGTAGAAAGTCACATAATATCGGGTAAAGAATATATATACATAGCCTTCTACTCAGCAACACATAAGTGTAAACATAATTTATAACAAGTTTTGTAATTTTCAGCATAATACAAACATTGTGTGTGGATCAGTTCCATAATCAGTGCAACATTTACTTTTTCCCGTTTCATAAAATAGTATTTTAAATGAGATTTTTAATTAGTTTACATAATACATTTTTTAGTCAAAAAAAAAAAACTTTTTGATTAACAAAATGCAAAAAATTATAAGATGCTTTTTTTTTCCCCTGTCAGAAATATATTTTTTAAATGTAAGATTTTATCATTAAATGTTTCCAGAATATGTACATCTATTAATAGAAGTTAGTGTTTTGCCATAACTTAAAAAAAAAAAAAAAAAAAAAAAAAAAAAAAAAATGTCAACTAGCAATTCTTATTTTCATTTTTTACTGATCATTTAGGTTTTTGTAATTCCAAAATAATAAAATACTCAAAAACACATTTGATGTTGCCATCTACAATCAAAAATCGAAACTAAAATGATCACGTGAATCTTAGGTTATAAACATAAAGCCACGAAACTTAACTAAGGCTTGTGATGACATACCTATCTTCATTTCGTTTCTTCTACTATATTCTAGCTTCATGATTTAAACATTTTGAAGATTTATCGTTCACTTTCGGTCATTTTTGTCGGAGGTTATATATTAGTTTTATCAGAAAATTATAATTTATTGATAATAAAATAAGATTCCATTCAAAAACTGATTAAAGTAAAATCCACATATGCAAAGAGTATGGTTACTGCGAGATTGTTATATTAAACTTGCTTAATGCACAAAATCTATGCAATCAAATGCAATTTTTTGTCGTTAAATGGACATTCCATTAGCTTTATTCTTATTATGAGCGATCTTGTTACATCAACTGAAGAAATATTACCATTATAAAACAATTACCAGCCAAATGTGCATGTTATTTTTATTTTCGCATCACATTCATTCCCATAAAGTTCAATAAAGCTTGTAAATTACAGCACTAGGCATAAGTCATTTTCATAAAATCGCTTAAAAAGATCGGTCTCTGACAAACTTGTTCACGATTTCGGATTTAAAATGAAAATTTTATCAAAATTGTTTACTTTTCATTTTGTCGTAACATGTGAAAATTTTAAATTCTCACAAAATTACTGAACCCTAATATAACTTTTGCAGGTATTCAAAAAAATCTCTGATCTTCCATTTACAAAACACTATGCGATAGGATAAATTATTTACAAGACTATGGTATGGTATTCTGCAATAGAAAACAAGTGGGCAAGTGTGATCATCGATCGCATACAGGGTTCCGTTTAATATTCTTTTCAAATCACTATCCTTTAATTAATAAAGCCAAATTGTTAAATTATTAAATCATTATATACAGGGTGGTTATAAAATAAGTATCCCTCTTTGGAGCTGTCTGTAGCTTGAAGGAATAACCCGAATGAAACCAAAATCGGTACATATACTATTCAAGAAGGGGGAAGAAGAATGGAACAATAAAAAAAGATAGTTACAATAATCGGCAACAGATGGCGCTACGGGTCCTGTCGGTGGAAATGCCGTTGTAATCATTAGTAAAATCAAAACGTGGTCATTTCTGCCATTAGTGTTGTTCGATATGGCTCTCAGTTTACCAGATTGCACAACAGTTCAAACAGTCCAGCTGCTTTACGTGAATTTAGGCGTGTGAAAGGAATGCGTAAAGGAAAAGGTCCTTTGACACCGTGTGCATTAAGAAGAATGTTAAAAATTTCAAGGAAACTGGTCGCATATCACAAAATGTGCGAAACATCACTCCTGATGCATAACATTCTACACGTCGTCCACCGCCTGGATTGTGTCTTGCAGCACAATGGTCATGTGAAACCTGAACTTTATCGGCATCGCCATGGGATATCTTAACCCA
The DNA here is from genome assembly GCA_964019185.1 of Maratus speculifer. Taxonomy (NCBI): domain Eukaryota; kingdom Metazoa; phylum Arthropoda; class Arachnida; order Araneae; family Salticidae; genus Maratus; species Maratus speculifer. The sequence continues at coordinate 72,335,586 of OZ025296.1, read as the reverse complement.
ATTCAACTGAAAATTTCCAATAAATTAGGTGAAAAAATGCCATCCGATTTTGTGCCTTAAGTCTTTGTTCTTGTATTGCACATTACATTTCAAACACAAAAACGCCATCTGTCGGCGATTATTGCAATTATTTTTTTATTGTTCCAGTCTTCTCCCTTCTCAAATAGTATGTGTACGTACAAATTTTGATTTCATTCGCGTTATTCCTTCAAGCTACAGACAGCTCCAAATAGGGATACTTATTTTATAACCACCCGGTAGATCGGGGATGACAGAGCGGTGAGGGTGGAAGTAGGGTGAGAGTGGTCAATAACATTATTAGGCATATGGCCTTTCATTTAAGATATTACATGACATATCGTACATTAAATTTGAAGTTTACTATTTTTTTTTAATAACGCTCTCTGACAACAGAAAGACAAAAATGTGTGAGAAGGCAAGTGTTGATTTTTATTTCTTAACTTGGAAATTTATGGGGTTGTAATGAACAAAATAAAACATTAAAACTTTCCCTAGAGGTGAAAAAAAATTGTTAAGAGGGTGTGAAATCTGTGCTTATTAATGTACAAGTCAACAGCTTTAATACGATGTGACAAATGAAAAAATCAATTTCCTGACACCCACCTCCCCCGTGACGATTCAAATTTTCTCAAACACATTATTGCTTAGAGATCAAATTTCCCCAAATCAATGTTTTTATGTTTGACACTCAACATAAAAATAAATAAAATAAGAAGTCGCAGAATGTGGCTACTACGAAATTTTCAATATATTATTTTATAAATGAAATTAATTTCTATTTGAAAAAAAATTAAAAATAAGCCTTCGGAAAAAATCCGAAAAAACAGATTTTCCCTAAGCTTTTCGGGGGTTTTCCGAGCATTCTGATCTCTAGGAGCAACCAAGGTAGAAGAATTTACCTTATCTTAGTATTTTTGGTTACTTAAAGAACAGAAACTTAAATTTTTGTAGTTAAAGTTTAATAAAAGAGTTAAATGGGGGAAAATATAACTCCTCAGTTGCACTGTGTAATATTTAAGAGTTGATTTCTGCGATTGCAGTTCTTTTTCCAAGAAAAGCAGTCGTGCTTCAAATCTGTGTGCCACAACTACTAAATGCAAGCACTAAATTTCCAACCAGAGATCCATGCTGACTCAAAATCATATGAACAGGTCAGCGAGTTAGGAAGGTACAAAAATTAGGAAAGATTTTAAAAGTAAGCTTAGCATTTGACAGTTCAAGCGGGACTACTTTAAGGTTGAGAAAAAGGGATAAAGAAAATTCGTTAAGTTCTATTCAGGGTTGGAAAAAAATCATGATTTTTTTTTTTAAATCATGATTTTTTTTTAAAAAAAAATCTGATTTGATTTAAAATCAGATTTTTTTTATTTAAATCGGATTTATTGATTTTTTTTAGAATCCTATATTTAATTACTGTGTTTTTATGTTTTTACAATACATGAAACAATTTTTTATAATGAATAACTAAAAAAGAATAAATATTTATAATTTATAAAATAATATAAGAAATAATTATATAGTAAAGAAAATATATTCTAGTTACTGATTGGTACTAAAAATTAAACATCTAGGCTTTAATCTAAAGACATTTTATTATTTTGTAATTGAATTGTGCATACTAAATAACAAATAAGAAATAAATTTAAATATGTTGTAAATGAATAGAAACTGGCAAAATTTAAAAAACAAATTAAATACAGTAGACTCCCTCAAATCCGCTGCCCTAATATACACCAATCTCTAAAATCCGCGCATAATTTACAGATGTAAACAATGAAGCTCTCAGGTTAGGTATAGGGACAAAATTTGACTTTATTTTTATATCAATTCTATTTATATTTTAATCTGTAACTTTCATTAATATTGCTAAATTCATGCTTTTTCATGGAAGAATGAATTTATTTCTGAAAAAAATTCAAGGTATTGCTAATATCAGTGGTGATCACAATCTTTTTGCAAAATGCATTTATACATTCATTAAGCTTTTTTTTTTATTGTTGAGTTTGGTTAAACCTGAAATAAAACTTCTATATTTTATGATATTGATGTGAATTAGTAGTGCACCTTTATGGGAAAGTTCCATTGAATAATTTAGGAAAAAATGCATCTTATCTTTATAATAAATATTTAGTTATACATTATTATTTACTTCATCTTTGTTGCTTTCAATATTTTAATCATTTTTAATTATCTAAATTTTTATTATTATAGTTTATTAACTTATATAATTGTTTTAATGTTTTACTATATCATAAGCATTCATTAACTTCAGTTGCATTATTAATTACAATCAAATTACTGTTTAAAAATGTAAACAAACCCATGACCAGAAATTCACAAATTCTAAAATCCACACAACCTCTGGTCCCAAGCTGTGCGGATTTGAGGAAGTCTACTGTATTCATTTAATGCAAGCTATTTATTAAGGGATAAAAATCACAATTCTATATTTCTTAAGCAAATAGGAAAAAAATCAGGGATTTAATTGTTAGAAGCTTTGTCTAGTCCTAATTTATTATGAAGACTTGAACGAACTACTCCAAAAGAAGAAAATTGTCTTTTTACTCCAGTAGATGAAGCCACGGTTGTTGTTATTTGGTAAATAAATTCAATTTCAATTTTGTAATTCTATCGTTATCTAACACATTTTCTAACTTTTTACCCAAAATTTTCCTTTGATATGTGCATTCATGTGAAACTACAAAAAAATTGATTTAAATCATGCCAACCCTGGTTCTATTTAACATTTTTCTACAATGCCGAGTAGAATTCATAACTTCGATTACCAGCAGATTCATACTTCTTTCCCAGAATGTCTCGCTCGAAACATTTAAATCATGACTTGTTAAAGACAGGGGCGTAAACCACCCTAATCGCGTAGGAGGGTGTCGGCTCAAAAATTTCCGACTCCAAGAAGGAAAATTTCCGAGTACTATGGCCAACATGAAGACATATATATATATATATATATATATATATATATATATATATATATATATATATATATATATATATATATATATATATATATATATATATATATATATATATATATATATATATATATATATATAATTATGAGATTACGCAAGATAATTATGACTTAGTGTACCGAGATAGTCAAATAATCTTATATTATGTTATTATTAGTGTTATATAATATATTTTCCCCATTATTAGGCGATCTCCTGATGGAATACAATAACCGTTCCACCCGAGAGGGACACGAGTCGTGCATAATACGAATAAGCAGTCAAAGGGCTTTCCAGCAATATATCACATGAAAGGTATCGGCTAAAATTAGAAAAGTGGTTGCCCGTGAGGACAAAATAGGAATCCAACGATATATCACAAGAGAGACCTATTCCAAATTTAGGAAAATGTCCTCCCTCCCAGAATAGACCCTTCCCCTAACTATAAAATTTTCATATAATTAATATTTATCGGTAGGCCCCGGAAAAAAAAAAAAAAAAAAAAAAAAAAATCCGGTCTAAAATGATAAAACGTTACAATTTTAAAAAAGATCGAAAATTGTCCCCAATCGAGGATAAGATGGGGCAGGGGGAGAGGGAGAAAGATTTATTATATGAAAGAGTGCTTTGAGGGCTTTCCTATGATATGTCCAAAAAAGTATGGAGTTTTTCCAACCCCATTTAAACTCCTCGGGGGTAAATTTTAAAATATCGCTGAAACACGTATTTAATTAGTTTTTAAAATTTTTATTTTCTGCTGTTTCACGTTCTTATTTGAAAAGACTGTTGAGATGTGCCAAATGTTCTAAATTTTTCGACTCCCCCCCCCTTTTAACCCCCTTATGGTGAGATTTCTAAAATCACTGGATTATGTGTTTAATAATTTTTTTAGTAGATTTATTTTGTGGAATTTTACGTTCCTACCTTAAATGTTTGCTGAGATATGGCAATTCGTTCCAGAATTTTTGACCTCCCCCTGCTTGTACCTTTTAAAGGGGGTAATTTCAAAATTTCCATCTTAGTGCATGCTTACATCATAAGAATTACTTTCTCTCCAATTTTCATGGTTCTAGATTCAGTAATTTGGGGTATGCGTTGAATATCAGTCTGTCAGGACAAACTATTTTATATATTTATTGCTATCTCTACTAGCTGACTCGCCCGTTGTTGCCTGGCATTAGATAAAGTATATAATTAGATACATCATATAAATATATTAGATGCAATATATAGATAAACAACAAATAAATTATTAAAGCAGAGTATGTAAATTTTCAGGAGCGAATTCAAAGGGTTTTCAAATTATACTCAAAATTTTTAATAAAGAAGGCAAGTGTACATAGTTTTTCTGACTCCTTGAGAAAACATGCGCAAAATACCAAAGAAATAAAAGAAATGCATAAGACAAAAGTAAAATTCTGGTTCCTTTTTCATCTACCCCCCCACACACACAGGCACATCAGGCACAAAAAATGTACCAGTAAAGTTGAAATGCCTTTTTAAAATTTCAAATTGCAAAAGAGGTTTAAAGATCCATTTAATCATCAACTAGCTTTAAACAGTCAAAAGTTGCGCTGTTTTATCCTCCCCCAAGGCTAAAATTATTTTCAAGTTTCAAATGATTAAATTTTGATTCTTATCTATACACACACACACAAAAAAAACATCTATTCATAAAATAATAATCAAAATATTGTTATGCAGGGAGACAAAATTATTATACTTGTACTATAACAAAGTTTTAAAAATATAGAATATTTTACATACATTGACATTTGAACTTCAAAAAATAAATGAACTTTCTTAGTTGTTGAACCTTGAGATAAAAATGAAAAGCCATGTAGGCAAAAATTTATTAAAATACTACATTACTCTTAAATAATGATGAAATAAAATTTATAAAATATAAAAAGATCTATAATACAATTTTAACTTCGTGTATAATACTAAATACATTGACTTGCAATTGCAAATTGTAAAATGGTTGGCAAAAAAGAAGGCAAATATATTGAAAGAAAAAAAATGTAGTTAAAAATGATAATTTCATGAAATTTAAATAACAACTAGCTTGTCATCTCCAGTTTGTAACAAAACTAGCAAATAGTTAGGGAATTGCGATACTAACTGTTAAAAAAAATTATATATATCGAATAACAGTACATTTTTACAAGTTATTAAATAATTTATCTGCCCCCTCAATAAATAAATAAATAAATTCATTTTTAAATATGAAAACAATTCAATTATTTACACATTTTACATACCTAAAATTTTCTGTAATAAAATAGCTAGCTTACTTCAAAAGGATTTTTTAGATATCCAACAATGCAAAGCGGTCTATGTATATGGGCTGAAATTTTATCAGCATGCTTTTGTTTATTAAGTGTGTTCCTGTAATCACTATCGAAAATATAATTACATAACCCACATTGCACTTTTTGTCTCTTACATTAGGTGGGGGCATAAATGATAAAAAAAATATTGAACTAGTAACTATATACCAAAATATTCTCCCATCAACACTTTTTAATTGAATGGTTTCGTACTATGAGCCAGAATACTAACGGTTTAAACAAAGAGTTAACGCAGGCGCAGTTTGTTTTGTAACTGACACATAGGGCGGGAGGTGCAATAGAGGTCTGCACGGGCCGGAATTTCCAGGCCCGGCCCGGCCCGTTGTAAAACTCAAAAGTTCGGCCCGGGCCCGGCCCGGACCGTTTAAATTTATATTTTAGGCCCGGCCCGGACAAAAATCAGCGAAAACAGGCCCGGCCCGGCCCGTTACAATTTCTACGATTTCTTAAAAATTCAGATTTTTATCATATAAATAAGATTTCTTTAAAGAATGCTGCATACATATCTATGGAATGATTTTACAGTATATTTTACAGGAAATACACATTAACAACATTAATGATTACTTAGATTCTTAGGCTTTCAACATTCGAATAAAGATTCATTAAAAAATTAATATGGCTTAGAATAAAAGTAAAAAGAAAGAAAGTTAAAAACATCGTTAATTTTGAAGCTGTTTCATAAAAAAGGATTTATAAATATATTTCTATATTATTTTATTATTAGTTTCAAATCCAAATTTATTCTTAAATTCAAAGAAGTCCTTTCTGTTACATTTCTAAATTCATTTTTTTTTCCTCAGAAACGCATAAGATTAGCAGATATCTATTTTCAGAAACTATATAATCGAATGGCGTTATCTATTTTTTGATACAAGCAATTTAAGAATACTGCAAACAATAAAATACTGTCATAATTAGCGTTTTGAATAGAATTTCCGGAAGCAATAGCAAGGGAAGGGAGAAAAACCTGCAATCATTTGAGAAACTATTATATCTCAACAAGTATTTTATTTACCAACAATGAAAAACGCTATTCGATTCCAAATCCCTTCAATAGTTAGGCTTATCACTTTTATACTTTTACAATTAAAAATTAAACAGAAAATGTGCCAAACTTTCGCATTATTGAGAAATTAATTTAAATTCATCGAGATATATCCGAAGACTAAGCTAACAAAAGTTCTTTATCGCTGTTAATAATTTTACAAATCATGTTTTGCCAATAATTAAGTCTAGTACCGGACCGGCCAGTCTGTATGTAGAAAAATAATGCAAGCGTGATCTCGGACCGGCATGAGCCAGCTAAAAAAATATTAAAATGGGTTACACATAATGTAATTCTCCGATGCCGATACACTGTGCATTTTTATATTGATGCTGTCAAACTAGTATGGCCACATTTATACTTATTCTCGTTAAAACCATTTTCGTTGAAAATAGCTCATATTTTATCGTTTCAACTGAAATCTTCAGAACGGGCCGGCAGGCCCGAAATTTTTTTTTTATCGGCCCGTCAGGCCCATTCAATTTTTTTGCCGGCCCGGCCCGTTGAAAAAACTATTCTAAATCTGCCGGCCCGGCCCGGCCCGTTAGAGAATTCGAAACGATTCCGCCGGCCCGGCCCGGGCCCGTGCAGACCTCTAAGGTGCAACGTCCAGTCATTTAGGTGCCCAAGCCCAAGCTTTACATTGAAGAGAAAACGTTTTATCTTTCTATTTTTTAGCATTCAGTTAAAATCTCTTCAGCGTTTTTTTTTTTTTTTTTTTTTTTTTCTTTAAGTAAAATTGAAATCTGTTTGCTTGGGGAATATTTCAGAGACAAAAAATTGTCAAAAATACGGGATTTCTTAACATAAGTTTTAATTCTTTCTAGGGACAAACTTAAAAGCAGCGTAACAATTTGGTGTTACAACTCATTTTTCTGACTAAATAAAATGTAGTATTAATAATAAAAATATTAAAAAAAATTAATATAATTGACTGAGGAAAAAGCTAACGAAAGTATTACTCCTGAAAGAAGTAAACTCGTATAGGCTGTAAAATATCCAGATTATTTCAAAATGAAAATTCAAAGTATTTGGGTATTTTCATTTTTCATCCTGTATCATATAAATTTCTAAAACAATCTTTTAAATCAATCAAAAATTACGTAAAAAAGTAAGTATAAACAATTTCGAATTTATTATTATTATTATTTTTTTTTAAATAAAATAAAAAGAAAACACAAATTTAGATAGTAGGAAAAAATGAGACTACAATTATTTTCAATTAAAAGGTAAAATTTGAATAGAATGGAAAATATCCAGATTTTGATATGAAAAAATACCAAATATTTTGTATTTCTATAAATGAATTTTCATCGTATACCACCTAAATTCCGTGATACATATTTCTAATTAAATTTAGAGTTTAGAATAAAAAAATTGCAGTTTCTTCACTTCGATCAGTATATCTTAAAATTTCGAGATTAAACTAAAAACTTTCCAACAGTAAAAAAATACAAGTAGATTTCGATATATCCAAGTCAAAAGACACAGAAGAAAAAAAAAATTGGAATATCAAGGTTTTACTCAAATATCACTTATAATTAACGGTATAACTAACATTACTAGAAAATGTACAAGAATATTTTTTTCGTCATATCGAAGTTTCCGAGAACACAATATTTGACAAATCAAATTTTCCTGAGTAGTTTTATCAGAAAAATAAAATCCAATATATTAATAAATTAGTAAATTAAAGTAAATAGTAAATTAGTAATTAGTTAAATTAATTAATAATAGTTCCGGCTAAGAATAAATTTGTTTTCTTCATCCTAAATTGTTTTTTTTTTCTTATTTTTCTTATCAGAAACTGCAAGCGGAAATAAATCCGTATGATAAAATTTTATAGGTTTTCTTCGATCTAACTTGTTTTTCTTATTTAATTAAAAACTACAAAAATATTTCTCCAATTCATAAATATTTATAAGATTAATACCCTTTTTTTCGGCTAAATTTACTTTTTTTCGATCGAACAAGTTTTTTTCCGATTGACTTTTCCGTTTTTCCAATTTATAAATCTTTATTGGTTAATACGTAATACTATTTTTTCCGACTAAAGATGGCTTTACCGGTGGAACAGAAAACTTCCGATTGATATTTTCGTTTTTCCATTTTATAATTTTTTTATAGGTAAATGCCATTTTTTCCGATCGAATAAGAATTTTTCCGATTTAAAAATTTACAAGTTTTTATAGGTTAATACGTAATACTATTTTTTCCGACTAAACATGCCTTTCCGGATTGAAACGGAAAATTTTCCGAATGATATTTTCGTTTTTCTAATTTATAAGTTTTTATAGGATAATACGTAATACTATTTTTTCCGACTAAACACGCTTTTTCGGATGGAACGGGAAAATTTCCGAATGATTTTCCAGTTTATAAGTTTTTGTAAGTTAAGAACATTTATTCCGATCAAACAAGAATTTTTCCGACTGATTTTTCTGTATCTGCAATTTATAAGTTTTTATAGGATAATACGTAATGCTATTTTTTCCAACTAAACACGCCTTTTCCGATGGAACGAGAAATTTTCCGAATGATTTTCCAGTTTATAAGATTTTATTGGTTAATACCATTTTTTCCGACTAAACATACTCTTTCCGATAGATCTGGGAATTTTCCGACTGATTTCTCATAGGGGGGGTGTTGCACCCCCCAAACCCCCCCCCCAAGATTTACGGCCCTGGTTAAAGAACTTACTTTTAATGCTTCTACATTTAAATTGCTGAACACTTCATATAAGCAGTATATAAGTTGCATTGGTTACACTCAAATTTATGTGAACGAACAGTAATTTTGAACATAATATACTTACCAAAGCAGACAAACAATTAGTGCCGCAATCCATGCGCAGGCACCGTTTTCAGCAATAGTGGTAGTCATGACGGTCTTGTGACAGTTGCCGCAGGTTACTTGCACTGGGTCAGGTCCAAACATAATTGTAGGTACTATCACAGTAGTTGGTTGCATGATTTTAGCTGCGGTGTAATCCTGTCGAAGAGAGTTATTTTAGGTTTGCAGTATTGAAATATTTTTAAAGAGTATTTTTAACCGTTTACAACTAGTGAGCAAATATTCGCGATTGCTCAAATGCAATGTGGAATGTATTTAATAAAAAGCTATATATTGCTGACGGCTGGCTTTTTCGCCAATCGTTGCCACAGATTATTCACGGAAAATGAAACATTTGAAGTTACTGAAAAAATACAATGAAACTTCCCTGTGCTATCATTTTCATAGAACGAAATTTATTACCAGAGGCTCAATACTAATTTTACCTCCATTTAGAGAACATACCAGTTCAACTCCCTCCATAAGCGACCAATTTCTTCGAAGAGAATGAAACAGATTCTGTTTCATACTTTTTTTTTTTTTTTGCTGGTCACAAGGTTTTAACAGAAAAATAATTTCGGAGAGCACATTATTCAAACTTCTAAACTAAGTTTAGAATTTTTTTTATTATTGTTATTATTCCGATATTTTACGTATTTAAACTCATTTTACTTTTTAGACAATGAATTTAACTCTGATGACGAATTAAGAATAACGATCAACAAACTCCCCTGCACTATTCTGTCAGGAAACTCAAAAGATAAAGTAATGAAATCGTTATTTGTTCCTGTCAAAAGTTGCATTTATTCACTGAACTTCGAAAGGACGAAGAAATAAAAATTTAAACCTTAAAATCAAAGCAAGCATCAATGTATTCCATTTTTAAACTCTTAGTAATTAAACTATATAATTAACTTTTATTTTGATACTTTAAGTTTTATATAATTTTAAATTAATTGTTACGCAGTCTGTTGAGAGTTCTATCGAAAATTTATATTAACTGCTGTGTAGAGACATAGCAACAATAGTTTTTTTTTTTTTTTTTTTAAGTGCACTGTGTAAGCAATATTCACCATTGAGTACAGTGGCGTCAACAATACAGTTGGACCTTTGAGCGTGAGCTCACTTAACCCCTTCGCGACGGGAGCTTTTTACGAATTTTTTAATGCTTCCTCACCGGTTTTTAAAAACAGAAATTTCCGCCTTATTAAATAGAGAAAATGCGCCGATTAAATAAGATAAATTTTACTGGTGGGGATAAACAAGGATTCCTAAGCTTTTTGCGGCACGTCCCAAGGGGTTAATAATTTTATCTCTCCGCTTATTGCATTTAACTTTATTCATTTTGTTTAGGGATGGGACGAATATTCGGCCACTATTCGGTATTCGGCCTATTCGGCCCTTTAGCCGAATATTCGGTTGGCCGAATATTGAAGGCTTGTTGACAGAATACTTCGGCCGAATACCTGTAGCCGAATATTTAGAGATCTTGCCGAATAGTGAAAGATATCTTACCAAATAAATTTCGGATTTAAAGAATTTTATTCTTGCAATTCTTTTTTCCTCTAATCCAAATTGGCTATTTCATTTATGAAGTCATTCTCACTCTTACTTACAAAATATAGAGTTATTCAGATACTAAAAAATATACAGCCTTTCTGTATTTCCTATAAAAATTAGTGATATTCTAGAAAATGCTGCCCAAGTTGGAGATTTATTTGTACGGGAAATGTCATCATTAGAGAATGATATATTACAATTCAAAATATAAAAATACTGCCTTATTCTAAAACACTCGAATATTTATTAATGTCTGCAAATTCCATGCACATATAAAAAAGGCTCTTATGATAAAGTAAGAAATGAAAAAATTTATTCACTAGGTGTGTTAATGAAGATTCATTTTCAAAATTAAATATAATATATCACCATTCCAAATACAACGGTACATCTGAAAGCAGAACTGGTGCCAAACTAGATACACATTAAATGACACAACTTGCTTTAGGGACCGTTCAAGTATTACGTAAGCATATTTTTAGTCATTTTGTACCCCCTACCCCCCCCCTTGTAAGAAAATATAAGCAAATGCTAGACCCCCCCCCCCTTTGCTTACGTAAGATTTTATGACAGTTTATACATCAATACTTCTTGACTTATAAAAAGTTACCAATCAATTACATCATTAATCCTACAAATTTACATAGGCACATAGAGATTGTGATATCAAAATAAAACGGTTTTAATATATTGTTGCTAATTGCATTAAACAAATCACAGAGTACAAAATGGTTTAAATATATTGTTATTTATCACATTGAACAATAAAACAAGATATACAAGAAGTCTTAACTTATTTAGGCATCATAACTAAAATTTTTGACATGAATCATACAAACGTCAGACTTACCTAAAACAAAGTCAACTGACCAGTTAACCTGGCAACAGAACCCAGCCACACCGGTTCCTGTGTTTTTCTAGTCTTGCAAAAAACAACGGGCGAATGGGTGATGCGGGTCACGCGACTGCCGACGGATAAGCAAAGAATAAAATCGAAAATAAACGGCGAATTTTGAACGAACTGTAGAACACTCTTTCCCCATCATATTTTGTTTGCTTGTTGAATTTGAACTGCAATTGCTTCGTTGTTTAATGCTTACGTAAGAATTGTCGTGACCCCCCCTCCCCCTTGTCAGAAAAAATAAGCAGACTCTGGACTCCCCCCTCCCCCATTAGTGCTTACGTAATACTTGAACGGTCCCTTATGAAGATGGTTTTATAAATATTTTAATATAAATTCTAAATACTCAACAAAATAATTTTTTCATTCTATAGTTTTCACTTTTAAATAATTATTTGCATAATTACTGACTTAAATATGTAACATTATTATGTATATATTTTTAATTTAATCTTCCTTCCTTCATGTTATCAATTTCTGTTTATCCTTTTACTACTACTTTTACTACCTTTTACTCCTTTAATACTTGTTGAATAAGTGGAATATTGAAGTTGAATATTGTATGTGCCGATTCAGATGTCAAAAATTTTGTTAAAATATGCATTCTACTTTAAGCATAAACTTTTGCTTTAACGTAATTTGTAATTTAAAGCTTGGCATCTCATTTCAGAACAGTCTCATTCTTACAAATTTGCTTATCACTAGGGACACAAACTCTAAATGATCAAATTTACTTCATTAAAGGTTATTTCAGAAAATATACCCTTGTGAGTTCTGAGAGGGAGAGAGAAATTAAGAATATTATTGATTTTGGATACAAGAAGTATCAATTGATAGTAAAAGTGAAGTACATTCTTCATATTTTAATGGAAATATTTTCCCATCTTGACTTACTGAAAATCAATTTGATGTACATTAGAATAAAGGATATAATGCAATTTCATAATTTTTTTGTGTTAAAATAAGTTTTTCAAATTTAAAAATACATTTCAAAGCACATTTAAGAGTAATAATTATTAATGAGCTCCTATTTTTTAAATTATATATATAATCAAAATTTATTTTCTTTATTGGAAAAAAAAATTTTACTATTCGGCTGGCCGAATATTCGGTATTCGGCCTAAAATTTGGCCGAATATTCGGTATTCGGCTATTCGGCCAAATCACTATTCGTCCCATCCCTAATTTTGTTGTTCGTTCATTTAATCGCTGAAATAAATTATGGTTTCAGTGACGTTCGGAAAATAATTTTATTTGAAAAATAGCAAGGACATCATCTGAAACCCCGTTCAGTTTGAGTAGAAAACTTTTCTCCAAGTGCCTGCGACAGATACTTCAGGGGCAAAAAATCTGCAGGTAAAATATTTTTAAAACTGAAACGTTAATCAAACAATCATTTAACTTCAGTGTTTTTAGGCATTTTATAAATTTTTATTAATAATAATCTTAACTTATAGTAATACGTAATAAGGAGCTAAACATAATATGAAGCAAAATAAAGGTTTCGATGAAAAAGAGTCTGCAAAAGAGAAAAAAAAAAAATCTACAACGCACGTTTCCTGTCTCGAACTTTTTGCAAGCGGGCCTTCGGCAAATTTATAGTTAAATTTCTCTCTCTCAAAAAAAAAAAAAAAAAAAAAAAAAAAAAAAAAAAAAAACTAGTCGTTGGAGGCCACCGTAATACTTACCCATCATGGATATGCATAGCACAACATATGAAAAAAATATAACACATGTAAACAATTTATAAAATGCATTACAATTCCAAAACAAAATATAAACGTATATTTAAGTATTTTTAACACATAATCATGCTCTATTAATGAATTTCTGATGACCCAATTTCGATAAATTAAATGAAACGCAAAAATATTCAATTAGCACTGAATTGCGTAATAGAAACATCCTTATAATATAACTCCAAAAATAATAATCATATTCACTAACGGTTTCTTGCATCGAATTAAGTATCTCATTTCCAATTAAAAGATATCTTTGAATTGAAATTCGAATGAAATACAGGATCATGAAAAATCAAAGAATGTGGAAAATAGGATTAGAAATATCTCAACAAATAATTATCCGATTGATTTCATTTTTTATGCAAAATTTGTGTTATTTTATTGCCTTTTACGTCCACTCCTTAAAATAAAAGAATTCGAAAATTTATATACCTTTCATCAGAACGAATTTTTCGAGAGTTCGAAAAAAATAGTTCCGGATAATCGAGGTTACCGATATTAAATAGGCTTCGTCCCATTCTTACATACTAAGCACATACAAAATTTCAAATCTGTCTTAATTTGTTCGGGAGATAGAGCGGTTACAGACAGACAGACAGACAGACACACAGACGGACGGACGGCAAAATTTTTTTTCTAAAAATATGTTTTTCGTAATCTCCAGTGTCCGAAACGTGTAAATCCGTCAAAAATTTTTTTTCGATTTTCAAAACGATTGCAAGACTTACCCTATACTACGTATGATGGGTAAGTAAAAATCATTTCATCATCATTGTTTTGCTATAGTTTTAGTGTTTGGATGAATAAAAGCATTTTAGTGTCAAAATCAAAATTTATCAGTAGCGTAGCTAAGAGGGGGGGGGGGCGTCCGCCCCGGGCGCCGAGGCCTAAGGGCGCCAAATTGAGAGAAATTGTTATATATCTATATTGGGGTGGGGGCGCAAAATTTCTTGCTGGCCCCGGGCGCCAAAAAACATAGCTACGCAACTGAAATGTACGACATTCTATGTTCTTCCACTTTCAATGTTTAGCAATTTTTGTTTTATAATTAACATTATTACAAGAAAAGAGTTATAAGAATGATTTCAGAAATTATTAAAGCAATTATATTAGTTTCTTATTTTACTTATAAAAACCACTTTATTTGTCAAAAGCCTGTTCCTACCCGCCCCCCTCTCCTATCCACAGAAACCCACAGTAAAAATTATGATAAAAAGTTTAATAAATCCATTAGATTTTTAAATCAACATATTTTAAAAACTATCTTTTGTTATAAACAGTGCTATTTGAAAGAGGTTTTACAAAAAGTAATGAAAACGAATAGCATTGACTTGCTTCGGTTCCAATCTGGTAACCATAAAAATAGTCTCACGGTCAATTACAAATGGCACGCGACAATGAGATATAAACAAAAACCACGCGATCTATTGTAAGAAAAATTAAAAATAAATCACGATTTAAAATTATTTTCGAACTTCGCTCATCCTATTCAAGCTTTTACGAGGATTTTTCAAAAATTAGAGCTACTGATTAGGTATGTTGCAAATATGCAACTCAATGATACAAAGCGTTAAAAAAGCATCAATTAACAAAAAAATTTTGAAAGAATCATATACAATGAACTTTGATTTCTGAGAACCTTATTAATAAAAACCTTCTCCAAAGAGGTAAACACTTAAAATGAGTTCTTAGAGTCTCTAGTTCTTAGTTCTAGAGTTCTTAGAATGAATCTTAGAAGCCTCATTTACAAATGACCGATTTCTGAGAACAACTTTGTTATAAAAATGCCTTATACAAGTTTCAGAAAACAGTATACATTCAAATTGATTCATTTTAGTAAAAAACTTCATTAACAAATACCTAATAATGCATGACAAATTAGGGTAAAATGTTTAAACGAATGTACTCAATCCAAAACCTTAGATAATTCTACAGAATAAACATTTATGCAAATATATTATAGGGGCTGTGGAAATATAACGTTAAACTTTTCGGTAATTTTGGATTCCCTCCCCCTCTCCTTTCGATATCATACGTTACCATCCCTTGAACCCCCCCCCCACCCCTTCGTTTATGATATTGTTAATTTCTTTTCAATTTAGTTCTTGTTTGGAGTAATATACAAAACTGGTTAAGTTAGTTTTTCGATACTTTATTGATTCAAATCAACAAAAGTCAATAAAATATCGCTTTATTCAAATAACACTTAAAATTGTTACTATTTAAAAGGATTTTAGAGTAGCTTTTTTTTACATAATGCATTCGTCAGTAATAGTCTTGTTGCACTTGCCCCGAATGGAGGAGAGGTGAGGGGGGGGGGGCAGATAAGAAATTTCTATCAACAAACAGGTTGACAACAATCTTTTATTTATTAGTAAACAAGTTTAATTTCAAACTTGCTTTATATACGATTTCTCATAGCGTGATTATATATGCAGACACATGTGAAGATGAATAGGAATATCAAACGATGGGTATGCCATATTTTAGAATTAGATAATTATAACAATTTGGTGATTTTAATAACTTCTTTGTATTTTCATAAAAATAGATAATAGATTAAAAAAAGGTATTTTGAATGAAAAACCATGTTGCAAATAAAAAGAAAAAAATTGTTTGGATAAAAAATTTTATCGATATCAAAAAGGCAAATCCACCCTCCCTCTAGAGATATACGATATCATGTGCCAGACACCTGACTTCCCCTATAAAATGATAACGTTATACGTGCACAGCCTCATACAAATTAAAAAAATATTTTCGAACAAAAATGACTCGCAAAAGGAACGTGTTTCAAGTAGTATATGAAAATATACAACAAAACAATGTTTCGAGCATCTGAGTTTAATTTACGTACCTGTTCAAGACCTTGAAGCTTATTATATTCGAAGTTTCCGTCACCTTCCTGCAAATAAATATTTCTTCATTAACATTACTGCAAATCCATATAAATGCGTAATAAAACTGACATTTTCCCCAACTTAATTAACTTGTTTAAAACATTGGATTTTGAATTTAAACTCCTAGCATTTTCAAAAGCTATATAAGCAAATTATATTCTATTAGTAATCTGAGAAAAATGGCATTTCGCAAACGCATAGTATTTTAGGATTCTTCATAGCATTTAAAAACCAAAGAACAAACGTTTCAAAATGTCCGTATATCTAAAATGTCATATGGGAATGAAAATTCAAGGTCTACAAAATAAATTTTATATTTTAAGTCGATGAGAAAACAAGTCACGTTAGAACATAAAAAGAACAATTAAAATAACAACATTCTATTAAACTAAGAATTTATATAATACGAAGTAGGTTTAGCTCGTGTACCTGTTGGCCAGCCATTTCCTTTCAATAAGACAATCAAGTTCCTAAAAGAATTCTTTGAACTACGTGCGTTACACAGTATAAAATTTTATATTTTATGATATGCAAGACAATATTCGATTAAAATACAAAAGTAACTACAAAAGGAAGTTTTTTCGGCGTTTACACGTGACGGACGTGAAAGAACTAGACTTTGGGAGAATGCTTGTAGTGTTGCCAGTAGTAGAAAGTTAATTTCGTCAATATTTCTGGTCAAAAATTTTCCGATTGTTCAGTCAAAAGTTTTCCCCAAATCTGTTTTTTTTTTTTTTTTTTTTTTTTTTTTTTTTTTTAATGATTAAAGCTTTATTTCTCTAAAAAATCTCTTCTTATTTACTTATCTCTGCTTACTTCTCTAAAAAATAGTACATCCTCCATTAAAAAAAAATTTTTAAAGGCAACGGAAAAAAAATGGATTAATGATTTAATTTATTTTGATTAAAAAGATTTGATAAACATTCAAACCTGAAACAAACTAATGTTTACTACATTATTACTCTGAAAATAGAGTACTTTTATGCTAGTTTAGCGAAGCGATAAACCGCCATATATTGTTATTGAACATTCATAATGTATCAATTTCACTTAAAATATAAACCTTTAGCCCATTACATTTAAAAAGCCTAACTTATTTAAAATACACACATTCAAAATACATAATTAATACCATAGTATTTTATTTCAATTTTAAAGTGTTGTTTCTAAATCGCACGCAAAAAAATAATTATTGACCGGGGAAAAAAAATCTTGTTATTGGGGAGATGTACCCACGGATAACAATCGATCCGTAATTTTGTTTTATATATAAAGATTTTTTTTAAAAAATACATTGTTGAAACCCGAATTTATTGGACTAATAATAATGAACTGGTCGATTTGCAACTTTCAGATAATTTATAATACGTAATAAAAATTTCAAAAAATAGAAAGCATCAAAATTCAGAAGGGGCAGAAGGACAATTATTTTTAAGGAGGAGCAATCAAACAAAAAAACACACCGTTTTAGATGCGGATTTTTGATAGAGCCCTGGGAAATATAATGTAAAATTTCAAAAGAGTACTTTTACTATTATTTTCGAATACTAGTAATTTATCAATTTTAAATTTTTGCTGAAGTCCACTAACCCCTTAACTAGTATACCTACGAATAGGTCGTTTAACGTTGTTACGTTCAGAAACAGTTTTGTTAAGAACAGTGTATGCCCTCTGGTGGTTGAATATGGATGCGGACTAAAATGCGGACTAAAATGCGGAACTAAAATATTCTAGACTTTTTTTTGGGGGGGGGGGGACGGGGGGGGGGCAAGAGCATGCCTGCTAAGCGGTGTCGTAGGTGGTGGTTAGAGGTTCGTTCAATTCCAGATTGGGTACTTAGAGATATTGTAGCACAGATTTTATGTTCATGTAAGTAATGATGGGCGATTCTCGAATATTTTCAAATCAATAAAAATCGTAAAAAAGCACAATCGGAAAAGCTATCCATTAATTTCGAGAATTTACAATAGAGATAATTTACAATCGATTATTAAAATCTTTGTTATTACATGCTTAAAAAGCATAATTTATTAAGTACATGGTAACTGAAAACAAATGGATTTAAAAAACAAAACAAAAGGATGCTACAATGGAGCAACAATAGTTGAAAAGTCATGTAACGGCGTTCCTTGTTTGCAAAAAATTGTAAAATTGCGAGTAGAGTCGCGAGTAGCAAAATGGTCAAAGAAAAAATAATCAAAAGCACCACTAGTGGAAAGAATATGTACAAAAACAACACTAAAAGTGATCAAAATCTTTTATTGATTTTCGTACATGATTTGAGATACGTTCTACAATTTCCTCGTTATTAGAAGACTCCATTGAAATACATTAAATGGACCACCTGGGGGGTGACGTGGTGGAGGAGCAATGAAAGTGCATAATATGAATAAATGGTCATAAGGCTTCCCAACAATATATCACATGATGGGTGTCGGTTAAATTTATTAAAGAGCTTCCCACGGGGACAAAGTGAGAAGGAATTAGTGCGGGAGATATATATATATATATATTTAAAAAATGGTAATTAGAGGTTTCCAATGATATATCACGAAAGAGGTGTCAACAAAAACTATAAAAATGCTCCCCTTGGAATTCCAACTATTGCAACACCAGGAATACAGCCTGCCCTACCTGTTTGGGAATTTTTCATATTTATAAATTATATATTAGAAGTTCCCATAAAAAAAAAATCCGATCTGAAATCACAAAAACGGAATGATTTCAAAAAAGTTTAAAAGCGCTTCTATAAGGAGGCCAAATTGAGGAAAGAATAAGAAAGATTCGAAATATTAAAGAGTGGTCCGAAAACTTTCCGATGATACGTCATATGACGGGTGCATAAAAAGTTTGAAATTTACTCCTCACTACTCCACGACTTTTTTTCCCTGAATACATCTGGAAACCACGCAGCCTCGCTTTAAAATGGTTATATTTAATAAAATATATTTAACAAAAGAGGTTTATCAAAAAACCATACCTAAAATGAAATTTATTCTCAAAATAGCTAGGAATTAAAAAAATTCACCCCCTCATCGCTCCCGTCCCCTTGCTGAAATTCAACCCCAGGAAAAGAAACTTTCATAATATGAAAGAGTGGTCCGAAAAACATTCAGATAATTACATGAAAGGTCCAAAAAAAAGTTTGAAATTTACTCCTCACCAGCAGGCTTACTTTTTCTTAACCCAATACACCCGAAAATCATGCATCCCCACTTTAAAATGTTTATAATTAATTTTTATTAGAAAGGTTCCATCAAGAAACCACTTCTAAAATGATATTTATTCTGGAAATAGCTACGATAAAAAAAAGTTCACCCCCGTCGCTCCCCCCTCCTCAAATGAAACTGCAGGAAGAGAAAGATCCACAATATGAAAGAATATTCCGAAATGTTTTCTATGACATATCACATGACGGGTCCAAAAAAAGTTGGAAATTTACTCCTTACCCGTAGGTTTACTTTTTCTTCCCAGAATACACCCGGAAATCACGCAGTCCCCACTTTAAACTTTTTGTATTTAATAAATAATATTTAACGGAGTGCTTCATATGAAAACAACATCTAAAATGATATTTATTGTTGAAATAGCTACGATTTAAAAAAATCACCCCCTTATTGCCCCCCCCCCTCCTGAAATTCAACTCTTGTTACAATGTTCAATTCAACAATGTTTATTCATCTTTCCCAGAATACACCTAAAAATGACGCAGCTCCCACTTTAAAATCATTATATTTAATAAATTATATTTACCGGAGAGTTCCATAAAAAAACTTCACACCTAAAATGATATTTATTGTCGAAATCTCTAATATTTAAAAAATTCAGCCCCTTATCGCTACCCCTTCCTCCCCTTCTGAAATTCAACTCCAGAAGGAGAAAAATTCGTAAAATGAAAGAGGTGCGAAAACTTTCCGATAATATATATGGGCGATTCTACAATAGGAGGTAATTTGTACGGCAATCCGTTTAAAACAGATTTTTTATTCTATATGTTGTTATTTTTTGCAATGAATCGCATCATCTTAATATACTTTATTAAATAACATCACGATTGAATGCCTAATTAAAACACATTTTTCTGAAATTTCTTACCAAGTCTAAAAAAGTCTCTACCCTGGCATGTCCCCTTGCTGATTTCAATTTAACTTGAAAACAATACATATATTTTTTCCATCAGATGCCTAGCTAAAATATGTTTAATTGGAATTTAAGTAATTATACTTACGTATTATAAAAAATAAAATATTTTGGTTAATTTCAAAATATTTTTAAAATTAACTTTTGTCCCGCATTTTCTGTATATCTATCCTGTCAAATTTAGTTCCGCTGAAACAAATATAAATTCAAGGATGGCTATACTGGAAGTAGAGCGAGGACATCTGTCGGCTTGAAGTTAGCAATACTAATCGTGCAAGCCGTTTAAGCGTCGCCCTTTTTAGTTGTTGCGACGCGACCGTGCGGTGTAGTGGTTTCGCAAGGTGATCGTATCTTCCTTGGTAAATCATAAAAATATTTGTTTAATTCAATTGCATTTACTGCCCTAATTAAACAATACAGTAATAATGTGAAATATACAATTAACCCAAAAACTAAAAGTCCCAAAAACAAAACTTCAGTCAAAAAATTTGAATTTATTATGAAAATGGTCTCTCCCCTGCCGTATTTCCCATGTCAAGATAACTGCCAGGGGCAGGGTTGTTAAAAAACCATGTTTTTTCGAAATAACCCTTTTTTTGTTGTTGTTTAAACCGGGTTTTTTTAAACATCCTTTCTTATTATATATGCATGCATATTTATTGATAAAAATAGACTTTATAGGATTGCAAGTTGTATAACTTCATTTTAAAATAATTTAAATTAAATATTTACAGTTAATTTATGTCGAAAATTGCAGAAATTAATATTTTAATTTAAACAGTATTAGCAAACTGTCTTATGTTTTAAGAATAAACTGCTCCATATAGTGAAGCATTGATACTCTGAAAATCTTTATAAACAATCTTTTGCTTACTAATAATAAACATTTGAAAGTAGTTTGATAAATAAAACATTTTTCTCCATAGTTATTCAAATAATAAATTTCAAATTACTTCTTGGGATTTTGTTTCTTGAGTGACAATTTGAAGTCAATATTTTTGGTCATAGATTCAGTCGCTAACTAACAGGGAAAAAAATAGTACTATTAAAATGCTATAACTATCACCCAGTCTTTGAAAACTCTTATTCAACTTTATATTTTGATTTTAATGAATAAGATAACCTCCCCAATTAAGATTAGGAATTTCTTTTACAGCTTGAAATCTTATGGATTGTGTTAAGTTATTAATTGCATTATATAATCTGCATTTTCAAAAAATTAAGGTATTTTATATTAAATATTTTTAATCTATTTTGTATTTGATCAATTCACATGTTTAAAGCTTTTTTTGAGAAATAAATATGTTCACCAATGCATACTGATTTTAATCCTATACATAAAAAAATGACCTAAACCCACTATATCCAATGCTTATTGCTGAAATAAAGTGTTAAAAATAGAAATTATTTATATCCAATAATCTGAAGCACATAAATTATGAAGAAAAAGAAAATGTCATTATATTTCTCCTAAAAAAACCAATTAGTTTTTTTTTTTTTTTTGAGAAAAAAATCAGTTGGTTTAAACCGTGGTTTAAACCATGGTTAAAACCAATTGGTTTAAACCGTGCCAACCCTGGCCAGGAGAGAGAGTCACTGACCAGAAAAAGTTATAAAATATGTATAAAGTGACTTGCCTTTATATGAAAAGGTAAATAAACGGGACAAAAATCATAATTTAAAGGTTTTTGATAAAACAAACTTTTCTTTTTAGCCGTATCCTCTATGTACTTGAAACCTCTTATCGTAGAATCACCCATATACAGGGTGTCCGAAAAGTCTGGAAATGGTCGAATAGCTCGAGAAATACATAAGAGATTGAAAAACGAAAATATACGTGTTAAATATTTTTAAATAAGCTACTCAGTGATACCAAATTTGACCTTCGCAACCGACCCTCTGGGGGTCAGAAGGGGTCCAACATTGAAATCTTAAATTATATCCCCCATTTTTTATTGCAGATTCTGATTCTACGGACAAAAAAACGTAACTTTTGTATTTCATGTTTATTTCGAATCCTTGTTTATCACGGTGCAATTGATCATATTAAATCTACACATACTTCGCTTTTCCTAACCAGGTTTTGCCTGATTGGCCAGAATTTTGACGTTTGCAGGAATACTGGTTTCTTGAAAATCACCCGCGGCGATTATTTCGATAATGCTACACTGTTAAAAATTTGACCCATTTGCTGTAGCGTACTCCACAGCTTTTATAGAATATTCCTTTTATGACCAATGAGAATGCTCCATAACACAGTAAAGTAACTTTTTTATAAAAGCGGTGGAGTGACGCTGTAGCAAATGAGTTAAATTTTTTACAGTGTATAGGTTTTTTTTATATTTTTCTCTACAAAAATTCATTGAAATATATTAATAATTTAGTTTTTTATTTGGATTTTTATTTTATCCAGTAAATGGTTTCTAAATACAGCTGATGTGGGTGTATTTTTTTTTTTTTTTTTTTTTTTTTTTAATTATTGCTGTAGCGTCACTCCACCGCTTTTATAGAAAACGGTTACTTTACTGTGTTATGGAGCATTCTCATTGGTCATAAAAGATTCTATAAAAGCTGTGGCGTGACGCTACAGAAAATGGATCAAATTTTTAACAGCGTAGCATTCGGGTGATTTTCAAGAAACGCTATTCCTGCAAAAGACGAGGAATTTGACGTCAAAAATTCTGGCCAGTCAGGCAAAACCTGGTTGGGAAAACTGAAATATGTATCTATTTAATATGCCCAATTACACCGTGATAAACGAGGATTCGAAATAAACATGAAATACAAAAGTTACGTATTTTTGTCCGTAGAATCCGAATCTGTAATAAAAAATGGGGGTTATAATTTAAGACTTCAAAGTTGGACCCCTTCTGACCCCCAGGGGGTCGGTTGCAAAAGTCAAATGTGGTATCACTGAGTAGCTTATTTAAAAATATTTAACACGTATATTTTCGTTTTTCAATCTCATGTGTATTTCTCGAGTTATTCGACCATTTCCAGACTTTTCGGACACCCTGTATATGTAACCTGACTGGTCCAAAAAAAGTTTGAAATTTACTCCTCACCCGTGGGTTCACTCATTTTTCCCCAGAGTGCACCTAAAAAGGACGCGGACTCCACTTTAAAATCTTTATTTTTAATAAATAATATTTACCGGGGAGTTCCATAAAAAAAAAAAAAAAAAAAAATCACTTAAAAACTAACATTTATTGTCGAAATAGCTACGATTTAAATAATTCACCCCTTCATTGCTCCCCCCTCCTCCCCCTTAAAATTCAACTCCAAAAGAAGAAAGATTTATAATATGAAAGAACGATTAAAAGAGCTTTCGCATATGCCGCTCATTTCAGCAAATCTCATCTCGATAATTTTCTAGTAGGATGACCAGATATCTCGAAAACTCGTTGCTTCGCGATGAAAATCTACCTCGATGAAGAATCGGGATTATCGAAGGACTTGTATCTTCGAGATGAATTTCTACCTCGATGAATGCGGCATTTCGAGCAACTTGTATTTTCCCAATGAAAACCTTTTTCGATAACGATGATTTTCGTTCTCGCTGATAATAGAGATGAGAAGGTTTATCGAGAAGAGTTTTATCGATGAAGCTTTGTGAAATGAAAGGTTTATAGAGAAACGAGGTATAGAAAGAAGCATGAGAATATGACAACAACTTGTGGAATGAAGATTTAATTTTCAAAGTTTCTCGTATTTTAGCCTTACCAAGCTGTCACGTATCTGGAACCCCTCAATAAATATTTATTTAAAAAAGTTTTCAAAGAGGGGGCTGAAGAGAGGATGAACATATGTTTAAAACCATAGCAATTTCTACAACACCTATCATTTTAAGAGTTTTTTTTTTTTTGGGGGGGGGGGGGATCGAACCAGTCGGTAAATATTATTTATCAAATGTAAAAAAAATAAAGTGCGGGCTGCAGGAATTTGGGGGAGAAAGGGTGGACCTACGGGGGCGCGGGAGGAAGAGACAATTTTCACTTTATTAAAGCGAGTCATGTGGTATATCATCTTGAAGATCTCGGATTACTCTTTCATGTTATGATACTTTGATATATTTTCACGAAGAGTTTTCCCCGAAATCGAACAGGGGACCGTCAACAAATTGAAAAAAAACGAAAATCTTTTGGATAACCCTGTCAAAACTAATGTAGCAAAAGCGTTCAAACTGCACATTATGATTAATTGGCTTATTGTAATGTACTGTGTTTATTTTTATAAGGACAGCATGTATACTCGTAGAGAAATTAAGGTTTTTATAAAAACAGTCCTAAGTTTTTTGCTTATAATTTACAGAGTTCTTAATATAAAATAATGTTCTTTTCTGAAAATATGACAAACATTATTGTACACAATACCCTGTCATCAGAATTTAAAAATAATAAAAATTGTATGAAAAAAGAGTAGGTTTAGTAAATAATTTTTCATTCTGCATGCGTCAACGATTTCAAAATTTCATTTGCATATTGTGTTAGCTAAATGTATAGAGCAACTTCTGTAAAAGTTTCAAAAACATAGCTTGAAAATTCTGAAAATGATCGTCTATAGAATCAACTCAAAATCCATTATTCCTAAAGGAAGCAAAAAAATCAGGAGTTTTACCTAAATATAGTTGTGTAGGCACTAAACTACAATCAAAAATTGTCAATCGAAAACATTAAAGATCTTTTTCGTCTGTAGATTTTATTTTATTGTTACTATATTGTAAAATACAATTTTATTCAAACTAACCTTGATTTTGCGTTTCACAGACTTCTTTAAGGAAGTCCGAAGCATGATAGGAAAAAAATATACAGGGTGATTCAAAAAAGATGGGAAAAATTTTAAGAGGTAATAGTACACATCAAGACAATTAATATTGAATGGTAAACTAAAGGTCCCAAACGTCTTCCGAAGGAGATAGGCGCCATCAAAGTTTAGGGTCCAAAATTTGAAATAATTATAAAAAACGAAAAAATTGGTCGATTCGTTTGCGGTTTTCACGAAAACTATTCTTTCTGTCAGTATTGTCTTGAAAATAAATTATAAAGATAAATTTCAAATAATGCCGATAGAGGGCGTTTTAGACTTTGGAGCAACGAACAACTATTTTTTACCGTTATTTTTTGCATCTCATTAAATTTTTTAGAAATTTAGACAAACTTAAATTTTGAACTCAAAATCTGTGGTTAAGTAGCGCAAACTGAACTGTGTTCAACGGGAGTAGGTAGGTTCAAATTTCAAATTATTATAAAAAACAGAAAAATTGGTCAATTGATTTGCGGTTTTCACTAAAATTATTCTTTATGTCAGTATAGGCCAGTCAAATTGTCATAAATAGATGCAAAAATTCTGCTAGAAGATTTTATGTTTTTAAACTGTTTATGGGGATACTAGTAACAAGAATTAATGGTTTTCCAACAAAATATATGAGGCTAAATTTTGTGGATCCAAAAAACCGCAAAATTTTCGGACTTTTCAGTTTTTTGCCTGTAACTCAAAAATTATAAAATTTTTGCGTACTATACTCGTTTACAAAAAGAAAGATCATAAAATTCTCTACAAATTTCACTCCAAAACTGTTTTTCTAAAACCATTATTAAGCGCGCTACAGCTTTCTGAAAGCGACTCATTTTTTCTAACTTTGTAGAAAAATTGCAAAAACAAAAATTTGACACAATTTTTTATTATTTTATCCTCTTTAATGTAACTTATTAAAATTACAGGTATTTGCATGATAACAATCATGATGAATTTCAACGGTAACATTGTAAAAAAATTAAGAACATTGTAACTTTTTTTTGGTATTTAGATTTTTAGTGGAGAACATTAATATTAGGTATGACTGAATAAGTAAAAAATACGGGACATTTTTACATCCCCTCCTTCTGGATAAGTAATGTCGTTGACATTTTCGTAGTTTATCCCATTACATTTTTTTTACAAATTGCCCAGCATTTAAGTTTTAATTTATGAAAAGAACATGTTTTGCTGCACTCTTTTTTACAGCTACATGACAACATGTAACAAGGATTCATTTGCCGGGTCTTATCACATTTAAACTGGCTGAAACTGATCGTTTGACCTGTGAGCCCACTTCCATTCTTCAGGAGGGATGTTGTTTCCTAGCCTAGCTTGTACTTGATAACATCGGAGAAAATGATGCTGCGCAGCCTCTTGTGTTGGTGGTACTCTTGTAAGATGAACTTTGCTTTTTGTGACAGATATAGCAAATAACTGGAACCTTAAGGTGTTCAGTTTCTGTGTGGTATCTATGCATCCATTGTATATTACAATATGGAATTTTTCCAATCTTGATGATTTCTTGACAGGTAGAGCCTAATTTATTGAACACGCAGGCTATTTCCCAAAAAGAGCAGATGTTGTATCGCGTCCGCTGATTGCATTAGTGAAAAGAACATTGTTGTAATTGTATTTGAACGACATGTTTAAAAATCACTTGGTTTCGATGTTACATCTTCCTGGCTTTTGGAAAAACAGATTTTTGGGCTGATAGTCTAAGCTCGTCATGATCACGAGACGATCAATGTCTTCTACGACAATTACGATGCTTTTAAAAGATTCGGCTCTTGAAATGGCTGAGATAACTATATTATGACAACAGCTTCTCCTTTTACCTGCTCAACTTGAATTGTTATTTTGAAATTCTTGTTTTGAAATTTTTAATTTGTTTTAAGCAATGAAATGAAACTGCTCTTTTTTCTGTCATTGGCTTCGCAAACGGATGATGCGGGCCAACGCCCGGTCTTTTCACTCCACTTGTTACAGATTGATCTAGTTTTACGCGACAAAAACTATGATACCATGCATCTGCAAGTCAGGTTCGTGTTGAATACGTTCAATTACTTTCTGGGACCATTCATCCCTACGTTTTTCTGCAGCTTTCAAAAATGTAATTTTCGCTTCTAGCTTCATTACCTTGTGAATCAAATTTCTCTTTGCGTAGGGCTTTTTTTTTATTGTTTTTCGTTGAAGTCACCGGCATTACCTTGTTCAAATAAGAAGCAATTACCTTGAAACTTGAAAGACGTGCTCGATCTGAGGGACAAACTAGTCTGTGTAGAATCTTCACCCCGACGAACATACGCTACTATCATTCTCTCATTCGCATATGTTTTTCGGCAATCATCTTGTGTTCTAACTTCCTTGCTACTTTTTCAAAAAACTGATGAATATTACTTTGACGCTGAACGCTATGTTCAAATAGCTTGGCAAGTTCTTTCTTGCTCACAGCGCGAGTATCACTATTTGAAGCCGTTTAGCATATGATACCCAATTTTGGTCGAGCTCACTCATTTTTCATTACTGCACAAGAAGAGATGCTATAAACTGAATAGCAGCACATTAGAAGAGTATGTCTAAAAAAGAACACTTGCATCGGAACGAAAGCGATTCGGGAGCATCACATGGCCGCAATCTTCCATCTACATTCCCTTTTATTTTATCCCCGGCCCTCCCTCCCTTTGTAATTGTTTTTCATATAGGATTTATAGAATTTGTGCTTCTTCTGCCTGCCTTTCTTAAAACTTTCATTTCTCATCCATCAATAGGTGTATTTAATTTTCATTGTTAGTAAAGAAAAAAAGTTTTTGGGGATGGAAGGCGAAAAATAGGTCACTTTCTCTAAAGTTTAAAATAAGTGACATTTTCAAAAAACCATAGCGCGCTAAGTAATGGGTTTAGAAAAACATTTTTGTAACAAAATTTATAGAGAATTTAATGCTCTTTCTTTTTATAATTCAGTATGTTACGCAAAAATTTTATAATTTTTGAGTTATAGGCAAAAAACTGAAAAAAGTCCGAAAATTGTGATTTTTTGACTCCACAAAGTTTAGCCTCGAAATAGTTGGAAAACCATTAATTCTTGTTACTAGCATCCCCATAAACATTTTAAAAACATAAAATCTTCTAGCAGAATTTTTGCATCTATCGGCCCTTTTTTCTGACAATTTGTCTGGCCTAGTATTGTCTTGAAAATAAATTGTACAGATAAATTTCAAAAATGCCGATAGAGGGCGCTTTAGACTTTGGAGTAACGTACAAATATTTTTTACAGTTATTTTTTGCATCTCATTAAGTTTTTTGAGAAGCTTTGATATAAACTTAAATTTTGATCTCAAAATCTGAATCGTTGAGAGTGGTTAAGTAGCACTAACTGAACTGTGTTCAATGGGGGTGGAGAGATTCAAATTTTAAATTATTATAAAAAACGGAAAAAATGGTCGATTCGTTTGAGGTTTTCTCTAAAACCATTCTTTATGTCACTATTTCCTTGAAAATAATTTTTTAAAATAAATTTCAAAAAATTCCGTTAGAGGGCGCCTTAAACTTTAGAGTAACCAACAACTATTTTAATCATTACTTTTTTTGTATCTAATTAAATGCTTGCAAAAGCTTAGACTTAAATTTTGAGCTCAAATTCTGAATCATTGAGAGGGGTTAAGAAGCGCAAACTGAACTGTGTTCAGGAGTTTAAATGTTACCCTGTCCACCCTACGAACAAGAATCAATTTTTCGCCAATTATTTACTCACAACGATTCAAATTTTGAGCTCACAATTTAAGTCTAAGCTTTTAAAACATTTATTTAGATTTAAAAAAAAATAATAACGGTTAAAAATAGCTGTTGGTTACTCTAAAGTTTAGGGCGCCCTCTAACGGAATTTTGAAATTTTTAAAATTTATTTTCAAGGAAATAGTGACAGAAGGAATGGTTTTAGAGAAAACCGCAAACAAATCAACCAATTTTTCCGTTTTTAGGTGCGTTCGTAATTATGTAAATACGTAGCACCTATTGTCGCCCAGTCCGTCCGTCTGTTCGCATATAACAACGCAAAAACTACCCAACCGAATCGTTTGAAATTTAAAATACATAATTATAACAATTTTGTCGAGTCATTTCAAATTATGAAAATCGGATGGATAGATCAATTACAGGGACATTCAAAAGGATTCCGTTACATTACGGTCAATAGGGAAAAAAGTTTTAAATGCATTTTAATCGTTTGAAATTTAAAACAATTATTGCGTAATTTTGTCGAGTCATTTCAAATGTTATGAAAATCGGATGCATAGATCAATTACAGGGACAATCAAAAGGATTCCGTTACATTACGGTCAATGGGGAAAAAGTTTCAAATGCATTTTAATGATGTTACACTCATTCGAACATAATAGAATTGGCATGAATCTATGAAATATATACTAAAATATGCATTCCGTACAATCTGTGATGCAAAGAATTTTTATTATTAAATTACAGGGCCATACAAAAGTATTCAACTATATAATGCTATACGGGGAAACATGGTTTGGTACGTGTTTTAATTATATTCAACTATTTCACATTTTATGAATAAGATATACGTTGCTGATGTGTAATAAAAATTACTTCCTGCATATTTACAGAAACGTAAAGATTTCGACTACTATACTGTATACGGAGTACGCTTTACTATATCAGCAAGATCTGAATATTTTTAAAACTTCGTTATCGTACGAACGCACCTCGTTTGCTACGTTCACGTGCAATTTCCAACTTGTTTATAATAATTCGAAATTTGAATTTCCCCACCCCCATTGAACACAGTTCAGTTTGCGCTACTTAACCACAGATTTTGAGCTCAAAATTTAAGTTTATGTCTAAACTTCTAAAAAAATTGTGATGCAAAAAATAACGGTAAAAAATAGTTCTTCGTTGCTCCAAAGTCTAAAGCGCCCTCTATCGGCATTTGAAATTTATCTTTATAATTTATTTTCAAGACAATACTGACAGAAAGAATAGGTTTCGTGAAAACCGCAAACGAATCTACCAATTTTTTCGTTTTTTATAATCATTTCAAATTTTGGACCCTAAACTTTGATGGCGACTATCTCCTTCGAAAGACGTTTGGGACCCTTGGTTTCCCATTTAATATTATTTGTCTTGATGTATACTATCACCTCTTAAAATTTTTCCTATCTTTTTTGAATCACCCTGTATATAAATTGAGTTTTTTTATGGGGGGTAGAGGTAAAGGGGGAAGAGAAGGGTGTTTTAAACATAATGTATAAACAAAAAATAGTATCGCAAAATTTCTCAAAGTTTTAAAAATGTAAAATTTAAATTTCTTGTACATAAAATTGGTAATAGATTTTTTAAAATGGTTGCGTTTCAGAAGATATCGATTTGAAACTATATACTATTAATATTCTTCGAAGAAAATTTATTTTTTAATAAACACATTAAATTGAAGTAATAATGGAACACGAAATATTGCATGCACTCCGAAAACAAAGAGATTAAATTTATGTTAGAATCTGTTGTTCTTCCAGACAATTGCATCACTCACCCATTACCAAGGAAACTCGGTCGTTTAATCCATAATTCAATTTAGCAATTTGCTCAAGCACAGCCTATAAAAATAAGATAATTTTCTCGCAAATACAATAAAATCTTCGCTTCTTTTTTGTGAAAGTCTCAGCGGAAACTAATTTGAAAATCTATTGAAACCAACAATACTTCAGACTTCTTTAAGCAAGTCCGGACGCATTTAATTTATATATATATAAATATATTACGATTTAAGCAAAACTTATTCTTTAAAATATAAAAAAGTTTTAATAGACATAAAACATACGTAACATTCAAATATAACAGTAAACCGAATAATAAATAGCATAATCAAGCTTCCCTCAGCTTTGCCTTAAAAATCGACCAAACTCGCCATGGCTGAAAATCTATAGCACACCTCGTTCTTTCTCGCATCATCACACGAGACTCGCTTGGGATATCACGCTCATTAAATCCTTGAGTTTATTAGGTGCGTTCGTAATTATGTAAATACGTAGCACCTATTGTTGTCGCTCAGTCTGTCTGTCCGTCTGTCCATATAACAACGCAAAAACTACCCAACCTAATCGTTTGAAATTTAAAAAATACATAATTATAACATAATTTTGTCAAATCATTTCAAATTTTATGAAAATTGGATGAATAGATTAATTACAGGGACAATCAAAAGGATTCCGTTACATTAGGGTCAATGGGGAAAAATTTTCAAATGCATTTTAATCGTTTGAAATTTAAAACATAATTATTACGTAATTTTATCGAGTCATTTCAAATGTTATGAAAGTCGGATGCATAGATCATTTACAGGGACAATCAAAGGTATTCCATTACATTACGGTCAATGGGAAAAAATATTCAAATGCATTTTTATGATGTTACACTAATTCGAACATAATAGAATTGGTATGAATCTATGAAATATATACTAAAATATGCATTCTGTACAATCTGTGATGCAAAGAATTTGTATTATTAAATTACAGGGCCACACAAGTATTCCACTATATAATACTATACGGAAAAACATTGTTTGGGGCGTGTTTTAATTATATTCAACTATTTCACATTTTATGAATAAGATATACGTTTCTGAGGTGTAATTAAAATTACTTTCTGCATATTTACAGAAACACAAAAATTTCGACTACTATACTGTATCCGAAGTACGCTCTACTATATCAGCAAGATCTGAATATTTTTAAAACTTCGTTATCGTACGAACGCACCTCATTTGCTACGTTCACGTGCAATTTCCAACTTGTTATCTTTTATTGTTGGATACTTCATATTTTATTCCCACACACACATATATATATTTTAATGATTAATATATCATAAAACAATTTTTAAGAAAATGTAAAATTTAAATGTTTAAAAAAAAAACCGAAGTGTTTTAAAATCATAAGTCTAAATATTCTTTGGCAAATTTCAGAAGTTTTTAATTAATAAAATAGAAAATATGCATGTTAATTTTGATTCAGCATTTTTACAAATATTGTTAAAGAAATAAAGTTAAAAAAATAGGGTTGGAAAAAAACCTGTTTTTTCGAAAAAAAACCGGTTTTTTGGTTTAAACCAGGTTTTTTTTGTTTAAACCGGGTTTTTTTAAAAACATCCTTTCTTAATACATGCATATTTATTGATAAAAATAGACATTGTTGGATTATAAGTAGTGTAACTTCATTTTAAAATAATATAAACTAAATTATTACAGTAAATTTATGTAGAAAATTGAAAAAAATCATTAATTTAAACAGTATTTGCAAACAGCCTTATACCAAGAGATTAAGCTATTCTACACAGTGAAACATTGATATTCTGAAAGTCTTTATAAACAATCTTGATTATTAATTGTAAACCTTTTGATGTAGTTTGATAAATATAATATTCTTTTCCAGAGTTATTCAAATAATAAATATCAAATACTTTTTGGGATTAAGTTTTTTGAGTGACAATTTAAAATCAACATTTTTGGTCATTAGATTCAGCAGATAACAGGAAAAAAATTATAAAGATTGTTATTAAAATGCTATAACTAGCACTCAATCTTTGAATACTATCTTATTTAATTTCATATTTTGATTTTAATTCTTTAAGATAATCTCCGCAATCAAGAAAATTTTCTTTTATAGCTTGAGCATAATCTTAGAAAGCACATGTTATTAATTACGATAATCTGCGTTTTTTTCAAAAAATATTTTATACTAAATATTGAATATTTTAAATCTATTATCTTTGATCAATTCACATGTTTGAAGCCTTTTCTTTAAAGTAATAATAGATATGCTCACCAATCAATGCATACTGATATTAATCCTATACATAAAAAAATGACCTAAACTCACTATGTCTAATGCTTATTGCTGAAATAAAAAGTTAAAAGCAGAAATTTTTTACATCCAATTTTCTGAAACATGTAAATTATAAAGTAAAAGAGAAAATTTCATTAATTTCTTCTAAAAAAACCAATTGTTTTAAACCGTGCCAACCCTGAAAAAAAAAAAAAAAACTTAAAAAAATACTTTTGAAAATATTTTTATAAAGTTTGAACCATTTATTTTAAAATTGTTCTTGACTTATAACAATTTAAACAAAAAATGGTGAAAAGACCCATCAGAAAACTGCATTTTTACAATAAGTCGTTTCTATGACAACCATTACTTGAAAAATATTTCCTGTAATAATTAAGAAAATAAATTAAGATAATAAATTTAACAAGTGATGAATTCAGAGGGCTGGGGAGGGGGGACATTCCCCCCGAAGATTGTTTTCAACTGTCAATTCCCCCCCCCCCCCTCCCCAAAAGAAGTCTAATGTCCCTTCGAATCTACATAAATCTCAAAACTTTAACACTGGATTTAATATAATCATTTTAAGCAAGGAAAACCGTTTTATTTAAAAATTAAAAGTTAAACAGGAAAATTCGGGCCACGAGCTTGTAACAATCATTTATCATATTCCATTCATAAAATATGGCATAATATACTATAATTAAAAAGAAGGATTACGCACTCTCAACTCAACTATGCTCGTGGACTCTTGGCCGTATGTGTTTATATTTTGAAACTTTAAATTGCATTTAACATCTTTCTGTTTTATCCTAACGACGACGTTTTCAGAAGGGTATTTCCATGAGCACTTGTCGTGTAAGTCACATTATTACTAACCGCTAAGTTGATGGCCACCGTTATTTTCGAAAGGTTTGCATGGCCTTATTCAATTAATGAAATATCTGATTAAATAAGTCACTTTTTCTCTTTTAAAATACTGGTATCCAAAATCGTAATATGCGACTTACACAATATGCGCTCATGTAAATACCCAGAAGCGAATAAAACGTTGGTAATTTTTAAGTGTATTTAAAATACTCTTTT
This sequence comes from Maratus speculifer, assembly GCA_964019185.1. Classification (NCBI taxonomy): domain Eukaryota; kingdom Metazoa; phylum Arthropoda; class Arachnida; order Araneae; family Salticidae; genus Maratus; species Maratus speculifer. Next base: position 72,301,395 of record OZ025296.1, on the reverse strand, counting down.
TATAAGCGTACGATTTAGTAGTATGTATTTATTTTAGTACATATTTTTAGGGGAGGTTTTGGCTTTGTGAATTTGCAGGCATATTTAGAGGTTAAAATGAAAACGTCAATGTCTTCTCAAATATTTAAACTTTTTTTGTTGGGGGGGGGGGGGGTATTTATCGGGCACTAAATCGTACAGCCTAAAAGCAACATAAGACCAAAAGAACTTGCTTCTGACAAAGTATTCCAAAATACAACAGACAAATTCAGAGGGGCGATAGTAGGCAAAAACAGAATGAAAAATTACCATTGGATATGAGATCGCAAATCACATATTTAATAAAAAATAGTTACTTTAATAAAAAAATAAAGAGATACTTTTTAAAAAAAATAATGAGGACATTCACTCTCTAAACTGGTTTCGAAAATAAAAAAAAGTGCAAAAATTCCAAAAGTATAAAACAGCGATTGTAGACATTAATTTCAGTTATCCAACGCTATCAAATAACTTAAATACTGAAATACAGACGAGATATTTAAAAAATATATATCCCATAGCAGAGTTTCCCCCAGGTTTAAAAAGGGGCAGGACGCTACTTTTCTGAAATGGGCACTTTTATAGTGTTGAATCTAGAATGTAGCGGTCCAAAAAATCCAGAAAAAAAAAACCAAAAATTTGTCAAAAATTGAAAAAAGAGGTAAATTTTGTTGAAAGATCCGAAAAAACGGCAAATATTGTTATAAGATCGCAAAAAAAAAAAAAAAAAAAAAAAACGGCCGATTTTCTTAATAGATCGCGAAAAAATGGCCGATTTTGTTAAAAGATTGCAAAAAACTAGCAGGTTTTGCTAAAGAATCGCAAAAAACGAGATTTCGTGAAAAAATCGCAAAAAAGTGGCAAATTTTGTTGAAAGATGACCAAAAAAAGGCAGGTTTTCCAAAAAATCTCGAAGAAACGCCAATTTTGTCACGCTTAAACACGAAAACACGCACTTTTCAAAAAAGAGGCAAAAAAAGCACATAATTCGTAACGGGAGTGGAATTGCCCCCTCTTTTCTCCATCCCTTTGACAAAATTTCATTTTTTGCGATCTTTTGAAACTGCCGTGTTTTCGGGATATTTTGACGAATTTTGCGTTTTTCGCGAATTTTTGGCGAAATTTGTTATCTTTTGCGAATTTTTTTGACAGAATTTTCCGTTTTATTGCCATTTTTGGACGAAATTTGTTATGTTTTTCATGATGTTTTGAGGAAATCTGCCGCTTTTTCGGGATTTTGTGACGAAATTAGCCATTTCTTCGCAAATCTTGCTGAAAATTAGTCGTTATTTCGCGATTTTTTTAACGAAATTTGCCTTTTTTTGCGATTCCTTGATGAAATAACGCGTCTTGTGAGACGCGTAAGAGCTATTTTTTGCGTTTCGTCGCCGACTTTTTGTGTAATTTACGCACTATAGCGCGTCCGCATCATCGCTGAAGGGCTGCGTCTGTTCAAATGTGGGGCAAGAACGGCGCTATTTTTTTGAATGAGCGACAAGAGGGGCGCTAATTTTTAGATTAGGAACAAGAGGGGCGCTATTTTTAAAACTAAAGGGCAGGAGGGGCAGAGCGCCCCCCTGAAACCCTCTGGGGGAAACTCTGCCATAGGATTAAGATTAACAAACAGGTGTTTTCGCGCGAGTGATGTAGCTCCTTAGCCCCTTCGCGACAGGATAATTTTACGAAATTTTGAATGTTTCGTCACTTGTTTTTAAAAACAGATTTATATTATTAAATCGAGAAAATACTCCGATTAGATAAGGGAAATTTTACAATAAAATTTTACTGGTGGGATAAAAATTGATTCTTAAACCTTTTTGTGGCACGTATACATGTCGCTTGTCCCAAAGGATTAATAGTTTTAAAGAACATTTTCACACTAAAAAGACTACGTTTATTTATGCAATAATACCTTTAAAACACCTCACTTTAAAGAAGAAATGCGATTAAGAATTTTTCTAAATACAATCCATATTTTAGCAATACTTTATTTCCAAAATAACGGACTAGGCCACAAACTTTCTTTTAAAAACCGAATAAAAATTTTCCTCATGACGGCATGCGTTACAGTACTACAACTTCAATCGCTAATTTGGCCAAAAAGTTTATCCCGGTGTTTAAATTATCTTTTCATTAATTCCATTTACAATATCTTTCCCACCAAAATAAAGTTGTGAGCAACAAAGCATTAAAAACTATACTTTTACCTTAAGTAATCGAGACATAACTATTATAGATGAATGTACTTACGCGAAACGAGCACTAATAAGTTACACTTATACTAAATGATTCCTGGAATAGTTGTATTCAGTAGGATAGTAATACGAACGTATGAAGATGCGGTTGAAGAATTCTGGTTAGTTGGTTGGCGAGTTGATTGGACACATAAGAGATGTTCAGCACAACTTACCAGACACTTACCAGAGGGCATGTTCAGCGCAACTTACCGAAGTAACCAATGTTACCGACGAATTGTAGAGCAGTACGAAAGAGAATTGTAGTACCAATGAATACTGTCCTATTGAAATTGAATTGCAGCTGACGTCACGCTTCGCATTGCGTTTCATTTCGTACTTCTCTAGAATCGGTCGTAACATTGGTTACATCGGTAAGTTGTGTTGAACACGCCCGAAGTGACCAATTGCAGTGCAATAAAAATAAGGCGAATTGTGACGTCAACTACACCACAACAAGATAGTTTTCACTGGTGCCACAATTCACTTTCATGCTGCCCAACAATGGGCGTGTTGAGCACAACTTACCGGTCACTTACCGGTGACTTACTGATTGTAGATAAGTACGAAATGAAAATCAAGGTGAAGTGTGACGTCAGCTACAATTCAACAGGATAGTTTTCATTGGTGCCACAATTCGCTTTCGTACTGCCCTACAATAGGTCGGTAACATTGATTACTTTGGCAAGTTGCGCTGAACACGCCCAAATCATTCGGTAACATTGGTCACTTCGGTACGTTGTGCTGAACATGTCCTAGTTTTCGCTGGTGCCACAGTTCACCAACACAGTTAAAAATATCGTGAAAAATTACCATGCTTTTAAAGACTATTTTCTGAAAACGCGCCATAGGCGGTTATGGAGCATTCTCATTTGTCAGAAAATAGATAGTCTTTAAAAACAAAGGTAATATTTCACGATATTTTAAACACTGTAGGTAAATTGTGGTAGCAACGAAAACTATATTGTTGAATTATAGCTGACGTCACAATTCGCCTTGATTTTCCTTTCATACTGTCGTACAATCGGTCAGTAATATTGGTTACTTCGGTAGGTTGCGCTGAACAGGAACATACACTCCTATTCATGTACTTTAGATACAGCTCCTAGAAGATATATCATAGAAATCGGTTTTTCCTGTACGTAGATTAACATACAAGATGAGACACTTCCATAGACTATAATGGTAACGTGATTGCGTTCGCTGCGCATGTACTGACTATGGGAAAGAAACTCCCCATCCTTGTAATATTTTTATTATTGAGTATCTGCAATCATTTTTCTTAAATGTTGCATATATTACGTTTTCAATAAAAACTTATACCGATACATGAACATAGAATAGATATTCTATTTTATATATCTAAATAGCTATTCTGTGTTCATGCACGGATATATGCTTTCCCCCCCCCCTTTTGAACATGATGGATGAACGATCTAAGTGCAACGAAAAACAAGGTAAAAATTTCGTCTCAAATGCCATATAGCAAAAGTAATTGTGCAATACAAAAATATCGAAATATTGCATTCCACAATTCCCAGAAAATTTCATAAGTGTTCACATTTGGCAGGAAATTTTTTATAGCCGATGTTTTATTAATTTATAAAGCTTAACTCATTAAACAATTGTTAGAATAATCTTTTAAAATTATCCATTATTACTTTCTTACAAATACAATAAAAATATTGTTTTTAATGTAAATAACGTACAATCAATTCAATAAAGTTTATACTTTATAATATTAACATATACGAAATAATAATAAAAATACAGATGGGGAAAAATTCCTTTCGACATATTTTTAGAATTATATAAATAAAAAAAGTTAAAAATAAAAAAAGGTACTGACATTACACTCAATAGCATTTCATTCGATATGAATAAGTTAACACTACATCTGAATTTTATTTTTTACAATTTAATCTCAATAACTTAATGTTCATAACAATTGAACGTTCTTAACAGAATTTCATAGGCATTTTCTTTTATATTATTGCTATAATTATCATTTTGTAATTAAAAGATGAACAATACAAAAAAACATAGCTAGATAAATTAATCATAAACATAATATCGTCTGCATCTAGAGCGTAAGAATAGTATTGAAAACAGAGCGTAAATATATTTTTCTTCAGTGCAAGTAAATTTTGGAGGTTTGTAAATTCTTCCCCTTGTTGGTAGTGATGCTATGTACTGTTGCCGTTACAGATTTTGCCATAAATGCCTCTTCGTTAATCCATGTTCCTGTAATGTCAGTGCAATTAGCACATTTTATTGAATAGTGCTATTTCATGAACTGGCATTTTCTTGAAATAGCATAAGAGCTAAAAAATTTATCCCATAAATTTTCAATGATGCTGAATGATAATATGTCGATATGAACGCTATCTGGTAGCTCTTTTCAATGTACAACTTTTAATGTCAGAAATTATTCAATTAATTATAAATTTTGGAAAACTTAAATATAAAATATTTTGAACTGTTATAAGTTTAATTTCTTAAGGAATGTCATGAAATAGATTAATGAATCTCTTTTAAAAGGAGTATCTATATTATAAAGGCCAAACGTATCTGTGCGTAACGCATACGTCATTTTGTAAATGGCAACACTTTCCCATGCAATTTCGGTTTTGTAATTTTCGCTGCTGCAAATATGACACTTCTTAAACATGGCACATTTTTAATTTTTACACCGTCGTATAGAGAAAAAAATGTACTTTTAAATGCAATTTGTTTCAAAGCTGTATTTCAATTTATTTTTGAGACATAAATTTTTTTTAAGTTTTTAGCACCAATTTTGCATTAATGGCAACATTTTCACTTCATTTTCTCCTAAAATTGAAAAAAAAAAAATAAATAGAAATTAAAATGCGTGTCGAATATATCTTCTGTGATCGTGCCAATTTGGAAAATATATCTTTTTTTTTTTTTTTTTTTTTTTCGTTTGCATTTATATCAAACATAAGAGCCTAAATCGATAACTTCATAGTAATAATTTATCTTTATTATAATTTACTGATTACCTTTGCAATATAAAGTTTAATAATTTGGGCAACTGAGTTTTATAAAAATAGTATTTTGTTAATTTTAACTTAAAATAATATTTATTTGAAAATTAGACTGCCCAATATAAGATGCATTATTTTAGTGTAACAAATTTTGTAGGTTTATTTGAATGAGCAGTTCCTTCTGAAACATTATCTTTCGTCGAATTTTGACGGGTTCCACCTCGTATATATAATTTCTAAATCGCTTCAGTTATGAAATAGAATAATTTTTGTTTGCATACGTGTTAAAATAAGAAAAATCCTTATTTCATGTTAATTTGATTTCAAACGGAAATTATTTCTTAGCATTCATGCTGTCATAATGCCTATCAATTTCTTCAATTTGATCACAAATTGAACAGAATTTTCATTGTTACCAGACTGATTTTGTTTTATTTTTATACAAATAAAAATCTCTTTTCTCTTCTGTACTCAAAAGCTTAACCACTGAATCAAGAGGAAGCACAATATAATTTTTTGGGCCCCGTTTCATTCAACTAATGTTTTCTAATTTTGCCTTAAATTCTATATTCTAACAGTATTGATACTATTATAATTTTATGTATAAATTAAAGTTATATTTATAAAGAATAAGTTAAATTAAACATATATTCCAAATTGATACCTTAAAAATTTAAAACTTGTATTTAACATTAAATTATTTACAAGATGAAATATTTACATATGACTATTTACAAAAAAGTCATTTTTGTCTTAAAAAAAAAAAAAAAAAAAAAAAAAAAATGTGGCTTTGGGTTTTATTCCCAATCAGAATATTCTAACATGTCTCGTTGTCTTACTTCTTTCTTTACTGCCCCGCTATAACAACAACCGTTTGTTTTTCTTTTCTTCACTTCAGTTTAAAACGTTGGCACTTAACCATGTCTTATGTTCGGCTGCGTCGCTGGAGTGCCTTTGTCATCGGAGTTGCGATGCGTAGAAGATAATATGCAGGTCTAATAGTAGAGGGGGACTTCCCACATTGATACTATTATAATTTTATGTAGCAATTCTAATTTTAACCTATTTACTTTTTTTGTAAATAAATAGTTCTATAAAGCATCATACATAGATCCAAAACTGTTAACCTTTTTAAAATCTATTTAAAATGTATTTCATACATTCTTTATCGATGAAATGATATTGAACAATTGTGTCAATTCGTGATTTCTAAAGAAACATAATTTATTATTACTTTAACAAGCGTATTTTTTTTTTCCAACCACCTTCGTCGTTCCAAGCCCAAGCTCGCACTCTGATTGGTTGTTGCTCTCGGCACTGTTTTCATGTAACTTGGCCATAATCATACTTGGCGTAGCGATAGATGCTTCCGTCGAGGAGTTTGATTTCCTTCCAAACAGAGTACAAAGTAACTTTTCTCTTGCAGCATTGGATTGGATGGAACGTGTCTTACTGAAAGCTGTACTCTTTAAAAGTTTTTAAACACAAATTTTTACTTTGTACTCCGTTTACTTTGTACTCGGCTCCGAAGGAAATCAAACTCGACGGAAGCATCTATCGCTACGCCAAGTATGATCATCGCCAAGTTACGTGAAAACAGTGCCGAGAGCAACAACCAATCAGAGTGCGAGCTTGGGCTTAGAACGACGAAGGTGGTTGGAAAAAAAAAAAAAAAAAAAAAAATACGCCTTTAACAAGGGAAGTCAATACGATGTTAAAAATAGTCTGTTTTTTAAGTGATAAACATAATAGTCTAAGAGCTAGCAACGTTTTCGTCACCTGATTTTATCAAGGCTCATTTTTTAATATGTTTTTTCATTTTATGATAGAATACGTTTGCTAGCGGTCTGGCAGTCGGGAGAGCTAGCAACGTCAAAAATCACGTCATTTTATCAAGGCTCGTTTTTTTATATGTTTTTACCCTTTATGGTAGAATACGTTTGTAAGCGGTCTGGCAGTCGGGAGACGTTGCGTTTACTTGTGGCAGAAGGGGTTGTGCAGGTCAAAAAGCTTCAAAATCACGTCATTTTATCAAGGCCCAATTTTTAATATGTTTTTCCCTTTTATGGTAGAATACGTTTGCAAACGGTCTGGCACTCGGGTGACGTTGCGTTTACCTGTGGCAGAAAGGGTTATGCAGGTCAAAAAACTTCAAAAATCCGCTATTTTATAAAGGCTCATTTTCTTATATGTTTTTATCAAGCTTAAAAATTACAAGATATTACTCTTTGGACAGCAGACAACCTCTATAATTAATTTTTCAGACACAAATTCGGTTGCAAAGTTAATGCCAGATGTCTTTAAATATGGCAACGAAAGGGCCTGTTCCAAGAGTGGTTCATAATTTAAATTTTATAAAACCTCTTTACGTCATTTTATCAAGCATAAAAATTACAAGATATTACTCTTTGGTGGGCAGACAACCTATAATAAATTTGCTAGACACAAATTCGGTTGCAAAGTTAATTCCAGACGGCTTTAAATATGGCAACGAAAGTGCCTGTTCCTGGAGTAGTTCATAATCTAAAAATTATAAGACCTCTTTCCGTCATTTTATCAAGATTAAAATTTACAAGATATTACTCTTTGGATAGCACACAACCTATAATTAATTTGCCAGACACAAATTCGGTTGCAAAGTTAATGCTAGACGGCTTTAAATATCGCAACGAAAGTGCCTGTTCCAAGAGTTGTTTATATTTCAAAAAAATTATAAGACCTCTTGACGTCATTTTATCAAGCTTAAAAATTGCAAGATATTACACATTAGATAGCAGACAACCTATAATTAATTAGCCAGACACAAATTCGGTTGCAAATTTAATGCCAGACGGCTTTAAATATGGCAACGAAAATGCCTGTTCCAAGAGTGGTTCATAATTTAAATTTTATAAGACCTCTTTACGTCATTTTATCAAGCATAAAAATTACAAGATATTACTCTTTGGTGGGCAGACAACCTATAATAAATTTGCTAGACACAAATTCGGTTGCAAAGTTAATGCCAGACGTCCTTAAATATGGCAACGAAAGTGCCTGTTCCATAAGCGGTTTATAATTTAAAAATTATAAGACCTCTTTACTTCATTTTATCAAGCTTAAAAGTTACGAGATATTACTCATTGGACAGCAGACAACCTATAATTAATTTGCCAGGCACAAATTCGGTTGCAAAGTTAATGCCAGATGGCTTTAAATATGGCAACGAAAATGCCTGTTCCAAGAGTTGTTTAAAATTCAAAAAATTGCAAGTCCTCTTTACATCATTTTATTAAGCTTAAAAATTACAAGATATTACTCTTTGGATAGCAAACAACCTATAATTAATTTGCAAGACACAAATTCGGCTGCATTCGGCAAATTCAGCAATTTTTCTTTTCAATATAAAGTTTACTTAAAAAAAGCTCTTATTTATCAAAATATAAGTTTCTTTTTTAGCTCACAGGCTATCATAGCCTGAGAGCTTATGTGCCCGTCCGTTCTGTATGTATGTGCGTAACGCGATAACTCATGATAAAAATATCCGATCCACTTGAAATTTTGTATGTAGGTATATCCTGACAAGGCGCTTCCCTGATTAGTTTTTGGAGTTCATTCGATATGTATAAGAGGGGGAACGAGGGGCTCATGCCCCCCGTTAGTTGATATAGATGGGATTTACATGCAGAATTAAGTTTTCAAAATTTAGATTAGGATCATTCTGATGAGGCGATTCCGTGACTGTTATTAGGTGTTCATTGAATAAGTATAAGTAGGGGGAACAGGGGTTCTAATGCCCCCCCCCGTTAGTTGATATAAATGGGATTTTCATGCAGAATTAAGTTTTCGTTCAAAATTTAGATTAGGATCATTCTGATGAGGCGATTCCGTGACTGTTATTAGGTGTTCATTGAATAAGTATAAATAGGGGGAACAGGGGTTCTAATGCCCCCCCCCCGTTAGTTGATATAAATGGGATTTTCATGCAGAATTAAGTTTTCGTTCAAAATTTAGATTAGGATCATTCTGATGAGGCGATTCCGTGACTGTTATTAGGTGTTCATTGAATAAGTATAAATAAGCGGAACAGGGGTTCTAATGTCCCCCCCCCTTAATTTATATAAATGGGTTTTTCAAGCAGAATTGTCAGATTTCGTTCAAATCTCTGAATAGTTTTGGAAGTTTAATGGTTAAGTATAAAAGAGGGGGATAACTCTTTTTAAATTATATAAATGCTAAATGGGTTTTTATTAAGAATTATCTAATTTGCTCTGAATTTTGGATATAGATTTTTTATATGATAAAGCATGTCTTTGGTAGTATAGGAGGTTCAATGATTAAGTATAAAAAAAGAGAAAAGGGGAGAGCTGTTTCCCCTTCTTAATTTTTACTTTCTTCTATCTTTACAAGAAGAAAGTATTGGATTCATGAAAATTTTCGACTTCCGGTTTTCGACGGATTTATACGTTTTAGAAGGTCCTGAACACGTTTTGACTATTTTTAGAAAATGTCTGTCTGTGAGTCTGTCCGTCTGTCTGTCCGTCTGTCTGTCTGTCTGTCTGTCTGTCTGTCTGTCTGTCTGTATGTGACAAAAAATTTGTGGGCGCTCTATCTCAAGAACTAATGCTCGAAATTTAATAAAATTTTATATTCAGTTGGACCTTGATATGAATTAGTGCCTATTGGTTTTTGGTGAAAATTGGCCAGCAGGTGGCGCTGCTATACTACGTTTTTCATGATTTTCAAGATTGCTATATCTCAAGAACTAATGCACAGAATTTCACCAAACTTTAGATTCTGTGACCCCTTGATACACATAGACGCTGATTAAGTTTTGGTGTAAATTGGCCAGCAGGTGGCGCTGCTATGCCACGTTTTTCATGATTTTCAAGATTGCTATATCTCAAGAACTAATGCACAGAATTTCACCAAACTTCAGATTCTGTGACCCCTTGATATACATAGACGCTGATTAAGTTTGGTGTAAATTGGCCAGCAGGTGGCGCTGCTATGCCACGTTTTTCATGATTTTCATGATAGCTATATCTCAAGAATTAATGCACAGAATTTCACGAAACTTCAGATTCCGCGATACCTTGAGATACGTAGCCGCTGATAAGGTTTTGGTGTGAACTGCCCTATAGGTGGCGCTGCTATGCTACATTTTGCACGATTTTGCGATAGCTATATCTCAAGAACTAATGCAGAGAACTTCATCAAATTTTAGATTCTGTTACTCTAGAATATATAACATAATTAGACGCTGATTACATTTTGGTATTAACCTTGCAACAGGTGGTGCTGCTATGCTGCCTTTTGCACAGTTTTTCCGATAGCTATATCTCAACAACCAACGCACAGAATTTCATCAAACTTCAGATTTTGTTACAAAATGACATATAACTTAATTACACGATGATTACGTTTTGTTATAAATCCTTCAACTGATGGTGCTGCTGTGCTATATTTTACACGGTTTTTTTTAAACTAGCTATATCTCAAGAACTAATGCACAGAATTTCATCAAACTTCAGATTCTTTTACACCATAACATAATTAGACGCTTTTTTACGTTTTGGCATAAATTGTCCAAGATATGGTGTTGCTGTACTACGTTTTGCAATTTTTGGTTATAACTATATCTTAAGAACTAATGGACGAAATTCCATCAAATTTCAGATTCTGTTAGGTCTTGACATAAATAGATGGTTATTAGGTTTAAGTATAAATTATCCAACATGAGGCACTACTAAGCTCATTTTCTCAGAATATTAATTAAATTTTGCGTTTTAGGCTTTTCGGATACCAGAATCTCATTAGGCTAGGTCAAATGTTCGAGGAAATTCGATAGTGGGTAACTTTAGGGTCACCACGTTTTTTTTTTTTTTTTTTTTTTTTTTTTTTATATATATATATATTAAAATGTACTTATGAGATAGAAGAAAGTTTTGGGATTGACACATCCAACTAGTTTTTTTTTTCGAACGGAATTAACCCTTGAAAATATAAAGCTTTAATGTGCAATTAGTATTTGTAGCCTGTGAGCTCAATGCCTTCAGTTTAACTGGGCAGTATTCTTTATTTAAATATTAGGGTGGGTGCCCCGGTTTTGGCCACACTGGAATTTATTTCTCCAATATTTAAGCTGTGAGTTGATGTTAACAAATTATATGAATTCTTACACCTTAACCTTTCTAAGCGTGCACAAATTTTCATCACATGAAAAGGCTTGTCGGTAAAACTTAAGAAAAATGCAACTTTCGTCAATCAAGCACAAAGTATCACAAATTTACTCAATCAGGCTCTGAAAAAGTGTCGTGCAAAAAATCTGGTGCAGAAAAATAGTGAATCTAATCAATAAGACTCAGAAAAATCCAGGGTTTCAAATTCGGTTCAATGACGTAAAGAGGTCTTATAATTTGTTGAATTATAAACCGCTCTTGGAACAGGCACTTTCGTTGCCATATTTAAAGCCGTCTTGCATTAACTTTGCAACCGAGTATGTGTCTGGCAAATTAATTACAGGTTGTCTTCTATCCATAGAGTAATATCTTGTAATTTTTAAGCTTGATAAAATGACGTAAAGAGGTCTTACAAAATTTAAATTATAAACCACTCTTGGAACAGGCACTTTCGTTTCCATATTTAAAGACGTCTGGCATTAACTTTGCAACCGAATTTGTGTCTGGAAAATTAATTATAGGTTATCTGCTATCCAAAGAATAATATCTTGTAATTTTTAAGCTTCATAAAACATATAAGAAAATGAGCCTTTATAAAATGGCGGATTTTTGAAGTTTTTTTACACCTGCACAACCCCTTCTGCCACAGGTAAACGCAATGTCACCCGACTGCCAGACCGCTTGCAAACGTATTCTACCATAAAAGGGAAAAACATATTAAAAAATGGGCCTTGATAAAATGACGTGATTTTGAAGCTTTTTGACCTGCACAACCCCTTCTGCCACAAGTAAACGCAACGTCTCCCGACTGCCAGACCGGTTGCAAACGTATTCTACCATAAAAGGGAAAAACATAAAAAATGAGCCTTGATAAAATGACGTGATTTTGAAGCTTTTTGACCTGCATAATCCCTTCTGCCACAGGTAAACGCAACGTCTCCCGACTGCCAGACCGCTTGCAAACGTATTCTACCATAAAAGGGAAAAACATATAAAAAAACGAGCCTTGATAAAATGACGTGATTTTTGACGTTGCTAGCTCTTAGACTATAATTATATTACAAATCAGCTTATGAATTAAATTACAATCTATTTTTTGCCTATTAAAGATTTTAAAATTTTGTAAAAGGCATGTTTTCTCTTTGAATTATTTTGCTTAAATTTTGCTGCTTTTTTATTTTGCTTAGAATTTATCTTCTTCCTGGTTTTCTTTTAATTTTACTGGAATATTCTTTATTTTACTATGGCACCAGATTTTGTAACGAGTTTATAATTTTTATTATTCAATAACAGATGCAATTTAAAAAAAAATCTTAAATGATGAGAAATAATGGTTTAAAAATCAAAAATGCTAAATTTATATTTAAATAATGTAACATTGTAGTTAAGTCTCATTGTAGTTAAGTCTCAAGAATTAATGTTTTATTTTCATAAAACTTCAGATTAAGTTAATCTTTGATATAACTTTATGCACATTACTTTTTGGTGTAAATCGCTCAACAGATGACGCTGCTATGCTGCATTATTCATGATTATCGCAATAGCTCTTTCTCAAGGACTAAAGGATGATTTTTTATCAAACTACAGATTCAGACAGTTCCTGATATATATTAATGTTGTTTAGTTTTTGGTGTAAATTGCCCTATAGGTGGTACTACTATGCTGCATTTTTAAATATTTCGTTATAGCTGATTAATTGAATGTTTTTTCAAGGTATTGAATCTAAAATTGACCTCCATTTTATCTCCATAATGTACAGTAATGTTGCAAAAACATGGGCAGTTTGTATTAGAAAAGTACAACTGCGATGAAAAAAAAAAAAAAACATTTTATTACAAGTAACTATGTTAGAAATTGTACATTCCCTCTTGATTAAACTTTGAATTTTTGTAGTTTTTTAAAGCACACTAGAAGCTTATATCTGTATGTAACTGCTTTTGTTAATTCCGCAAATAGCGAGAATTTTCTATTTGTAGTGTTCTGTTTTCATAACTTTTGAGTTTCATTCTTAGAAATATGAAATTACCATATGGAAACATTATTGAATATGGTTTCTTACTCACGAATAGAATACCAGATTTCAGGATAAAAAGAAAAAAATTACGTTTAATTAAACTTTAAAAAAATATTTTTCTGATTTCAGCGAGTAAAAATCTAACAGTCAATAAGTGCTATGCTATTTTTTAGTTGCAGACCTGTGTAAGCCAAACTAAAACTTACAAGGAAGGTCTCCATTGGGGGCATACTCAGAATTTTTTGAAAAAAATACGAATTAAACTACTCATGTAGGTAATAAAGGATCAGTGAAAATTAGCGGCGGAATTACATTATTAGATATGTAAAAAAATAAAATAGTTTGGAGCAATTGGCGTGAAAAGCTGAAAGCGACGCGAGATTTGGCGAGCAGTGCATTTCCTCGCCAAAAGCAGACGATTTTAACGAATCTGAAAATTGGTTTTAATTGACTTCACTGTTAAAAATCTGCAGCATTTACTGCAACGTCACTCCACTACTTTTGCAGAATATCTCTCTTCTGACCAATGAGAATGCTCCATAGCACGGTGAATTGACCGTTTTCTATAAAAGCGGTGGAGTGACGCTGCAGGAAATGGTACAGATTTTTAGCGGTGTTGTATCTTGTGCAATATTGCATTTTGTTGCAACACACTCCACGGCTTGTATATAATATCTCTATTCCAACCAATGAGAAAGCTCCATTTCACGGCTAAGTAACCGTTTTCTATACAAGCAAGGGAGTCCGTTGCAACAAAATGCAGCAGATTTTTAACAGCGTATTTTTCAATTTGGAACATTTTTAATCAATTTAAATTGTGTTTTAAATGATAAAATATATTAATTTCATTTTGTTATAAGTACATATAAAAGTATATGACAAAATTACACTTAAAGTAAAGTAAAAATGCAAAACTAAAATTACTTAAACTAAACTTATTTAAATAAATTGAACATAGAAAGTTTTTTCTTTAAAAAGTATTCGAAGCGTAAAAGCGTATTTTTCAAAATTTCGTTTTTTCGCCAACCGGAGATAAATCGCCAAATAAACGAAATTTTTATTTTTTTACGGACGTTATAAGGAGGTTCCGCCGAAATTTTTTTTATAAACATATATAACTATATGAGAAGAACATTCTGTAATTTTTTCAGATTTTTCTGAGTATGCCCGTATGGAGACCTTCCTTGTTAGTTTTGTTTGAATTTAGATTATAAAACTAAATCAAAACTTTGAATTGAGATTGGAAAGCTATACCAAAACTAAACTTATTTTTTAAAGGAAATAAAATTATAATTGTAAGAAAAAAGTGTAATAATATAAAAATATACATTTTTTTAAACAAACTAGGGGGGCGCCTCCCCCCTGCTCGCTATGCTCGCCAACCCCCCGCGTAATCGCTTCGCGATTCCAAACTATTGGCTACCCCTGCTTGCTGCGCTCGCCAATACTCCATGGTATGAATAAGCAGTTGCAGACCTTTCAACTGATGTGTCACAGACTGGTGTTGTAAAGAAATTAAAAATGTGCCCCCCTGGGGGGCAGAGTGGGAGGCGACACAAAATACATCCATAATATGAATAAGCAGCTGCAGACCTCTCAAATGATATGTCACACGACTGGTGTTGTAAAAAATTGAAAATGTGCCCCCCCTGGGAGGCAGAGTGGGGGTGACACACAAGACATCCATAAAATGAATAAACAGTTGCAGACCTTTCAAATGATGTGTCACACAACTGGTGTTGTAAAGAAATTAAAAATGTGACCCCCCCCTGGGGAGAGCAGAGTGTGGGGGTGACACACAAGACATCCATAATATGAATAAGCAGTTGCAGACCTTTCAAATCTTGTGTAACACGACTGGTGTTGTAAAGAAATTAAAAATGTGTCCCCCCTGGGGAGCAGAGTGGGAGATAACACACAAGACATCCATTATATGAATAAGCAGTTGCAAACCTCTCAAATGATGTATCAAACGACTGGTGTTGTAAAGAAATTAAAAATTTGGCGAAATATTACAGTTATCGCCAAGTTGGCGTCACTTTTGACAACTAATTTTGGTCGCCAAATTTGGCGATATATCGCCAAGTTGGCGACAAACTTGGCGATTGTTGGCGATGGTAACCCATACGGCGATGCATAGACGGAGCCCTTTCCTGATTGGTCTATTCGGCTCATGGAAGGAGGGGACAATCCGGATTCGTTACTTCCGGAAATCTTCCACATCAGCATCATTCCAGGAGTCATTCCTTTTAAGGCTAGTTTTTTTTACTATAGAAGGACAATGGAATTTTTTGAATACTGATATTGATAATAATGACAAAACTGCAACAATTTCTTTAAACTAGTATTATTCTCAAGAATTAATGTTGTATTTTCATAAAGCTTCAGATTAAGTTAATCTTTGATATAACTTTATGCACATTACTTTTTGGTGTAACTATATTTATATAAATGGAATGCATAATTTATTTCATTCCAAACTGCAGACATATTGGCTCAGGTTCTTACATTAGGTCAATTTGTAGTTAAACATGTAACTGAAAAATCATTTCAATAGAGATATGATATAACAAACAATAGCGTTTAATAAAAATTCTTAGGCTGTGGGAGAAAAAAACAAGTTAGAAATTGCACATGAACGTAGCAAATGAGGTGCGTTCGTACGATAACGAAGTTTAAAAAATATTCAGATCTTGCTGATATAGTAGAGCGTACTTCGGATATAGTATAGTAGTCGAAATCTTTGTGTTTCTGTAAATATGCAGAAAGTAATTTTTATTACACCTCAAAAACGTATATCTTATTCATAAAATGTGAAATAGTTGAATATAATTAAAACACGCCCCAAACAATGTTTCCCCATATAGCATTATGTAGTGGAATACTTTTGTGTGGCCCTGTAACTTAATAATAAAAATTCTTTGCATCACAGATTGTACAGAATGCATATTTTAGTATATATTTCATAGATTCATACCACTTATATTATGTTCGAATGAGTAAAACATCATTAAAATTCATTTGAAACTTTTTTCCCATTGATCGTAATGTAATGGAATACTTTTGATTGTCCCTGTAAATGATCTATGCATCCGACTTTCATAACATTTTAAATGACTCAATAAAATTACGTAATAATTATATGTTTTAAATTTCAAACGATTAAAATGCATGTGAAATTTTTTTCCCCATTGACCATAACGTAATGGAATCCTTTTGATTGTCCCTGTAATTGATCTTTGCATCCGATTTTCATTACATTTGAAATGACTCGACAAAATTACGCAATAATTATATGTTTTAAATTTCAAACGATTAAAATGCATTTGAAACTTTTTTCCCCATTGACCGTAATGTAACGGAATCCTTTTGATTGTCCCTGTAATTGATCTATCCTTCCGATTTTCATAAAATTTGAAATGACCCGACAAAATTATGTTATAATTATGTATTTTAAATTTCAAACGATTCGGTTGGGTAGTTTTTGCGTTGTTATATGCGGACGGACAGACAGACAGACAGACGGACAGACAGACAGACAGACGGACAGACAGACAGACGGACAGACAGACAGACGGACGGACTGAGCGACAACAATAGGTGCTACGTATTTACATAATTACGAACGCACCTAAAAACTAAACTTTTAAAAGCAGGCTTTCCTACTTTCTTTTTATTTTGTAATATAAAGTGAAAATAATTTTCATTTAATACAAATAAATGGGAAAAAATGTTTATTATTTAATATTCTCTTAGAAAATATAATTTATTTGGGAGAAATAGTCATGAAAAATCAATTTTTCCAATTTTTCCCGGAAAAACCGGTAAAAAACCAGTTTTTTCCCACCACTTATATTTTTCCGGAAAATTTACATCTCTAGGTATACAACAAAAAATGAGAAAAACAAATGCAGCGCGTCCAGGTATCGAACTCGGATCCACTGGACTAGGTGCGAACATTATTCCGAATGAGCAAATACACCTATTCTTTTCAAAGTAAGTATTTAAGCTGTGTCATGATATTAGAACCCCCCTCCTCCCACTAGAACTAAGGAGCGTTGTAAAAAATCCATTGAGCCAGAGGCAAAGAAACCACTATTCTACAACATATATTAAAATAATCAAGATTGGCCTTCTCCTTGTTAGCTCCAAAAAATAAAGTTAAGAAATTCAAGTTTCCCTCTGACATCTCTGCCTAGTTACTGCTCTTGTGAATGTAGTTGTAACTATTGTGTGCACTTTCTAATTTATTTATCTAAATACCTTCTTTCACCGTATAAAAAGATATAATAGTTTGATAGTATTTTAGAAAATTTCATAATCTATGCGTCTGACACGATTTTTCTTTATTGTTTATTTTGCATCTTATTAGCAATATAGGTCAAATTAGCATTTCGCTATGAGATTTACCTCATTATCAACTAGCTTGGAGCAGTGCGATGTTGCGTCTTTGTTTATCCTTCTGTCAAAAAAAATCTTAAAGCATGTTTATATATTTTTACCTTACAAAATGCATAGTAAAACTAAGCTGACCATAAGCCTCGCTCACTAATAATTCCAAAAGTATTATTAGAACTTAAAAAAAAAAAAAAAAAAAAAAAAAAAGAGCGATATCCGTAAAAAAAAAGAGCGATATCCGTAAACGAACGAGTAAATATAGTTCATCTTTCATTAGTGTTATTCCTCCGCACGGAACACGCTTTCAAGGAAAAAAAATGTTTGGAAATGTGTGGGCGTCTATTGCATCTTTATGACCTTGAGTTAAATACCATTTGCAAAATTCTCGCTGCAGACGCTTCCCAATTATTTTTTCACTTTATCTTTGTGGTTCGTTCTTAAAAAATAAACTTAAAAAAGAAAAAAAAAAGTAGCTCATAAACGTAATACATGCTTTAAAAAGTAAAAAGAAAGAAAAGCAATACTGCTAAACTCATCAAGGTCTCATGGCATCAAATCGCACTGCATTTAAAAAAAATGGTTTTCTTTTCTTTGTGTATTTACTATGTTACACTCTTCTATTTAATTTAACCTGGTTTTTGTATGGAAGGGTGTAAACAAGGAATTTTGTTATGTATTTTTAACCCATTTATTGATATGCTAGAACATACTTACACAACCAGCGGCCCGCCGATACTTTATGTGAGAGGCCCGAGGCAGATTATCATTAATCCATATACTTATATATAATTCAGAGGTGCATAGAAAAGTATTTATGATTTTCAGCGTCGTTTTATGCATTTTCTCGGGAAGATAATTATATACAGTGTCTCACTAAAGTGATGGGACACTTGTGCTTTATAAAAAGAAACTGCAATAAAATAATTAAACATGTGCAAAAATTTTTTGGGTTTGTTTCATATTTAAAGTTAGTAACAATTATTACATAACATATATTTTGTCAAAATATTAAAATATTAATTTAGTAAAAATACAATTGTTCAGAACGGAGCAAAAAATGGCTCACATAAGTGATGGGACACTTACTTTTCAATCAAATATTTATCCAAAAATTTTACTTTTTAAAAGGTTTTAATATTTTGTTGGATTTCCTTTTACTTTTAAAACATGATTTAATTTTTTTGGGATGGATTCGACTAATTTTTTTGTGATTTCTGGAGTGATTTTACCCCATTCTTCTTGAAGCACCGATTTTAGTTGTTGTTTTGAAGAAATGGTGTGTTTGCGAATTCTTGATTCCAAATCTTGCCAAATTTTCTCTATGGGATTTGAGTCTGGAGATTGTGGTGGTGTTTTTATTATTTCAGGACAGTTATACAGCAGGGTCATTGTCCTGGTAGAATTTAAAATCGTTATGAAGGTTCAATTTTCGTGCTGAAGAATTCAAATTTTGCTTTAAAATATCAATATACTTGTACTGATCCATTATACTGTCAATAAAAACAAGATTACCAACTCCAGCGGACGGCATACACTCCCATACCATAACTCCTCCTCCACCATGTTTTACTGTTGGTACCAAGTTCTGTTTGCGAAATTCTTCCCTGGGTTTTCTCCACACCAAGATTCTACCGTCAGAACCAAATATATTAAATTTACTCTCATCAGCAAATATAACTTTATTCCAGTAATCAGAATTCTTATTTATGTTGGATTTCGCGAAAGCTAGTCTGAGTTTTCTATTCTTTTCACTTACGAAGAATTTTTTTCCTGGCTACTCTACCGTGATATCCAGCAGATCGAATTACCCTTCTAATAGTCTCAGTATTAACAATTATTCCATATAATCCTTGTAAATCAGCAGCAACTTTTGAAGCACTATTTCTTGGATTTTTTTTTAATATTTCGAACGATAATTCGCTTTATTCCATTGGATAGCTTTGATGGTCGGCCAGGTCTTCTTTTATCCTGAATCATATGATTCTTTTTATATCGTTTAATGATATTGAAAACTGTTGAACGACTCAAGTTAACTGTTTCAGCAGTTTTTCTAATAGATTTTCCACGTTCAATATGCAAATTAATAATTTTCGAATTTCAGGCGAAGTTTCTTTTCGTTTAGCATTCATGGCTACACAGAGCTAAAAAACACAAAAATTCCAAAACAAACTGGAGATAAATACTGCAGACGATTTTATAAATTATTGCCAATTGCTTTTAAGTAAAAATAAAACCCCAAAAAATATTTTTATTGCTTATTTCAGACGATTTTTGTTGCATATATAATGGTGTCCCATCACTTATGTGAGCTATTTTTTGCTCCGTTCTAAACATTTGTATTTCTATAAAATTAATATTTTAATATTTTGACAAAATGTATGTTATGTAATGATCTTTACTAAATTTAAGTATGAAACACCCGCAAAAAAATGTGTACATGTTTTTTTAATTTATTTGATTAGTTTCCTTTTGTAAAGCACAAGTGTCCCATCACTTATGTGAGACACTGTATATCAAGACAGATTTTAATTGAAAATTGTTTTAAAAGCCCTTTCCTTAGTCAAAAGTTCTAGCATATAGCCCTATTTGTCAAACAGTGATGTACACATTTCTTCACCAATAATAAAACATCACTCCAAATTAAATTTGCTACATTTTTTTTTTTTTTTTTTTTTTTTTTTTCATTGAGCAAAATATTAATTTATTAGAGAAAATCTCCTTGGAAATGCTGCTTTGTTGTAATTCTGTGTTTCGCATCTATTATACAATACAGCTAATACTACTTTTTAGGGTAGAATTTTTGTCGCGATAAAAAAACTGGCACCGAAAACATTTTACAGTATTAATTTCAAACAGCAAATTTTTTTTTTATTTGGAAACAGTGTTATCAAATTTTTGGTGATATTTTTCCGCGATAAATGTTCTACTGGTAATATTAACGTTATTACATTGCATTGTTAGACTACTTATGTTATTTTCAAAATGTTTAAACATTTTTATATGTGTGTTGCGGCCCGCCTAAAGTCAGAAACTTCTACTTGCGGCTCACCTAAAGTATGATTTTTATGTATGCGGAGAAAAAAAGGTTGAGTATAGGGTTTTCACTGGCTTTTGAACAATATAAGCGATTTAGAGAATAAGAAATAAAAAACAGAAGCCAAATGATAAAGAAATGTTAGCAAAATAGATTTGGTGTGAAATACTATAAAATCTACCTTTAACCCCTTATTGTATCCTTTTTTTTTTTTTTTTTTTTTTTTTTTCCAATGTGTTCTAAATTACCATAATTTTTTGTCATTGCTTAGAAAATAGAATTTCAGCGGTTAATTGCTATGAGATTTTGACTATAAATGATAGACAAAATTGATGATTGGCTAGTGATTACTTTGCAGTACTGTAAATGGCAAATTCAACGCCGCATTTCAGAAAAACTTTTCTCGATTTGACGGTTAATTTTAGAGTAATTTTGGTTGTAACTTTACCGCCGCATATAGATAGTGATAGACTGACAACAGAGAAATATTTATCGTATAATCCTTTCGGTGTCTTGGGCTGTTGCAAAACTGAATTTGTGTTGAGTCAATATCTCTAAAAATAATAATGCAAATAACACGGTACGATTGAAGATAAAATGAATGTAAATCACACAGCAACGAGGATAAGAATCTCAACTGTAAAACCACACACAAGAAAAAGAGCAGAAACTGAGCACTCGCAATTTGGCGAGTCAGGTTGTTCACTAACTCTTCAAATTAAGAATTTTGTCGTAATTTGGCGCAATGACGGACGGCAGCGACAACCCTCGTTAAGTATGACTGAGATAGACTGCGTTCACAGGTGTTTCCGATTACAATACAATATTTTAATAGCTTTAGAAATGAATAATACACCAATACAATGGGAGTTTGCATATAATGGAAAAAACTACGCTGTTTTTGTCATGTTTTGGGGGTAAAAAGACTGGCATTTTTAACGCAAGATTTCCAAATTTTTCGCATAGGTCCAGGGCTGGCGATACGCGGAGCGTAGGGGGTGGTCACCCCGGGGCGGAAAGTGAGGGGGGGGGGATTTGTACTACCAACGTGATTTGTTTCTTCTTTTCTTATAAAAAAAAAATAGATATGTTCATATTGGAAAGTCTTTTGGTGACAAATACATACTTTCTCAAATAGCATATGACTTCTTTCTTGGAATCCAAAAGGGGTTACAAACTGCTATACTGTACTGTAGATACATTTATTCGACATCTGTTTTCAAGATATCTTTTGCCCCCCCCCCCCAAAAAAAAAAAAAAAATTATATTATTTAGTTGTTAAAATTAAGCGTTTTAAAGTTGCAAAGTAAATGCAAAATATGTATTCAATAGAATTTAATTTGTGTTTTTACATTTTTCAATTTTGTGACATCTTTCACAAAAAGAAGAGGGGGGGGGGGGACACCAAATTGAAAGTTTTCCCCGATCCCAGTTTTCTTTTCGCAAGCCGCTGAGTATATCAAGTAAGGTATCGTTTTTATTATACATTTTTTGGATTCTGAAACGAGAGATTGACAACATTTGTAAATCGATGCGACAATTTGTTACGAAGTTACAGTAGGTTTTATAAATACAACGATAAATATACTTTATGCGGGTAAAATAGACTTTCCCAATAACAACTGATGGCCGTTCACGAAAATATCTAAAAATAATTTCCAGTTTGCAGTTTCTTTTCTTTTAAAATTCTATCAAAACTTTAAACTATGTTAAATAATGCATAACTTTGTTATTGCATTCATGTGTTGCATCTTTTTTTTTTTTTTTTTTTTTTTTTTTAATTTATTTAACTTATTTAACTCTTAATAACTTTTTTAATATTAAAAATATCTTTAAAAAATTACCAAATAAAAATTTAAATTTACTATTTAAATATAGATATATAACAACATGTTATATTCAGTTATATTTTTAACCCTTTCCGGCACACTGTGCCCAGATATCTAATTGTAGTTCCAAACTTGCAAACGGCATCAATAATATTTTAATACAATTTTGCTTTTACAATGAAAGCTTAAAATAGAGAGTTCTTAATACTGCAAAAAGTTGTTTCTAAATTCCATGGCAGTCGATAATTTCTCACTTTAGAAACATAATTTATCCGCGCCGGAAAGGTTTAATAGTTACCATGAAAGATGGCTCACGATATGATCTTGAGTTTCAACCAATTGTCTCATCTATGTTGTTGATTTTACAGCCAATTTATATTTTTATAGTTATATAGTTTCCAATTATATTTGTAATCAAGCAATTTTATTAATGCC
Source organism: Maratus speculifer (assembly GCA_964019185.1). Classification (NCBI taxonomy): domain Eukaryota; kingdom Metazoa; phylum Arthropoda; class Arachnida; order Araneae; family Salticidae; genus Maratus; species Maratus speculifer. The sequence goes on along the minus strand of OZ025296.1, from coordinate 72,278,264 downwards.
TTGAAGACCTTAACTCCCTGAACGACCATTTTTTCATGGAACGAAATGTATCCCCATAGACTTAGTACTAATTTTGCCTCCATTCAGAGACCATCCCAGTTGAACTCCCCCCCCCCTCCCCCAAGAACGACCAACTTTTTTGAAGGAAATGAAACAAATTCCGTTTTTACCGGGTCGCTTGAAAAATTTATTACAAGTAAGAAAAATCATCCATTAAGCATAGATTATGAAGCCCTTTCCAACAGTTCATGAAATCTTTAACAAAACTTCGTTATTTAGGGAAATAAGAATATATAGATGTAAATTTTTCCATTTTTCAATATTGGGTGAAAAAACTCCGGGCCAGGATTCGAACCAGGGATGTATTGGCTGAAGCCGCCAATGCTCTACCAACTGAGCTATCCCGGACACGAATATTGGACGACTATTTCACCCAATTAACCTCAACGATCACTTTATCTGGTCTGATACTCTGGATCAGTTCAACAGAATAAATCGAAGGTCAACATATGGAACTGCAGAAAATCGCTGCATTCGAAATTACATTAGATTAATTTTAGACTTTTTTCACCCAATATTAAAAAATGGAAAAATTTACATCTATAATTAATTTAGATTGAATAATCGTGTTTCTAAAATTAATCTAATGTAATTTCGTATGCAGCGATTTTCTGCAGTTCCATATATTGACCTTCGATTTATTCTGTTGAACTGATCCAGAGTATCAGACCAGATAAAGTGATCGTTGAGATTAATTGGGTGAAATAGTCCTCCAGTATTCGTGTCCGGGATAGCTCAGTTGGTAGAGCATTGGCGGCTTCAGCCAATACATCCCTGGTTCGAATCCTGGCGCGGACTTTTTCCACCCAATATTGAAAAAATGAAAAAATTTACATCTATAATTAATTTAAAGATTGAATAATTGTGTTTCTAAAATTAATGTAAGGATATATAGTCAACTATACCCAAGTATGTATTCCAGTGCTTTTTAACAGCCATGTATTTCATCTGTCAGTTGATATAATGGGAAAATTTAGTTTAGCAAGAAAATGCCTAGTAGCTTGAAATTTCTTTTCCAGTAGTTTATACTAATAGATGAAAACATACTAGAATACTTTTGTTGAGCCCTGTAGTTTACTTTGTACCTTTATAGCACGTCAGCATTAAGCTAAAATTTATTGTAAACTAAAACACCTTTAAAACCACAGAAATCACATTCTCATAAATTATCATTCATAGGCTAATATTCTTTGCGTGTCCCTGTATATCATTTTATCTATATTTTGGAAACATTTCTCAGTAAATTGAATACAGTTCAGCGTAAAAATGCATAACTTATTTAAGAACCACGTTTAAGTAATTTACGCTCATATGCAGTAACGTTGGCGAGCTCTTTTGAGTAGCCCTGTATATCAACTATAACATTTATACATACCATATAATGTGCATATATTTAGTGAAGCCTAAACACGCATATCATAATTAAAATTCATTTCATCCATCCATCGGCCATCATTGGATACATATTTAGTACTTCGGAAAGAATATACTATTTGAAATCTTTTGTATCGTCCTGTAACCAGTGTTCTCGCTGTCGCTCGCCAATGCGCCAAATTGCAACTAAATTCTTCATTTGGCGAGTAAACAAGCGATCAGATTCGCCAAATTGCTAGTGCTCAAATTTTGCTTTCTTTTTTTTTTTTTTTTTTTTTTTTTCGTTTTTCATACATATGCATTTTTACATATTTTTAACATATACATTTTTTTAACGTATTTGTCGCGAATAGTTGAATTTAGATTGATAACAATCATTGTCGCAATTATAAAAACTGAGGCTATTTTAGAACATAATGAAAAAAAAGGGGGTACATTAAAGGATTAAAGATAATTTTTTTTTATGCTACACGACAAATCTATTTGGCTAACTTTTTTTTTCATTTGGCGAATGTTTATTTTTAATTAGCCAAATTACTAAAGTTGGTCAAATGTCAGCGAGAACACTGCCTGTAACTGCTATATACTTCATATTATGCAAGATAGTATCGTATAATTTATATTAAACTTCAATGACATATACCAATTTTATTAGATATGAAACCGTTTAATATATTTAAAATATGTTGCACACAATACCCCCCCCCCTTTACCATTATCTAATGAAATTCTTCTGTGCGGCCCTGCAAATGAATAATAGCTACATTTTCACTGCATATTTTACACAATGCATATTTTATTGCATTTTGAGAATCCATATAAATTTGAATATGTTTGACCAGGTATAACACCTTTAAAATTCATTGGAAAAGATTTTTTCCCATAGGCCATAATGTATTGGAAAACTTTTGACTATCCCTGTAAATAAAATAATCATGGTACAAACTTCATTTTCAATAGGGCTCGTGCTAGGGTAAATATCAATAACGTATAAAAATTTCATAGCAATCAGAGTATATTTACGGTAGTTAGAGCGCGTGACAGACGACCATCCGGACAGACAAACCGAATGCACAAGCACTTTTCAACCTTGTTGAAAAGTGCTAAAAAATGATTCAGAAGAGCGCGTTATAACTTTTAAGCTAAGTTTAGATATTTTTTTTTTATGAATTTCACTTTGATGACAAATTAAAAATTGCGGTCAATAAATTTCCCTGCCTTATTCTGTCAGAAAACTCTCAAAGAAATAGATAAATTAATGAAATCGTCATTATTTCTTCCCGGCCAAAAAGTTTTATTTATGAACTTCGAAAGTACAGTCGACTCTCGTTAATTCGAACTCGTCGGGACCACAAGAAATGTTCGAATCATCCGAAGTTATGCAATGAACTTATTGCAACAGTTTAATAAGAAACATAATAATTACAATGTGAATATGCACTAATTTATCTGTCTGCATCAGAGAAAGAAAAAATATGAGCCCCCCCCCCCCCCCCCCTGCATTTTCTTGAGCTCCACTTCCGTATTATTCACTTCTAGCTACGCCCTGAGTTAAATATTTCTTCCTTGGTATTTACGAGAGTTTAATCTTGGTAGTTATGTGAAGAAATAGTGTAGCATTTGTACGGCATTGCGTCAAAATTTTTATCCATTATCGGTAGTACCTATTTAAGAAGTTTTCATTTAAGGGTGTATTCCGATTCAAACTGCTTATTTTCCGATTTATTTATTTATTTATTTTTACTCTCAAATGCATCAAACTGGCAAATTGTCTTATTTAGAAAGTACATAAGGTACCGTGATTATAAATTTTTTGATAAATGCAGAAAATATTGCAAAAATTGCAACCAAAGTTCACTTTTTGAACCAAATTTTCTGAAACGTGATATCCGAGAACGAAAAAAAAGGGTCATTCTGAGAAAGTAATTGTTCGTAAATCAAATTCTAATGAATTGAGCGTAAAATGATATTACACGGCACCTTATACATCGCTTCAAAAATCCCCTCAGCAAGTTTCATGTTTCTACTTTTAAAAATAAGTCTGAAATTGTATCGGAAAATTTTGAGCTGTTGATGGTGGAAAAGCATTTTTTCGAATACACCCTTAAATCTTACATTTAGAAACTAGTCGTTGGGGGTCACCGTAATACTTACACATCATGGATATTCATAATATAAAATATGAAAATAAAAATGTAAACCATTTATAAAATTTATTGCAATTCCAAAATAAAATTTAAACGTATGTTTAAATATTTTTTCAAACATAGTAATACTTTATTGATGGATTGCCGATGATCCAATTTTGACAAATTATATAAAACGCCAAACTACTCAAGCAGTACCGAATTGCACAAAAGAAACATCCTTATAACTTATACTCCATATTAATTTACTGCGTCGGATTAAGCGTTTATATCCTATTAAAATATATCTTTGAATTGAAATTTGAATGAAATATACAGGGTCATAAAAAATCGAAGAGTGTAGAAAATAGGATTACAAATATCTCAGCAACTAATAATCCGATCGACTTCGTTTTTAATGCAAAATTTGTGTTAGTTTATTATCTTTTACATCCACTCCTTAAATATAAATATATATATATAAAACTTTTTATATACTTTTCATAAGAACGAATATTTCGAGAATCCGAAAAAATAGTTCCGGATAATCGAGGTTACTGATATTAAATAGGCTTTTTCCCATTCTTACATACTAAGTATACACCAAATTTCAAGTCTCTATCTCAATTTCTTCGGGAGATAGAGCAGACGGACGGCAATTTTTTTTCCCTAAAAAATATGTTTTTCTGAATCTCCCGTGCCACAGACGTGGAAATCCGTCAAATAAAATTTTGATTTTTAAAGCGATTGCAAGATTTACCCAATAACTACGTATGATGGGTAAAAATAAAAGACAAGCAAGCAAACAAACAAAAAACAGATAGTAATTAAAACCCATTTTATAGCTTTTTTTTTTTTTTTTTTTTTTTTTGATAATAGCAATTACAATAAAATGTGGAATTCACATTCGAAAAATTTTCCTTATATTATTCTCTTAATATATATATATATATATCCTTATATTATTTTCTTAATAAATAAATATATATATATATATATATTAAGAGAAAGAACATATTTTGTAATTTAGTAATTTTGTTGTGTTTTGTTTTTATTTCATTTAATTTTGGTTTTATTGTGTTAGTAGCCTCAAATTCATAATATTTTGCGTTTTCACGGCTAATACGAAGATCAACCCACGCACTCCATTTGTAGTTCCAAAATATTTGGGCCTGAGGATTCTGCTTTGATTTTGCAAATTCTATTTGTATTCAGTTATTTCATTTTTTTTCTCCCTTGTATAAAGGTAATTTTCTATTAAATTCAATGGTTCATACATTGTAATACAATTAATGGATATATATATATATATATATATATATATATAGAGAGAGAGAGAGAGAGAGAGAGAGAGAGAGAGAGATAAATACATGCATCAAATTAACACGCACAACGCTAGTGATTAAAATTTCTTTGACTAATGGCAATGTTTGCAAATTAAAGTTGCGGTTTAATGTTGCTTTCAAAAATAAATATAAAAATCAACGCATTTTACTTTTGCTTGAGATAACAACTGAAAGAGTGTGTTTTAAAAAATGCCCATGACGTGCAATAACGTAGCAGTCAGCAACAGAAGTTTCAGATAAAGATAAAATAAGTTCCGGTTTTTCCTTGTAAGATGCTTTTTTATTTCTTTTAATTTATGAAAGTCATAATTGGTGTTGTCAGGTCGATTGTCACCTAAAGCTAGACATCTGCTACTAAATCGAGACATAAAAGTTCAGTAAATCGTATCAAAACAGCCTGTCTATAATGTATATATGGCTAAAATGTGGAGTTTTCTTTTAAAAAAAAAAAAAAAAAAAAAAAAAAAAAAACTGTCTATAATGTATATAGTTAATATGTAAAGTTTTCTAAAAAAAAAAAAAAATTATTGCAATGCAAAATCTTTGCACAGGCCGACTGGTAATGTAAATAATATAACAATGTAAATAGTAATGTTACATAATGCAAATAATATAATAGCATAATAATACAGTAAAACTCCGGTATCCGAAAAGCATGGGACCGAAGCATTTCCGGTTACCCGTGATTCCATAGAAATTTTCGGATAACCGGGGTCCCATAGGAGTTTTCGAATAACCGGATGGATTATGGTGAAAACTTGTTTAATGAAAAGCTATGATCGTAATTTAGAACATCGTTGTAATAAAAATGTGTTGGTCCCGTATTCAAAGCACCCTGAATTACAAACCAAAATTACTAGCCGCTCCAACAGCAAGGCGATAAATAGTTGTTCTTTGAAAGGTGGAGTAATAAAACAGCATCGAAACGATGCAAAGTTGAAAAAAATAAATGAAATCTCGTACGTATCTAGCTAATAAGAGAGCCCGAAATTACGCAGTAAACCAAATCAGTAAGTTAACTTTGTTTATTTCATAGAGGGCATGCTTTTTTAACACTATTTCTACCAATGTCCAATAAGACCTTTCAAGGTTTTGATTTTTAAATATTTCGCTTCTAATTTTTAAAGCTAATAAGCATTAACACAACTTTTTAAATGTATTAAAAATAATTCGAAATCTTTTTTTTTTCTTTTTTACAAATAAAATAGTGATCATATCAAAATATGCTCAAAGATGTAGTTTGACATCGGTAAAAATAGTATTGACAATCAGATTTTTCAGATTAAAAAAGGACTAAGGAATTATAAGGTCTTTCGGTTAAGATGATTTTCGGATAACCGGGATCCGGATAATCGGGGTTTTACTGTATAAATTAGAATGTGTTATACCGTATTTCTCAGTGTATTAATCACACGGTACAACAATAAAATTGTCTTTGAAGTGAAAGTAGGCAATTCTATAGGTAATTAACTCGCTGAACAAGAATATGACTATGAAAAACCGTCATTGACTCTTGTTTTGGAAATACAAGCTATTACAAAATTCAGCTATTTACCAAAGATGTGTATTTTAAAATTAATATTTAACTAGTCAGATGTGGCAATCCCAAAACTTTCTTCTATCTCTTGCATGTTAATACTTTAAAATTCGCTATCACATTACCAAAATTAAATGGCAATCTTTTGGCCATTGTGAAGATTCTAATGGTAAGAAATTCCATGCATTATCACTAGAAATAAGACTTACTAATATCACGAAAAATGCAGAATGAAAGAGCCACCTGTTGTGCGATTTACACAAAAACACAATGAGCAATAATATTTGTCAAGGTGAACCTGAATATGAAGTTTGATAAAAATTCGTACATTAATTCCTGGGATAGAGCTATTGCAGGAATCGTCAGATATTCAGAATAGCAGCGTCACTTATCGAACGAATGACACCCATACGTATCACACCATACCAAGGATTACCTAAATCTGAAGTTTGATGAAAATCCGTCGATTAACCCTTTGCGGCTCAGGACAAATTCATTGCTTAAGTGTAGAAATTAATGACTGACACCGGAATTTGAAAAGAACTTTATTTGTAAATAAGAAAACGCTATATATTTCACGCATTCATTAAACCGTAAATTTTTTTAACGAAATTTCGCCAAAAATTTTGCCAACGTGGTGTTTGAGAATTAAAATTAAGTGGTATATCTATGAAACCGCTGCGCCGCAAGAAGTTAATGATTGAGATACAAGTATTGCAGAAAACGTGAAAGACGATCACCTGTTGAGCTATTTTCAATAAAATGTAAACAGCATCTATTTATGTCAAGGACTAACCAAATCTGAAGTTTAGTGAAAATCCGTGCATCAGTTCTTGAGAAAACAAACAGCGCCATCTTTTAAGCGATTTACATCAAAATATAAAGAGCATTCATTCATGACGGGGACTAACCAAATATGAAGTTTAGTGGAAATCCCTGCTGTAGTTCTTGAGAGAGAACTTTTTCGGAAATTGTAAAAAAGGCAGCATAGCCGCGACGCCTGTAGAGCTATTTACACCAAAAACTTATCAGCATCAATATATACCAGGGACTACCTGAATTTAAATTTTTATTAAATTCTGTGCATTAGTTCTTGAGATAAAGCGCACACAAAATTTATGTCACATAAGGATCAAACTCACAAACAGACATTTTGTAAAAGTTTTTTTTTTTTTTTTTTTTTTTTTTTTTTTTTGATTCCTAAAACGAGTAAATCCGTCAAAAATCGGAATTCGAAAATTTTCACCAATAATTTTTTCTTGTAAGGATAGAAGTAAAAATATATATGAAACGTAATCTATATAATTTTTTTGCAGAAATCGATTTCCAGAAGCGTCAAGTTTGGGAATCTAAAATTACAGCTCATTCCACCAAATATTTTTATGTTATGTTAAAAAAATTACCCGCATTGCAATTTGTTTTGGAACAGTATTAAAAAGGCATTTATGAGTATAAGGGTTAATTTGTTTCTATATAGAAACGCATAAAATTTGCAGGTGTTGTTGAGAAATTATCTAATTGTACTCATTTTCCCGTTACTTTTTTGCAAACGTACAGCAGAATCCCGATAATTCGGACTCCGTTTATCCGGATCTCCGTATAATCCGGATCGGTTTGGTCATTTTTTTTTCAAGTTTCAGAAGCGATTGGCTAATTTCCATAACATTAACTTGTTTCAAAGTCGTATTCTGAATATATAAATGGGTCATTCCATGCCAAATCAACCAGTGACTCAACCTGACCCTTTCCGATTTCAATGAAACTACTAGGGATCATTCTCTATAATGATATAAATTAGAGCATATTTTTATTTATCACTTTAAATTTTTATACAATTAATTATTTAAATTTTGAAAAGTCATTTTTTGACTTGCATAAATATTTTCAATTTTGAATTTCTCAAGTTCTATCAAACATAGAAAATTTTATGACCACTCATTTCAAAGAGGAGTTTATAAGGTTTAATTTGATATGCTAGTCGACTATGTATAGTTAAAATAAATAAAATTTTAAATTTTTTAAAATTTAAAATAAAAAAAATTTAGATAGTCATTTTTAAAAATTTTGAAAAAATTGTATGTTTGTTGTAATATTATAAGCTTTAAATTCTGAAATTTTAATTTACCATTAAAATAGCAATTTAATTCTGTCTATTTTGTTATTTATTTATGATTTGTATGGTAATTTTTAGCTTTTATTTAATAACTCCTGATCCCATTGAGATCCCACTATAAAAATTTCAGAATTTAAAGCTTATAATATTACAACAAACATACAATTTTTTCAAAAATTTTAAAAATGACTATCTAAAAAATTTAAAAATTTTAATTTTATTTATTTTAATTATACATAGTCGACTTGCATATCAAATGAAACCTTATAAACTCCTCTTTGAAATGAGTGGTCATAAAATTTTCTATGTTTGATAGAACTTGAGAAATTCAAAATTGAAAATATTTATGCAAGTCAAAAAATGCCGATTTTTCAAAATTTAAATACTAATTAATTGTATAAAAATTTAAAGCGATAAACACAAAATAAAAATATGCTCTAATTTATATCATCATAGAGAATGATCCCTAGCAGTTTCACTGAAATCGGAAATGGTCAGGTTGAATATTGAATTTTTTTGGTTGATTTGACATGGAATGACCCAAATACTTTTTCTAAAATCTTTCCGGAAGAATTAAACAAAGCAAACATTTTTATTGTCTATAAATATTCAATAAGTTTAGCATAAGGCAATTTTCTATGAGAATGTTTTATTTTATTTCATTTTTTTCTAATTCTCTGGATAATCCGGATTGGGTCTGGTCCCAATTAATCCGAATTATCGGGGCTTTACTGTAATAGATCCTTCAGAAAACAATGTTTAAGTGGGCGCTTTAAGCCGAATTTCTGCGCGAAAGAAGAATAACCACTCGAACAGGGGGGAAAGTTGCTTATAACTCGATAGGTAAATTATTGATCAAAAAATGGAAAACACATTTCGATTCCAAATCGTTTCCATAGCCAGATCTTCCAATTTTACATCTTTCCGTTAAAAAATTAATTTGTAAATTGTTAAAATGTTTTGGGCTTGCTCAGCAGAGCAGTTAAGAACAAACAGCCTTAAAATAAGAAGCATACATCGAGATTTCTTCACCGTTGGATACCTAAATCTCTGATATCTAAAAATGAAGTTAATTGAATTAAAATTTGATGTCAAATTTAGATCTTAATCCTTTTTGGACGCTAGCTTTTAATAGAACATGGCTCTAGACTAAATTGTTCGTATTCAGTGAATATTCGCAGGGTTGGCCCAAATGACTATTTTTGTACCACTATATTTTTAAAATAATTTAAGAAAATTTCTTTTGATTAGGTAATAACATTGATAGTATGCTCAGCCACTCCTCATATAAGAGCACTTGCTTACCACATTACAGAGGAGCCATGTAAATAAAGTGCATTCATATCATAATATGTATTTTGTATTGCGTTAAAATAATAAAATTGTCAGAATAAATAAAAATTGAGAAAAAAAAAATTTGCAAAATAGGGGAGCACAACCATTTTAAGAGAAGGGCCACTTACAAATATGTCTGGGTGGTCGCGGGACACATCAATAACATGGAGATAATTCAATTTAGAGAAGGGGATCTGTGGCCAGGGTTCTCGCTGTCGCTCGCCATTTCGCCAAATTGCGACTAAATTCTTCATTTGGCGAATAAACAATCAATTAGATTCGCCAAATTGCTAGTGTTCAATTTGTGCTTTTTTTGTGTGTGTCAATTGCTAATGCTTTTTTTTTTTCTCTCTCCCGTATTTTATACATATGCATATACACGTATTACCAATTTTATACATTTTTTTTTTTTCAGTATGTTCTAAAATAACCTAAAGTTTTATAACTGCGACAACGATTGTTATTACGATATAATTATTTTTAATATATTTGTAGCGGATAGTTGAAATTAGATTCATAACAGTTGTTGTCGCAGTTATAAAATTTCAAGTTATTTGAGAACATATTGAAAAAAAGTTGGTACATTTAAGAATTAAAAATACATTTTTTGGGGGAGGGGCTACACGGCGAGTTTATTTGGCTAGTACTTTTTTCATTTGGCGAATGTATTTTATTTTTAATTAGCCAAATTACTATCGTTGGTCAAATATCAGCGAGAACATTGTCTGTGGCCTATAATCGGATAAAAAAATATGGTTTCAGCGGGGAGTGGGGTTACTCCTTTAACTCTTTCCGGCACGGGCAAAATCTGTTAGTAAAATGAGAAATAATCGACTGACACCGGAATTCACAAGCGAATTTTTTAGATATTTTGAAATCCTTAATTTAAGCTTTTGTTGTAAAAGCAAAAATTTTACTAAAATATTATTGGTGCCGTTTCCAAGTTTGGAATTAAAATTAGGTATCCCAGACCGGGCACAGTGTACCGGAAAGGGTTAAATTCGCTTACCCAGATAAAAATTTAATTCAGTTGGGAAAGATATATATATAAGCAAGTTTTATATTTTTATATATAGCAAATATAGCAAGGATTTTTTTGAAAATGAAAAAATATTACTTGATTTTATTCAAGAAAATAAATAGTTTTGTTTTATAAAAAAAAAAAAAAAAAAAAAAAAAAAAAACAAGCATAAATGGCTGGAAAAAAATGTGAATCTTATGAATGAAGAAGAGAGGAGTCTATCAGCAAGATTTCTCCATGTCTGATCAATGAAGTTCCCGATTTTCTGTGCCCGATCAACGATGAGCATATAGAATAAAACTTATCTAAGGCAGACTACTAATTGTCTACTACAGAAAATTTTCTTAGTTGCCATTGATTCCGCCGTAGACAGAGTTTACTGCATATCATTTTCAATCATACCACGAAATTTCTGGGTGAAATGTGTTTATCCGACTGTTTCACGCAAATCAGATTGGCAGCTATATAACTCAAAAAAAGGCAAAATTATACATTTAAAATTGCATATTTATTTGAAGATAATTGTCCTAATTAACATACTTATTTAAAAATAACGAAATAGATCAATGTGAAAAGAATGTGAATATAAAGAACTCAAAAGAAAATTACAATTAAGAAATGTAACAAATTTCTTCACCGTATTCAACGTAGACTACCAGGAGATTTAAAAAAATATATTCGCGCCGAAATGTATGTTCATAAATACATATCAATACCGTATTTTCCGGTGTTGTGATACACCGGATATAAAATCAGATATGTGACAATCGCGGTTGGTTGCTGTTACAGTTGTTATGAGATAAAGCGTCCATCTTTTCCTTGCTATTATCATTTACATAATTTATCATTTCCAACATATATTTTGCAATTATTAAAATTTTTTATTGTTATATGCCATTACTGTTATTATAAAATATATGCATTTAAAAAGAAAAAAAAGTTAAATTTGGAGAAAAATTTCTCTATGACAATGCAACGGAAGTATAAATTATTGTACTTTGAAATACTTAAAGAAAAAAATATCGATACAAAGATTATTAATATTTTAAACATCTAAAAGCTCTTTAATAATATTTTTAGATTACCTAAGTTCTCGGAAATTCTTCATCGATAGCACTTACCAGAGCACAATTTCGCAACATCATTCAGAAATCCCTTTAGGGGAAAACTGTTTGAATTCAGTTCTTTAAATAATGACTACTTCCAGAAAAATCAATGTAATACTATATATTTTTTGTTTTAATCTTATATCACATTCAGTTGCGCTAACTTTTGAAAAATATTGAGTTGGCTCAAAAATATGGGATGGGCTCAAAAATATTTTGGTAAAATGGTATGACCAATTTGTTTTTCATTGAATTGCAGGGCCGTAACTATAAACTTGGGGGCTCCGGGACAAACTAGTGAGGCCCCTCCCGCCCAAGGCAAATTCGCAGTTTTTTTTTTTTTTTTTTTCGCACGCCACTATTTAAACATACACAGCATGATAAGCCTAAAAAGGTGAAATATAAATTTTGATTTTTTTTTTCGATTTTATTTAAGATAAAGAAGAAAGATTTTCTAGAATTTTTTTAGATGCTTTTTATATTATTCAACCGATCAGAAGCCTATATTTTTTTCCTTATACTAACTTCGGTGCAATCAGCGCAACATGACACATTCCGCTCGACTTTCTGCTGTCTACTCTAGAGCTGCTTTTGCATGCAAAGCATATGGAGCGTATCAACGGACACGTAGAATCATTTACTCTAGCACTTTGATTTTTTTTTTTATTATTATTATTATCAATTTTGAGCTAAGTGCTGGGCATTTTATAGGAAGTTAGACGAGAAACTAAAATGAATAGTTTTTTTAACCACCAGTCTGGGGCCTCTCAGGCTTGGGGGCCCCGGGGCAGTGCCCCGGCGGTAATTACGGCCCTGATGAATTGTGAAGAGATGGTGAAAGAAGAAATTTAAAATCAGACCAACATGCTTTAATAAAGTTGCAATTTTATTAAATTAAATTATATTTGTATGCATTTTTCCTTATAAAAACACTACTACGCATTGTAATATCATATTATAAACATGACTGCAAACTGAAATAGCAGAAAGTTAAACATGAATTTAAGTTTAACATTTCAGTTATTTGGGATTTATGGGTGTCAGTCGATAATAAAATACATGGTCATTAGTAAAATAAATCCTGTCAAAAACATGAATGTGAAAGAATGCCTAGTTCGTTAAAGGTTTCGCTAATAAAAAAAGTGAGATCTAACTGCAAACCAAGTTCTTTCGGAGCTCCTTAAATCATAACTCTTGTCATGCATAATATTATTCAATTGCTTAAAATGATTTGTTATGTTACTTGTTATTCAATTGAGCGGTTTAGCAAGTTTTCTCTTATTCAATTTTTTCTATTTAGTTGATCAGAAATTAAAGTTGATCCCTTCCTTAACTTATCAATACCTTAACTTCAATATACTTATTCGAACACTCGATTGACTAGATCTTTGCCAATCAGATTCCAGATTAAATTATACTCCGACTCAAAGATTAAAGTTGGTAACTGAAAACTTGCCAAGTCGCTCTATTGAATAACAAGTAACATAGCATATCATTTTAAGCAATTGAATAATATTATGCATGACAGGAGTTATGATTTAAGGAGCTCCGAAAGAACTTGGTTTGCAGTTAGATCTCACTTTTTTTATTAGCGAAACCTTTAACGAACTTGGCATTCTTTCACATTCATGTTTTTGACAGGATATCATTTTTTGTCAAATAAGTTGACATTTGTTTCCTTTTTGAAATAAATAGGTTAAATTAGTTAAATATTAATTAATCTTTCAGCATTTTCCTGCATTTATTCACTGTTTTTTTCAGTCAAATTTAAAAATTTAACCATTAGGATGTTATGTTCCTTTAAATTCCACTAATAAGGATGTTTCTTTTACGTGATTGGGTACTACTTGATAATTTCGTCGACCAAAAACGTTTGTAGCCAACTTGGGGAAATATCGCTATATTGACGACAAAAATTACGCACCAAAATTCATGCTAACATGGCGCTATTTCTGGTATTTTGCCAAATTCCCATAGATTCCCATTGTAATCTGGTAATTTATCCAATAATTTTGTTAGAGCAAGGACTGTCGCCATCATTTTGGCATCTTTTTTCTCTTTAAATCGGTTCGCTAACTACCCAAGATTGCTTAAATATTGCCATTTAGAAAGTTTTTAGAACGCTTTTCGCGCATTTTTACCCCTTTTAAATTTTGTATTTGTTAACAAATGTTCTTAGTGATCATTTATATCTTATAATTAATGAACATGCCAAATTTTATATTTACAGGCCCTTAACATACAGACATCGCATTTTTAATACGCTTTTTGCTCTTTTACCCCCTTTGGATTAGTGGAATCAACATAAGATATAGCCTATATTGGAGCAAGAACTATCACCATCATTTTGATATCATTACTTTTAAGATCGGTTTGTTGTTTGCTGAAATTGCTTAAAAATCCCAATTTAGAACATTTTTAGAACGCTTTTTGCACATTTTCACCCCTTTTGAATTCCGTATTTTTTATCAAATGCCCTTGGAGATCGTTTATATCTTATAAATAATTAACATGCCAAATCTGATAGTAGGTCCTTCAGTAACACAAAAGTTGCATTTTTAGAATGTTTTTTGCTTCTTCACCCTCTTTTGGTTAAGTTAATGGTATACGCATAAAATATAGCCTATGTTTGAACCGGGGCGAATGCCATAATTTTGGTATCATTAATTTTGAAATCGGTTCGGTGGTTTCAGAGAATAGCCCCGATACTCGCCAAAAGTAACGCCAACTTGGCACTATTTCTGATATTTCGCAAAATTCCCATAAACTCTAAAATGCCAAACTTTATGTTTCCAGTCCAGTCCTTTAATATACAGACATCGCATTTTTAGAATGTTTTTTGCTCTTTTACCCCCTTTGGGTTAGTGTAATCGACATAAGATATATCCTGCATTGGAGCAAAGACTGTCATCATCATTTTGATATCATTACTTTTAAGATCGGTTTGTTGTTTGTTTTAAAATTGTTTTAAAATTGGTATTTAGAACTTTTTTAGAACGCTCTTCGCGGATTTTCACCCATTTAAATTTGATAATTTTTAGCAAATGTCATTAGTGATCATTTATATCTTATAAATAATTAACATGCCAAATTTTGTGCTTCTACGCCCTTCAGTAAAACAAAAATCACATTTTTAGAATTTTTTCGCTTCTGAACCCTCTTTTGGTTAGTGGCACAGACATAAGATATAGTCTATGTTTGAACCGGGGCGAATACCATCATTTTGGTACCATTACTTTTGAAATCGATTCGGTAGTTTCGGAGATTAGCCCTGATACTCGCCAAAAATGGCGCCAACTTAACACTATTTCTGGTATTTTGTGAAATTTTCATAAACTTCCATTGTAATTCAATAATTTATCTTCTAACCAACCATTAATCTTTAATTAATGGCAATTTCTGAATTTTTCCTATTTATAGATCCAACAACCTACCTCCACACCAAATTTCAACTTCCTAAGTCACCTGGAAGTAGTCGAACATTTATATGAGTGAGTCAGTGGAAAAAACAGTGACTTTCAGACGTCAATTTCTCGTGAACGATAAAAGATTCTTAAAAATTTTTTTAGGATTCGGAAATTAGAAGATGGTCTTACACGACACAAAAAATTGCAAGTGTGTAGGTCAAATAAAATTTAAGTTATTGAGGGGTCAAAAGTGGCCCTAAATGGTTCGGGTAATATAACCCACGGCCGGTGTGTCGCCTTTTACTTTGTGAACTTGGCTGACACACTGCCGTGTGTCTAGATTTTTAACAATAAAATAACGAAATATAACAATGATAATTGGACACGCTAAGATTCAAAACTACGTGGGGCTCGAGACCCACGGGCCCATATAAGTTGGCGCCATAGACTTTTGTCAACATTTATTTTTTCAAGGAGAGGGGGAGGGGACAGGAAATAAAATATCGTTTATTTCGTGAGTCGACTCGTATAACTAATATATCCGAAATACGGCTAATAGAGGTTAAAAAACTTGCATGTCAAAAAATAAGGTATGTTTTAGTATAATATGTAATAACTAGAAAACAGGAGTTCCGATTTTTTCAGAATTTAGTGTTACCTTCGAGAAAAAAAAAAAAAAAAAAAAAAAAAAAAAATGGATAAACATAGATAGCATAAAACATGTTTCAGTTTCATGTTAAGTTTCCTTGCAACTAGGGAATCCAAAAAATGACTATTGTTCCATTGTAAGTGATCGAGTTTTTAATTTCTAAAAAAGTCGTTTGTAAATTACAGTGTCAGTCAGTCATTTCACGAACAAATTTGTTATGTGCCGGAAAGGGTTAATATTTCATTTATAAGCGTTTCGATCTAGCTTTAAAAATTAATTAACCCTTTGCACTCGAGAGGTCTGTGTTGAATTCAGAAACTTTTCTCCGCGAGGGGCTTTCGTGGAGGGGGGGGGGGGAATTATAGAATTTCGGGGGAGAAATTGCAATTTTTGATCATTAAATCACAAAATCTAAAATTTTCCGGGGGATTCATTGCTGCGTGAGGGGATGTCCCTCCCGGGCCACCCCCTGAATTCAACACTGCGAGAGGCGACTCTCACTCACCTACTAATGTCCTCAGGTGCGCCTCATAAATCGGGACGCCAAATGCTTTGGACACCACTAATATCTTACAATTTATTTCCTTATCTTTTATCACAGATAATTCGGCCATTAGATAAGTCAAAGAAAATTACTTTAAAATACTGGTGTCCCGAGCATTTGGAACACCCATTTACGCATGACACTAGTAGTCGGCGAGAATCACCTCTCGAGTGCAAAGTGTTAATAAGAATTACTTCATTTAATAATTATTGTTCCAAATTTAAAATTACTGCTTGTACCCAGAGCTGTAGTAGAAAAAGTAACAGAGGGTATGCACTCTAAGCAGAGGGTATAGGTATACCCTAGAGCAGGCATGTCAAACACATTTACCTTCGCGAGCCAAATTAAACATTGTCTACCAAGCCGCGGGCCACATTTCAAAAAAAAAAAAAAAAGTTGAATGTAGATTTTGCTATTGCAGAATTCAATTTCGCCTCAGATTTAAAAAAAAAATTGATAGAGGTTTTTTTAATATGCATTTCACCAGAACGAATGTTTCGAGAGTCCGAAAAAAATAGTTCCGGATAATTGAGGTTACTGATATCAAATAGGCTTCGTCCTATTCTTACTTACTAAGTACATACAAAATTTTAAGTCTATCTCCATTTGTTCGTGAGAGAGCGTTTACAGACGGACGGCATTTTTTTTTTCTAAAAATGTTTTTCGGAGTCTCCAGTGTCTGAAATGTGTAAATCCGTCAAAAAAATTTTTTTTCGATTTTCAAAACGATTGCAAAATTTACCCTATACTACGTATCATAGGTAAGTAAAAGTGTGCCACAATTTTTGACACGACACTTTTTAGCTTGTCTGAAAGAAATAGCATCGTAGGCTAAAAAACAATATGCATATTATTTATTTTATAGTTGCAGAAAAAGAAATATATACTTTAAAAATACAACCTTGTGTAAAAACAACAAAAGCCTGCAATATTTTAAAACGATTATCGATAAAAACTTAAAACACTCACCAGAAAAAAAAAATTTATTATGAAAAATATTTTTATCATTTCCTTTTTTTATTCTGTTAAAATAAAAATTGCAAATATTCCGTAGACAAGAATATTTTTTACGAGTATTCTCTTTATTTAATCATGGATTTTTTTTTCTTTTTTTGTAATAACTAAAGATTATTATTCAGTTTATTCCGAAGATTGATATTCAGTTTTAGCGGTAAATATTTTGAGTACACACATTCCCCAACTTAGTAAACTTGCATTGCCGAACGCAAAAGCAGCTTAACCGTTAAATTCAGACACTTTTCTCCGGGAGAGACATGCGGCTCCGGAGGGGGGGGGGGCAGGGGCGTAAATCCCGGGGGGCTGGCACCCCCCACCCCCCTCGGGAAAATCAGTCGGAAATTTTCACGTTTGATCGGTAAAACTATACACTTAACTGGAAAAAAATGGTATTTATCTATAAAAACTTATAAATTGGATAAACGAAAAAAAATCAGTCGGAAAATGTTATTTACTATAAAGACTTAGAAATTGGAAAAACGAAAATATCAGTCGTAAAAATTGCCGTTTGATAGGGAATATGTGTGTTTAGTCGGAAAAATGGTATCTACCTACAAGGATTTACAAATTGGAAAAGTATTAGAATAGTGTTAGGATGTGTAAATATTTTCAGGCAATCTCAAAAATTCTGATTATTATCTTAAGTAAATTTAATTAAATATCAATCTATTCAAAAAAAAAGCAATTTTAATTCTCTGGAATTTTATTAATAAATCAAATAAATTTAATATTTTTCAGTTTAAACATCGGAGCTCTCCGTCATAACGTAATTGGAACAAACTAAAATTTTTTCTTTTTCTAAATTATTTTATTATTAACTATTAACTCCTAAAACTATATTAATCGATTTTATTTTCAAATATAAATCATTTTTACATTATTACCCAATTCTTTAAACCGTTAGTTTGTAATTTATGCATTTTTTAAATTTTGGCGCGATCACTTATTTTTATTATCAAAAACTAGCTTTTTCTCAATTTCAAGTTCGCCATTTACAAACCTGCCCCTTCGCGTCCCTTCATTGATGATTCATCGTGATCGAGATTGTTCCAGAAGGTTTTTCCCGCCTGTTTTCGGCGCGCATCCGCGATGATTCACCCCTCTCTCGGGAACATTCCAGATCCTTCCAAACGTACTGATCTCTGATTGGCTGAATGCCGAAGGCGGACGTTTAAGCGGGCAAGTTTGTGTGATTTTTTTTGACACTTTTTTTAGGGAGAGCTCGTACAAGAAGGACGTGGGGCTCCCTGGCCGATTTTTCGGTCAGGGCAGTCGGAATCTTGAGCTAAGAAAGAAAACGCGTACTTTTGCATATCGGCAGCTATAAGTGTAAAACTCTCATTTTTTTTAAAGAACTTTGAAGTAGTAATCATCTAGCTTATTACTCATCTGCCAAAAACGAGTTTGTTACATCAACTTTAACAGTTCCACAAATCAGATATGATGAAAATTTAAAAAATCTTCAAGTGCTATTATTCTACAGTAAGGGCCGATCCGCAGCGTGCTATTCTACAGCAAGGGCCGATCCGCAGCTCATGGCCGATTCTTGGGCTGAATGTCACTAATCTTCACTTTAATTCTCCGCTGGTCAGCTCATCCCTGGAGTGAGTTTTCTAAAGTCTGGTGCTTCGGATCGGATTACTACAGGAATTGACCGCAGCACATCTTCGATTCGTGGGCCGGAAATCTGTTGCTGTCTCGTCGAACGATTCCTTAATGTACAATCTGGCGGATTTTACCAAGAAAATGACGATATGCCTTCCTGCAGATTAGTGATCTAAAAACTGTATAATACGAACTGTTAAGAATTATGGACTAGATTTTATGGAACTGTTTACGTCTTCTTTTGGCAGAGAATGAATCGTCGTAGTCTGATCATCATGTATTGTATAATGTTTTTATACTTCTTTTAGCTCTGTGGCCACAGACGATGTTTTTGAGATGATCATGAATAAAAAAAAAAAGTTAATCTGATAAAATTCTGAGTTTTCATTGTGTAATCAAGTATGGTGAGTGAATTTTTAATTTTTCCTTTTCAGCTAATATTTTTTCTCTAATTTAAATTTTATTAATGATATAGAATCCATCTCTTTACGTTAAATTAAACTCTTCTTACAACGCAATGTCTGCTCCTTACGTCGCGTGCTGCTGGTTGTGTTTGGGAAGTTAACTGTCCGATAATATAATTTTTGGGTCAATCCTTTTATTTTGATAAGTATTGGCAGCTAAATATTATTGGTTTAGTGTCTCCCCAAATTCAGCCGTAACATTAAGTGGTGCCGATCGACCGTTTTCATAGGATCGGAGATCGGTTTTAATATTTTTAAGAGTTTATTTTTTTTCTTTAAATTTAATGGATTCGTAGTCTGTTTAAAAGAAATGTTTGAATTTTTTTCCCATGTGAATACCTAAAATTTGATTTTTGCTCGGTGATTTATCTTTGCAATTTTATTGATTTTATATTTTTGATTTGTTTTATTTTCATATTTATGCATTTTATATTGTCATATTTTATGTGTATAGGGGTAAAATATCTATTTTCAAATACTTGAAATTTACTACTCAAACTTCATTTTTTTTTTTTTTTTCATTCATATGATTTTTTGAATTTTGATTTTTTTATTTTTTCATGATGGCAAACAAACGCGCTCTATTTCACACCTTAATGTCCGTAATTACGCCATTTCAAGGCGAAGAAAATGAAGATGTCAGATTATTCCTGAAAAACATCACGGACATTTGTGAAATACAGAGTGTGAGTTCTAGAAACAGAGTCACACTTTTGAGATTGCTGTGCAAGGGCAAGGCGTTAGATTTTATTTCTAATGACAAAACAGTTTCAGAGGAGACGGATTTTGAAAAAGTTTCACAATTATTCATCAAAAAGTTTGAAAAAGTAAATTTTCAGGAATCATCTGCCCTATTTGCAAAGCTTGCTCAAAAACCTGGTCAATCTGTAAAAAATTTTGCTGAGGAAATTACTAGCATTGTAAATAATATGTCACCTGATGCCACGGGAAATCATGAGCTTGAGAAATTCAAATCTCATCTCATGATCTCAAAATTCACAGAAAACATACGCTCCGACATCAAAGTAGAATTACTTAAATTTGGCCTACAAAATTTCAATGAATTAGTAGAGAAGGCAGTACATATAGAGAATGCTTTGAACCAACGAGAATTCGATGTTAACAATATAATTTCAACACCTTCAACCAGCAGTGATTCCTTTCTTTTTAACTCTATTTTGGAACAACAAACCACCCAATCTAAACAAATTGAGGAACTTACCCTAACAATAAAAAAATTAAAAGAAGAAAAATTGTCATGCCAAATTTGTGGTAAAAACCACTCAGCCAAAGATTGTTGGCATTTCCTAGGAAGTCAAAACAATTTTCAAGCACCTAACCTGTACTCCAATCCCCCCAACCAACAGAATGATGAAAGTAGAGGTAGAGGTAGGGGCAATTTTAGAGGATTTCAAAACTCTAGGGGATTTAATAGAGGTAGAGGAAGAAATTTTTATAGACCATACAATCGATCACGAAATTTAAACTATTAGAGGGTTCGGATATTTTTGATGTTGTTTATAGTTCCCCACCTTTTCAATCCAGAACCCTTGATTTTTCTCTTTTTAATGATTTTGGGGATTTTGACAGTAGTCATAATGATACAGTGTGTTACAGAAATTTGATGAGTTGTACCATAAATAATGCAGAATTACCTATAGTTAAACTTAATTTTGGTAAACATTCTTTTGATGCTCTCCTTGATTCTGGTGCAAATTTATCTCTCATTCAACCTCAAACTATTAAAATATTAAAGCAATATACTAAACTTAATTTTCTTTCTCGAGCTGTTAAAATTAAAACTATCAACAATTCATCCATTCCTTTTTTTCGACGGTACAACTCAAGTTCAAAATCCAAAACACCTGGTTTACTAATGTTTTTTTATTACAAATGAGAATTGGCAATCCAATTATCAAATTATACTCGGCTATGACTTTTTGAATCGTAACAAACTGCTTTTGGATTCTGCAAATCAACAGCTAGTCATGAATAACCTAACTTTCCCCTTTAACAATAAAATTCCAGATCCTTTGCTTACTCCAAATAAAAACGCCAATATTGATAAACTTAACTCTAGTAATTCTAATTTTGATAATTCTAATGTAAATAACTTTGATAATTCTAATTTTGATAATATAAACATAGATGATAACACATGCAATGACAATATTCCTATTGATGATTTGCACAATCCTGAAGCAGACAATTTGATTATTGATAACAATCCACAACTTTTAAATGACATTGTTTCGGTTACAGATGATTTTGATTCTACTTCCAATAATTTTGTAAAACCTGCTAATCAAGTTACTTTAAGACCTAATCAAGGCAAAATAATTAAACTTAAACCAGTACATAAAATTAATAGCTCACTAAATTATTTATTTTGTCCTAACAATAGAAACTCATCTTTAAAATTAGAATACAGTCTGCACAAACCTAACAAACAAAATGTAATCTTAATGTATGTTCATAACAATAGTAATAAGAATGTAATTCTAAGAAAAAAAACTAAATTGGGCCTCATTAAACCTGTTTCTGATGATCAAATTTCTTCTAATAACCACAATGAAATTTATCAAGTTAATTCTCTTATATCTCAAGAAATGTTAGAGTTGAGGAAAAATGAATTAAAACCGAATCAGTTTAGTCTAGATCACTTGTACCTGATACTGATAAGAAACGTCTTCTTAGCTTTTTGTTGGATAACTCTGCAGTTTTTTCTTCGTCTTATGACACTTTAGGATGTACAGACAAAGTTATCCCCGAATTTAAACTTTTGCACGACTTTGCCCTCCAGACCAAACCCTATCCGATTCCAAAAATTGCTCAAGAATTTGCTCGCAAAGAAATTAATGATCTCTTAAAAGCTGGCATTATACAAAACTCTTCATCTAATTATTGTTTTCCTGTATTATTTGTGCAAAAAAAATCTCTTCCTAATGATGATCCAAAAAAATTAAAATTTAGAATGGTCATAGATTATCGTTTGTTAAATGCAATTACAGAACCCTTTAAAATTTCTTTACCTAGAATTAATGATGTTATACAAAATATTTCAGGCAAAAAATATTATACAGTTTTAGATTTAAAATCTGCCTTTTTTCAAATTCTTGTGCAGGAAAAGGATAGACATAAGTTGGCATTTGCTACTGATTATGGTAATTTTGAACCAACGAGATTAACGTTCGGTTTAGTCAATAGCACATCATATTTTCACACTTTAATTAACAGTTGTTTGGACCCATTAAGAGGCAAAAACGTACAATATTTTCTTGACGACATAATTGTAGCTGCAAACTCAATAGAAGAAATGTTGGAATGGCTCCAAAAGGTTTTTGACAGACTTAAAAGCTTTAATTTAACTTTAGATCCGGCTAAAATGCAAATTTGTCAAGAGGTTATTACTTATTTAGGTTTTAATTTACATCAAAATGGTCATTCTCCAGCTACAGATAACATAAACAAGATAAATAAATTTCCAGTACCTACTAATGTAAAAGAAGTTCAAAGTTTTCTAGGAATGATAAATTATTTCAGACATTTAATCTTTAATTTTGCCCATATTGTCCAGCCAATTGTTAATTTAACTAGAAAAGATGTAAAATTTGTTTGGAGTAAGGAATGTCAGGAATCATTTTTGAAGATCCAAAATATTCTTCTCAACAATCCAACGGTGAAGAATTTTGATGAAAATAAGGAAGTTTTCTTAGTTACTGATGCTTCTAAACATGCAATTTGTGGAATTCTTTTACAAAAAGACAATGATAAATTTTATCCTATTGAGTTTTATTCAAAAAAATTAAATAAAGGTGAATCTAACTATCCATCTATTAAAAGAGAATTTTATGCTATTTACGCTTCTATTAAACATTTTCATGAATATCTTTATGGTAGGCAATTTAAAATTTTAACTGATGCAAAAGCTCTTACTTACCATATGAAACTAGAAAAACAATCAGAAATAATTATTAGATGGATTATGTACTTACAAGGTTTCAATTACAAAGTGGAACATATCCCAGGTTTGGTGAATCCAGCAGATTTCCTGTCTAGAGTTGTTGACCCCCCTGACAACCATAATTTAATTGTTAACGCATTAAACATTTTTATACCTAGTAATGATTCCCTAACGACTGAGAACATCCTAAAAGAACAATTAAATGATGAAAAACTTAAAGATATCAGAGAAAAAATAATAAATAATAAAATGTCTAATTCCGCCTACTCAATTAATCCAGATAATAATTTGTTAATGATTGCTAAAAAAAAAATCAAGAGTCAATAGATCTAAAAAAATCTTAATACCTAAAACCTTAATCAATAGTTGCATTGCTTTAGCTCATCAATCCCATTTTGGAATCGCCAAAACTGTGGAAATGGCTTCAAAACATTATTTTTGGCATGGTATGGTCAAAGACATACAAAATTTTGTAAATTCTTGTGATCAATGTCTACCGCATAAAACTAAGCAAACTGAAACTAAAACTTCCTTTATTCCTAAATCTGATTTGGCTCCAGGTGAAATGATTGCTATCGATGTTGTGGGTAAACTTCCTAGATCACATGATGGAAAATTTTTTATTTTGACAATTATTGATCATTACTCTAGATTTTTGGAAGCAATTCCTCTTGCTAATGTCACTTCATTTTCTATAATTAAAACTTTAAATGATTATTTTTCACGTTATGGCATACCTAAAATAGTTCTTTCAGATAATGCTGGTTATTTTAAATCAGCAGAATTTAATGAATTTTTGAAATCTCTACGCATTAAGCACAGGCATTCTTCTATTTATTATCCGAAATCTAATGGACTTGTTGAACGAATTAATCGCTCTCTAAAAGAATCTGTAGCTTCTCTGGCCGATCAAGTAATTGAATGGTCAGACAGACTTAAATTTTTCACACTACATTATAATAATTCAAAACATTCTGTCACAAATTTCACTCCGGCAATTTGTTTCTTGGTAGAGATCTTAACTTACCTATAGATACTTTTCATGCTCCTAAAGGTGCTGAGGAACCTCATGTTTATTTTAAAAAGCTACAAGAGCACATTTCCAAAACTAGAGAGATGGTGAAAGAAAATGAAACTAAATATTTTGCTCAGAATGAAAAATACATCAAAGGTAGGAAACCCCCCAAATTAAAAATTGGAGACATAGTGTATTTAAAGAATTTTGTCCCCTCCTCTACTTTTCTACCAAAAAATTCCGGACCTTATAAAATCTTGCAGACACGATGGAATGAAAATTATATTATTCAGGATGCAAATGATTCTTCAGGAAAAAAAATAAAGGTCCATGTCAGCAAGCTTATTACAACAGGACAAAAATAATATTTTGGCTTTTTATGTGGTTTTATCCTTTGTTTACCTTTTACAATTGTTAAATTTTACCACTACTTTTTAAATTTTTATCTGTTTCTCCATTTTAAATTTTAATCACTCATCTTTATAATATGCATTTTATTTTAATTATTGTGACAACTTATTACTTTTTCATGCTTGGTAATCTGGGACTTGCCAACCCGGATTTGTTTAGGATAAGATTGGTTGGCAGCCATATGTTATCCTGAATGATAACTAGGCATATTACGTATTTATTTAAATGGATTTTACACTCAATAGATCTATTAATTGAATGGTAACTTTTGATTAATTAAAAAAAAAAAAAAAAAAAATTCTGTTGTTACCGATTAATTTTACAAATATTATTCAAAAAAAAAAAAAAAAAAAAAAAAAAAATCAGTGGATAGAGGGCATAACCCTATTTTATTAAAGCCTAACTATTTTTATGCTGTATGTTATTGGAAGTGATGTTATTTCATATTAGGATCCTAATTAATTATTTAAAGAAACTTATAATTTAATTTTAATTTAGAGACAAAATTATAAAATAAATGAAAAAGATATATTAAAAAATATATCATATTAAATGAAATTTTAATGTTTGTATAATCTCTAAAATGCGCATGCCTTTTATGGTTCTAGTAGAGATTTTTATTTTTTTTTTCAGAAGTTAAAGCAAGAGTTTGCTCTAGGCTTTTCTTACAAATTTTCAATTTTGGGGAAATTTTGGTTTATCACACAAAGAGGGTCAACTCGGCCTGGTTTGGGGTTTTGCACAGTTCACAAATTTTGCCCTTCCGACATTTCCTCATGGTGTAATCCATGTATAATTTCTAAAATTTTGAAAATTTATGTAAATGAGTGTCTATGATTTCCTCTGTGGATATCAGTTAGATTTATGCTTCTCGGACACAAATCTAGGACACATTAAATTTTTTTTTATTTTTGATGATTTGTCATATAAATGAAAATCTTTGATTTAATCATTTACAAATTTTTTGAAACAATTTTATTTTGTCTCATCATCACATCTTCCAAGCGTCAGCATTGTCCTGTAAAACTGTATTGATTTTTGATCAATTTACTTGCTGTAAAGAAAAATTTCTGTGATTGGAAATGCCATATGTTACATTGTTATTCGTTGGAGTGTTTATGTTCTAGTACTGCATCACAATTTTATGCATATTTCTTTTATGTAAAGGTATTCACATGGATATTTTTTTTTTTTGTCTTCACTCACCCTTGGTTGTATTGATGGATGCTTGTAAATAGATATATATATTTGTATTCTACATGTTTTGTCTAGCATATATCTTTTAATTATAAAATTTTTTTTTATTGGGTTATGTGGTCAAAGAGAGTCTTACACATAGTCCAATCGTTTGTTCGCAAACGTGTAGGTTCCTTTTCAGTGCATATTATATGTACTTGAGATCCCAGGATCTCATTTTTTTTTTTTTTTTTTTTTTTTTTTTTTTGTTAGAAGCTGGAGGTAATGTTAGGATGTGTAAATATTTTCAGGCAATCTCAAAAATTCTGATTATTATCTTAAGTAAATTTAATTAAATATCAATCTATTCAAAAAAAAAGCAATTTTAATTCTCTGGAATTTTATTAATAAATCAAATAAATTTAATATTTTTCAGTTTAAACATCGGAGCTCTCCGTCATAACGTAATTGAAACAAACTAAAATTTTTTCTTTTTCTAAATTATTTTATTATTAACTATTAACTCCTAAAACTATATTAATCGATTTTATTTTCAAATATAAATCATTTTTACATTATTACCCAATTCTTTAAACCGTTAGTTTGTAATTTATGCACTTTTTAAATTTTGGCGCGATCACTTATTTTTATTATCAAAAACTAGCTTTTTCTCAATTTCAAGTTCGCCATTTACAAACCTGCCCCTTCGCGTCCCTTCATTGATGATTCATCGTGATCGAGATTGTTCCAGAAGGTTTTTCCCGCCTGTTTTCGGCGCGCATCCGCGATGATTCACCCCCTCTCTCGGGAACATTCCAGATCCTTCCAAACGTACTGATCTCTGATTGGCTGAATGCCGAAGGCGGACGTTTAAGCGGGCAAGTTTGTGTGATTTTTTTTGACACTTTTTTTAGGGAGAGCTCGTACAAGAAGGACGTGGGGCTCCCTGGCCGATTTTTCGGTCAGGGCAGTCGGAATCTTGAGCTAAGAAAGAAAACGCGTACTTTTGCATATCGGCAGCTATAAGTGTAAAACTCTCATTTTTTTTAAAGAACTTTGAAGTAGTAATCATCTAGCTTATTACTCATCTGCCAAAAACGAGTTTGTTACATCAACTTTAACAGTTCCACAAATCAGATATGATGAAAATTTAAAAAATCTTCAAGTGCTATTATTCTACAGTAAGGGCCGATCCGCAGCGTGCTATTCTACAGCAAGGGCCGATCCGCAGCTCATGGCCGATTCTTGGGCTGAATGTCACTAATCTTCACTTTAATTCTCCGCTGGTCAGCTCATCCCTGGAGTGAGTTTTCTAAAGTCTGGTGCTTCGGATCGGATTACTACAGGAATTGACCGCAGCACATCTTCGATTCGTGGGCCGGAAATCTGTTGCTGTCTCGTCGAACGATTCCTTAATGTACAATCTGGCGGATTTTACCAAGAAAATGACGATATGCCTTCCTGCAGATTAGTGATCTAAAAACTGTATAATACGAACTGTTAAGAATTATGGACTAGATTTTATGGAACTGTTTACGTCTTCTTTTGGCAGAGAATGAATCGTCGTAGTCTGATCATCATGTATTGTATAATGTTTTTATACTTCTTTTAGCTCTGTGGCCACAGACGATGTTTTTGAGATGATCATGAATAAAAAAAAAAAAGTTAATCTGATAAAATTCTGAGTTTTCATTGTGTAATCAAGTATGGTGAGTGAATTTTTAATTTTTCCTTTTCAGCTAATATTTTTTCTCTAATTTAAATTTTATTAATGATATAGAATCCATCTCTTTACGTTAAATTAAACTCTTCTTACAACGCAATGTCTGCTCCTTACGTCGCGTGCTGCTGGTTGTGTTTGGGAAGTTAACTGTCCGATAATATAATTTTTGGGTCAATCCTTTTATTTTGATAAGTATTGGCAGCTAAATATTATTGGTTTAGTGTCTCCCCAAATACAGCCGTAACAAATAGTCGGAAAAAAGTTATTCACTATGAGGACTTACAAATGGGAAAATTGAAAAAATCATTCGGAAAAATTCCCGTTCGATAGGAAAAATGTATGTTTAGTCGGAGAAATAGTATTTACTAAGGACTTACAAATTGGAAAAATGTTAGTTTAGTCGGGAAAAAGTTATTTATTATGAGGACTTACAAATTGGAAAATTGAAAAAAATCAGTGAAAAATTCCCGATCGATAGGAAAAATGTGTGTTTAGTCAGAAAATTGGTATCTACCTAGGACTTACAAATTAGAAAAATGTTCGTTTAGTCGGGAAAAAGTTATTTACTATGAAGACTTACAAATTGGAAAAACGAAAAAATCAATCTGAAAATTCCCGTTCGATAAGAAAAAGCATGTCTAGTCGGAAAAATGGTATTTACCTATAATGACTTACAAATTGGAAAAATGTTCGGAAATATATCAGATTTTCTTTTTTCGATAAAACTATGCAGTTGATCTGTCGAACACTGAACTCAAAAATCTCGATATGACGAAAAAATACATATCCGAGTGATGTTAATATTATTTGAAACCTTGATATTTTGATCAAAAACCTTGATATTCCAAATTTTTTTCGTACACTTTGATTTCGAACTATCGGGATTTTGCTGTAATGTCAGAAATTTTTTTTCTTTGGAGTAGAAATTTTAAGATATGCTGATTTAAGTGATGGAACTTGTACTTTTTCTCTAACTTTACATTTTAATTAGAAATGTGTATCACTGAATTTAGATGATATCCGATGAAAATTCAAAAATGAATTACAAATATTTAGTGCTTTTCCTTGTCAGTCTGGATATTTTTCAAGTTACAAGAATTTAACTTTTAATCGAATATAATTATCGTTTTATTTTTTCTACTAACTATTTTTTAATATGAATTTGTTTACTTTACGTAATTTTAATGAAAATTGAAAACACCCAAATATTTAGAATTTTTTTCCGCGAATTAATTTGGATATTTTTCAATTTTTATGACTTTACTTCTATCAGAAAAAATTCACTCATTTTCTTTTTCCTTATTCAATTGTATTCGATTGTTTTGTTTTTCATATTATTATAACTACATTGTTTAGTAAAAAAAAAAAAAAAAAAAAAAAAAAAAAAAACAGAAATGACACCAAATTTTTACGCAGATTTAAATTATATCATTAGAAAGAATTATAAACTTAAATTAAAAAAAAAAAAAAAAAAAAAAAATTAAAAAACGTACCTTTGACAAATTTTTGTCTTTAAAATAGTCTTCGAGAAATCAAATTTCAATTTTACTCATAAAAGAAATGCTAAAAAGATTTTAACTGATTGCTAACAATTAAAGAGATAGAACATTGTTTTCTCTTCCATGTAATGCTTTGGCACACTCCAGACGACGACTGGAACCCTTCCCACGTATCATTTATAAAACAAAACTATGCTTACACCACGATGGTCATTCCTACGAATCCCTTGCAACCAATCTTCTTAATATCTAACTATTCTACTTAAACCATTAGTATTCTAGCTCATGATCATATAGCACGAAATCGTTAAGACTGTTAATCATTATATCTTGCTACTGCTGAGAATATTTTTGTATATATTTAATAATTCAATATTTTTTGTATCAATTATGCCACCTCCTAAATGAAAAGAACAAAAAATGCAATGCAATAAGTGTAATTCGGTTTTATTGAGACATCGTTTTATAGATCAACTGGCCATATTTCTGCTGTCGTTTTAGGTAGGAGCATGAAAATCAAGAAAATAATTCTGCTAAATAAGTAATAACGTATTTTAGTGTATTAGAAATTCTTCCTCTAAAGAGGTAAAGGTGGTCGAAAATTTTTGAATATTTGGTATATCTCATCAGCCATTTTAGGTAGAAGTATGGAATTAATGAAAATAAAACCACTAAAAAAATAAGCACGTATTTCAGGTCTTTAAAAATTGCCCTCTAAGTGAGTTAAAGGGAGTCAAAAATTCTAAAACATATGGCCATATCCTGGCAGCAGTTTTAGGTAGGGGCATAAAATTAAAGATAAAAAGCTAATTTAAAAGTAATTTAACATGCATTTCACAGATTTTAGACATTCTCGTGCCTTTAGGAAAATTAAAGGGAGGATACTGAAATTCTTAGATCATTTCGTAATACTTTTGTTTCAAATTAATGATGAGATTCGGAATAACTAAACTAGTAGTTAAACATATATTTTATTGATTTTGGCAATTCTCAAGTAATGAGGTTTAATAGGATGATGGTAAGTTTTGGGTCGTTTCAATATATCTAAGCACAAATTTTAGATAGGAGTGGGAAATTCAATATAACAAATCTACCAAAAAATTGTTAATTACAATACTTCAGTGATTTTAGAACTATTTTTGTCCATTCTATCGTCAACATCGACTTTAGAGGGGGTAATGTAAAATTATACAAATAAGACAATAGTAATGGATAATTTATTAGATGTTAAGAAAATGTAGATTAATTTTATCCGTATTATTTCATTTGACTCTAACTTTTTAGGGAAACCGACTAGTGTAGCGGACGAAAGCTGCCAGTACACACATATGTGTGTGTGTGTGTTACGTTTCATATCGCAATATTCATCTAAATTATTCTAAATTTCCAGCAAATTCTTTATTTCCCTATTTCTTAATAATACCTATTATTTGTTTCTATTTAATTTCCCTTTAATTTTAAAACGCGTACATTAATAAATATATTATTCAAAATTTTAATCTAACATTTTTAGTCCTTTATAAATTTTATCAGTTATCCAATCTATGATATTCTGAGGTAAGCTAGTTTTTATTTTCTAATGTTTGAAAAGTCATTTTGTTATTTTTTTTTCAATCATAACTCCAGGAATCTATGTTCCCACGTCTTTTCGATGTCAGGTTTTTTATTTCGAAAACACCACGATACGAGGTATGGACTCCTTTAGTCGCCCCCCTCCCGAGTCATTAGCTTCGCTGCCCATCTCTAGTAATGCTCCTTTGATTGACTCATTTTTGTACTACGTAAATAACTGTCGTCCTCTGCGAATCTAACAAAAAGCAGATGCAGTGACTTCGGAGCTTAGATTTCTGTCTTATTTCAAGTGTTTCGACATATGTTATCTCCTGCCTACGACTCTTATTTTTCTAAAATCATTTAGTATGATATAGAGATTCATTCCAAAGAATGAAGCCTTTACGAATTTTTTCATATTATTCCTCATTTTAATTTTTCATGTATGTTGGATAAACGACTTAGAGCAACAAACTGGCTCCGTTTCTGATGGAGAAATCACCGGATTATCGAATCCACTGTCTTGTTACACTTACGCTCTGAGCGTATAGATTAGTAGTACGACGGCAAAACAGCCACCTTGTGTTCTCAATTTAAATTCTCTGGTATTGTGGTATCAGCTATTATCAAGAATTTCATTAAAGTTGTCTGGATTTGTCGACTACAAAATAACACAATCTTTCATAAGCCGCCAAGATTCCACTTTTAATGCATGACATTATATATATGTGTGTGTGTATACACATACATACATATACGTATGTATATAATAGTCGGTATTTTATTTTTCGTAGTACTCGGAAATTTTCCATCTTGGAGTCGGAAATTTATGAGTCTACACCAGGGGCCTCGCTAAGGGGGGGGATGGGGGGGAGCCTTCCCCCCCAAACATTTGTGAATGTTGTTACACTTGGCAAATTCACAAACTTAGTTGGCAAATTTTCTTTAAAATTTTAATAAAAACTATAATATATTTTCAATTTTTGATAGAATTGGCAAAAATTACAAAACTAATTGGGAATATTATTAACCTTTTAACAAATAGGGGCAATATTACATTTTCTAATTGTGGTAAGTTGGCAAAATTGTAAAATGAGTTGGCAAATATTGAAATTTGATTTGGCAATTTTAGGTCCTCTCCCCCCCCCCTCAATAATAAGTCTTAGTGATGGCCCTGGTCTACACCCCCCCTAAGCAAAAAGAGTGGTTTACGCCCCTGGGGGGGGGGTTATTATGAAGTCCCGGGACGGGATTGTTCTTTTTGACCACTGAAAACACAAAATCTCAAAATTTCCGGGGGAACATTTCATTCCTCCGGGGGAAATGTAATTCATCTCCTGAATTCAACACTGAAGAGAGGGTATACGGTGTTCCTTTAAAAAATACGCGTATAACCCCCACTACATCCTTGCTTGTATCATGTCGAATACTCAATTTATAATAAAAATAGATAATTTGAAATATTCTATAATGATTATATGTATATACATGTAATACATATTTCAGAAACAAGTGGCATCGATTTTTCTGTCTGTAAAATGTCTGCACAAATTATACAAATTTAAAACAGTTCTATACCATTATCTGGTTTGGCCAATTATAGATTTACAGATTTAAAAAAAAAAAAAAAAATACACATACCTGAAAGATCTTCGCAAATATATGATTTGTTTAGCTAAAGTGTATTAATAAAACTTGTAAGCACGATTGCACAATTCAAAATTTTAGCACAGAATAATAACAGCGATATTTAAGCGTAAGCACAATCCAATGTCGACTACGACTGATGATGAGCAAGCAACACTGGCATTTCCCAACCCAACTGTTGATCATTCTATTCTGACTCTCCGGCAGACGGCAGGCACCCTAGCGGAAGTTTGAAAACATGGAGAATCTAATATTTCTAAGTAACTTCAAC
Source organism: Maratus speculifer (assembly GCA_964019185.1). Lineage (NCBI taxonomy): Eukaryota > Metazoa > Arthropoda > Arachnida > Araneae > Salticidae > Maratus > Maratus speculifer. The sequence continues at coordinate 72,245,303 of OZ025296.1, read as the reverse complement.
TCCAAACGCATGATGATCTTTTGTGACGGGAATTTTCTTTTTCTTTTATGTTCATTATTAAACTCACGAATTGGACGTAGAGAAAGTGATGTCATTAGCCTTGAACTTAAATTTCTTTTTTAATAAAGCGTGCGGTTTTTTCTTTGATTGTGACAAGTGCATACACATGAACTAGAACTGTTGATTGTGAAAATGGGACAAGTCTATTTTGTGAAACAAGCCGAGTTAAAGTTCTAATTGAAAACAATCATAAAATTCAGAGTTGGTAAAAAACCCAAAAACCATGGTTTTTTTTGGTTTAAACCAGGTTTTTTTGGTTTAAACCGGGTTTTTTTAAATATGTTTTCATGTTACATATACATGCATATTTATCAACAAAAATAAATATTTTTGAATATATAAGTAATAATTTGATTTAAAAGTAATTCTAATCAATATAATTTTTTAATATACAATCAATTATGTAGAAAATTGAAGTCATTTAAAATATAAACATTTTTTTAAAAAGCCATGTCTTATATTTCATAAATAAAATGTTCTACATGATGAAACATTGATACCTTGGAAATCTTAATAAACAATATTTTGATTACTAGCACTATAAATAAATATATGATATAGATTCATATATAAAACTTCACATATTATTTTCAAATGGTTATTCAAAATAATTACTTTGAAATACCTGTTATATGTAATGTCTGATTTTTTTGTTAGAAGACTACATGAATTATCTTTTATTGAAAAATAAAGCTTTTTTAAAAGAATTTTTGGAATGATTTGAATTTAGCAGTAGAGTCTTTACACACTTCAAGTATTGTGTATATTGCTATTTGACACTTCTTTGAAACTACCTAGTTAAAAGGAAAAAAAAAAGATGACAGTAAAATAAACAAAAATAAATATTTAACAGCTTTTTAGACAATTGAAAAACATTGATCTTAAAATATAAAGTAGTTTTATAAATACTGTCATCCAATAAAGCATTTAAACAGCCATCGGATTACATGCTTTATTATAACACTCAGTATTTTTAAATGTCTAAACTAAAAATTACATCTTTTTAGGCATTTTTAAAAGACTTTTTTCTAATATGTCTCAAGCAAACCTTGTCTTGCCCTCCCCCCCCTCTGCCAATTTTCTTGGCTGATCTAAGTAATGGGTTTGGTTATGCGATAGAAGATTTAAATCTATATTTTGCATATTTTAATTAAATGTAAACAGGTGCTTTCATTAGCGCCTAATTTTTCAATGTCTTCTTATTTGACTTCATATCTTGAGTTTTTTTTTTAATTCTTGAAAGATAATACCCCCCCCCCAAATCAAGGAAATTTTCTTTTAGAGCTTGACTGAAATTTTAAAGATCATTTTATGTCATTATCTGTACATCTACGTTTCTCAAAGGAAAACATTTTTTAAATCTAAATATTGCATATTTTTCATCTATTTTATCTTTGCTAAATTTACTTAAGTGTTTTCTTTAGAGCTTCAGATATGTTCATCAATGCATGAAATTTGCATTCTACATGCATACTAACATGACCATAACTATACTCATTCTGTCTTATGGTGACTACTGAGATAAGACTTAAAATAGAAATTACTTTCATCCAATAATTTCAAACACTTTAATTTCAAAAATGAGAAAATATTACATTAGATTTGTTCTAAAAAACTAATTGGTTTGAACTCTGCCAGCCTAGCTGGTAACAGAATAAAATCATAATGCAAAAAACCCAATCCCAATGAAGGAATGCAAGAAAAACAAAGGCCTATTAAAATCAATAACTACACAGCAAAAAAAAAAAAAAAAAAAAAAAAAAAAAAAACTTATTGCCAATTATTTAATAGCATACATAGCAAAAAGAAATCAATGGGGAAAATCACTTACGAATGTCATATTTGAGACTTTCTGGAATGATGAAATCCTTAGTAAATCTTAACTAATCAAGCAATTTAAATAGTAAAAGTGCATTTTTAACTCGAGTCTGCCCTTCTGGATATATATATGTGTTTTACAATTAATGGCTATATATACATATATAGGCCTTAAAAAAAAAAAAAGAAAGAAAGAAAACTGATTAGTTTTTTCAAACCAGCTAATTTTAGAAAATTTAGTTATTCTGCCATGTAGATTTATAGCTTACATAAAAAGTTGAGTTGATTAAAAATGTTTGTCATCTTAGAAATTTATTAATTCATTATTTTTCTACAACTTTTCTTGTAACTTCTTCATAACTTGGATTTTGCATTTTTCAATAATGTGTAAAATAAAACATTTTGGTAAAAGAATAAAAAAAAACCAGGTGAAAAAAAACCAGCATGGTTTAAAAAAAAAAAAAAACCACGTGGTTTAAACCAAACAACCCTGATAAAATTTATAGTTTAAACAAAAGATCGCAATAAATGTTTTTTAATATCAGTATACATTTGTACTGACAGTATTTTTTTTTAGTCTGCGATATTTCAAATATTTAAATTTTAAGTTTTTCTATCTTAACAAAAAGGAAGAAATGGATTTGTGAAAATTTTTGATCCATATTACTGCACGAAATTACTTATTTATGTCTTCTCTAACATGTCTTTATATTTCTGGCATGTATATTTGAAATACCTAGTATACGTTGATATGTTTTACTAAAATTCAAGAATACTTATTACTCGACAAAATTTGTTACTACCTCTGCTTCAGGGTTTAGCTCCATTATTTTATAACAATAACATTTTTACTAAATTTCTACAACTTTTGCAATAAAAAATCTATCATTATGATTATTTGTTTTTGAAAAATGGAAGAAAAATTGTTACATCAGAATGTCCAAGCAATAATTTTACAAAGATCGAAATCGATTAATAGAAGTTTGACCTTTTGGGGACGAGTGACCGATATACGTGCCACGTTAGTTGCTCAGAATTCTTCATTATTCTCACCAGTTATTTTTAATTATAAAGTTCACCTTATTTAATAAAGGATTTTCGCGATTTAATTAAAAAATGCTCTGTTTTGGAAAAAAAAACAGTCATAAAAGATTAAAATTAAGCAAAAGGCTCTTGTCGCGAAAAAGAAACATCCCTATAACTCCAAAAACAATAATCATATTAACTAACAGTTTACTGCTTCAGATTAAGCGTCTCATTTCCAATTAAAGCATATCTTTGAATTGAAATTTGAAGAAAATACAGGGTCATGAAAAATCGAAGAATGTGGGAAACGGGATTACAAATATCTCGGCAACTATTAATCCGACCGACCTCGTTCTTGATGCAAAATTTTTGTTATTTTATTGTTTTTTACATTCCTTTCCTTAAAATAAAAATAAAAAAAAAAATCGAAAAATTTTATATACATTTCATCAGAACGAATTTTTCGAGAGTCCGAAAAAATAGTTCCGGATAATCGAGGTTACTGATATTAAATAGGCTTCGTACTATTCTTACTTACTAAGTACATACAAAATTTTAAGTCTCTAACTTCATTTGTTCGTGAGATAGAGCGTTTACAGACAGACAGACAGACGGACGGACGGCAATTTTTTTTTCTCTAAAAATATGTTTTTCGGAATCTCCAGCATCCGAAACGTGTAAATCCGTCAAAATTTTTTTTTCGATTTTCAAAACGATTGCAAGATTTACCCTATACTACGTATGATAGGTAAGTAAAAGTTGACCACAATTTTTGACACGACACTTTTTAGCTTGTCTGAAAGAAATAGCATCGGGGGCTAAAAAAATGAATTATAAATTAATAATGAAATAAATTACTAGAATAATGAAAATTGGGTAAGCTATGATAAAAAATTAGTCGATGGGCTCGGGCCCCATGGGCCCATAAAAGTTGGCGCCACTGGTCTCGAATCTTATTAGTTATGAAGAATATCGGGCGATGTTGACATTTCCCAATTGTCGAATATTTCGATTGTTCTAATTGGAAGTTTCAAATAATAAAATAACTTTAGCACATTAGCTGCGAACATATGAAACAAGCTTTCTTTTATGACCGCGATATCTGCAATTAATCTTAATTAATTTTTATTCATATGTTACAATGAAGTTTTTATGTTCTTTATTGAAGTCACGAGATCGACGTATAGAAAGTGATGTCATTAGCCTTGAACTCATTTTGTCTTTCTTTCTTTTTAGAAAAGCTCCCGCGGATACATGACGTACGTTCTTTCGGCACTTATTTTAAAGTAGAATGAAAAGTGGAAATTTGTATGAATAGCGAAAAGTGGTGCTTATAAGGATTCAAGGGATGAAAAGTGATGAGTAATTTTTTAGAATGTTAGAAATGTAATATAAATTCATATACATAAATGCAACAGAACAAGTAAAAAAGAATCTTGCGTTAAGCATAGATTGTGAAACACTTTGCAACACTTCCTGAAATATTTAACAAAACCTCGTTAAGGGAAGTAAGGTGTTATTGTGCATAGTCCAATAGTATTCCAATACCTTTGAAAAGACTTGTATTTGATCTGTCGGTTGATATATTTACTATATAATGGGAAAATTTAGTTGAACAAGAAACGCCTAGATGATTGAAATTTCTCTTTCAGCAATTTGTACTAATATATGGAAACATACTTGAATACTTTTGTTCAGCCATGTAGTTTACCTAATACCTTTATTACACACTAATATTTTTCTAAAATTTAGTTCAAACAAAAACACTCTTAAAACTACTTAAATCACATTTCCAGAAATTGTCATCCATAGGCGACCATGTAGCCAATTCTTTGTGTGATCCTGTATATCTTTTTATCTACATTCTATGAACATTTATTAGTAAACTAAAAGCAGATTAAAATAAAAATTCATAACTTATTTAAAAGCCACCTTTAGGTAAATTGCGCTCATTTCAGTAACCTTTAAGGGTCATCCATAAATGATGTCACGCTTGGAGGAGGGGGAGGAGGCTCGTGAAATTGTGACAGTTTGTGACAAGGGGCAGGGAGGGGGTAAGAAAAAAATGTGATATCACACATTTTGATTTAAATTAAAGCATTAAAAGTCACTAGATTAAATTATGAAATTTGTATTCATAAAGTATAGATAAGATTTAAAACCAAATATATTAAATTCCACTTCAATTTCAAAAATACTACTGCTTTCAATTCCACTTTCTTATTAATATTTTCTCATTATTGTATTTTTGTTGTAAACCTTAATCTTATATTATACAAAATAAGAACACGAATCCTTTTGATTGTTACACTCACAAATGTCATTAAAACACAGTTAAAGTTTAAAAATAAAATTTTAAATATAATCTATAACGTAGCGCTTTGTCACTGAGTTGTAAGTATATATTTACCTAATATAGCGTGACATGCGACAAGAGAGGGGGAGGGGATATGATGAAGTGTGGCACTTTATGACAAAGGGGGGGGGGAGGTCAAAAATATTGAAAAAATGTGTGACATCATTTATGGACGGCCCCTTACGAGCACTTTTGTGTAACTCTGTTCATCAACTATAGCATTTATACACACCATATAATAAGCCCACATTTAGTGAAACTTAAAAGCGCATATTATAATTAAAAATGCATTCCATCCATCCATCAGCCATCATCGATAATATACAGCACTTCGGATAGAATAAACTATTTGGAATCTTTTGTGTTTCTCTATGCACTTCATTTTATGCGTGAAATATTAAGTCACAGCAGTGTATATCAATTTTATTTTGCATGAAATCGTTTAACATAATTAAAATATGTCGCAAACGATTCCCCCTTTATTATTGTGTAATGGAATTCTTTTGTATAGCTCTGTAAATGGGCAATAACTATTATTATCATTGCATATTTTACAGAATACATATTTTAGTGCACTTCGCAAATGCATATAAAATTGAATATGTTTGACAGGATGTTGTAACACCTTTAAAATTCATTTGAAACGATTTTTTCCCATAAATTGTAATGTAACAGAAAACTTTTGACTATCCCTGTTAATAAACTAATCATGGTATAAATTCATTGTCAATAGATTTCGTGCTAGGGTAAATGTCAATTACATCTAAAAATTTCATGACAATCCGAGTATATTCACGAGAAGTAGAGCGCGGACAGACGGCTAGACTGATAGATGGACAGACAAACCAAAAGCATAAACACTTTTTAATTTTGTTTAAAAAGTGTTAAAAAAGCGTCTCTCTATTAATAAAATTACATTAAATTAAAATTAAAATAATTAAGATCGTCCCACCGTAAATGAACATTTTGTGGCTGGATGTATTTTTAGGCTAATATTAAGAATAGTATTGCATGTAAAAATATGAAGATTGATCGTTTTATTGAGAAATTGTAGATAATAATGCTGAAGCAAACAGTTTTTAAATAGAAGAATTATTTAAAGAGATATTTACTGCTGAATTTGGACAAAATATTTCCGTTAAATTTTTATAGGAACAAAAAATATATATACCAATTTAACGATCTTTTACATAGCCATAACTCAAGCTTGTCCATTGTCAATGTAATTGCAATACGTAATAACTTTTTTAATTTGACTAATTTTTTTAGCCCTTTTTTCAATTTTTATTCAAAATTTCGACATTTTAGTAGGGATTTTTCCAAAAAGTCCTTCTTTTAATCGTTGTTTAGTGCTACGGCAGACAATGGCAAAAAGGCAAGTGGTGATTTCGGACGGGGGAATTTAGATAATTGATTATTTATTGCTGCAATTAAATAAAAAGTAAGGTAAAAAAAAAGTTTTAAAAATGAAAAAAAATGGTGTGTGTGTGGTTGTGATGCGGTTGGGAAAAGGGAGATTTTAGAGGCAAAGGGGACTTCCATAAAATGTTTTTAAAAACTGAAATCTGACGAAATCCTTGGGGATTTGAGCTTATTATTGGTCTCCACCGGTATCGCCACAGATTTATTGGCCTTATCAAACTTTCACTTGAGGAAATTAAAACAGAGAAGTACTTGCGCACCGATTTGTTTATAGAATTATCTTGTTTATCTTTTTTCTAAAATATCCATATAATTTTTATACTTATTACCTATACTAAAGTACATATGTACTTGTTTAATTCTTATGCTTTTTTGTATAAATAAATCTAATAATTTCACATTTGGAGCTTTTTTAAAAAAATTCCTCCTGACACCTTGCCAGCAAAGGTTTCCGTTACCTTTGGTATATAACTTACATGATCTGTCTTATTTAATTTTTTAAAAGGTATATTTAAGCTTTTTCAAACAAAACTTGATACTTCATATAGAAAAGAAAAAAAAGCATGTGGAACACGCATGTGGATACCTGGTTCAGTTGTCTCATTTCTACTCCATATATGAATCCATAATGTAATGATAGACTCATGAAGATAAAAAAATGAAATACATGTATATTTTATTTTTCTTTAGCTATTAAAATGCAATTTTGAAAATTTCTGTCTGATAAAATGATCCTAACTGAATACAATTACAAAGGTTGGGACTTAAATTCAAATGAATATTAGCTTTTGGCAGCTGAATCGCCAGAATTTTCAGATTCACATTGCAAAATCATTTATCAGTTGTCTTACGTAATCATATTTATTTAAAGATTAATTGTCATGGAACAAATTACAGTCAGTATTAATCAGGTAAAATCATTTTCTTTCTGTAAAAATCTGCAATTTTTTAAATGATTTTAAAATTTATAATTGTTTCAGGAAACAACAAATTATCTTAATTAAATTTCTTACCTCCTAAATTCACAGCTTATTATTTTACAAACTTTGAACATAGTTTTTGCGAAACAAGATTACCTAATAAAAAAGAAATCGTCATCAAACAAATTACCAACAATTTTGGGCATATAAAAAAAAGAAACGAAAAGCCGTCTCTTTTATGTAGGAATGCGTGAATTCATCAATGGTTTGTTCATTTTCTGTTATTCCAGGAAACTATGAAAAAAATATTTGAATTAAATTTATGATTTCCTAAATCTATAGTTTTATATTTCATAAATTTTAATGCTATTTTTGAAGGAATGTAATTATTTTAGATATTAAACCTTATAAAATAGCCTACAGCCAGTGTTAATCATGTTTAAATAAAAACAAAAATCTTTTCTTTTGTGGAAAAAAGTATACATTCATAAATAGTTTTTTCCAGGAAACTGTGAACATTTCTTTCTTTCTTTTTTCTTTTTTTTTTTTATAATTTATTACTTTTACATTTACATTGCAATTACTCTGATATTATAGATATATACGTTTTCTTTGATATTATTATTCATAATACATTGTGAAAATTAACAATGACAAAGGTAGCTATTTATTCAGTTTATAATTTATTAGAAATCCATTACAGGAAATATTAGTCTTTAAAAAAAATACTTTTATCTGAATTAAATTCATAAAGTAATTCAATGTTCACATTTCAATAAATTAGTGAAATACTAACAGATTTTTATTTATTTATGACGGTAAATTGAATTGCATTTCAAGCATTTTCTTTAACTAAATTCAAATATTTTCATATCTTTGTTTAATTAAATAATTTTTTTAATGAAATTTGGAAATTCGAACTTTTTTTCGATTGATTCAAATATTTTATTATGTAATACTACCAGAATAGTCACTTGCATTTCCATATAGTGTCCTGCGCAGGTCGCATATAACCAAATCTAAACCAGAAAATTCTTCTTAAAATTAATCCAAAATTCAATCGGCACCAGGAGTGAAAAAAGTAATCCATGTTTTAATTAAAAAAATAGGAAAAATTAGTACAATTATACCTCTAAGATAAACTTTATCTTTTTTACATAAAAAAGAAGACATATACTTTTATTAATATTCAAATACGCAATTTAAAAAAATCTGAAATTCACGGATAAAATTTTCCTGAATTTCACAGAAAAAGTCCCTTTTCACAACAAAAGGGCATTTTCCGTTAAAAATCAAAAACCCCACGATATTTGATGAAAATATCGAAACGGATGGAAATAGAAAGAAAAAATGGAGACACTCCTCTATTGGGGGTCTTCGTGGCCGGGTGGTCAAAGCACCATGCCAACAAGCGACTGAGATTGTGGATTGTGGGCTCGAATCCCACAAGCGCCGTTAACTAATGAAAACATAAAAAGTCCCTTTTAATTATATTGTTTCTGTTTATTTTTCTCTTATTTCTTATTAAAAAAATCTTTGAACTAATTAGCCCCCCCCCCCCCTCCCAAAAAAAAAAAAAAAAAAAAAAAAAAATGTGCGCGAGAATTAAAAAAAAATTGTTTAGAACATTATTTTTGTAAAAGGTGAATAATTTTTTTGCATTCATTCATTCAAAAAAAAAAATAAGTAAATAAATAAAAATAAATAAATAAATAAAATAAATAAAGTAAAAAAAATTTTAATTAAAATTTATTTTAAAAAACAAGTATTATTCATCGGTCTAAAATAAAATAAAATAAACCGCTTACGATTATTCTAACGAATATATTTGAAAAGATATCTTTGAAAAACATAACAGATTTTCCCACTAACTCATAAAAGCCATACTTTGTAGTGACTGGCATCAGCAGCTTTGGTTGAGTCAGTAAAGACTTATTCCGTTGTCAGAAGGTCTCGAGCTCCTCAGGACGCATTGAAGGAAATTATACAAATAAATAAATAAATAAATAAATAATATAGCATCTCAAAATCACTCGGAAAGTTCGAATTCTTTAACGATTGTTCGGTTCATTAACATTTAAATTGAAATATTATCACTAAAAATCAAATCTTGTTACAGAAACTTAGTGCTTCTTCAAACGGAGTTTTCATTTCTTTTATTTTCCAAAACGGAAAATCTACTAACGCAACGGTAAATGTCTAGCAACTTTGCTGCCAGTAATTTTACCGTGAATTCACAGATTTTTTTTTTAACAGTGTATATAGTAGTTGTGTTTTATTTTTTAAGTTGAAATATATTCTCAAATTCTTTTCATAATCCGGGTGAAACCGAACCTGACCCGAAAATTTCGAAATCCAACCCGAGATTGACAAACTCCAAAAACAAAAAAGTCAACGTGATCAGACCTGAGTCGTGGGTTGGGCAGGTTCGGGTAGAATCCGGTTACCCGACTCAATGCAGTAGTGTACCTCCATCGGTCGTAAAGGAAATTTATGAACATGGGAAGATACATGGACACAAAATTAATAATAGAACTATACTCAGAATAAAAGACATTGCAACCATATTTGATATATTATTTATTTATTTATTAACATTTGAAAAAAAAAAACTTTTTAATCAGTACTGTAAACATAAAAAAAAAATTCCTTTTTCAATGATAATTTTCATTAAAAAATGTACAAAAAAGTTTGGATCATATTTTAATTATCGATAATAGTGCAGTTAAAACACAACACAATCGAAAAGATATTCTTTTCTATTATTCAGTGACATTCATAATGCACATTCCCTTAATCACAATGAATCGTAAATTTCCAATTTGTTTTTATGCGTGCACCTTACCGTGCACCTCCTCATTAAGTATTTTTAAAATGAATGTCCTCAGTAAATAAGAAAATGGTATAAAAAATAGAAATTTTTATACAATTTCTTCCTTCGTCACCTCTTTTATTGCATTATTCTTGATTAATGAACACTAGTGCGTTTGGATCTGCATCGAATATATGAAGAATGAAAATGCATCATTTATTAAAAAAATATATTGAATGACTTTCTTCATGTATTTTATATTGCTATTAATATATCACACCCGTCAAAAAAATGACGGAATGCTGTTCTGCGTTTCATTTTCATAAGACTTCATACAAACAAGCAACAGGAAGGTTTTATTATAGAAAAGATTGTGGTGTAGAAAAAGACATTTTAAAACTGACAAATGATTTCTACAAACACATATGATCCTTATGCTTTATATACTTACTTTTATGCTTTACCATTGTATATTCAAATTCAATTGTATATTCTATTTAATTGTAATGATAGAAAAAAAATTAATAAAATTATAATGCATAAAGATACAATAAACCGAATAAACAATATTTTTGTGATGTGGCAATAAATAGTAATTTTTATTCGCTTATAAAAATAAAGTACACATGTGTATTTTTTTTTTTATCAAAAATAACTTTCAAATGAAAAAATAGGTCCAAAAAAGCCAAATGTTTAAATATGTTTCATTATTTCTTTTTTATCTACAACATTGTAAGCAATCCGATTGCCACCATTTTGAAGAAATTTAATTAAAAAAAATTGCAATTAAAATATAAATATAAATATGAGAACATTTAAAAAATAGCTAGTGCGGACGTATCTACGAATTTCACTAAATAAATATATATATATATATATATCAAAATCGGTTCAGTGATTCTCAGGGCAGATTGCGAAAGAAACAGCCTTGTATTTTAAATATGTAAGCAACTTGGTTTGTTCCGGGATGGTTACTTACACGTTCTTGCACTTGGATTTTCTACAACTAGATGCATTCACAATTATCTTCGCTTTTTAAGCAACAGAGCTGCTTAATGTTTTCTATTACGGGTAAACATCCTCTCATTTACAACGAAAGTGTAGGGGAAGGTGGGCGCACGTTGGGACATGGTCCAACTTGGGACATCTCAATTTTCAGGCTTTATTTTGATGTTAAAGATTAGCACACATAAGGGCCAATATATGATACCACAATCTATTCTCTCATGTGTTTTGGAATTGCTGGTGTTTGCTGGCAACAAATAATATCATTATTTTGGTTTTGAATGAGATTGAGTAACATTAATGAAGAACAAATTTTTCATTAAAGAAATGAATTAATACAAGTGGGAGCATGGAGTGATGAAAAAACGTTGATTTATTGTTATTGTAACGGTAAAAAATAGACTGTAAAAAATAGACTGTCAAGCTTTACAGTGTACATGTTTTTATTTCTTAATGTGCGAGAAGGGGCAGGTTGGGACACTCAGTAAGAGGGTCCCTTGGAACATTCTAAAAATGTTGAAATGACCAAATGTAGATTACAGAATGGAGAAAAAAGTATACAACAAGTAAAACCTTTCCTCAAGCAGTGAGGATGAGGCAATTGCACTAGCAAAATTGGTGAAAATTACCCTTGGAAGGAAAAAGAATATAAATGGCTTGTGTAATGGCAGTAAAGATGAGTTTAACTGTTCTTGTGATGCTGATTTTCCTACAGATAGCAAACTTGCTCAAGATAGGTTCAGAAACTTACAGTCAATCCCACTGTTGGATCGTGTGCATTGGTAAAGTTTGCAGGGAAACAAGCTTTGTTGCATTTGTAGGGCATGTTTCAAAATGTTGAAGACAGCAACAAGTATGAGATACCTAATTTGAAAAGACGAGATCAGGAGTTTTAATTTTTTTTTTCTTATTCTCATAAGCATGATAGCTCATTTGTGTATTAAACAGATATTCTTTTAAAACTTGGTACTCCTAAAAACAAAATAGGTCAAAGATGTGCTTTATTAGAGTTTGAAGAACATCATTTTTTTTCGCATCAAATACAAGAACTATTAATGAAAATGTGACACAATTCAATTTTTTAAAGTGTTTCAGTGCTTAAATTATTTCATGCTCAACTAAAACTTTGTAAATAAAGCTTTGTTCACCAATTAAATATAAAATTTTATATGTACTTTTGATTAAAACTAATGTCCCAACCTGCACCACCATGTGAGGCAAATTAGGACATTTTTAAGGTTGTTTTTTTTTTTTTTTTTTTTTTTTTTTGCTTTGTTTTCACTCTTTTTCTATGTGAGATATTAGATTATTATGAGGTTTATTTGATGCAGAAATGTTTATATTTTATATCTAATTGGTCCTAAAATAAGAATAAATGTTAGTAAAATTTAGATAAAATATTTATTGAAAAACGCCCCTTCCCTTACTGATCTTTTAAACAAACCATTGTTGTAACAATTCTTGAATTGCGAATCGCGATTGTGAGAGATTTAACATCAGTTTCTTTTTTTAATACAGGATGGTTCAAAAGGTAATGTCCAAACATCGTGTATGGGTGTGTCAAGTCATGACGAGCAAGAATTACATAGGAACGGGGGGGGGGGGGGGGTGTAGGAAATGCGATCGTGTCGGTGCAATTGCTTCATGACCGTGGCGAATAGAAAAGATAACTAATGATGTAAAAAGGTTTTTATTTTACAAAACACTAAATCGAAAAACAACTACTTATAAAACTACTTAACAACTCATAACAAATGCTTGAAATGTGGTTGCCGAGATACATGCTTCCCATTCGCGCTGCATGGAATTGCGAACATGTTCCAATTAGGCTAGAAGTGAACTATAGGGGGGGGGGGGGGCTTTAGAGAATGCAGGGGATGGGCTCATATTTTTTTTTCTCTCTCTCTCGGTCGAAGAAAGGTAAATTAGTGCATATTCACATTGTAAGTACTACGTTTTTTATTAAACTGTTGTAATAACTTCATTTTATGCTAAGAAAATAATATGATGATTAAAAATCGGAGACTATAACTGATGCAAAATTAAACATAAAGTTAGCTTCATATGTGCAAATAGGATGAGGAAGTGTTGAAACACTTATTTTAGATTCTGCAAAACAGTGAAAGGGTCCCAAAACTAAATTAGATTTTTTGAACAGAATTTCATTTAAATTTTCGGAACAAAAAATAATTTAGTGATTCTGGAATCTTTTCCAGGTGGTCTCGAAATGTTTTAGAGGGGACTGAGCAGGCCATAGCACTACCTTAGCTACGGTCCAGGTTCCATCGGTCAACACTCTTCCGGGCACGAGCCCGCACTTCAGCGAACCCTGCCATGAAGCCCATGGCCGATCTACTGCGTGTGTCATACACCAGAAACTTAAAATATCCCCTGAGGTAGAATAAATCATAATAGAGGTAGAAATACAGGGATTTAAGTCAGGAGATCGCAATAGCCACGAAACAGGGCCAATTGGAATGCTTTCGCGACTGCATGCGGGCCCGATGTGAAGCATTCATCGCGGCTAATGGGGCCCATTTTGAGCACTTGTTATGAGTTGTAATGTTTTTTATTTACTATATTTTGTATTTCAATGCGCTTTTAGCAAAATAAAGGTCCTTTTACAGTGGTTTTCATCCTTTCTTTGCGTCATGGTCATAATGCAATTGCCCCGTTACGATCGCGTTTCTAATTCCCAGTTTACTATTTAATTCTTGCTCCTCATGACCTGACACACCCACACATGCCATTTGGAGATGAACTTTTGAACCAGCTTGTATGTTGAAAAATTGTTGTTACACAAAGCAGTTAATACTTAACTTCTACAGTGTGAATTTTAAAGGTATCTGTGATTTTAAGTAATTTTGAGAGGAAAATTTAGTATATGTGAATCATTATTTTATGCTTATTTATAAAATTATAGCGATGTTTATGAGGCAAATCTTGTTAGAAAAATAATACAACAATATACTGATTATGTTAGTGTTTATGCTTCAGAACGAATTAGAAAAATGTAGGTATTTTGCTTTAAAAACACATACATTTATTAACTATAAAAATTAATAATTTATTATTTTTTATCCATTTTTTTAGCTGTTCTAGGATGTTGCGCGACATGTTCTAAAATTCATTTTCTAAATTCCGTTATTCAGCAAAAATGCCAATGGACTTTTACCTTTTTTCAGTACTTCTTAGTGATATTTCTAGTTTTTTATCTTTATAATATTAAAACAATTTAATAATAAAATAAAATAAAACATATTGATTAACAACAACAACAACGATAAAAAAAATAATTAATTTTTCTTTTGCCCCTATATTAATGTTAGTGGACCTTTTTTTTTTTTTTTTTTTTTTTTTTAAAGTTGGTAATATTTAAATAACCTAATTGCATTTAGGAAGAACATAAAATATTAATATATTATACATTTTTGTATTGAAATTGAAATTTATTTTATAACTTCTAGTAATTATTTACTCTTTATCGCTCAGTCGGAGAAATGCTTGAAAAAATTATTATTATTATTAGTATTATTATCATTGCTCTTATTGCTATTGCTTTATTTCTCTTATATTTCATCAAATATTAATGAAGTAAAAATTTTATTTATTTATTATTATTTGTCATAAAAACATATTTATTATAATAAATTAATCTGATCAGCATTTTCTGAAGAATTATCCAAATAATTTATTAAAGCGTAGAATATTTTGAATAGTGAAAAAAAGTAATAATTTTATTTCCATTCAAGATATTTTTAAAAAAATAAAAGGAAAGAATTATTTACTGCTGAATTGAATATTCTTTTTTTCTTTTTTGTACTTTTTACAAAAAATTTCAAGAAAATTTGTTTTCTTGTTAATCATCACCCGAAATTCAGTACATAAAGATAATCAATATTTGTATACAAAAATTTTTCTCCCTATAAATATCAAACACATATTACTGTCACATGTGTGACATTGGTATCATTATTTTAATAACAAATACCTTTACTAATTATGAATTGGTCAATTGCACCATAAATCGTACTAAAAATAATTACTAAAATAAATACAATTACTAAATGGTACACTTATAAAAAGAATATATTAAAAATACGATTAAAAATTCATCAACGTTTTAACATCTTTATTTTGTATCCTGACGACGTTCGTAGAAACGAATGAAACGTTGATGAGTTTTTAATTGTATTTTAAATATATTCTTTTTATAAGTGTACCATTTAGTAATTGTATTTATTTTAGTAATTATTTTTAAGTACTTTTACTGTAAATAAATAATATGAATAGATTTGTTTATTTTGTGACAATTTATTTTGTATGGATAACATTAGAAGCATACAGTACGAAATTGTTTTCATGTGATAAATGATTTCTGTCTTCCTTTTGTAAACAAATTTTGCCAGATTGATAGTCTGAATTTTTAATAAAATAAAGGTCGTTACTTCCATTTTTTAGCGGCGATATCATTAAGCGTAAGGGAAACGAAGCTCTACATTTCCACAGAAAAAACATATGATGGATGTGGCTACATTACATTATTGGTTTTGACATGCAAACAACACTTTGGAGATTAAAGACCACACAAAATAATGTCTGAATTTAATTAATTAATTATTAATGGAGATATAAACATGTATATATATATGTATTAAGACGTATTTGAATACAATAAGTGCAACAACCCAACAGGAGTGTAAAAATTAACTGGGGCCAGGAATCGAATCTCGGTCCACAGCGTACCGTGCTGTTCCTTTACCAAGTTACTCTGGCTAATATTCCAGCCTGGCAATTTCTCACTCGGCCAAATATTATGATCATATACATATAATCGGAATCTTGACACATGTTGAAGGGAATTGTTAAGTCAATATGTCTGTAGTTTTTTTTTTTTTTTTTTTTTTAATCTAAATTTGAAAAATAAAAAAGTTATGTACATAAATGTGTGTCTCAAATGTGACAAAGTACATTTACGGAATTCTCTGTTACGTGACACTAATTTACATAGAGGAAAATCATTTAGTTTAAAGATTTTATTTACAATGCGCTCAATCAATTCATCATTTGAACACAAATATTCCAAAACAAACATATTTATTTCGATTTGTCTTAGAAATTTTGTAAATACTTACTCTGAAGATTATTTTTATGGCAAATATTGTAAAAAACTTATTAAGAAAGTTTTTCTTCAGAATTACTGGTATTAAAAAAAAAAAAAAAAAAGAATTAGTCAGGGCTTTGTCTATATTCTGAATGACTCATATTTTATTGTTTCTGTATTGTTACATTTGTTTGCATGCAGATTTTTTTTATATATATATAAAGGATTATATATATAAAAGAAAGACTGGATTTCGTATTAATCATTGTACAAAAAAAATCTATTGAACCTATAATTTTGAAAGAGAGTTCTACAATCGGGTTAACATGATTATGTAAGCTATATTTAATTATCTCATTATATATATAAAAGGCAAAGTGATATTTCATTCCGTCCGCTTATAACTTTAGTTCTACTAGATAGATTTTAAAGGAACTTACATTGTTAGTTGGAAAAATTTTCAGAAATTTTGTAACAAATGAAATATAGCATTCTACGTTGTTTAATTGAATACTTATGGAGATATTTTAAATCAGATGAACCCTATTACAAAAAGTTGGCTTTATTTAAAGGTTCCGCTGAATGAATTTTTATATGATTAAAACTGCTAACATGTTGAGCGCTACGTCATTCATTGGTGACTAACTTTGAACTTTCCGTTTAGGTGACTGACTTTTCACCGATTACAGACAGTCTAAAACACGAAATAAAACTAAAAATTACTATGATATAAAAAATTTCGTTTGATTCAAAGTTTCTTTTAAAAAAACTGACCAGCGTGGCGGGCGAAGGCTGCTAGTTTATTATAAAGAATTCGTTTAATACAGATAACCATTGTTTTGAATATATCTATCGTGAGATTATTTAATAGAGAGAATACTTTTATTACAAATATTTCATTTTTGTTGTTTTTGTACTTTTATATCTGTTTGTATACAGAAAATTCATTTGTAATGAAAGATTCATTTATTATAAAAAATTCAATTATTACGGATAATCATTAGTTTGTTTACTTCTATTGTGAGATATTAATGCAGAGAATTTTTTTATTATAAACATTTCATTTTTTACAGATATACATTGTTTATTGGCTGTATATTATGGCATTTTATGCACAGAACATTAAATTCATTAATTTTGGATAGTTCTGCTATATTTTCTTTCATTTTGATAAGGTGTGTTTTATGACTTCCGTTCTATACTGTATATTTATTTATATAGACTCAATTCATTTATTACAAACATTTCATTATTACAGACAATGCAGCAATCAAATTTTTTATGTGCCATCTAATTTATATATTAAAAATTTATTATAAATGATTATTTTATTCTATATATTTTATTTGTTATAGACAATTTAGCCTTTTCTCTGTTTTTAAGCTACATTTATTTGCATATTATTATGTTTATTTATATAGAGACAATTGATTTTTTTACAAACATTCCATTTAATACAGACAATGTAACAACCAAATTTGTTACGTGACATCTAATTTATATATTACGAATCTATTTATTATAAATTATTCTTTTATTCTATACAGTTTATTAATTACAGACAATTTATATTTTTCTCTATTTTTAAATTATATTAATTTATATAGAGATAATTCAGTTATTACAAACATTTAATTTATTAGAAGCAATGATGAAACAATCAAATTTGTTAAGTGACATCTATTTAAATGATAAAAATCTATTTATTTTAAAGGATTATATAAAGACAATTCATTTATTACAAATATTTCATTTATTACAGACAATAATGAAACAAACAAATTTATTATGTGACACGTATTTAAATATTAAAAATCAGTTTATTTTAAAGAATTCTTCTTACTACAAGGTTATCCCGTCGGTCAAAAATCTATCGCCAAATTATAAGATTAAATGCCAATAATGGATGATTGTGAATGTCACATTAAACACGATACACGTGTTGAAAACGTCATCAAGTGGTTATAAATTCAATTTTTAAATGTATTTTTATTCATGTGTTACCAATTTATTTGTTTTTTCATTATTTAAAATAAAAATTATGCCAACAAATATAACTTGGCTATTAGTTTGGAGATTTTTGTAATTTGACAAAAATGGTCGACGGGATAACCTAGTAGTACCGAATTCTTTTATTATATACAGTTTGTTTGTTACAGAAAATTTATCTTTTTCTCTGTTTATAAACCATATTTATTTATATAGTACTATATTTATTTACATAGAGGCAATTCATTTATTACAAACATTTCATTAATTCTAGACAATGCAACAATCAAATTTGTTATGTGACATCCATTTATACATCAACAGTCCATTAATTATAACTAATTATTTTATTCGAAAAAGTTTATTTGTTACAATTTATCTTTTTCTCTGTTTTTAAACTGTAATTATTTATATAATACCAAATCCTTTTATATAGAGCCTATTCATTTATTACAAAAACGTTTCATTTCTTACAGATAATGCAACAATCAAATTTGTTATGTGACATCTAATTTGTATATTAAGAATCTATTATTTATTATAAACGATTCTTTTATTCTATACAGTTTGTTCCCTAAAAATTAAAAAACAAAGATTTTTTTTTTTTTTTTTTTTTTTTTTTTTATCGTAGTTAACCAGAGTTAGGAAATTTTTCCTTAATCATCAGAAACATTCAGGAGAAAACTGATCAAAAAGCTCTCAAACATTCCAAAATTAACAGAAGCGTTATTCCCAAATTTTGCTGTCAGAAAGAGGGACATCCATCCTTCCCCTATAAATAGGGTAGATGTGCCAGTAATGGACCCCCTTAAGGAATTTTTCTAAAGAATAATTTTTTATTAATAGTTATAATTATTGTATACAAATTTTTTTCATATTATATTAATCTTTCAATAATATTTAACTAATCCCATAGTTAAATTTCCCAATAGAAATAAAAATTTCAATTTAAATAATAGAAATATGTCTAAACACCCAAAAGCCCAGTAATGGACCACCTATGTTCCAGTAATGGACCGCCTATGTTCCAGTAATCGGCCACCCTACAAAAAATAACAGATAATTGTTTTTAGGTGCGTTCGTAATTATGTAAATACGTAGCACCTATTGTTGTCGTTCAATCCGTCCGTCTGTCTGTCCGTTTGTCTGTCCGTCTATCTGTCCGTTTGTCTGTCCGTCTATCTGTCTGTCCGCATATAACAACGCAAAAATCATCCAAACGAATTAGTTGAAATTTAAAATACATAATTATTACATAATTTTGTCAAGTCATTTCAAATTTCATGAAAATTGGATGAATAGATCAATTACAGAGAAAATCAAAAGTATTCCGTTACATTACGGTCAATGGGGAAAAAAGTTTGAAATGCATTTTAATCGTTTGAAATTTAAAACATATAAATATTACATAATTTTGTCGAGTCATTTCAGATCTTATGATAATCAGATGCATAGATCAATTGCAGGGACTATCAAAAGTATTCCGTTACATTACAGTCAAAGGGGACAAAAATGCTAATGCATTTTAATGGTGTTACACTCATTCGAACATAATAAAATTGACATTATCCTATGGCGTATGTATATACTAAAATATAAATTCTGTACAATCTGAGATGCAAAGAATATTTATTATTAAATTACAGGGCCACACAAAAGTATTCCACTACATAATGCTATACGGGGAAACATTGTTTGGGACATGTTTTAATTATATTAAACTGTGCCACATTTTATGAATATGATATACGTTGCTGAGGTGTAATGAAAATTACTTCCTGTGTGTTTATAGGAACACAAAGAGTTCAACCACTGTACTGTATCCAAAGTATTGTCTACTATATCAGGAAGATCTGTATATTTTTAAAATTTCGTTGTCGTACGAACGAACCTCATTTGCTACGCTTCACGTGCAATTTCCAACTGGTTTCAATTGTATTTTGCTCCAGAACTTAATGAAAGCATAATAATAATAAAAAAATATTAAAACTTAAATTAGAAATTCATTACATTAAAGGATTTATAATGAAAAAATATAAAACAAAATATTTAAATTTAAGTTATGAATTTATTATAATCAAGGACTTATAATGTGGATATAAAACAAAATAATAATGATATTATTAACTGTTTATTATTAACTAACATTAAAGGATTTATATTGTAAAGATATACAACAAAATATTTAAATTTAAAGGATTTGCAAGATAAAGACAACGTTTTACTGAAATCAAGTTTAGATAAAATAAGGCACTAAAAAAAAGTCTCCAATGTTCATTCATATCATTATCTAAGTGATGTGCTTTGCAACTGTGAAATATAAATAACAGATCTTCAATTTTATCTTCCCTTTCCGATAGTCCAAACTGCTCAATATGGAATTTTAGAATGCATTTAAAATGATAAATGTTATTGCACTATCCAACCATTTTCAGATAATCATATAGCCCATCAATTTGGTACAGATTGATTCCACAATTTCCCTTCAGAGATGCTTATATGGATATATTATCACCAATGGAACAATCTCATTATTTGCTGAAAAACATCCCATAACAGTGATTTGTTCTTTTTCGTTATTTGGTACTACATAATACACATCTTTAACTGATTTTGGTTCCAAAATTTTCCTTGTTTTAAGAGCACAAAAGAAACCTTGTTTTAACCTTATTGAAAATTTTCTCTGTATGCTTTAGAATTCGGAAGAAAATATTAATAATATCTTCTTCCAAATATGATTTTACATTTCTGAACCAACTTCTTTTGTAACGGCACATCTAGATTTTGTCAAATGTTCTGCTTGTGTTTTATACCAATTTTGGATGACTTTTTAAAAACAATTATTTATAAAGAAATTGCCTTTATTGAATTCTAATAGGTAAAATTTAAGTATTAAATTTGATTATTTAGCTTTTCAGTTAAATCAAAATATTTTATCTCTACTGAAATAACACTTTTTGTACTGGTCACTTGGGTGGTCCATTACTGGGCAATCGCGAAATAAGCAATCCAGTAATGGACCGCCCCTCCTAAAATTTTAAAGATAAATAAAATTTTGTTAATGGCCATTGGTACATTAAATTCAATGTTTTATACTGCTAACCAAACAAAAACATTCAATTTTTACGGAAAAATAAAAAAGTTATAAACTAAGTAAGTAAAGTCTGCTCTTAGCATGTTCATTAAGATTTTCAGTGGAAAACAGAAAAACTGTGAAACTTTATTTTTTGCTTCCTAATTGCTTTGACGAAAAATGTAAAAAATTAATCCAGCTTATAAAGCATCCAAGGCGGAGTTCAGAAAAAAATAATAAAAGCTAAACTATTATTTATTATTTTTTTATAAACAAAAAAGTGCGAGGTGGCCCATTACTGGAAGGTGGTCCATTACTGGCACATCGACCCTATTTCTAAAAACCTATGAAATCTTTTTCTTTTTCTTTCTTTGATTGGTTTTTGTCCAGGTAGTTTCTAAACTGCGAAGTTATATTGAATTTTCGTAAATATTTCTGCTGCAAGAGACTTTTTTTTGTATGTGTGTTTTACAGTGTAAACATCTTACATTTGAAACCAAAAACTTTAAAAGTAAAAATAGGTTTATTTAAACTATGAAGCGTCTCGTTGCACATATGTTCTCCAATTTCTATTTTGATGACAGAAGGAGGCGTTTTGTTTCGTCCATGACAATTTGCGGCTAGAATAGCAACTTTATGGGACTATTGCAGGGTAGAAATAGTATCTCTGGAATAAATACTATCAGAAGCATCTGTAATGAGCATTGAAAAAAAAATTAATAAATAAACATATATGAAAAATCTTAACATGAAATATGTGAATAAAGAAGTATAAAAATATTTCGATTTCATTTCATAAATCGGTTATTTTAAATGCATTCTATTTTATTTTTTTAACTACTTAAAGTAAATTTCATGGTTTCTCAATAAATGACAAAAACTTTAGATAAGTTAAAAGTAAAAGAAAAAAATAAATAAACATTGTTTCCGTAAAAAGATTTAAAACACTTTTTTTTCAGATTCTTAAAGCCACACCAAATTTTATGACTCCAATTTCCATTATTCTAAAAATATTTCTGTTACAATATATTAATTTGGCGTGGGTCCCAATTATGGAAAACTCATCACATTGTTTTACGCTTCGTGGAAAGTTTGAACAAGTAAACTTATGTAAAAGAAAATATACGAAAAGATTTGCTCTATTAATTTAAGACAGGCAGTCGTTATAAAACAAAAAAGCATCATTCAAACTATACATTTAGGATTTCTAAATTCTTTCCTAGACGAATAATTATAATTTAATTAATATGAATCTAATATTTGATAAAAGTGCAATATTTAATATATATGTATTACTCTTTTTACATTTTAGTGTTTAGAATATTTCATTGTTGTCATATTTCACTGTCTATGTTTTATATACTTTAGTGCACACTTAAATACATTTTTCTAATAAATTGTATACAGTGTAATCATAAAAAATAATGGGTCATTTATCACATTTGCATGGCAAACGAAACAAGTTGGAAATTGCATGTCAGACTCGGCAAATGAAGTGTTTTCGTACCATAACCAGTTTTATAAATATTCATATTTTCGTGCAATAAATGTTACACTCATTCGAAAAGATGTAACATCATTAAAATGCACTTGAAACTATTCTTTCCCTTTGACCGTAATGTTAATGCAATCAAAAAGTTAAAACTAGTTCGGTTGTAGATCGTCTTCAGCTTCCTATGCAAAAAATCATGTAAAAATATAAAAATTTAAGCGAGATATCTGCATATAACGCCCCCATAGACTTAACATTATCATCCGGGTATTTTTGAGTGGCTATAGTGTAAGGTCTTAAGATGCATTATTTTATTTGCAGTGTTAAAAATTTACTCGCTGTATTACAGCTTTTAACACTTGAAACATTAAATTAATTATATATATTTAAGAATTATTTTTTAAAGGGAAACAAAAACGAAAAATCATGAGTCCAGCATCGATTATGAAGCACTTTCCAGCGCATTCAAACTACTGTAGCAAAACTTCGCATTTCATTAAGATGAAAAATTAAGTCTAAATAAACAATAGAAAAAAAGCATAACGCATTTGAAATGACAAGTTCAGCAATTTCCATCAATAGTCGGAATAGCATCCGATATTTTGTGTGCATCCAGGTATATGATTTATAGACATTTATATGTACTACATATATATTAAAATTTAGTTAAGTTAAACTAATAGCACGGATGAAAATTCCTATTCAGCTATTTCCGTGAACAACTGGAAAATGTACTTGAGGATTTTTGCGCCGCCCTGTGTCTGATCAATATAATTTATACACACCAACAGTGGAGCCAACTTATATGGGCCCATAGGGCGCCAGCCCACCCAATAATTTGATATCTTTATCCACCCATTATTAATTGAGCCCACCCAATATTTTTCAAATGTTGGCGCCACTGCACACCAATTAATATTTTTAAAATATGGTTAAATTTAAAAACGCATAATGCATTTGAAAACCCAATTTCTTCTATTAGCATCAATAGTCGGAAAATATACATTTTTTTTTTGTTTGTTTTGTTCGTCCAACTCTGCATATGATCTATAGGTATATATGTAAGGTACCCTGGAATAATAACGCCACGTTAAGGTTCTACCAATTTTCACGGCTCAGTTTTAGTTAGTATTTTTCAAACAAATATATGATTTGATACAGCAACTCATTGACTATCCATATAAAAAAAAATAATTTAACAGATATGTATTCATAAAATGTAATGGCGTGATTTATGGACCAATGCTATTTGGCGTTATTACCCACCTATATGGGTAATAACGCCATGCAAACAAAACTATGAAATAAGATGGAATAATTGCATATAGATTGCCCAATTCTAAAAATACAAACTCTACAAACTTAGAAATTGACAAATTGCATTCTAAGCTATTGAAAATGTTCAATTTTTTGTGAAAGTGTAAGAAAAATAAAGGTGTGGTGTGTGTGTGTGTGGGGGGGGGGGGGGGGGGGAATGAGGCAAAAGAATATCAGACCGTGAGCTTCTTTTTATGCTTAAAAAGGACCGCTTAAATAGAATTATTAGAAACATTGCACAGTTTTAACTGTGTTTATTTGAATAAGTATTTAGGATGTAGCTCGGCCACTGTAGGGAATCAACCGGGGTATTAATGCCAAGGATTGGCGTTATTACCCCATTATAGTTATTGCGCTGTATATTTTAAATTACAAATTATCTCGAAAAGATATCCAAAATGTTTAACAAAATTTTAATAGTCCATGAAATGTACTACAAATTTATGTAATTAACAAAGTATTTCCGGATAAAAAAAATAGTCTTCACATCACAAAACGTATTTCGCAAATTTTAGATCAAGCGTTAATTTTAGTTGCTTGTAAAAACAATAAGACCTAAAAATGAAACAAATTAACTTGAAGCTGTTTTTTGCGATTTATATGATTCAAAACCCTTCTGCGCAGAGCACATGGACGTCATTTACCAGATTATTTCATAATTATGTAAAATATGAGCACTTGGCGTTATTACCCCGCCTGGTGTTATTACACCAGACCCCCTTATTAGATAGTAAGCTAAAATCTAATTCGGTTAAACCAATCGCACTTTTAAAAACTTGCATTCCGCTATTTCCGTGAAGAAATGGAAATCTCTTGATAACTTTTGTACAACCCTGTGTACAATCTATAGAATTTATAAACACTAAGCAATACTTTTAAAAAATTGTTCAATTTTTAAATTGCGTAAAAAACTGAAATCATGCTTCCAGTTATTATGGTTCAATACATTCTATAGCTAAATTCTTTTATGTGTTCCCTGTAAATGAACAATAAATTTTATGCATGCCTTATTCTAAAAAAAAGCGTTGTGTATTACACTCCAATGATTTATATAAATTTCATTATATTACATAAATATTCATTATATTATATAATTATATAAATATAGTATGTCTAAAATAGTGTAATTTCATTAAAATACATCGCAAGTGTATTTTTCCCCTGAGACTATACTTAAATGAAATCCTTTCGAATGTCCCTGTAATTTTAATATAAAAATTGCACACTTCATTTTCAATACCGAACCTACTACACTGTCAGAAAAATTCGTCAATATACACTAAGTTATCCTCATTTTTTCACAAATAATTTCCGTACTCACAGAAAACGTATTTGATCTGTGAATTCATTTTGAACGTCGAAAAATGAGGAAGAGTTTCCGTTTATTTCTAGCACGCATGCGTATTGGGTCTGTTAGTAATAAATTCGAATTTGTTTTTAAAATGAAAAACAAAATATTCTATAGATTATAATGTCTAATTTAGTTTTAAAAAAACAAAAATGTTTTCGAATTTAAAAATAAATAACAATTACTTTCTTTCTTCATTCAAAAATTCTCACAATTTGTTATTCAAAGTTCGATAAGTTGAATATACTAAGTAATTTAAATAATAAATGCGAAATATAATATTTCACATTTAAGATATACTTTAAGTGAACACATTTAAAAGATATTTTAATTAAAAAATAAAATGAAAAAAAATTGATATTATTTAAAAAAAAAATCTTATCGAATAAAAATATAATACCCATACTTTTCCTTTAGCAATCTACGTAATATATTTAAAATTTACATTTTTATAGTATATTAATACTAAACGTAAAAAAATTCCCAGCCACAGTTTCATTAAAGATGAAATCTTTCCCAAATTAACTTCGAAATTAAAAGCTTTGTAACGAAAAACACCAATCACACCCATATAAAATGAAGGGTTCTGCTTTAAAGCACTCTATGGACGTGCAACGGTGGCTCTGAGGTAGCGCGTTTGTCTGCCAATGCTGGGTTCGTGAGTTCGATCCTCAGCCGTGCCGGATTGATCTTTTCAAGAATTTTTTTCAAATGACGGATATTTTACCTCTTTTGACGGAGAAAAAAATAAACGGATAATCGTCAATATACAGACAATTTCTGGCAGCAGTGCTGCCAGTACTTTTTCTGTAAAAAGACGGAAGTTTTTTTGAGTGTGTACGGCAAATCTCTATAACTTTTTATTATTTACAGGACACACTGTAAAAAAATCTGTAACCTTAGTAATCTAAATTTACCGAAATCTGTTATGCTTACTAAAATTTTATATATATGCTGTATAAGCAAATGATGTCAATCTACAAACATGTAAGCAAAACTAGAGACATCTGTAACGTTACAAAAGAATCTGCTAAAATTTTGGTAAATTTTACTAAAATTTTATCTGCTATCCTCGTTACAGTTTAAGAAGTTCTAGGAGTCCGATTTTCCAAAAAATTGTTTAATAACCTTACATTTTTTTTTTATTCAAAGTGCAAATCTGTATCTGTTGCATGAATTTTTATTGTTGCCATTGCATAAAAAGCTCTTGGAATATAATTCTGCTAGAAAGATTTTTGTAATTTTCCAATTTTTTTAGAGTGCAGTCCGAGTAAATTTACTCGAGTTAGAGCACATATAAGCAAGCCAGAACCATAAGCACTTTTCAACTGTGTTGGAAAGGATTAAAAATGACACCCCCTATGCATAAAAATAGAATTGTGAAATGAAAATATAAATTTCCTGATTACGCTGTAAAAAAAATCTGTAAAGTTATTAATATTTTTCTAGTAGACTTGTATTCCAAGAACTTTTCATGAAACGATAACAGCAAAAACTTGTGTAACTGAGGAAGGTTCGTGAGTTTTTGCTGTTACCGTTACATGAAAAGTTCTTGGAATACAAGTCTACTAGAAAAATCTTAGAAAATCTACCCTTTTTTTTTTTTTTTTTGTAGATATTTTAAATACTCGAAGGCATTCTACGCTCATAGGTTTAACAATAACGAGGGGAATTAAGGAGATGATAAACCAATAACAGCTAGAAGTTACATTGATATTAATTAATACGGAAATAAAGTTTTCAACAACAAGAAGGTCAAATATGACTTTTCTCTGATTAACTCCTCCTTCTTCTATTTATATTATAAATAATATATGAAAATTTTCTATTTTTTCTATCTATGATGTGATGTCATATTCAACATAATAGCGTTTCTTCTTCCTATGAACAATAGAGGGGTTTGTCCACCAGATGGCCATGAAGATTTTTTTCAGCGTTTTCCTTATAAGAAGAGAGCATTCTGATAAATTGCCTTGAAGAAAAAATCAGGTTAGAAAATGTTCTCACCCATTGCCAAGGTCGCAGACAGTTGAGGGAGGGGGGATGATTTGATCCCCTGAAACGTTTTTTATTGGCCGTAATTATATAAATATGTACCACCTATTTTTGTCGTCTGGTTCGCTTGATTGTCTGTCAGTCTGTTCGCATATAACAACGCAAAAACTATTCAACCTAATGGTTTGAAATTTAATATATAGAATTGTTGCAGAATTTTGTCGAGTCGTTTCAAATTTTAGGAAAATTGCACCAAATTTTAAGAAGATATTAATAAATGTTTTCTTCCTTCAATTAAACTCTATCATATATCATTGGTTTAGAGGTATTCCATGATCGATAATGATCCTAGGTTGATTGGTAATTTGGCCAGATTTAAAATGGAGTCATATTCTTTAAGTCGCAATATTTTAAAAATTCTACTGCAGATAGATGTGTTATATTTCTTTTATCTTAACTTTGATCCACTATGTTTTACACTAAACCTAAATTTATATTATTAAGTATATTTCGATTACCATAATTAATGGATTTTAAAATCATATTCGCTAAATTTAGCGAAATATTTAGATTTAATTTTTCAATGCACAATTTTCTATAAGAAAATTTTAATTAAATTTAAGTTCAGCATAAAAATATGCATGAAAATTTGTAATATGCAAAATTTTAAGGTTCTATGCTAATTAAAATATTTCAAAATATATACTTAATGATATATACTTCATTTTAGGTAGATTTCGTATGAAATACTACCTATTGCATTCTCTCCCATGTTGGAATTTCTGAAATATTTTTGCGGATCCACACGAATCATGACTCCTAGACCCCAAAACTACCACCAGTAAAAAAGTTTATATATCTGTCTATCTATCTATCTATCTATCGGTGTATATCACTTTCTTCTGGACACGATAACTTCCATAATTATGCTCAGATCTTCTTCAAACTTTTACATAAAATCAAGGAGCTTAAAATCTCGGTCGAGTTCGTTAATGGGCAAAATCGGACCAAAATGGTGGAAAAAGAGAGGGTTTTTGTGAAAACCGAAAAAACGCGATAACATCTTAATGAAAATAGATATTGAATCAGTTTAAAGTTTATATTACTTCTAAGAAATGGGCGGCAAAAAGTTTATGCATGACAGATTTTTGATAAAGTTAAAAATGGGCTCAAGGGACGAAAAAAACATGGCTTTTGGGAGAAAAAAATTCATAACTTCGTCAATTCTCAAGATATCAAATCCAATTAAATTTTATATAAATGTACTTAATATTACCTAAAACTTTTGTATTTACAAGTTTTTGATAGGACCAACTTTTACCAATGAAAAAAATTAAAAACGAAAAGAAAAAGGGGGGATTAAAAAGAAAAAAAATCCATAACTTACTCAATTCTTAAGCAATCAAATCTAATTAAATTTATTTTACATCTTCACAATAATACCTACAACTTTTATATTAACAAGTTTTTCATAGAAGCAATTCTTAAAGCAAAAATAAATTAAACAAAATTAGGAGTTGGAGAAAAAACCTCAAGTCCAAACTGCTTATATTCTGACTCATTTTTAAATTCATTTTTTATTTTAAACGCATCCAAATGACAGATCCTCTTATTTAGGAACTATATAACTTGACGTATTGGCCAGTTTTTTTGATAAAGGCAGAATATATTTTTTAAAAGGCTGCCAAAAAGGGTATTTTGAACAGAATTTCCTGAAGTTATCGTCTTTGAAAAATTGAGGAAGTATAACAAATTGCGTTTTTTCTGAGTCATTTTCAAGTTCAAATTTGTTCTCAAACCCTTCCAATTTACAGGTCCTCTTATTTAGGAATTATGTAATGTGACGGATTGGCCAGTTTTTTGATAAAAGCAGAATATATTTCAAAAAAGGCTGCCAAAATGGGCATTTCGCACAAAATTTCCCAAAGCGATCTTGATTAATGAACTGTGGGTATTCAAATAACAAATTGGTTATTTTATGACTCATTTTTAAATCCGATTTTTCTCTGAAACGCATTCAGTTGACAGTTTTTTGTTACTTAGGAACTATATAATGTGCGTATTCGTCAATCTCTATAAATAAAAGGAATTCTGAGGATAATTAATTAATTGATTGAGGCACAGGGGAAAGCAAATCTTGGCAATGCGCCAACTCGGTCCAGAGGAAGCAAATCTTGGCAATGCGCCAACTCGGTCCAGAGGAAGCAAATCTTGGCAATGCGCCAACTCGGTCCAGAGGTATAAAAGCAAGATAGAAAAAAACGCGCAGGTCTGTGCATTCAAGTACAACCACCCATATGTATATGCTGAAAGTTTGTTCTGACGCTCACCCGACGCACGTGGAGTGCCGATGGTCCGGGGAGAGTCACCGGGGGATCCGTCGCCAGCTGAGAGAGAAGCGTAGAGTCACCGGGGGATCCGTCGCCAGCTGAGAGAGAAGCGTACCATACACATAAATTATTAAATAAACTTTCAAATTAAGCCCGGCGAAGCGGGCTGCGTATGCTAGTTTTTTGATAAAGGGTGAATATATATTTTTTAAAAGCTGTCAAAGTAAGCACTTCGCAAAAAAATTTCCCAAAGCGATCATGATAAAAGAATTGAGGTTGTATTCAAATAACAAATTGTTTATTTTATGAATCATTTTTAAATTCAATTTTGCTTTCAAACGCATTCAATTGACAGTTATTTGTTACTTAGGAACTGTGTAATGTGCCGTATTGGTCAGATTTTTGATAAAGGCTAAATATATATTTTTAAAAAGCTGTCAAAGTGGGCACTTCGCACAAAATTTCTCAAAGCGATCTTGATGAAAGAATTGTGGATGTATTAAAATTATAAATTGGTTGTTTTATGACTCATTTTTAAATTCAATTTTGCTGCCAAACAAATTTAATTAACAGTTTTTTGTTATTTAGGAACTATATAATGAGCATATTGGTCAATTTTTTAAATAAAGTAAGAATATAATTCAAAATATGTTGCCAAAATGGGCATTTCAGTAGAATTTCGTTTAAGAAGATTTTGATAAAACCAGTTCTTACAGAAAAATGAAATTAAAAAATTTTTAAAAGCGGCTGAATAAAGTAGTTAAACTGCGTTTATCGCTAATCTTTTTTTTTTTTTTTTTTTTTTTTGAGATGAAAATTTTTTGAAATCTACCTCCGCCTATAGGCCATGCCGACAGGGATTTTTTGACTTAAATATATACTTTACTTTTTTGAAAAATTGCTAATTTTCAAATGAAAGTGAGCCTAATGACGAACTAGTCAGATGTGGCAATCTCGAAACTTTCTTCTATCTTATGCATGTTATTACTTCCTGAAAAATGCAGCGTAGCAACATCACCGGTTAGGTAGTTTAAATCAAAATCTAGTCAGTAACAACTTATGTCAACTTATGACTGAATCTCATGTTCGATGAAAATCCGTACATTAATTTTTGAGATAAAGCTGTTGCAAAATCTTTAAAAAAAATCTCTATGACAGCGCTACAAGTTGGATAATGCACGCCAAAAATTAATCAAAATAAATTTTCGTATCAGGTATTAACTGAATCTGCAGTTTGATAAAAATCCATGCATTAGTTTTTGAGATACATTTATTGCGAAATTGTGAAAAATGCAGCATTGCAGAGAAATTTGTTGGGCGATTTACATCAAAAACTAAACAATACTAATTTACATCCGAAACAAACTGAATCTCAAGTTTTGTGAAATTTCGTGCATTAGTTCTTGAGATAGAGCTAATGCGATAATCACGAATAATGTACCATGGCAGCGCAACCTGTTGAGCGATTTGTACCAAAACGTAATCAGCATTATTTTACATCAAATACTAACTAAATTTAAAGTTATATGAAAATCCGTGCTCTAGTTCTTGAGGTAAAGCGCCCACAAATTTTTTGCTACATAAAGACAGACAGATTGACAAACTGTCAGACTCACACACTCATAGACAGACATTTTCTAAAAAACATATTTTTCGGGTTCCCTGACCCCTAAAAAGTGTAAATCCGTCGAAAACCAAATTTCGCAAATTTTCACGAATTCAATACTTTTTTCTTGTATTCTTTCTTATAGAAGAAATTAAAAATACAGTTTTAAAGAAAAGGGTCTTCAATGTTATACCGTAATATCAAATGCAGGATATTTTTAGAGACAATTTCTCTTCTAATTGGAATGAATTTTCGTTTAAAAAAATGCAGTGGATTTTTAACATTTCAAGGTATGTATGCTAAAACTTTTGAAAAATTGCTAAAGACTATGTAAAGGGTTGGAAAAAAGGGCAAAAAACTCACCTTAAATAATTTTATAAGTACCTACTAAAGCATTACAAGAAGGACACATATGATGAACATCTTTACACGAATCACAAACTAAAGGAATCCAGAAACACGGAAAACTGAAAAAGAAACATTGTTTCAGAATAGATTCAAAAGAAGTCAAAACTATCACAATAAACTTAAAAAAAAAAAAAAAAAAAAAACAGGCATATACTTCCAGCCACCAACCAATGCATATGTTTCGTTAAAGGTTCCCTAACTTAAAAAAACGAAATTATTAATTAACTATAATAAAGATGAAATAAGTGAGAAATTTAACGCGTAGCTTATCAATTCTGTTTTGAGTAAAATTTTAAATATACTTTAGATTTTCGTCACTGATGGATGGCACTGCGCTGACTGAAACATATCCATTTGCCGGCAATATTGATAACGATTTCATTGTGATGGATAATAATGCACGACTCCACCGAGCTGTAATTGTTGAGAACTATTTTGAGCGTCACAGTTTGGAGCGAATGGAATGGCCAGCTCACTCTCCAAACCTGAATCTACAGACAAGTTGCCGCTTTAAGTCCTCCTCCAAGGTCGTCAGATGAGCTGAAACAGAGCTTACTCCGTGCCTGGTCCACGTTTCTCATTTCGGTGTCCGACAAATTAATTCACAGCATCGAACTGTCAATGCATTCAAATCGGGGGTGGACACATTCCATATTATAACCCATTTTGTAATTTTGTATGGCCCAATCCTCCAGGTTTTCATACTTTTGGGTGCAGGAATGCACAATGGTAAACCTATGAGCCAATCGTTAAAATCGAGTTTTAAAGTGTTTTCCATCAAGATATGACTTGGCAGACCGATTGTGTTTTAATATGCGAATCGAGATTTAACTAAACCTAGATATTCACAAGTGAACTCGATGAGGTAATTTTCTGCACTACCGCCTCCCGGTCTATTACTCATTGAAACAATCTAATACTATTTTATGGCCCAATTTAGGAGACTGACGGTTTAACTTAGTCGACCAGTGGCTGAATTTAGATCACTTTTTCACAATTTTTTTCAAATTGAAATAAAATTTAAGATTTAAAAAAAAATCTAAAGATTTATTTAGTTAGTATATGAATAGATTAAATATGCACAAGGAGATTTTACGGATATTCCAAAAATGAAATGAGTTAGGAATGAAAACAGATGAAGTGGTCTGAATTCGGCTAGTTTCCCCTAAATCATTTATCAATGTCTAACTTAAAGGGGTAGTAAGGTATTTTTTTTTTTAATTTTTTTTTTATATTAATGTACAACATCTTAAGATTATTCTGTGAAAATTTGAAAGCAATTGAAGTAAAACTGACGGAGATATACACTTGTAAGTCTCCGCCCTCTGATTTCGACAAAAACGTCTGTGAAACTTTAAACGTGTTTTTCTAACACTTCGCTTTTTCGAAGCCGGTGAACTCTGTAGCTCAAAATCTACTGAACCGATCTTTTTAAAATTTTACACACTCTTTCTTTATATAAATTACTAGATAACGCTGTCGAGTTTTTTTTTTTTATTTTAACTTACTTTTAAAAACAAAATATCAGATTTTTTTTATGAAAAATCAGTATTTTGACTTCCGAGCCTTGTAAAAAATTGAAAAATCAAAAAAAAAAAAAAAAAAAAAAAAAAAAAAAAAAAAAAAAAAAAAAACTCGACTGCGTTTCCTGAGGAAACTTATCAACTAATTAAATCAATTTGGTTTTATAATTTCAGTTGATCCAGTCATGAGTTATGCGGTTCACCGCGAAACAACTTTTTTTTGGGACGTCTTCGAAGATTCGCTGTCATCGGCTCATTTTTTAATATTTCTTAATGAAAATTTCACAGAATACTCTTTAAATGACATATAATTATACTATAACTATACAAATAAATAAATATTAATTGTATCCTTACAAAAAATGATAGAAAATATGCTTTTTTTCCCTCGAATTAACCTTACTACCCCCTTAAGTAAATTTCTATGTCGCATTCAATAAATGCTTGTTTAGTGAACATTTCCTCCGAATTTGTTGTTTCTTCAATAAAAATAAATAAATAAATAAATAAATAAAAGGTTATGCCTTAACAATTGGAGACCAGTGTGCTTCATAAAAATATTCACCAAATTTGAAATCAGGCTGATTGTTTTTGTGAGCTATATCGCAAAAATTAACATTAATAAAGCCGTTCTCAAATTCAAACTGATTACTTTTTGACAGTCTTAAATTCATTTTTATTCTTAAACGCATAATATTTTCCGATATTTTTCGAATACAATCGAACCTCGTTAACATGAACCTTAAGGGGAATCAAAATTTCGTTCATGTTAACAGTAACTCATGTTATCCGTATCAAATCTTTGTATTTGTTTTTATAGGAAACTGAAAAAACAGTTCATGTTAAAAGTCGCGTTCATGTTAACGAGGTTTGAATGTATTAATAATCTAATGTCGTTTCTCTTTTGTCTATAAAGTGAAAAATAATTTCATTATTTGAATAGAAATTTAATTCATAGTTTGAAATAGCCAATTTTTATCTACTAATGCCAGATTTTAAAAAGACCAAATAATACTAATTGCAAACATTTTCAATTTAAAAATATATTTAC
Organism: Maratus speculifer; assembly: GCA_964019185.1. Classification (NCBI taxonomy): domain Eukaryota; kingdom Metazoa; phylum Arthropoda; class Arachnida; order Araneae; family Salticidae; genus Maratus; species Maratus speculifer. The sequence continues at coordinate 72,210,648 of OZ025296.1, read as the reverse complement.
TCTTGAAATTTAAACAAGAAAGAAATCTTTAAAATAATTAAGAAATTGCAAGCCAAAAGGACTCTGATAAAAATTGCATCATATTAAAAACGATATATTTAAAACAAGTTTCGTATAACGTTTTCAAATGCTGTATTTTTAATTGAAATATACAAATGAAATATATATTTGCACTTGAATATTGAAAAAGAATAAAAACTTTAAAGTAATTTTTCAGGAGATTACTCCAAAGCTGGTATTTTGCGAATTTTTTCGTGGAAAAATTCACGTAAAGCTCGCCATCGTGGAGCATTTCATTATAACTCAATTTATAATGCTTTATCACAAAATAAAAGCACTATTTGATTCCAAAACACTTCAGTAATTTGGATTTTAGTAATGAACAAATTATACAACCTTTGGCATAATGGTTTCCGATCATTACATCAACACTCTCATATTTTGTAAGAAAAGATTATTTATTCTCACTGCATAAAAATGAAACGAATGTTAGTGATAATACATTTGTAGTATATGTAATGAACAACAATATGCAATAAAGAGAAATCATTATACATCAATTTATAAACAGAAAAATTGTGATGGAAATTTAAACACCAAGGAAAAAAGTATCCGATCATGCTTTGATTTGGATAAAAATAACCGATCACTGTAATCAATATTTCGTAAATCCACTCTTATTTCGGATGACAGAAGAAATTCTTAGTGGAATGGACTCAATGAGATTTTTGCACGCATTGGGAGCAACTTCACACCAGCATTCCCTTATAGCTTTACGTAGTTCTCTGGCATCTGTAATTCATCGATTTTTCTTTTCAATATATTCCACAGATTTTCAATGGGATTTAGATCCGGACTATTGAGCGGCCAAGTTATGGTTTCAATTGGTATATAACCAACATTTTGTAGAAATTTTTTCATTGATTTGGTGCTTTGGAGAGCTGTGTTTTCATCTTGAAAAAAAAGTTATTTTGATTCCCGATCATTGATCGATGCTAGGAATCAGAAAATTGTCTAAAATGTCAGTGTAAACTTCACAGTTTATTGTATGTAACACAATACAGAATTTATCGACGCCTTGTAATGTCATGTATCTTTAAACTGTAAATGAAGTGAAAATTTAGTCTTCGTATTGACACATTTATCATTGAACTTCTCACCAACTCTCCTCCAAACAAATGTTCCACAGTCATAACCTTTTCCGAGAGATATGTGTGAGATTCATCGCTAAAAATAATTTTATTCCATTATCAAGTGGCCAAAATACATGTTTTTTACACCATTGCAAGCGTTCTTTTCTATGCTTCTTTTTCAAGTAAGGTTTCGTTTTAGCTTTACCGAATTTTAATTCTTCTGAATTTAGGCGATTACGTACAGTGCGGTCATATACCTTTACGGCATACTTAGACCTTTCGGCATTGAGTTGTTTTGAAGTTGCTAGCCACTTTCTTTTCTCTATTTCCTTAAGTTTTCTGTCCTCCTTAGGCGCTTTCATTTGTGGGCATCTACATCGAGGTAAATTTTGCACGCTGTTAGTCAACTATATTTTTCCCGGATATCCCATACCATACTTTGAGCGCAATTTAATAAAACAGCTACTTTACTGTGTGAATTTCCCTCTTGCAACAATTTAATCATGGGGATTTTTAAATCGCGAAACAGTTTATTCACACTAGCCATTGCCCAGCACTTCAGATCTGCTTTTGATCTCGCAGCTGAAAGATTTCTTCTTTTAAATAGGATTCAGATATTGTACGCATGCTTAGGCACTCCTATCTGACTTCAATATGCAAATTTCAAACCTGTTTCCTCATTGATCGATTACTATTTTCCAACTTCCGTCTTGATCGGATATTTTTTTCTCAAGAGGAAATTTTTTAGAATTATAAATTATATGATTGTTATACTGAATTCACTTTTCATTTATATTTTAATACGTGTTTTTTTATTTGTCATATAGTAAAACGCCCCTATGCTCATGAATCGCAAAATATATGCTTCGAAATGCAAAAATCATAAACTTGATAACACTGATCGAAAACTTTTTGCCAAGGGTTGTAGACTTGTTATGCTAGAAAATTTCCTCTAGTTTTGATGAATAATGCCTTGCTAAATTTATAAAATAAGCATTATTAAAAAAATGATTATTACTTATCAAAAAAATAAAGATAGTTACAGCAGATATTATTTACATGACCCGAAAAAATGAACAAGAGTGAGAATCGTAGCGAGAATCGGTTTAAATTTGTACAGGTCAGCTTTATTGGATTTAATCAAAGATAGTTTGAGATTTAAAATTAAAGGTTCATACTCATATAAGGTTTCATACATTGTTTTTAATATTATGTCACATTAAAAACGATTTATTTAAAACAAGTTTCTTATAACGTTTTCAAATGCTGTATTTATAATTGAAATGTATATTTATACGTAAATATTGCTAAAGAATGGTATTTTTCAGAAAATTACCCCCAAAGCTGGGTATTTGTGACATTTTTCGTGATACAGTACTCATGGAAAGCTCGTTATCGTAGAGCTTTTCATTATAACCAGTTTGTAATGCTTTATCGCAAAAGAAAAGCTATTCGATTCCAAAACACTTCAATAATATGGCATTAAAAAAACCAAACACACACAAATTGTACACTTGTAACGCAGGAAAATTTCTTCTAGTTTTGGACTGAAAGTGCCATGTGCTGAATTTATAAAAAGGATATAGTTGATAACAATGACTGTTACTTACCAAAAAATGAAAATTGTTACAGCAGATATTATTGTACATGACCCAAATTCGTGTACAATGGAGGTAGTGACAAGCTGGTTGCAATTTGTACAGGTCAGCTGCATTGGATTGGGACCAAAGATAGTTTGAGGTTTCACAATAGTTGGAGCTGTAGGGGGATTAGGAACCGGTGGTGTATAGGGTGGTGGATCTTCTGAAATAATTATAGAATAATTAAAAAAATAATTTCATATACAGTAAAACCTCCCTAAAGCGACCACGCTCCGTTGCAATGAAAACCTGTCGCTCCGAGAGGTGGTCTCTTAATTGAGGTCATGTTTAAATCTAGATTTTAATTGTTGAAAAACAGGTAACAATTATAATCAACTAACAATCATTTAATCAATTTAATCAATTAACAATATTTTTTTCCTAATGTAAAAAATAAATTTTAGTAACATATACTATATATACTAAAACTTATTTTTCGCATTAGAAAAAAAGGGGTAAAAATTCAAGTATCAAAATAGAGATTAATTGAACAAGTTAATTATTGCAGAGTTTAAAAAGGGATTCATCGACGGCTGCTTTGTTTTTACGGTTTTATTATTTACTAGCAGTTACCCGTGACTTCGTTCACATAACATTTAAAGAAGAAATAATTGATCAATCAAGCAAAAAATTTCGATGATGAAAAGCATGTGTATATAACTTTTTATCGCGGATTTATGGTAAAAAAAACTTTTTCTGATAATCCCTAGTTGCTAATTTGTTTGCTGGTCAAAATTTTCCTTTCAGCGATTAATACTAATAGATAGAAACATTCTTGAATTCTTTTGTTCAGCCCTGTAGTTTTCCAAGTGCCTTTAATACACGAAAATATCTTTCTAAAATTTATTTCAAACAAAAATATTTCTTATTACTACCTAAATTACATTTTCAGAAATTATCATCCGAAGACAACCTTGTATCCAGTTCTTTGCTGGACCCTGTTTATCATTTTATATATATACTACAAACATTTCTTAATTTACTAAATGCAGTTCAAAATAAAAATGCATATTTTATTTAAAAACCACCTTTAAGTAAATTACGCTCATATTCAGTAACCTTTCCGAGATCTTTTGTGTAACCCTGTATATCTAAATTTAACTATTTATACTATTAGCATTTATACTCTTCATTTAATATGCATACATTTAGCGAAACTTAAAAGCACATATCATAATTCAAAATGCATTTCATCCATGCAACAGTCATCATACATGATATACAGTACTTCGGATAGAATATATAATATTTGAAATCTTTTGTGTGTCCCTGTAAATGCTATGCACTTCGTATTATGCATGAAATAACTTACATTAAGCCTCAGCAACATATATCAATTTGATTATACATGAAATCGTTTACCATAATTAAAATATGTCGGAAACTGTTCCTCCCTTTATTCCTATGCAATGGAATTCTTCTGTCTGACCCTGTAAATGAATAGTAAGCGCCCTTTTCACTACATACTTTACAAAATGCATATTTTAGTGCACTTTGTAAATGCATATAAATTTGAATATGTTCTACAGGCTGTAACATCGTTAAATTTAATTAAAACGATTTTTCCCCATAATGCCGTAATATAAGGAAATTTTTTGACTATCCCTGTAAATAAACTAATCATGGTAGAAACTTCATTTTCAATAGGTATTCGTGCTAGGTAAACGTTAATAATGTCGAAAAATTTCATGGAAATCGGAGTATATTTACGAAAGTTGGAAAGCGACCAGACAGACAGACAAACCGAAAGCATAATAACTTTTCAACTTTGTTCGAAAGTGTTAAAAAATCGAGCCAAAAATATATTAATCAGTGATTTTATTTTCCACCTTTTCCCCACAAAAAGTTCCTTCCATTGATAATTATGAGTTTTGAATAAAAATATTCATTTGTATGTAACTTATAACTTATTAATTAGTATAAGTAAAAAATATTTCTGATTCATTTTAAATATGACGTCATTATTTATCTCGCTCCATTAGCTACTGATATTCATACCCCTTGTATTTTTAACGACTGCTATAAAGTACCTGTTTTATTACAACTATGACGTCACATTTTCATGAGTGAACCATTTTATTAAAAATATAATTCTTTTTCATTCTTTTTACTTTTAATTTATGTCACCATATTTTACACAAAAATTCCCATTAACTAAAAAATATCCTTGTTAAATGTATTATAAAAAATACACCTTTTATTTTTATTTCAAACATGACGTCATATTTATTTTCTTTTAAATTATTTTATTATAGTTTTTGCGTGGAAGTTTTCTATTAAAAAATCATTGCCGCTGAAAAATTATTATTCCAATTTTTTATTTTCTTGGCAACAGGAAAGGAAAATGGTTAAATTTTATCTGAAAAATGCCTATTGATTTTGTATGAAAAATAATTAAATTTTGAATTATTAAGGAAAATATTTGAATAAAATAAATAAAAATTACCCTATTATTTAATCCGGACTTCTAACTTTACGTCTGCAAAATTTCAAAGCAATCGGTTCAGTAGTTACGGCGTGAAAGCGGAACAAACAAACAAACAAACAAACTCACTTTCCGATTTATAATATTAGTAAGGATAACTTTCATTTCCAAGTCCTTTTGAAATGCAATAAATAATAATAATAATAATAATAATAATAATAATAATAATAATAATAATAATAATAATAATAATAATAATAAACTTAGTTTAAAAGTTTAATAAAGAATGCCTTCTACGGAATTATTTTTCTAATAAAATTTTGTTCAAATGACCAGCAAAAAACGGAATTTATTTTATTTAATTCAAAGAAATTGGTCGCTCGTGGAGAGAGTTCAACTGCGATGGTCTTCTGATGGAGGTAAATTTAGTATTGAATTTCATTCCATGAAGAAATTGTCGTTCAAGGAGATGGTCGCATAGGGAGATTTCGCTATATATGGTTTCATAAAGTACATGGAATATCTCGATAAGTAAAAGCTAGCAGTTTTTGCGAAATATTTAACATGTTGTATTATATTTAAAAATAGAGATAAAAATTATTTTTTTACTGTAAATGTACACATTATAACACATATATAAATCAAAATTAATTAATTTCATGCATCGATTAGTTTTCAATAACTAATTAACTTTTTGCATAATTTTTTTTCAATACAATATTTCTGTTCGGTACATATTTCGAAAAAACCGTCGAATATATCACCTTAAAATTTGTTGTGGTGTCAGAAAACATATTGTTTGAGAATAAAAAAACAGTAATTTTCATTTTGGTCTAAAAGAAATAAAACGAAAAATATTTTACTAAAAAACTTTGAAAATCCTAAAAATTTTAACAATATTTTTCATTATTTTAAAGAATTTTTCAATCAGCACCGTTCATTGCTCGACGTGGCCTGTTTTTGTAATTTTTTTTTTCTCACGTTAATTTTAAGTTTATTTATCAAATTTGTCAGTTACTGAGATGCAAATTTCCGACATTTTCTAATATTTTCAATATTTTTTTTCTGAAAAGACTATATCGTTAGGTTCTATTATATTATTATTATTAAAATTTTTACATTAGTTAAAATTTAAACAATTACATTAATAAATAGAATTATAAACATAAAATCTTGAATGAATCATCCAGAGTTGCCACGTCTCCGGTTTTTTTGCACACCATTATTATCTTAGAAAAAATCTGGTTCTTTTAAATCAGCGAAATGTTTTTTTTTTTTTCTTTTTTTTTTTTTTTTTTTTAAATAAAACAATATTTTCTGCATTAAAATACTGATATCCAAAAAAGCCGGAGACAGCTCTAGTTATCCTACTCACTACCCCCCCCCCCCTACTTTTAATATAGGAAAGCTAAGTTTTACTAAATTATGATATCTATCTATATTATAAAGGCCAAACGTATCTGTGCGTAACGCATACGTCATTTTGCGAATGGCAACTCTTCCCTCTGCTATTTCAATTTTGCGATTTTCGCTACTACAAATTTTACACTTCCAATCATCGTACTTTTTATATTTTTACACCATCATGTAAAGAAAAAAATGTACTTTTAAATGCAATTTGTTTCAAAGCTGTGTCTTACTTTATTTTTGATACATTTATTTTTTTTTATAATTTTTAGTACCAATTTTGTAATTGTGGCAACAGAATCGCTCCATTTTCTTTTAAAATTGAAAAAAGAAAAAAGAAATAGAAATTAAAATGCACAACCCTCTCCCATGCAATTTCGATTTTGCAATTTTCGGTACCGCAAATTTTACACTTCTAAACATCGTATCCGGTGAATTTCGGTTTTATTTCGATTAATAATTTGGAAAAATGATTTTTATAGTATTTTGTTTATTTTAGCTTAAAATAATATTTGTTTGAGAGTTAGACTGGCCAATATAAGATGTATGTTTTACTGTGACTAATTCTGTAGATTTATTATAAATCACTGAACGAGTTCTTTCTGAAAGATTTTCTTTCGATGAATTTCGACGGGTTCCACCTCTTTTAGTTAAAATCCTTTCTCCATATATTCCGGAAATATTGATTAAAGGTGGTCATATCTCCTCGATTTGATGTGACCATCTATCTTAAAATTGAAAATACCATGGCCACTCTATTAAAATTATCACACCGCCATTATATGTCATTGTTTTAGGTTTAAAAGCAAAAATTGGATTATATTTGTGTTTTAAAAGTCGGCATAGTAAAAGAAAAACATACTCCCTCTGTCCCAAATTAGTTGCGACATTTAGGTTGAAACTTTTGTCCCAAATTAGTTGTTACATTTCAAGTAGGAGGAGTCATAAATAACTTTCGATGCGGTTTAGTACATACACCAGTAAAATTTTACTACAATAAGTATAAGGCGGCACGTTGGTTGTTTAAGGGGGCTCAGGGGTTGAAAACTTTTCAAAAAATCGATTTTTTTAATGATCTAATTGATTATTCATTTAATTCTTAACTCAATGCAAAAAACCGCATAAAAATATTTGCATTTTTAACGGAGTTATAAGCATTTATGTATCAACACTTTCATAGCCGCATCCATATAATTTCAACTTCAAGTCGCGTTTTCTCAAAACTTTATTTTTGATAACTAACACCAAGATTTAAAAAAAAAAAAAAAAAAAACTATTTGATAGAATGACTTATTATTTATTTATTTATTTATTTATTTATTTTGCATGCATATAACATCATTATCTAGATTATGAATTAATATATTTTAGGTAGTTTAATATTTTGAGTATTTTTAATGGAAAAAAAGTTGTATTTTTTAGGGGTTTTTTAAATTTTCAACTTTGAGTGTTTTTTTAATAATGTTTTTATTAAGTGATAGTTATATCCTTAATTCATATTCTAGATAATAACATTATATGCATGCAAAAAAAAAAAAAAAAAAAAAAAATTAAGCCATTCCATCAAATAGTTTTTTTTAAATCATGGTGTTAGTAGTCAAAAATCAAGTTTTGAGAAAACACGACTTAAAGTTGAAATTATATGGATGCGGCTATGTAAGTATTGATGCATAAATGTTTATAACTCCGTTAAAAATGCTAATATTTTTATGAGGTTTTTTGCATTGAGTTAAGAATTAATTGAATAATCAAACCAGATTATTAAAAAAATCGATTTTTTGAAAAGTTTTCAACCCCTGAGCTCCTTTAAGGCAATGTTAAGTAGAATATGAAGTGTTGGGAATAAAAAGTGATGTGATGATAACAATAAATATGAATAATAATTTAAAAATTACACTAAAGAAGGAACTAAATGATAAAAAACGTAACGCTGTATTTCAGTTTTTACTGCAATGTTTGAAAAAAGTCAATTAAGCCATTGTGCTATAAATATTACAGCAATTAAATTTAATGTTCATCGTAGTACTATTGCCCGTTTGTGGAAGCTGGCATCAAAAATAAATGATAATGAAATTTATAATGTAAGATCGCAAAAAACTGGTAAATGCGCACGAAAATTTTTTTTTTTTTCTCAGCAGTTGAACAAAATTAAAAATGTCCACTAAGACGAAGTTGCAAAGTCATTGCAAAGTTTATCATGTTCTGTTGATATGCCTAAATCTAACAGAAAAAAACAAGTTAGACAGAATTCGATTTTGTTTACTGCATGTTCAAAATAATGGCTACTTTTCGGAAATGTTGAATCGTATTCATATCGATGAAAAATGATTTTATAGTACGAAAACTAGCAATTCGTTTTACATCACACTGGATGAACTGAACCTTTGAGGCATTGCAAAAGCAAAAGGTTTATTACCAAAGTAATGTTTATGCCAGCGGTAGCAAGACCAAGATGAGATCTAAATAGAAACGAAATGTTAGATAGGAAAATTGGAATATAACCTTTTGTTTACTCAGAAAATGCAAAAAGAAATTCTAATAAACGTGCAAAAAGAACTGTGTTGACAAAAGTTGTCAGAATTGTTTATAAAGATGAAACCCGAAAAATAACTATAGAAAAGGTTTTGCCGGCAATACGTGAATAATGTCCAAGTAGCGAAAAATTGAGTCCTATATGCATACAACAGGACAATTCCGAGCCCCATTTGTCAGTAGATGATCCTAGTATCACAAAGAATGCTTAAAAGGGTATAGTCGGGTTTCTTAGTAAAATATGCCCTTGAGTCAATCACATCGAGTCCTACATCAATCGATTGCACATAAAAAGAAATTCACTTCTCCCCAGTTTCAAGCTTATATCTCAAGTCGGTGGGGGTTATGACCCTTAATACCCGTTTTGAAAAAAGGCACATTGTGTCGAAACTACTTGTTGGATTTCAACGAAAATAAAAAAGGATGTGTAATATTATTATATGAATACTGGATAATTTTTTTTCAGAATTTTTTCAACAAAAGTACGAGTTCTATAAAAACTTTCTTCTTTTTAATTGAACATTTTAATTAAAAATCTATTGAAATATTTGAGCGACCACCTTAATTTTTTTGCATGAAATACTATGGGATATGATGTATATTCACTATCAATTTCATCTTTTTACGTATATGGTGCATCATATTTAAAAAAGAAAAAAAAAATTACGATTAGATTCTGTGTCTCGCACGAATGTAACACATTAGTTCAAACGATAGTATAAAAAGAAGGGGTGAAATAACATTATACGACAGAACTTTCCGGTGAGATTCGTGCGGGACACGCCCTCCAATACCGCCGGAATATGATTTTGCCTTTTTTTAATATGATGCACCATACGTGGAAAGTTGAAATTAGTAGTGAATATACATCATGTCTCACAGTATTTCACGCAAAAAAATTAAGGTGGCCACTCAAATATTTCAATAGATTTTTAATTAAAATGTTCAATTAAAAAGAAGGAAATTTTTATAAAACTCGTACTTTTGTTGAAAAAATTCTGAAAAAAGTATCAAGTATTCATATAATATTATTACACATCCCTCTTTTTTTTTTTTTTTTTTTTTTTTTGCATTGAAATCCGACAAGTAGTTTCGGCACAATGAGCCTTTTTTCAAAACGAGTATTAAGGGTCATAACCCCCCCCCCCCCTAGACTTGAGACATAAGCTTGAAACTGTGGAGAAACGAATTTCTTTTTATGTGCAGTTGATTGATGTAGGACTCGATGTGGTTGACTCACGGGGATATTTTACTAAGAAACCCGGCTATACCCTTTTTGGTGGACTTTACAATTACAGTGTCAACCTCCAAATAGTCCGGATTTAAATGTTCCTAATATGGATTTTTTTTAACTCAATACAATCATTGCAACATCAGATGCCCATAAACACTATTGACCATTTAATTGATTTTGTTAAAGTCGCTTTTCAAAATATAGAAGTAGAAAAGCTTGAGAATGTATTTTTAACTTTACAAACATATATAGAAAATATTATGATGTCAGACGGAGGCAACTCTTATAAAATAACCCATTTCAGTATGGAAAAACTTCGTCGTCAAAATCTTTTTTCACGAAACCTGGTATGTGATTCCGAAGCTATATTATGTGCAAGAAATTCTTTAAATATAATTTAAATTCTGCTTTGTTTGCGATTAAAATTATCACAACTTGGTATTTTTGTTCTCATTTTTTACTTTCTGTAAAAGTAGCATTTATTTTCGACAAATTTTTCGAAGAAAATTTACAGGGTTCGCACGCTTTTAAGCCACGTATGATTTCCTAGGGATCCCTCCCACAGCCATTATGTCAGTATTTTCTTCCTAATGAATTCGCGATTCATTAGATAGAGGATAGTTGTATGCAATTACTGGTGGAAGAATCCTTAAGGATTCTTCCACCAGTAAAATAAAATTGGGTTTGGCTTAAGAGCGCGCAAACATTGTATTTTTAAAATTAATTTGGTTACTGATTTAAGAAAAGACGGAGGGAATGTTTGGTAAATAAATGTTATTTATTGATAGCATATCACCCAGAAGTATCTGAAAAATGTTTAAACAAAATCATAAAATCATTATCAATAATCATTACAAAAGTATCTAAATGTAGCAACTAATTTGGGACAGAGACGTACGTAATGCAAAACACTCAGAAACCTAACTCAATAAAAATATTCAACCAATAAATTAGTTAAACTTTTTTTTTTTTGTAACTGAAAAACAGCTGCATGTCGTAATGAATGAACTCATTGAATTATTTCCTACAAACAAAGTTTAAGTAGCAAACTATGATAAAGTTTTGGAAATATTCAGATTGGCCATTCCTGCTCCATGACAATATATCCTAGAATTATCCTAAATCTAATCATACTTAATTAATCCAATATTCCATGATAGGTAATGATTCTAGGTTGTCATGGCGATGACGTCTTATTTAAGATGAAGTCATATTATTTCCGTATTACTGAATTTAATATGCATAATCGTAATAAATTTTGTATTTATACTTTTTTACAAAACAAGTGCAACAAGATCTGATATGATCTTATCTGAATATTTATGAAACTAATTATAATGATGCACCACGTTTGATAGAAACCTGGAGCGAGCTGCGCATGGGCGAAAAGAGCTAGTCCATGTCGAATATCGTGAGGTCCTTGCCATCTCCTTATGTGTTTGTTTATTAGTCATCATAGCTATGTCGCATTTTTTCGGCGAATAACTTTTTGCTTCTTCAATGAATTATATTTTTAAATATTAAACTGTAATTCTATTATATTAAAATAAATTATAAAAAGTCAAATATACAAAGAAATATGATTTAAAGGTATGATTACTAAACTAAACGCAATTACTTTTTCCATCACAATATAGCGTAATTTAATCATTTTAGAATTAACGACTTTAGACAGAGGATTAACGACTGCTTGGCGTGATTTTAAAAATTTGCCAAATTGGCGATTGCTTTAAATATTTGTTTACTTTTCTTATTTATATTATTGTTTATATTATTTGCTGCATTATTTATTACATTATTTATTTATATTATTTGTCAACATTGGATATGAATCATTAGGTTGATGGAATTGACGAATTTCTCGCATAGACGCCAAGTCAGATGCCAAGCAATCATTAAATCTACGATTTAGCCATAAATATAAATGTAAAAAAAAAAAAAAAAAAAAAGACTCGCTTCTATAAGAATTCACAAAAATGTAAGAAAAAAATATACTTCGGAAAGGCTTATTAAGAGAATAAGTAGAAGGTGCACAGTCCATTTAATTTAAAATAAAATTTTATTCAGGAAAGAAAATAGAAAACATTATTTAACACCATTTCCGTGGATACTAGAGAATATTTCGGCTTCAAAGTCTATTCTCCCTATAGAGTGAATGAAATCGGTTTGGCACTCTGCCAATTGAATATCTCATAAATATGGTCTAACAATAGTCAATTTTGATACCATTTTCTTAGGAAACATAGAACGTACTGGTGATGTGTGAAAATGTTACAAAATGTTAGTCTTAAATAACAGACTAAGATATTTTTGAGGATGATTAATATCTTTGTTAGAACCAATCAATCTAAACACATTTTCAATTCATACCTGTAACATTTATTTAAATATAAGTTCATTCTCAAGTTAAATTTATGCAGCAAAAGCGTTTTATAAAGTTGTATATAAAATAAATATACAGTAAAACCTCTAAACAACGGACACCTCGGGAACGCCGAAATTGTCCGCTATTCGGAGGTGTCCGCTATTGGGAAAACCTCAGAGATTCAAAAATCACTAAGAAATGCTTAAAATTCATTAATTGACTTTTATATTCCTAAAACCTACATTTTATGATTAATCAGAATTTAAAATTATTTTTTAAGCAATAAAACTGAAATAAAATTGTGCACATCTTTATCTACTGTTTATTACATTCTTAAGAAAAAATCAGCTACAAAAGTTTACTTTTGCTTGCAATTACATATAATTTGTTTTTCAATGTGACGTTATTGGACTCTATAGAATTTCGGGCGGGGAGGAGAAATTGCACTTTTTGTCTATTAAAAGCATAAAATCTTAAAAACTTCCAGGGGGACATTGCAATATTGAAGAAGATGTCCCTTCCGGGCAACCTTTTCATACTAAATGTAGAGGGGGGGGGGGATTTTCCCTAGCTCATCCTCTACATTTATCTGTGATCACAAAATTGGTAGCACATTGCTCTGATAAATTTAGAAACATCCTTTTTACTCTTTTTTCGTTTTTTTTTTTTTTTGGATAAAAAATTCTTTTTCATCTTTTATCGCCAAAAATAGTGTCCTCTATTCGGAATGTCCGTTGTTCGGAGGTTAAACATACAAAAATGTAGGTTTTGGGAGTGGGGATTGGGAAACTGGCCGTTAAATAGAGGTGTCCGCTATTCGGGAGTGTTCGTTATGGAGGTTTTACTGTATTATTAATTGCGATATTAGTTACCTCTTGGAATTTCCATTTTCTAAATAGCATAGAGATCCCAAAAAGTCCTATAAGAAAAAATAAATAATTGTTACACAAAAATTCCTCTGTAAAGTAGATATATTATAAATATTTAAAAACATGTATACAGTTGTATGATATAAATGTAGGGTTTTTTTTACAATTTTTTTATATTCTTTTGTAGACATTGTAATAACATTCGTTTTCTTTTCTTTTTAATATGTTGATTTTATTTCACTTTATACGATTTCAGTTGAATATGGTATTTTTTTTTTAGCCGATGAGCATGCAAAAGCACAAAATGAGTTATCCTTCCCACTAACTCTCCCTCTCCATTTTTTCCTTCTTTTTACATACCCATCATAAGTTGTATAGGTTAAGTTTAGCAATCTTTTGATAATCGAAAAATAAGTTTTGACGAATTTACATGTTTTAAACACTAAAGATACCGCAAAACATACTTTTAGAAACAAATTTACCGCCCGTCAGTCTGTGTGTTTCTCTGTTCTGTATCTCTATAAACGCTCTGTCTACCGAACAAATTGAGATAGAGATTTGAAATTTGCTGTGTACTTAGTATGTAATAATGGAAAGAAGCCTATTATATGTCAGTGACCTCGATTATTCGGAACTATTTTTTCAGACTCTCAAAATATTCGTTCAGATGAAAAGTACATAAAAATTTTCGTTTTTTTTATTTTAAGGAGATAATATAAAATACAAAAATAATTTTATAAAAACCCATAAATTTTTCTTAAAGATTGAAGTCGATCGGATAATTAGTTGCCGAGATATTTTTAATCCCATTTTCCACACTGTTTGATTTTTCATGACGTTGTATTTCATTCAAATTTCAATTCAAATATATATTTTAGTTGGAAATGAGATGCTTAATTTTTGGAGTTTTGAGGATGTCTCTTTTACACAATTCGGTACTACTTGATTATCTCCTTGACCAAAAAAATTTCATCAACTACGTCACCAACCTGGTGACATATCGCCAAATCTGGCGACAAAAATTACTTGCCAAAAGTGACACCAGCTTGGCGTTATTTCCGATATTTCACCAAATTCCAATAGACTACCATTGTAATCCAACAGGATCCCACTTTTTTAAAAAATATTTAAATGTACGTTTAAATTTTGTTTTGGAATTGCAGTTTATAAAAAAAAATTACACATGTCTTATTTTAATTTTTTTTGTTGTTGTTGTTTAGGATGTACATGGTGGTTAGTTATTAACGTCAGGTGTTCAGAGCCCTCTAGCGAGTAAAGTTTTGGTCAAAACATAACCAAATTTGATCAGCATACATAGTAGAGCATGGAATTTCGAATTCTTAAAAAAAAATTTAAATAAAAAGTTTTAAAAATCACCACTAGGGGCAATTTTAGCGTTGTTTACCGACTAAAATACATTAATTTGCATAAAATCAGTTGTGTATAGCAATCATGAGTATAAAAGGAAAGGCTGGGAGAGTTCTCATCATTATCAACTCTCACCATACTTTACTAGTCAAGCTGTGTTATCAGCAGAACGAGAATTGCAATGATGCTCGTCCTGAATTTTACCGATTACAAAATTTGCCAAAAGAACCGATGAGCATAACAAATTTACAAAAGATGATTCATCGATTTGAAACTATGCGGCAATAACGCCTTGGACGCAAAATGACTAGTCAATAACAAGTTGACGAAGTTGTAACTACTATTGTCGAACAAGAGATGAAAAATGTGCAGGTACTATCAGCGCTCGGGCAGTATTCCAGCAGTATAAAATTGATCTGTACTGTATTTTTTGCCATTTAATCATTCAACATTTACATTAATACACTTTTGGTGCGCCAAAATTGCTGATTTTATGCAAATTAAATGCATTTTAGTCGCATTTTAGCTAAAATTGCCCCTAGTGGCGATTTTTTAAACTTTTTATTTTCTTTATTTTTTTTTTTTTTTTAGAATTCGAAATCCCATGGTCTATTATGTATGCTGATCAAATTTGGTTATGTTTCGCCCAAAACTTTACTCGCTAGAGGGCTCTGAACACCTAACGTTAATAACTAACCACGCTGTATATCTATGATGGATAAGTATAATGGTGCCCCCCCCCCCCTCCTCAACGACTTGTTTCGTTTTTCAAGCCAAATGGTGTCGCATTATTGGAACTTTAATGATTGAAAAAGAATTAATAATAAAATTTTTCTAAGGACTTATTCAGAAATTACAATTTGTCAATAAGAATTTCATAGACATCAATAGAGGTGTGCAAGTGCACCGAAGTTTAGAAAATCAAATCTTATATAATCCTAATTCCTACTTTATTTTGAAGACTTTTGAAACTTACATTGCTTACATATCTCAAACATATAAAATGTTTAAGCCCGTTTCAATTTTATAGGCACCGTACTTAATTACTTGTTAGCTTCTTGTAAAACAGTTCAATTTGGCTCATGTCAAACAAACATGTTTTAAACCTGTTTTTTTTTTTTTTTTTTTTTTTTTTTTTTTTTTTTTTTTACGTATTTAACACTGCTTTGTATGTATTAAATTAAATTATTAAATTAATTAATTAAAATTTTTGGATAGAACACGTTTATTTGGCTTGAATTAAATTAAATATATTTATGTGAGGTTTATAAGTGCATTCTTACATTTATTTTATAGTCTTATAAACGATGGAAGTTCAATAATTATTGTTATTTGTGTATATAAAATATTTTTACTACGATGGTTGTGGTGGGTTATTGAAGCTTAATGTTTTAGATGCCTGTATACCCAATTTCAGAACCGTAGCTGCTATATTCACATAGTTTTGGAGGGACGAGTGAAAGGGGGTATTGAAAGGTTGATTTATAAGGCTAGATTTGTGACGGTAGATGAGACCTAACTACTGTCGTTTGAACTCGTGATCATAGTGTTCTAGTCGCATCTCATTCACTGGTACAAATGTGGTATCATAAGCTCCAGACCCGTATTTCACCCTCACCCTCCTCCTTAAAACTTGCCTAAAAAATTAGTCTTTAAAAATTCACCCCTCATTCCTAAACTATGTAATTTAGCAACTACGGTTCTGAAATTAAGTACATAGGGATCTAAGACATTAGATGATATTCTACATCAACCATCGTAGTACAAATATGTTACATACACTAGGGACAATAATTATTGAACAACCCACGTACATTTTATAATAATCATTCATACTTACATGCAACAACTTTTTTTCAGCAAATGAAATAAAAGTGACGCGTGGAGATATGCATAATCCTGATTCAATGAAAACAATAAATCCAATAGTTTGATTCATAATATTTAATTTTTATTTCAGATGGAAAATATATAGAAATGAAATAATAATAAATTCTTTTCTATAATACAAGCTATAGTTTCTTTCTATGGTCGGCGAGTAGAAAGCTTTTAATTTAAGTCCCATTATGTTTTACTTGTGATAGAAAGCAATAAGAAATTCTGTCTCTTAAAAATGACAGTTCGCCATTTAATCATTGCAGAAGGGAAAAAAAAATCGCTAAAGCTTTGTTACATGATTATAGTGGACTCTATTTCAACAACGGGACCAGAAAGAAGAAATCATCAAATAACCGTGTGGATCAGGTGCATTTTCTAACTGTATACCAAAGTTAAATTAAATTACTGTTAATAAAGTAAAAAGATACTGTAATAAAGTTAAACAATCTGAATCACTTATCCTGAAAAAATACTATAAATTAAGTAAAGCAAGTTCATAAAAAAATCTGTTAATTAATTCAAATATACAAGGTGTAATAATGTTATCTATCATCGACCTTTAATTTCTCAACCGTTGGTCGTAGACATACGGTGCCATTTACAAAAACGTTTCAAATGTGGTAAATATTGATGTTGTGGCATTATTCAAAGTAAAAAATCAATTTTATAAAAATTACAAAATCTAATTTTTTATGCAGTCCTCCAGTCCCTATTGTTATATTTAGTAAAATTTCACACATATTATGACAAACGTAACATAAGAAGTTTCCTTTCTGTACTACAAAAATTAACACAGTTATTAAATTTCAAAATTTGAGATTTTTTTCACACGATTTTGTTTTTTATTTCGAGATCAGTTAAAAATTAATTAAAATAATTCGAGATCGAAATCAGGATATGCAATGTCTTTTTTACGATGTAACCACTTTATTCGGAATCGCCAAATAGAGTTATTTAATCTAAAAATTTGAGCTGACTTTTAGGACTCGTATACAAAGCGAACAGTAAAATGTTAAAACAAAAAAATAAATGTCAATTTATCATTATATCAGAAAATGGTCTTCCATAAAAAATGAATATATCAAATATCGAAATCTACTAAAGATACTGCTCAAAGTGTTCTCCATTGGTGACAGAGTACAATTGAATGTGCTACAGTATATTTAGTAGATTCCACTATTTTATATATTCATATTTTTATAATAGACTATTTTTTGATACTATAATAAATTGATATTTATTTTTCTGTTTATTTTCACTGTTTTACTCTTCGTTTTGTATACGACCTTTAGATGTCAGCTCAAATTTTTACATCCTTTTTGATTATACCCATTTGGCAATATCGGCTATAGGTGGTTTCATCGTATAAAGGCAATGCACCCTGATTTCGATCTTGAATTACTTCAATTCATTTTTTAACTGATCCCTGTATAAAAGGCAAAATTAGGTGAAAGAATCCCAAACTTTGAAATTTAATTGTATAAATTTTTATCGTACAAAAGTGAAACTTTTTGTATTATATATGTTATGACTTGTGTGAATTTTTACTAAATATAACTATAGGGACCGGGGGACCCCATAAAAAGTTAGATTTCACAACTTTTATAAAATTGATTTTTTATTTTAAACAATGACACATCATTAATATTTACCTCATTTGAAAACACGAATCCAGACGACATGATTCAAGATTCTAATATAAAAATACAATCCTTCTTGATTTTCAAACCATTTCAGTAGCCAAAATGAATTAGACTATGCCAGGGTATTTGTTAGTAAAAACTACTCTGAATTTTTTGAGATTTTTGAATCTATTTTAGATGATTATTGGGACGGAAATCTGTATTATTATTAAATAAAATTCACAACATATTGGAATAATTTAATGTTATTTTAATATGTTTTTAATAATTTAACAATGTTTAAAACTTTGCATAATAAGTTCAAAACTGGCATAATGAGTTATTTATGTTTTATTTATTTATTTATTTTCCGAATTCCAACATCGAGCAACATTTTTATAAACCATATGAGGAACGCCGATTTGCCGAATCTGTCGCAGAATCGATTGTTCGGTGATCAGGAATCTATTGTATTATGTCATTAGAGTCGTTTGCATTTAATAATAAATTCTGCAGATGCTAGAATAGACAATCACCCTTCCGAATACATCAATACTGAAGACTTTCCAATAAACTCAATCCTCATCTGGAACATCAGATAAAATATGAACAATACAAGTTTTTCAAAAAAATTAAATTTTTTTTCTAAGTTAAAAAGCGGAAATTTGGGACATTTCCAGTATCTTCATTTTTTTAAAATTATGTTTCATTGCAAATTCCCTTTGTGTTTTAGCGATTTTGTTCTGATAATATTCCGAAAAGTATACTTAGTAACAACATTTGTTGAAATATGGTGAACACAATTTATCATGCTTGAGTGATATTTAAGCCTACAATTTTCGTACTAGAACAGGTTCGTTAGAAAAACTATTCTCATAAGATGATTTCAAAACTCATTATTCTTAATGAGTTATTGTTACTTAGAGACTTTGTTCTTCAATCGTTATACACAGATGACGCTATAAATGGAATCATCTTTTTTTCTCATGCATTTAATAATGAAATTTCTGAACTTTATCTAAATTATCTATTTTAGTTACTACTTACTATAACAATTCTCATTGTTTTAAAGGTAACGAGCCACTATACTGGAAATTCTTTAAAAAGTAAAAAAAAAAAAATTATTACATCAGATTTTTTTAAAAAGATTTTTTTTTTTATGTATTCATATCAAAATATTGGTATAGTTTCTTACTAGACCGATTTTTATAATTATAAATATAATTATTTTTTATGAAAGCTGTTTATATGTAGATTTGCCCATTTTAGCTTTTTTTTATTTATTTAAGTTTTTATATTTATTTTTAATTCTAAAATCTTTTTTTTTATGAAATTTCTTTGAAACAGTGGCAATCGGGCCATTGTTGCATAGAAAAAAAAATAATGAAAAATATTCAGACACGTGGCTTTTTGAATATATATATATATATTTGTGAGTTAAATTTCGGTAAAAAATATTTATACACGTACTTTATTTTGATAAGCGAATAAAAATTCACATTTACTATGATGTCATGAGAATATAGCTTATTGGGTTTATTTTATCTTTATGAATTTTAATTTTATTGATGCATTTTTTTTTCATTATGATAAAATAAAAAGTATGTTTTTATTTTAATACATACTGGTTAAACATAACAATATGTATGTAAAGTGCGTATAAAAAGTTTGTTCTGGTGAAAGCTGCTACATGTATACACTACATTAGTATACATACACTACATTTTGTACATTAGTATAAAATGTATTTTTGCCCTGATGCATGTATAGCGAAAAATTAATCTGGTGGTGTGAAAATGACGTAATTTTCACTGCTTTTTCATTTCTTGATTGTAAAGATTGTAATTGGAGGCTTTATTGATTATTTCAATTTTATGGAATGTTCTCTCTCGCTTAAAAAAATAGGTTGGATGTATTTTTGATAAAGAATTCAGAAAGAAAAAAAAAAAATCAGGAAAATTAAGATTAATGAAGAATGGTTTGACAGTTAAAAAAATAATAAAGACTTGGTTTAAAGCTTATATTCTATG
Organism: Maratus speculifer; assembly: GCA_964019185.1. Classification (NCBI taxonomy): domain Eukaryota; kingdom Metazoa; phylum Arthropoda; class Arachnida; order Araneae; family Salticidae; genus Maratus; species Maratus speculifer. Next base: position 72,190,145 of record OZ025296.1, on the reverse strand, counting down.
GGAATGGTTTTTGTAGGTTTATAGTAAGTTCATTTAACAGTTCCTTATTATCTACAAAGTCCTATTTCTTTCATTGTGGACTTCCATTGTATAAACAGTGGAATTTTGTGTTGTCGTCAAAAAATAGTAGTTTACTTTTGAACAGCAGACAAAACCCACTTGCAATTTTTAGAGATATATAACGATGATGGCAACGGGCAATGCAATCGCTTTCACTTTTACCATATTTACATTACTTCTAAATCTAAATACTGTACAATTTCAATTGTTACATTATAAAACAGGAATAAAATTAACTTGTAGATGAAATTTATTTGAAAACTGACTCTCAATTTAGCAACATTTAAATGATCTTCAAGTATGAATTATTTTTCAAATATCTTCCAATCAGTTTTAAGAATAGTGCCTCCCCCCCCCCCCCCCGAAAAAAACCGATAAATCATAAGATTAGATTATCCATAGAATGCAACATTTTGTCACTAAACTAAATCTGCCAACCAAAAAGACAGACATTCAGTTTGTGTAGAACTTAAAATCAATGTCTCAAATTGTCGAAATATCTTTTGAATCAGATTATTTGTAATTCATTATTCTTAAGAATCCATTGAGGATGTTACTTTATAACAAAGAAAAGTATCCCGGAAATGGCTCAGCCATCCCGATTAAAGAGTATGAGAAAAAACATGCAAATAAATTATCAGTCGAAAAAAATTAAAATTCTGTTTTATCTGCAAATTACCTTAATATTATTGAAAAGTATTTTCTTCATTTTTACCTAAAAATTAATTAGCTTAAAACAATGAATGCGTTTCAGAGGAAATGAAATAGAAAAGAAGAAAGAATTGATGAGGACATTTTAAAACTTATTTTGACATCGAATGTCGATGGGATTTCATCTCGTACATATTTAAGAGTATACAAGACTGGGTGTAGTCCTATGGGAAATATGAGAGCTTTAAGGCTCGTTTCCTCTAAAACTACCCGACCGATTTTTATGAAATGTGCATTACATATTCACTAGATTATGCTCAAGACTTATGGCAGAGATATTTTTCTGTGGTTAAAACTTTTTATGAACAATCGTAATTTTTCAGAACTTTTTATTGTTTAGAAAAATAAATTCTGAAACTAATATGTATATATATAGTATATTAAAATTGTCTACCATATATGATTTTATATTTATGTTGTAAAATCATATTTTATTAAATCACTATTTTTTTAATCAAAATCGCTCGAGCACTTTATGAGTTAATGGGGATTTTAGTTGAAAAGTACAATTTTTCGGAGAGCTAGAAAATTTAGACACTTCAAATTAATGTGAAGCTCTTGCACAAAGTATATATAAACACTTGGCAAAAATTTAGTTACATATAAATATAAGATGTTAGAGTAAAAGTAATGGGAGTACACGTGGCCTCCAGTCGTGTCTTCCCTTGATGCTAATACGTTAATTTACTGAATGTTAAGTATCATACTGTTCTGTCCCATATTTATTAGCATTTTTATGTAAAGGAGGAATTTTGAATAAGGTATTTAAAATTGGTTTTAAAAAATAGCATGTTCTAATTTATAAGTCTTTAATGCTCAATTTATTTTAAAGTTTGAATTTGAGCAATACTTTAATTTTTATTATTATTATTTAGTTATTTATTTATTGAGGATCTAATTAGAACGTCAAAGAATATCTTTTGTTTCATATTCATACGCATAATAATAATTATATATTGTTCTACAATTTAGACTATGAGTCATCTAAATATGGAATTTTATATTTAGTATTTTGTGTGTGTGCTTTATAAAACAACATTACACTTGTGATTTTGATAGCAGATATGCAGAAAATTACAAAGAAAGCAGCACTATAATTTTGCTCTTTTTATTGAACAGTCACAACTTTAAACAATTAAAATTTTCAAAGTTTATCATTTGATTGTTATCCTCAAAAAACTTATAGATTTGCTATCGTCGTATTTGTGAGATGACATGGGGTAGTTTTAAAACACTTTACAGACGTATTATTAATTATATTATTAGGTTGTTAAACATTTAATTAATACACTTTATACCGCAATATTTCGGATAAAGAGTAATAATTGATTCGAAATGTATATTAATTTTCCTTTACTTCCAAAAACTAAAAAAATGTATATACAACAAATCGACGTCTTCAAAGACGCTTTTGCATTCTAATAGAAAATCATTATATCTTACACCTGCAAAAATTCGTAACTGAGTTTTAAGTCGGCCATTTGGAACCCACTTACTTTACTATAACATTCATTAAAAAAAATTAAGCGTGCTACTTTTAAGTGCAAAAAGTTACTTCGGTACACAATGTTGATATCGTCACCCTAGCAATTATCATGACCTATTTTCGATTTGTTGGGCAAGTAAACAAAATTTTCAACAAAAAGCTTCAAATATTTATATATAGATATATATATGTATGCATATAACTTATACGTAATATTGAGTACTTACTTACTAAAATATCCCTTGCATTTAATTACTTCTTCCTTTTTTCTTAGAATTCTCTTAGCTAAGGTGTGTTTCTAAAGTCTGAATTAGTATCGATTTTACGCTTATCGCGTAGATAAACGTCGCACCTGAGTATAGATTATCTTTGGTCTTTCAATATGATATAACAAACTTAAAGCTCTCAAACTCAATCTTTTACTTTTCTAACATATTCATGAAATTATATGGATCCCAAATTCATAAAAACTTCAGATTTTCTATTTCCGTTCTACTTTTTTTTTTTTTTTTTTTTTTTTTTTTTTTTCCAGTTGTAACATTATTTTTTATGTAAAGATGAAGATAATGTGCAACTTTTCGAATTGCAGTGATTCCGTTTACGATGCTAATTTTTCATTCTTAAAATTTTGCAACAGTTAAACAGTGCATAACATTGTAACTTCATTTACTACGTAAAGGTGACTTTGCTGTTTAGCTTTACGCTTATGTCGTTACATTTTTCCTTTTAAATCTTTCCAACTCTTAAAAAGTGTTTATGTCTTCTGTTTATCTGACTACCTGGCTTTGCTCTAACTTTATTAAATATGCTCAAATGGCATGTGACTTTTATATATCTTTGAGGATAACTATAAAAGGCTCTTTGTTAAAAATTAAGTGTGCAATATTTATAGTTCCTTCGCAGGAAGACACAAACGAATTCCTTTACAGTATGGTTTACTGACGAAGAAAAATTATTTGCGGTATATTTTAATAATGCTACGATGATTTAAATATAAGGACGTTGATATGAGTCGTCTCTAAACCATAACATACTTTTTGTGGAGTATTGAATAAGTACATTTACAAGTTAAAATACGAAGACTTACAAGAAAATTTCATTAGATTGTGATCTACACGGAAATTTTTTTTGCACTACAATTTAATGATGTTAGAATATCTTAAATATAATGAAATTATTAAGGATAATTGATGCGTGCGACAACATATTTTTTCTAGATTACAGAACGTAATAGCATTTAGCTTTCAATTAGAGAAACACTGAAATAATTGATTACGGGATGGGCTAAGGTCAATATTTGCTAAAAATGCATTTTTCAGCTAAGGTATGTATTCATAAACTTAAAAAGTTTTTAGTATGTTATGAGGCGTGTTTTAGTACTTTGTTTTAAAAACTCAACCTATTTATAGCAAAATCTCATTTTAAACTTAAAAATTTAATATTTCCACCCAGAAGGAGCACCATACAATTTTAGTAACTCACTCGGAAATATCTCGAAAATAGAAATTTGGTTCAGTCCCAATCGATTCCGCTTTTACAGATTTTAATATACACTATATGGCTATTAAACATCGGTCACTTGTAATTTTAGACATTTTGTCGAATATTTAAAAATATACTTGTCAGATTTTTTTTGGAACTTAAGTATTATAAAGGTTATGTTTGACCTCAAATTTATCAACGTGAGGAGAGCAATTTTGATTAGGAATTTGATGAGTAGGACAATAAGGAGACCAACCAAAAAAGAAATAATAATGATAATAATAATAATAATATATGGGATTACTCAGTACATTTTAATGCGCGGAATGATCCATCGCTGCAGAATACAAATATTTGGATACTGTACAACACGTCCACTGATTTCTGTAAGAATAGAACGTAATATATTCATGGAAATATAGCGATGTTTTTAAAAAATTCAAAAAATTCCAGCATGTTTTTAGTTTATATCACGCTGGGTTTTCGACCAAATTTAACGCCAGTTTTAGAAAAATTGAAAAAATAAAATAGAAACAATGTAATACAATTGTAATGTAAATATAGTGAATATTTTATGAAATGTGAATAGTTGTACCAAAGAATGCAGATACGCGAACGATAACAACGATATTTGTACATAATTTAATAGTCACCTCGATGCAGTAATTTATAAAAAAACATCCAGTCAAATGTCGTGAAAGTTTAGAACGATATCGGCAACAGGAGTGAGCTATTTTTTAGTTCTCTCTAAAAGCAACTGGATAAAGGATTTTCCACGAATCGTAAATTTTTATTAAGTGAATATCAAAGAATATCAATCAAAAAATTCGGAGCAAATGCTTCGATTTGTATAATTCATTTTATCATGGAATAGCTTCGTTTTGGTAGTTATCCAAGAGCAACTAAATCATCAATAAAATAAATTGAATTATAAAAATTAAAAAAAAAAAATGATTCCAAATATTGTTATTTTTCTTTGATTTGTCCTTTTTGTCAAATGGACGCTGATAACTATGAGGTAAAATGTAATCTTTATAATCCTGAAGTTCCAGAAGAATCTGACAAATATACTTATAAATATATGTCAAATTGTCTAAAATTGAAAGTGTCCGGTCATTAATGGCCATGTAGTATATAAGACAGCTGTTTAACCCATTATATGCAGAGACTGAAAACATTTCTTCTCACTGAAACTTATGACTGTAAAATAGAGATTCAGGACATTCAGATTATTATTATTTTTAAATATTAGTTTCTATTGTTTAAAAGGCTTAATTTTAACAAAACAGACAATCTATTTAATATAATTCAAATTAAAATGATCAAGAGCACAAAAATCTCGAAAAAAAAAACATATTTTTAGACTTAAAAATACTCTAAAGCTATTGCAACACAATTGATGTGCATTGCATGTAAATTTATTCCGTCTTTTTGGAGTATTTTAATGCATTTATTTCGGGATTTTGTTTTAAATTTTTTATATTTAAATTAATTTTTCTGAATCTATGATAGATAAAATTAGTATTTGTTCGAGTATTTTTCAGCTACATATGTCATAAAATTCTCCTCAGTTTTTTTAAAAAGATTTAAAAGGACCAAAGATTTAAAAGGACTTGGTAAAATAAGGATCATTACAAAAAGATATATATACAAAGTTTTCATTTGATATAAAAACATGTTCAAAATTCATGGAAAAGGATGCAGCATTTTTGAAGAAACCCTTTTAAAAATTTCAAAAATATATTTATGTATTTAACTAGTGTATAAGACTTATATTTCTTCATATGTAAATTAGGAATTTCTCTTGAACTATTAGTTGCTGTTGAAATTGCTATCTTTTTTAAACAGATTAAATACAAAATATATTTTTGTGATAAACCTCGATTGTTTCCGTGACCCACTAAAATAGCCGTGCAACCCACCAGTAGGTCGCGACCAACGGTTTGGGAATCGATGTATAAGCAACTAAAATTAAACTAAACTAAAAAACTAAATTTAACTAAATTTTATACGCAGTTATTTGGGGATTTTTGTTGTTAACTAAGCAGCAAAACTATAAGGATTTGGGGAAGCAGCGTTGCGTTGGTTTAAAAACATCAAGACTTTGCATAATTTGGATGTCTTTTAGCCAAAGCTGCGAAGTTGGTGGGAAAATCGGCCAACTCCGATTGCGACTCTGACTCCGGAAATTTTAATGACTCCGATTCTGACTCCTGGCTGTTGTTATTGGACAAAATTATGAGGAAACGTAAGAAAAATAAAGCAAAATTTTCCGTATTTCGGTATTAATTCAATCCTTAGAGCTTTAAAATTAAAAAAAGAAAGGAAAATATTTTCAGTTTTATTATTTTATGTTTCACAACCCGAAAAATCCAACTATTGAAATCTAAAGAACAAAACAAAACAGAATTTTTACTATTTCGGATCCATTGACTTTAAAAAAGGAAATCTTTACAATTCTGATGTTAATTCATGTCTTCCATAGCAAAAAAAATTCGATGGAAATGGAAAATAAGATAAAGATGGAAATTTTACTAGTTCGGAAATAATTTAGGGTCAACTAGATTTTTTTTTATTAAAAACTGTTTTCATCTACTGTGTAAATCGCTCGGGTGTTGGGAATCTTTAACTTTGGTATCCTGTGATAATCCAAAAAAAAAAAATAATAATTCCTTTTATAAATTTAAAATTACGTATAATTGGTTTAATTTCACTTCAAATTGTCCAACACAAAAAGCCGGAGTTGGAGTCGGCTTGTTTTTTAGTGACTCCAGTATTTTAGCTTATACTGAGATTCTCACAAGTAGTAGGAAAAGGAGAGTACGGGCTCAGCCGCAGGTGGCACTGTGGCACCGTGCCTCCTGCGGTGCCTCCTGCGGCTGTCCCACCGCCACCATCCCTCCTGGCCCCTCCTGCGGTGCCTCCTGCGCCCACCGTGCCACCACCGTCCCTCCTACCCCCCACTATGCATCCCCCTCCACGAACGCCCCCTAGTGGAAAAAAGGAACATTCTATTCTAACAGGATAGGTGATCAACCTTCTCTAATTAAAAATATTATCAATCACATCTCATCATTGAATCATACTATAAGATGAAGATTAAATTTGTATTTGAATTTTGAACAACCGTAATTTTAATGAGTATTATTAATTAAACGAAACAATTAAAATCTCAGTTTTTAACCATTTTATGTAGATTTCTTCAACTACAAGATGAGATTATCAATTTAATACAAGAAAGTTAAACATATATTTGAATTTTGCTTCATAGACATCTTAATGAGTATCGTTAATTAAGTAAAAAACAATAGAAAATATCCAGTTTTATAGAAAAAGACTGATTTCTTACGATTTTTATCAACTATATGATCAATGTAACGACTTAAAAGTTGGAAGTTAAACATGTATCCTAGTTTTTCAACAGCTATAGCCTTAATGAGTATCGTTAATTAAGTAAAAAAAACAATGGAAAATATCAAGTTTTATGGAAAAAGACTGATTTCTAACGATTTTTATCAACTTAAGAGAGAAAACTTAAACATACATTTCAGTTTTTCAACAGCTATAACCTTAATGAGCATTCATAATTAAGTAAAAAACAATGGAAAATATCGATTTTATAGAAAAAGACTGATTTCTTACGATTTTTATCAACTGCAACATCAGTGTATCGACTTACAAGTTGAAAGTTAAACATGCATTCTAGTTTTTCAACAGCTATAATCTTAATGAGTATCGTTAATTAAGTAAAAAACAATGGAAAATATCAAGTTTTATAGAAAAAGACTGATTTCTTACGATTTTTTCAACTCAAACTTCAGAATATCAATTTGATAGAAAGAAATTTAAGCATGCATTCCAGTTTTGGACAACCATTTCCTTCATGAACATTATTAATTAAGCAAAACAGAAAATATTAAATTTTTAACTGATTTCTTCATATTTTTTATTTATTTATTTATTTTTTAATATAAAATCAGAATACACAACTTAAAATAGAAATTTAAACATATTTTTTAGTTTTTGAACAGTCGTTACCTCAAAGAATTTCGATAATTGAACAATTAACAAAGGAAACTAATGATTTTTTAACGAAAAAAGACGAATTAAACGAATTTGGTTAACTTTTACTCTAATTGGAAATTTCATCGTACTTTATGTATACCAACTAAGTAGAATTTTAATGCATAAACGAATAATTTAAAGAAATCCCCAACACACAAATGTGAACCTGCAGAGCATTTCTTATTACGTCATATCTAAACTAAAACTTTTTTCTGCAACCCCACCATGCATGCATTCCAGGTAGGGGAACATAACAAAGAATCTTGACGTCACAACTTACAAAGGTATACAAATGTTTACGTTCAAGAAAAAGTATCACATAGAGTGAAAAAAAGAAGAGATTTAAGTTATTTATCCATTCTAGTTTTATAACAGTTACTACAACATCTCCAAATTAAAATTTGGAAGTCATAATGAGTATAATTAATTAAGCAAAATAATAGAAATATTAGTTTTTCAGAGGGGAAAAGACGAATTTAAACAAATTTTATTAGTTTTACACTAGTTTAATAATAATTTTAAGGAGGAAAAAGACGAATTTAAACTTTTTTTTTTTTTTAGTTTTACACTATTTTTTCTCATCTCCAACATGGATATATCAATTTTAACAGAAGAATTAAACGTATATTATAGTTTTTAACAACAAAATCTTAACAAGTATCATTAATTAAACAAAAATAAATATCAGTTTTAAAGAAAAGACGAATTTGAATAATTTTACACTAGTATTTTCAAAAGCAACATGGAAATATCAATACTTATTCACATATTTCACTTATTCACTGTATTCAATACTATATTTAATAAATTTGGATACACTTTAAGAATTTCCTAATCTATAATTAAATATTAGCTGTATATTTAATGTTACCCATGTTTTCAACATTAGTTCATAATCGTGAATTTTGTATTTTAAATACCATGTATTCAGGTTCAGATTATTTTCACTTGAAATCATACAGAATTTTTTAACAGAGTTTGTTTTTGAAATCATTGAAGCAACTGTATTTAATATTTTTAACACCAATTTTCTATGATTTTCTAACATTTTCCGATTATACATTCTTCAGAAGTACATTTCTAAATGCTACAATCACTTTACATATCGAAAAGATATCATTGAAGCAACTGTATTTAATATTTTTAATACCAATTTTCTAAGATTTTTTAACATTTTCCGGTTATACATTCCTCAAAAGTTATTATTACGTATTCTAAACAATAGCAAATATTAATTTTAAGAATAAAAAGACGAATTTAAACAAATTTTATTAGTTTTACACTATTTTTTCTCACCTCCAACACGGATATATCAATTTTAACAGAAGAATTAAACGTATATTTTAGTTTTTAACAACAAAAATGTAATAAGTATCATTAATTAAACAAAAATAAATACCAATTTTCAAGAAAAGACAATTTTTTACACAAATTTTCAACTTTGAAATACATCGCTTACATATATTGTTACAGTATATTACTAAACTTAAACTTTTTAAAAAGTTTGAATGTCTTTACAAAGGGTTCATACTTATATTTTTCACGTCTTGACTGCATTCGAAATCTTACAACAAAAGTATACTTTTATTATTATTATTATTATTATTCTAGAAAACCTGAAAAATCGTTTCTTGCTGCTTTAGACACTTGACATATTAAAACTACTCTACCCATATAATTAATCAAATTAGGACATGATTCATCTTACACTTCAAAATTTCTGAATTTTTACAATACTTATTTTCATCAAACTTTATTCTTGATCCTATATATTTTAGGAGTACAGAATTTTAACATCTGTTTTTATCTACTTATCAGAAAATTATTAAAACACCCAACAACATTTTTCAAATATGAATATTATCTTTACAATTTAATAATACAAAACATACACGAATACAAAGTTTAATTTTTACAAACATTTCATATTTCAAACCAAACTTTTCGAAATTTTCACATCATAAGAGCAAACATTAGACGAACTTTTTAACTTTTTAACTTTTTTTATTGCTTAGATCTTTTCATCATCACTTTTAATTATGATAATTATCCATTTTTAGGTTGATTGTCGAAAAACTGTAACTGAAATTACATAAACTTAATGTAAAAAAACCATGTTCTCACACAATTTCTTGAAATTCAACAAAGAATTGACTATAACTTATCTATTATTATTCTTATTAAATACTTATCTACATCAATATCGACTCTCGATAGTATATAGATATTTCATCATTACACACTTACAGCTCTTTTCAAACGTTTATCAGAAAAATAAGTCAATCAAAGTCTAGTAGTTATCACACCTGTTCCTCAGAAATATTACTATCATATGAAACAGTAAAGAAAATTAATAGATATTTAATATTTAATAACCTCATACGTGAAATTACTGTCGAATGAGAATACTAATAATCTATAAAATCAACTGTTGAACAAAAAAATAGTACAGATTACCGAAAATTCAAATGTTTTTTCTACAAAAGTTACAAAAATTAACAAATGAATGACAAGTTAGAGAAATAACTATAAAATTAATGAACATATTTACAAATTTATTAAAATCACACCTTTTTCTGGATTACAAACCACAATTTCTTGAAAAATTTAACACCGAATTTGTAAGATTTTAGTCCTAGTATTACATACACTCAATAAATATTCAAAATTAACAAAAAAATAATTTTTTAGTCTCATCAATAAGCAGAAATTCTATATTAAAAGAATATTTTCATAGTAGTACTTATAAAAATGAGAGTTTACAAACTGATTTTCATAATTTTATCACATTTAAACTTAATTTTTATACATAAAACATTATTTAATCAAATTTTATACTTTCTAATTCAGTAAAATTCAATACTTTTTTAGTTTTTAAACCAATACCACAATATTTATTTACATCAAACTTGATTCTTTACCTTTTATATTTCCACATTACACAAGTGAGTTAAATACTAACTTGGAACGGGAGTTGAAGTCAATTGATTCAATTCGATTTTCATCGTATACGCATTTCCCCTACACGAAATTTCTTACTTCTATAATCATCTAATGTATTAAAACTAATCTACTCATATTTTTAATCAATTCATCAGATGTTTCATCTCGCACTTCTGAATTATCATCCACCAAGTTGCTTAAAATATAAATACTATCTTTAAAGTTTTAATGTAGTATACATGACTAATCTTGAGTTTCCATCTATACTATTAATCAAATTATCATATGTTTCATCTTACAGTTCAACGATTTCTGAATTATCGTCCATCTAGTTGTTTAAAATATTAATAAAATGTTTATAGTTTTTGATTATACATAGTATGTATGAATACAATCTTTAATTTTTAACAGTTCATATTTCAAATAACCTATTTTCGAAACCAAACTATGTGAATTTTACCACAATACTTATCATCATACAGAGATTTGTGTTTCATACTTTTTCTAAAAATTATCAGATATGTACTCCTCAGAGGAATTTCTATCATATGAATAAATGAAAAATATTTTTGAAGTTTTGGTTTTTGTAAAAAAATTTTTGTTGTAAATTTTTTTTTTTCAAAAACTTTGTTGTGAGTTTTTCACTTTGTGATTTTTGTTTTACATTTGTGTTTTTTCTTTTCACTTTTGTAATTTTTTTATACTTTAAATATTTTTTGTTGGTATTTCTAGAAAACAGTGAAATTATTTTGTAAATTTGCATATTTTTTCATACATCTGCTTATTTTTGTATGTTCTTATGCATTTTTTAAGTTGTGAGAGTGTTGTTTCACTTAAAATGTTATGTGTATGTACGTGTGTGTAACCTATTTTATTAATGTAATAGGTTTTTAAAAAATAAACACAACGATATATGTATATAAAGGAATATTTAATGTGAGCATTTAAAGGATACATTGCAAAATAATATCTATACATTCATGCTGGTTAGAAGAATCACGGGTAACAAAATTACTTTTCAGCAGTGTGTATGTCTTCCAAATTTTAAGTTTGAGATATTGTGGTAAGTGTTATGAAAATATGATGGATATATAGTCTAAATATCTTCCTTTATGTCTAAATTCTTCAAACGTCTGAATAATTTTTGAATATCCTCACTAAGTTTACATATAACTGACGATGCTTTATATGATGATGTGTGCACTTTTGATTCACGCCTTCTTGAAAACAGCATTTGGTAATCTTCCCAAGTGTAAGGTTTTTCACCTGTATGGATTTTTGTATGTTCTGTTAAATTCGATTTACTTAAGAAATGTTTGTAGCAAATAGAACACATCTGTAATAGAAATAAAATGCAAACAATTAGGATTCTTTTCAACAATATAGGTAAAAAGGCATTTGTTAAAGTGTAGGCAGTAAGACAAATCATTTTATATTTACTCTAATTACGATTCATATACGAATTCTAGTATTTTTCATATAAGTACTTACATATGTATTATTCATTAACGCTACATGTGCTAGGGATGAATCATTCAGATCATTAATTTCTGAAGTAAATCGAATTTAACAGAACATACAAAAATCCATACAGGTGAAAAACCTTACACTTGGGAAGATTACCAAATGCTGTTTTCAAGAAGGCGTGAATCAAAAGTGCACACATCATCATATAAAGCATCGTCAGTTATATGTAAACTTAGTGAGGATATTCAAAAATTATTCAGACGTTTGAAGAATTTAGACATAAAGGAAGATATTTAGACTATATATCCATCATATTTTCATAACACTTACCACAATATCTCAAACTTAAAATTTGGAAGACATACACACTGCTGAAAAGTAATTTTGTTACCCGTGATTCTTCTAACCAGCATGAATGTATAGATATTATTTTGCAATGTATCCTTTAAATGCTCACATTAAATATTCCTTTATATACATATATCGTTGTGTTTATTTTTTAAAAACCTATTACATTAATAAAATAGGTTACACACACGTACATACACATAACATTTTAAGTGAAACAACACTCTCACAACTTAAAAAATGCATAAGAACATACAAAAATAAGCAGATGTATGAAAAAATATGCAAATTTACAAAATAATTTCACTGTTTTCTAGAAATACCAACAAAAAAATATTTAAAGTATAAAAAAATTACAAAAGTGAAAAGAAAAAACACAAATGTAAAACAAAAATCACAAAGTGAAAAACTCACAACAAAGTTTTTGAAAAAAAAAAATTTACAACAAAAATTTTTTTACAAAAACCAAAACTTCAAAAATATTTTTCATTTATTCATATGATAGAAATTCCTCTGAGGAGTACATATCTGATAATTTTTAGAAAAAGTATGAAACACAAATCTCTGTATGATGATAAGTATTGTGGTAAAATTCACATAGTTTGGTTTCGAAAATAGGTTATTTGAAATATGAACTGTTAAAAATTAAAGATTGTATTCATACATACTATGTATAATCAAAAACTATAAACATTTTATTAATATTTTAAACAACTAGATGGACGATAATTCAGAAATCGTTGAACTGTAAGATGAAACATATGATAATTTGATTAATAGTATAGATGGAAACTCAAGATTAGTCATGTATACTACATTAAAACTTTAAAGATAGTATTTATATTTTAAGCAACTTGGTGGATGATAATTCAGAAGTGCGAGATGAAACATCTGATGAATTGATTAAAAATATGAGTAGATTAGTTTTAATACATTAGATGATTATAGAAGTAAGAAATTTCGTGTAGGGGAAATGCGTATACGATGAAAATCGAATTGAATCAATTGACTTCAACTCCCGTTCCAAGTTAGTATTTAACTCACTTGTGTAATGTGGAAATATAAAAGGTAAAGAATCAAGTTTGATGTAAATAAATATTGTGGTATTGGTTTAAAAACTAAAAAAGTATTGAATTTTACTGAATTAGAAAGTATAAAATTTGATTAAATAATGTTTTATGTATAAAAATTAAGTTTAAATGTGATAAAATTATGAAAATCAGTTTGTAAACTCTCATTTTTATAAGTACTACTATGAAAATATTCTTTTAATATAGAATTTCTGCTTATTGATGAGACTAAAAAATTATTTTTTTGTTAATTTTGAATATTTATTGAGTGTATGTAATACTAGGACTAAAATCTTACAAATTCGGTGTTAAATTTTTCAAGAAATTGTGGTTTGTAATCCAGAAAAAGGTGTGATTTTAATAAATTTGTAAATATGTTCATTAATTTTATAGTTATTTCTCTAACTTGTCATTCATTTGTTAATTTTTGTAACTTTTGTAGAAAAAACATTTGAATTTTCGGTAATCTGTACTATTTTTTTGTTCAACAGTTGATTTTATAGATTATTAGTATTCTCATTCGACAGTAATTTCACGTATGAGGTTATTAAATATTAAATATCTATTAATTTTCTTTACTGTTTCATATGATAGTAATATTTCTGAGGAACAGGTGTGATAACTACTAGACTTTGATTGACTTATTTTTCTGATAAACGTTTGAAAAGAGCTGTAAGTGTGTAATGATGAAATATCTATATACTATCGAGAGTCGATATTGATGTAGATAAGTATTTAATAAGAATAATAATAGATAAGTTATAGTCAATTCTTTGTTGAATTTCAAGAAATTGTGTGAGAACATGGTTTTTTTACATTAAGTTTATGTAATTTCAGTTACAGTTTTTCGACAATCAACCTAAAAATGGATAATTATCATAATTAAAAGTGATGATGAAAAGATCTAAGCAATAAAAAAAGTTAAAAAGTTAAAAAGTTCGTCTAATGTTTGCTCTTATGATGTGAAAATTTCGAAAAGTTTGGTTTGAAATATGAAATGTTTGTAAAAATTAAACTTTGTATTCGTGTATGTTTTGTATTATTAAATTGTAAAGATAATATTCATATTTGAAAAATGTTGTTGGGTGTTTTAATAATTTTCTGATAAGTAGATAAAAACAGATGTTAAAATTCTGTACTCCTAAAATATATAGGATCAAGAATAAAGTTTGATGAAAATAAGTATTGTAAAAATTCAGAAATTTTGAAGTGTAAGATGAATCATGTCCTAATTTGATTAATTATATGGGTAGAGTAGTTTTAATATGTCAAGTGTCTAAAGCAGCAAGAAACGATTTTTCAGGTTTTCTAGAATAATAATAATAATAATAATAAAAGTATACTTTTGTTGTAAGATTTCGAATGCAGTCAAGACGTGAAAAATATAAGTATGAACCCTTTGTAAAGACATTCAAACTTTTTAAAAAGTTTAAGTTTAGTAATATACTGTAACAATATATGTAAGCGATGTATTTCAAAGTTGAAAATTTGTGTAAAAAATTGTCTTTTCTTGAAAATTGGTATTTATTTTTGTTTAATTAATGATACTTATTACATTTTTGTTGTTAAAAACTAAAATATACGTTTAATTCTTCTGTTAAAATTGATATATCCGTGTTGGAGGTGAGAAAAAATAGTGTAAAACTAATAAAATTTGTTTAAATTCGTCTTTTTATTCTTAAAATTAATATTTGCTATTGTTTAGAATACGTAATAATAACTTTTGAGGAATGTATAACCGGAAAATGTTAAAAAATCTTAGAAAATTGGTATTAAAAATATTAAATACAGTTGCTTCAATGATATCTTTTCGATATGTAAAGTGATTGTAGCATTTAGAAATGTACTTCTGAAGAATGTATAATCGGAAAATGTTAGAAAATCTTAGAAAATTGGTGTTAAAAATATTAAATACAGTTGCTTCAATGATTTCAAAAACAAACTCTGTTAAAAAATTCTGTATGATTTCAAGTGAAAATAATCTGAACCTGAATACATGGTATTTAAAATACAAAATTCACGATTATGAACTAATGTTGAAAACATGGGTAACATTAAATATACGCTAATATTTAATTATAGATTAGGAAATTCTTAAAGTGTATCCAAATTTATTAAATATAGTATTGAATACAGTGAATAAGTGAAATATGTGAATAAGTATTGATATTTCCATGTTGCTTTTGAAAATACTAGTGTAAAATTATTCAAATTCGTCTTTTCTTTAAAACTGATATTTATTTTTGTTTAATTAATGATACTTGTTAAGATTTTGTTGTTAAAAACTATAATATACGTTTAATTCTTCTGTTAAAATTGATATATCCATGTTGGAGATGAGAAAAAATAGTGTAAAACTAAAAAAAAAAAAAAGTTTAAATTCGTCTTTTTCCTCCTTAAAATTATTATTAAACTAGTGTAAAACTAATAAAATTTGTTTAAATTCGTCTTTTCCCCTCTGAAAAACTAATATTTCTATTATTTTGCTTAATTAATTATACTCATTATGACTTCCAAATTTTAATTTGGAGATGTTGTAGTAACTGTTATAAAACTAGAATGGATAAATAACTTAAATCTCTTCTTTTTTTCACTCTATGTGATACTTTTTCTTGAACGTAAACATTTGTATACCTTTGTAAGTTGTGACGTCAAGATTCTTTGTTATGTTCCCCTACCTGGAATGCATGCATGGTGGGGTTGCAGAAAAAAGTTTTAGTTTAGATATGACGTAATAAGAAATGCTCTGCAGGTTCACATTTGTGTGTTGGGGATTTCTTTAAATTATTCGTTTATGCATTAAAATTCTACTTAGTTGGTATACATAAAGTACGATGAAATTTCCAATTAGAGTAAAAGTTAACCAAATTCGTTTAATTCGTCTTTTTTCGTTAAAAAATCATTAGTTTCCTTTGTTAATTGTTCAATTATCGAAATTCTTTGAGGTAACGACTGTTCAAAAACTAAAAAATATGTTTAAATTTCTATTTTAAGTTGTGTATTCTGATTTTATATTAAAAAATAAATAAATAAATAAAAAATATGAAGAAATCAGTTAAAAATTTAATATTTTCTGTTTTGCTTAATTAATAATGTTCATGAAGGAAATGGTTGTCCAAAACTGGAATGCATGCTTAAATTTCTTTCTATCAAATTGATATTCTGAAGTTTGAGTTGAAAAAATCGTAAGAAATCAGTCTTTTTCTATAAAACTTGATATTTTCCATTGTTTTTTACTTAATTAACGATACTCATTAAGATTATAGCTGTTGAAAAACTAGAATGCATGTTTAACTTTCAACTTGTAAGTCGATACACTGATGTTGCAGTTGATAAAAATCGTAAGAAATCAGTCTTTTTCTATAAAATCGATATTTTCCATTGTTTTTTACTTAATTATGAATGCTCATTAAGGTTATAGCTGTTGAAAAACTGAAATGTATGTTTAAGTTTTCTCTCTTAAGTTGATAAAAATCGTTAGAAATCAGTCTTTTTCCATAAAACTTGATATTTTCCATTGTTTTTTTTACTTAATTAACGATACTCATTAAGGCTATAGCTGTTGAAAAACTAGGATACATGTTTAACTTCCAACTTTTAAGTCGTTACATTGATCATATAGTTGATAAAAATCGTAAGAAATCAGTCTTTTTCTATAAAACTGGATATTTTCTATTGTTTTTTACTTAATTAACGATACTCATTAAGATGTCTATGAAGCAAAATTCAAATATATGTTTAACTTTCTTGTATTAAATTGATAATCTCATCTTGTAGTTGAAGAAATCTACATAAAATGGTTAAAAACTGAGATTTTAATTGTTTCGTTTAATTAATAATACTCATTAAAATTACGGTTGTTCAAAATTCAAATACAAATTTAATCTTCATCTTATAGTATGATTCAATGATGAGATGTGATTGATAATATTTTTAATTAGAGAAGGTTGATCACCTATCCTGTTAGAATAGAATGTTCCTTTTTTCCACTAGGGGGCGTTCGTGGAGGGGGATGCATAGTGGGGGGTAGGAGGGACGGTGGTGGCACGGTGGGCGCAGGAGGCACCGCAGGAGGGGCCAGGAGGGATGGTGGCGGTGGGACAGCCGCAGGAGGCACCGCAGGAGGCACGGTGCCACAGTGCCACCTGCGGCTGAGCCCGTACTCTCCTTTTCCTACTACTCTCACAGCTAAACAGCTGAGATAAAGCTTCTAGAATGTATAGTGGGGAAATCGGCTAGCTAATCAATACTTAAAAATGCACTAAAATATTGTATCCTTTGAATGTGCAACGATACTGATGAAATTAAAAAGTAGCAACGACATCTGCAGCATATTTTCTAAAATTACTAGACCAGCTGTTCCCAAACTTTACTGGTACGCGACCCATCTTTAGGTAAAAGAATTTTCACGACGCACCTAACATAAGTGTGTTAATTAAAAATTATTGTAAGAACTTTTATATAAGCTATCAACTATACTACCCTACGAAAAAGGCAAATTTTCGTACGAAGGATGATGCACTATCAAAGAAAACAACAATTTGTAATTCCAATGTGTGTAGGTGGAATAATAATTAACGCAATACACAAACTAGAAAGATAATTGAACATACATTTAATTATTATCAAAACACAACTTTATAATCTGTGCGTTTTCTGGCCGACGAAAGCATCTATATCAGGGTTAAAATTAATTTCAATCTTAATGTTAATTTCAACTTTAATTAACTTTCAACGCACAGTTTTTTCTATACTTGTTTTGAAAAACATTCAAATAAAAACAGCATGTTAGTATGTTGTATTGAACTTTATCAAGGAATTCAAAGCTCATTTAGATGTTTCTGGATATTCTGCTCGTATATTTCTTCATATGGAAATTGAGAAATTTCCCTTAAAAAAATTATTTGTGTTGAAATTGTTATTTATTTATTTTATTTTATTTTATTTTATTTTATTTTATTTTATTGTTTGACAGTTGGAGTAAAAGATCTATTTTTGTGACAAAGCTCTATTGTTTACGCGACTCACTGAAATAGCCGACGACGACCTACCAGTGGATCGCTACCCATAGTTCGGAAACCGCTGTACTAGACTATTGCTAGTTTAAGCAATGTAATACGAAAATCTCTCAGATGCCGCTGCGATCGACACTTTGGATTTCAGTAGCATCGTTGCACATTTAAAGGATACAAATTTTTAGTACGATTTATATAGGAAATTTCCACACTATGTATTCTAAGTGCTGCAGCTGAGGTGGTTCCCCAATGAGGTGGGGGAAGAAAAACAGTTTCAACTTTGAACTTTTTAATTCTGAAATTTACAATTTGCGAAACATTCTGACGCGATGTTAAAAATGAAAATCATTTTCGGTTTTAATGGTAAAAAATACACAAAAAGTAGTTATCCAAAGTCAAAAACGTATCCATTTTATACTACCAAATTTTTGTTATTTTATTCTTTTTTTTTTTTTTTTACTTTAAAATTTTTGTCTTCTTCTTCATATGTTTATTACAAATCGTATGTTTTGCATTCGAATGTCAGAATGATTAAAGATTTCAAATTTGCATTGCAATATTAATTTTACTCTCAACCATTTTGTTTAAAATATATCTGACGAAATAATATTTCTACTAACTTTATAAATGACCCCTAATTAGCAACAAAAAATATGCTTCAACTTTAAACAGTTATTACTCGGTCAATTTTAATCGTAGAATAACAGAACTTTTTTTTTGTGTCTGTGTGTGTCTTATTTGTTACTTTAACTGGAAATTTTTACTAAATATAACTTACAAAACTTTGAAACCGTATATAAAAATTTAAATTTCGTAATTAAAAAAAAAAAATGTTTTTACTGATTTAGATCGCTTTTAAAATATTTCTTTACCCCATTTAAAACGTTTTTGTAACTGGAACTGTATGTCTATGACTAACGGTTTAGGAATTAGCCATTGGTCATTGTTGACAGTATTGCTTGAAAAGTATGTTGGTATATATTTTAAAATTTTTATTGAAAAAAAAAACACAAACGGCTTATAATTTTAGTAATTCATTTATTTAAATAAGTAGTGTGCGTGTAATTCAAATATTAAAAATAGGGTACAGTGTCACAATTTGTAAGAAAGAATGTCTAGCTTTATATTTTAAATAGAGGAAAGAGAACGCATAGCTCGCTTCAATCACATCAGTGACGCCATTTTGTTTTATTCATAATTGCAATGTTTATTAAAGTCCATAGGCACGAATAAACAATGAGATCCACCCCCTTTCCTCCCGGGAGATTTGAGGTTTTGTACTTACAATGTTATCAAATGAAATACCCCATTAACAATAAAAATCATACCTTAAGAGTTTTGCAAAAAACTAGTTTCTGAGTTTCTGGAGAATGACCTATAATTTACACTACTTTCCCCCCAAAATAAATAAGATAAAAATTTGTTTTAATTCTACATGCATTAATTGCGTATACATCAAAAGTTATGAATTATTAAACTATTCAAAGGCTATAAAAACTATACGCGAGAATAAAATTTACTTCAAAAAATTTTATTAATGCTTTAATTTCTAAAAATCATAAGTCAAAAATCATTATCCTTGGCGGTAGAATAATAGACGATATTTAATGCTTTTAAGTAGCCTGCATTTTCGTTTTTGTCAGAATAATCTCGTATTTAAAAAGTTTTAAAAAGCAATAGAAACGTCAAATATTTAAAAAATAATATGCGTCTTGTGAAAAAAACCCCTCAATTAATCAGATTTCTACTTGTACGACTTTCTAAAAATTCAGATTTTTAATATACATATATATATATTAATTCGTCTGATTAATCATCGTTCATCTGACGAAACCCTATTCGTATCTATCTTCTGTATGTCAGTCACAGAGTCCGAATACAAAAACTCAGTGTTCTCGCTGACATTTGGCGAACGTTAGTAATTTGGCTAATTAAAAATAAGAAACATTCGCCAAATAATAAAAGTATTAGCAAAATAGATTCGCCGTGTAGCACTAAAAAAAAAACTTTAATCCTTTAATGTATTCTCTTTTTTCAATATGTTTTAAAATAACTCAAGTTTTATAACTGTGACAGCGATTGTTATTAATCTAATTTCAACTATCCGCTACAAATAAAAAAATATGTATATATTAAATATATATGCATATGTATCGAAAACGAAAATGAAAAAAAGCAAAAACAAAAATTGAGCACTAGCAATTTGGCGAATGTAATCTCTTGTTTACTCGCCAAATGAAGGAATTTAGTCGCAATTTGGCGCATTGGCGAGCGACAGCGAGAACACTGCAAAAACTGTATAACTCAGAAATTTCAAATTTTGGGTACTCACAGGTGAATATTTCATGTCACACGACAAATCATAAAATTTTGAAAAAGTCAATTATTTTATTTAAAATACATTTTTTAATATCATCCATTCGTTTTTTCGATTTAAAAAGAGAAGCTTAATTTGAACGATTTGCGTGTGTAGACTTGGCTTGGGGAAAAAGCATCTTGCTAATAAACAGAAAGTTCTTACTTCGATCCGGATGCGGAAACTTGAAATTTTCATCCTAAGATAGATCTAATAAGAAAAAAAATTTCGTATTTTTGGCCAATTTAAGGGCTTATATTATTAAGTTTTGTTCATCTGACATTCATAATATTTTTTGAAATTCAATTTTCTTTCTAATTAAAAAACTTCTGCGATTTATTAATGATTCAGCATTTTAAATTTAATTTTAAACATTTTTTTCGTTTATAGAAATTTAAAATTTTATTTATATATCCGTATCTTATTTTTTAATTTCGGATTTTCAAAAAATTTAGAATTTTGGTTTTTATTATGTAAAAATTTAATAATTATAAATTCTCAATTTGGCTTTATTGATTAGAGGGTAAATTATTTTGAAAGAAATATTAAACAAAACCCTCTGTACAACCTACGATCACATTTACCCTTTTTTTTTTTTTTTTTTAATTTTGACCAAATTTATCAGACCAAAACCCTGTAAAATCCCTTTTTTAAACACTAAAAATATCTACGTATATCAAAAACGCAAAACTTTTTTTAAGTAAAACACAATACCAATTCATGTCGACTACAATACACATTTTTGTCTAAAAAATAAACGTAAAACGAAAAGGGAAATAGTCAAAACAATACTGACATTTTAAAGAGAATACATCATTCGCAGAAGCAGGAAGACCGAAAAAAGTAACAAAAAGAAGAAAAAAAAACATGGAAATATTCGACTACACGTACTTCCATGTCACGTCATAGAAACATGTTTTCGTGATTTCTGTTGCTTTTCAGATATTTGCACAATTGCTTTTAATCCTTTTGATTTAGTTAGCACACAAATAAACTGTCGGAAAAAAATTAAAGATAGAAATATAAGAACTCGTGTAACGTGAATAAATTTGTTGCTAAAAACATGAAAATTACACAAGAAGTTTAATTGACCATGTCTGATATACAGGGTTGTTACTGACTTTTTACCCACCTTAACAATTTGGCTAAT
Organism: Maratus speculifer; assembly: GCA_964019185.1. NCBI lineage: Eukaryota > Metazoa > Arthropoda > Arachnida > Araneae > Salticidae > Maratus > Maratus speculifer. The sequence goes on along the minus strand of OZ025296.1, from coordinate 72,167,992 downwards.
CATCAAAAAGAAACTATAGTCAAATGAAATTAAATGACAGCAAAATAGTTTCGTGTCGTTAAACGCAGTGGCGTAGCTAGGGTGGGTGACACCCGGGGCGGACGTAAATGGTGTCACCCCCCCCCACACACACACACACACCACCAACATAAACGTGAGCAGGAAGAAGAGAATTATTTTTATATTTCAGTTAGTATAGTAAAAATTTATCTGCTATACATTAGCATACCCTGATTGTATTCATGTTTAAAACTAGATTACGACAAAATTGGTATATTTTTACATTTGAGGATCCATGAATCCGTTTTTGCTATTTAAAACTTATTGCATATATATGTGCGTGATTAGAATTTCAAAATTTTGGCAATATTGTATTAGCTCTCTCACACACACATACACACAAATTACATTGAGACATTATCAAAAAAACACCAAAAACAAGGTTTGGGACCACTTGGTTTGGAATCTTTAAAAAAAGAAGAAGAAATCAACATACATTCATATAGATGGGGGAAATGGATTCAGGGAGCATCAAAATGTTAATTATACCAATACCAATATCCAGAGTTCTATAATATAGACGCACGCGTGCACGCCATGTGCAGAAAAAATTTATGAACTTTGCAGAAAATTTTAGGAACGAAACAATTTTTATTTTTTAAACTTTTTTAGCGTCAAAAAATTAAAAATATTCTGTCAATTTTATGTTATTTATGTCAATTTATTTTATGAAAATTTAAGTCATTTCATGCTGAAAACTTTAAAATTCCTCAATCCGGTATATCGAATACCAAAAATCGTGAATTTCATACATCGCAGTTGTCATAAAAATCAATTTTGTCAATCGTTTTCAAGAAAAACCCTCCAATTTCGTCAAATTATCAAGGAAAAAACACGAACTTATTCAAAGTTCTGCGGATAAAGCGCAAAATATCGTTAAAGGACCACGAAAAAATGCAAATTTCATCAAAAGACAGGGGAAGAAAAATTCGCCAAAAGATCGTGAGAAAAATGCGAATTTCTCCGAAAGACCTCGTAAAAATTGCGAATTTCAACAAAGAATCGCGTAAAAAACATGCATTTTGACAAAGGACTACATAAAAAACTATTATTTCGACAAAGGACTGCATAAAAACTCGTATTTTAAAAAAAGATCACAAACAAAATACAAATTTAGACCAAGAGATCAGTAACCTTATTTATACCCGGTTCTAAAAGTGATACTACTATCCTTAAGTAAAAAAACTATAACCAAACTCAAAAAGTACAAATGGACAATAGATATTGACTTCAGGTATCCCATTAAAAAAATCATTTAAAACAATAAAGAGAGAAAATCGTAAAAAATACTCCAACAGGTTTAACATTAGCGTTCGAGTTACCACATAACTAGTGTAAGGCTCTTAACTCGCTATAGTAATGTTGTCGATACACGTACATGAAAATGCCGCTCCTAAGGGAAGGTGATAACATAAAGCTCTCTGTGATTTATATGTAGAGCTGTTCTATATGTAGGGACCTATGTAAAAAAAAAATTGTCGAAAAAATATGAAACATGGTAAATATAATATTTCATCTCTCTAATGATCCCCTTTCTTAAAAAAAATTTCTAAGGAAAGAAACCAAAAATCTTATTACTGCTTGTAATAACAAAAGCGTATAAACAATGATTTTAAAGCAGAGTATATTTTAAACAGCTTTTTATACGTAAAAAATCTGTCTCGGGTGAAATCGATCCAGACCGAAAAACACTCCATTGTTGACAGTTTTCTGCCGTAAAATTTATTGGATTGAAAATCGTAAGGAAGCTAAATATCTTTTTACTTTAGACAGATTCCCTTCAATCTTATACAGAAATAAAAAACTTAGAAACAGGATGCAGTGGAACATGAAAGGAACACAAAGAGAACATTCAAAGGACACCCTGGAGCGCGGTATTGGGCAGACCTGCTCTAACGTATTGTCAAAATTCACGAATGACATGACTTTCGAATATTTACATTTATAGAGAACATTCAAACACTTGTTTTCAAATTAAAATTTAATTTTTAAATAAAAAAGAAAGTTTTAATTACCTATTAACTGCTTGGACTTGGATCTTTCAATCTTAGAACAAAAAATTTAATTGATAAAACCCTATATTCTAACAATTATAACATTTCAAATTATAATAATACAAAATGTATAACATCTTTCAAATGAATACTTATCATACATGATTTTATAATGAACTAAATACTAAGAAAGGATAAAAAATGAAACAGAAGTGACGCTCTTCGGTGCCAGACAGTCTATATATTTTTCGCGATGAAGGTCCCGTCATTGGATACATATCGAACATATTTAAAAGATTTTGATTGGATAATTGAAACAAAGAAACATTCAAGAACAAACTAGTTCCCTTTTTTATGGAAAAAAAACTCATTTGCTTTTTAAGGCTTACAAAATTAATGTTATTTTTAAATGTATACAGATAATATTTTTAATCATGTTCTAGCTATTCTAGTATTCATAATTTTTTTCTGTTAGTTTCACGTTGACGAAAACGAACAGGATCTCCAAAATAAGATCACAACAATCAGAGATGTAGTGAAGGGTATACGGGGGTATACGCCGTATACCTTCTGTAATTTTTAACACACGTTAGGGTATACCCTCTGTCTTCAGAATATACCCCCTGCTTAGAGCGTATATCCTCTGTTATTTTTATGACTACACCCCTGACAACAATGACTCATCACTCATCGCGAATTCTGCATAAGTCAATGCAGCGCGTATGTACAGGGACATACAAAGAGAAAATTGCGTCCGGGGCAAAGTTAGAAATTGACACTCCCCCTCCCATCCCAATTTTTTTCTTATGAAAGATCAAAAATGACGATGGTAGTATAAATTTGGCGCCCCTAAATTTCAGCGACCGGGACCGCGCTCTCCCCCCCCCCCCCCCCTTCGTTCTCTTCCATTTCGCACGGCGCTGCGTGTAGAAAAAAATTCTTTCTTTTAAAGTTTGTCTTAGTTACCCACACATTGTGTAAATGGGTTTTTGCTCACTGTTGCAAACCTAATTTAGACGCCGCATTTGGTGTACCATTTCACTTTCTCCAAGAAAATAAAAGTAAGTCTGTTGCGCCTTGTTTTGCTCTAGAAAATTCATTTCACGTCAGAATTTTTTCCAAAATCTTGTAAGATTATGCAAATTTTTTTACAAATAAAGATCGGGTGTCACCCCTTCGAAGTTGACACCCGGGGCGCCCCCCCTCCCAACTTTTTCTTGTGACAGACCAAAAATGACGATGGTTAGTATAAATTTGGCGTCTTCTAAATTTCAGCGCCCGGGGCCTGCCCCCTTCGTCCCTCATTTAGCATGGCGCTGCGTGTATGAGTAGAAAAAAATTCTTTCTTTTTAAAGTTTGTTTTGGTTACCCACACTTTGCGTAAATAGGTTTTTCCTCACTGTTGCAAATCTAATTTATACACCCCATTTTTTTAACCGTTTCACTTTCTCCAAGAAAAGAAAACTAAGTCTGTTGCGCCTAGTTTTGCCCTAGAAAATTCATTTTACGTCAGAATTTTTTCCATAATCTTGTAAAATTATGCATATTTTTTTGCAAATAAAGGCCGCTCGGGTGTCACCCCTTCGAGGGTGACACCCGGGGCGGACCGCCCCCCCCGCCCCCCCTTAGCTACGCCACTGGTTAAACGTAATTCTAAAATCGTTCTTTAATCTATAGTTGCTTTAGCTTCTTTTATAACGCTTGTCTCAAAAGTGTTTATGAATTCGGTTTGTCTGTCTGTCTGTCCGTGCTCTTATATATTCGGATTTCCATTAAATTGATATGTATCACTAGAGCTTACTGTATTTTTGGCATTGAAAATGAAGTAAGTAACATTTATAGTTCGTTTACAGGGGCATTCAAAAATTCTGTTACACCTGTTACCACAATGGGAAATCGTTTACAATCTAGTTTAATGATGCTACAGTATTTCAAACACATTATAATTGAAATATATCACTGAGGTACGCTACAAGATGCATAAAATGTGGTGTGCATAACTATAAAATATTTATTATAAAGTATACACAAAATTTGGTTTATATTGTCTATAATCGATATTTGCTCAAAATGCATTTTCTGTTTCAGTATGAGTTTTTTAATCTAACTTTTTTTTTCATATTTCCTAGTGCTTATAAATTCTACATATAACATACAAGTTGAACAAAAGAATACCAGTACATTTATGTTTATTAGAAAAAATTGCTGAAGAGAAATTTTGCGTTATCCCTTTCCAAAGGAAGTTTAATTTTAGCATACTATGTTGTGTATATATACAAATTTGTAGATCATATACAAGGCTGCACAAAAGAATCCAGATACTATTGATAGTTATTAATGAAATTGTGTTTTCAAGCCCGTTATACGCTTTCTCAAATTATCATTTCTTTTTCTTTTCTTTTCTTTTTTTTTTTTTTTAACTTTATTAAACGGTGAAGTTTTGTTTCAACATTCTGAATGTGTTGGAAAGCATTTTATAATATCTCACTCTTGCTGCAAAAGTATCACAACTCAAAAATTAGGCTTAATGAATTATGGCTGCCATTTTACGTGTTTTTATTCTTCTACCAATGTTCTAAAATAGAAGACAATGCATTTTAAATCCAGCAATCAGATAGCAGTTGTGTTTGCAACATGTCTATTGAGCCTACTACGTCCTGAAACAGTTTTTTACATTTCCTAAAAAAATAAGTTTCTTGAGTTGCGACACTTTTGTAGCAAAGGTGCGACAAGCTTGACGCATGATAGTGACGAAACTCCACACGCACAACACTTTATATTGCCTTGCCTGAGTAGAGGAATATGCTTAAAATCTCATGTAACTTGACTATGCTGTAGTTGTTAAAACATGGAACTTGCTCAAGATCTTTATTTCGTCTATAAACTTGAGATGAGACAGAATTCAAGGGAACCTTGGAAAGTGAAACACATGTTTGACGTGTATATTTCTCGAAGTACAGTTTCCAAAACTGGTGATTTCAAAGAAAACATGTACATCATGTGGCTTGAATGATATTTTGCAGCTAAAAACATGGAACTTGAATAAGATCTTTATTTTGTTCGTAGACTTGAGATGATATAGACTTCTTCCATAATCAAGGAAATCTTGAAAAAATGTTTTTTAAAAAAACTTTTTTCGCTTGTTGGATATGTTTCTTAGAATATTAGGGTTTTCAAATCTGACGATTTTTTATTACTCTAGGTGTAGGAAAATTCATTGTAAAACTAATTCACGCTAAATATATATTTTTCAGATTTTGAAATCTCTACTTACATTTTAATGTATGTTTCCCTTTTCAGTATCTTGAATTGTTTTGTTTTATAATTTAATATATGTTACGATATTTTATTTTTTATTGAAGTTCTATTTGCTGTTTGATTATTGTTGCCAGATGTCACGCGTAAATCGGGACACCAAATACTCTGGAAACCAGTATTTTGAAATACTTTTCTTCGCCTTATCTAATGGCAAAATTATCAGAGATGGCGAAGTAAAGTGAAATAAATTAGTGGTGTTCAGAACATTTGAAGCCCTGATTCACGCATTCACGCGGGGCACTTGGCAACACTATATCTCAAAAACATTTTGTAGAAACTTTCTTCTTTGGGTGAATTGGTAAGTTGGGGTGAGTTGTAATTTTCCAATTGAATGAAAAAATGTCCCAATCAGAACTATTAGGATAATAATAATAGGATAATCAGAGGTTATTAGAATTAAAATTAATCAATAATATAATATTTCATTCCAAATATTCTGAACATTAGTATTATAAAATAATTTTCTTCGCCTTATCTAATGACAGAATTATCTGCATTTAAGGACTTCGAAATACAGTAAAATCCCGATAATCCGGATTAATTGGGACCAGACCATTCCGGTTTATCGGAAATACGGATTATCCGGAGATTGAAAACAAATGAAATAAAATAAAACATACTTACAGAAAATCACCTTTATATTAAACATATTCAATATTTACAAATAGTAAAAATGTTTGCTTTGTAACTATAAAGTTTTAAATCTTCTGCTGTGACAGTTTTGCGGGCCGCATGATCACAAATCCATTTGAGCATAAGTAGTTCGTTGGATGCAGTCTCTACATGATGTTTAAAATAAACTATTAATTGTTCTGAATGAGACGTTGCACAGTGGGGCAAAAAGCCTTCAAAACTGGCAAAAAATCGAAAAAATGAAATTTTATTTTGAACTACCGACATACGTCACTTTAATAGAGCAGATGTCAGTACACATCTACCTAGTATTAAAATTTGCGCAAAGTTATTTTGATCGTCACTAGAGAAAGAAGTTAAACTGCGTATTGTGCTTTGATAATAAGTAAAAAAAAATCAATAATTTTGTTTCAACATTCGTTTGTTAATTTCGATATAATAATTAAAAATTAATTTTTTTGACTATGGGACCTTTAACTACAAGTATGTAACAATAATTCATTAACTTTCAATTTGTTTTAATACGATTTTTATAGATATACAGACGCTTTGAATATATAGTGGTGAAATTTATAAAAAAAATTAACACTGTCTACAAACATTATAGGTTTTAGTTATGAGTTAAGGCGAATTAAGTGTTAATTATAATTTTTTCTACTAAGTATAAGTTTTAAAAGGACAAATATGCCAGAAAATCTTGCTCCTTTTTGCCACTTTTTTAATTGTATGGTCATTTTTATAGCTAATCATCCTTAAATTTTTGTTAGTGTACGGGTGTGCCAAACATGATTATAAATATTTTCTTTGTTAAATACGAATTTTAATGCATTGTTTATCACAAAACAATGTATTTAAATGAAACTGACTATCATGGAACGTTTTAACAAAAAACTTTTGAAAAGTAATGTTATTTTATGGTATAAGAGCTCCATAATCGGAGAAACTACGAACAAGTAGTTTAAATGAAAAGAAGATTAAATGTTTTAAAGTTTAATATAAATTCCGATGAGCAAAAGCCTGGCGAAACAAGGTAAATGTTTTAGAATTAACAAAGAGTGGCTTGGCAAATCGCTTTCATTTCCTCGATTTGAAAAACAAACAGAAGCGTCAATGAAAAGCAAACGTGCCCATCTTCATATTCCGTCTGAATTTGTTCTGGACGATCAAAAATATCAAGAGTAAAACGGTTATACAATTCTAGTTCTACATATTCGTTAGTGTACGTGACATGTATGAGTTTAAGATCTGAAAAACAGGAAAACAAAAAGTGTGTGTTAGCACTAAAACAACAGAAACAGTTTTTCTTCTGCTGTCTTTATAGTAATACGTACATCTTTCCTGAGAAAAGTTGATCCAATCCTTCAAAACGAGTCGCTAATATTCATTATAAGGTTTGCTTGAGAATAATTAAAATTACTAATTATGTTTACATTTTTTAATGCGATATTATGGATGATTTATAAATATCTAATTAGTATAAAACTATCTTAAATTCTTGTTTTTAACTCATTTTTTTACAAAAAATATTGAAAAAGGTTTGTAAATTGATTAATAAATTACTATTTAGCTTATGTAAAAGTTTAAAATTTTACTACTTTTCTTCTACAAAAGAATCCGTGATGTGCTTTTTTTGTTCAAAGTAAATTTTATTTTTTGCCAACTTTGGAGGCTTCCTGCCCCACTGTGCGTTGCTTCATTATGGCTAATAACGTTTATTTGATCATCATTGGTAATGGTATTTTCATCTGTATCATCATAATTTTCATTTTCTTCAAATGCGCGCAAAGCGATTATTTCGTCATTTGTAAGTGAGGCATAAACTTCATTATTTTCAAACTCCAACCAATTTTTAATGTCATTGCTATCAACATCTGGGCAACCATCAATTTTTTTTAACATGCTAACAAAATCTTCAGGTGTAATTTCTTCTGCATTCTTGTTTATTCCCCCTTCTATTTCAGTTTTCCACAAGTGATTTCTAGAACCGTTTTGTCATAATGACAAGGAAACTGCCTCGAGAGAACTACTGACTGGCTGACAAAGATCAGAAAGCGATTCTTATCTGTCAGTGTATCTATATGTACTATTTTACCTTGCTTTCTTGCAATCCTCTAAGTAAAACTTTATTGCACAGTGAGCTTTTGATTACATTTCTAAATGGATTAAATAGTAAACTGTGAAAAATGGAATTTCCACACTTAAAGGATACATAGCTGCTCCTTTGATTTATAACATCAAAGAGTTTAAATAAGAAAGTTTAAAATATTCTTCCGAAAACATTTCAGAAAAGACTTTTTTAAATTAAGAATACAAGAATGAAATAAATCTATACTATAAAAATTTCCAAATTTGCGGGGTTCTACTTTAATGTGAAATAGTTTAGTGTTGTCCATATTTGGAGCTCTGATTTACAGGAGACAGACACCTGATAATGCATGTAATAGATTGCGTGGCGGCTGCACAAAGCACCATCGTCATCGAATTTAGGGCTGAAATTCCAGCATTTGAATATTAAAATAAGACAAATCTCCCAAGTCATGGGGGGAAATAATCTGAAGACCCAATTTCAGCGATCGTTTGGTAAGTCTCCATTTAAGTTTTTCAATGATATTAAAGATGTTTTTTAAATCCGTTTCCGTGCTAATATGCACAATTTCATTCTGATACGGGTTTTTCATTGGATAACTAATTGGGGGTCTACCAATCAACCACTAAAATTGGGTCTGCAGATAATTTCCATCAAGATATGACTTACGAGGGAACCACTGCTGCTTGTACAATGATAGGTGCTGCTCGCAACCTATGATTGAGACCTGGTGCATTTTAAAGCCTTATATTACGATGTTCGACAATGGATAAAAAATTTCTGTGAAAATCATATGCATATTAATGCAGAATAGCTTTCTGAAAACAAAATTTAAAAAATCAGTTATCGGACTATTGACATTGCTTTTTTTTTTTTTTTTTTTTTAAAGAAAAGCATTTAAAAATACAAATTAGTTAATAATAAGTATAAAATAGAATTTTTTTGTAAGTTTCAATAATTACAATAATATATTCACATTTTTTGGCAGTTGTGAGGTGGAAGGGGGGGGGGGGTAGACGTGTTGGCGTATTTTTCAAAAGTAGAACTTTTCGGCAATCCTATCAGAATGTCATAGCTGCTTGTCGCCTGAGAGCAATGACTTAGAAACTGTAATCTCCGACCTGCATTAAGCTCAGTAAATTTTCTAAACTGTATAAAAATATTAATTTACTTTATGATTACTTTTATGAAAATACACAACGCTAATGAAACAACATTTCATTCATTTTAAACATTCGAAACTTTATATCATTCACTGAAAAAAAAAAATGTTTATTTTGTATTTCACTAAAATAATAGTTTTCAGTGATCTTGGAAGTTTTTTTTACAAATATATATATATATTTACACAATAGCTGAATCGCCCTCCGTTGCAGGTGCCCGTGATTAAATGACTTTAAATGAATTTCATGTTTATATGATTTTATACCTTTATTTCTTTTTTGTCTAAATTTATATTTTAAAATGAAAAAATCGCAAGAAAAATATTGAATTGAAGGTACATGCCATTTTAATTTTTGGAACCTATGCCTACCAAAAGCAAACGAAACCGTGATAAAACTACACAGGATTTTTTACTGATTTTGTGGGCCTTTTCACACATTTTATTTTGTAAAAAAACAAAGATTTTTACCCGTCCGAAACTTTCGAAAGTTTTTAGAACATGTCAGCCAGGTCTATTTAGGTAATTCAAAAAGATAATGTTAAAATAAGAACACTGACTGAAATAAGAAATTTGCTTAAATTACTTTACGAAAATAGTGGTTATTTCAACCTTCTGTGCATTAGTTCTTGAGATAAAGCGCCCACAAAATTTTTGTCATATGCAGACTCACAGAGTGATAGAGTAACAGAGTAATTGACAGACTCACCGACAGATATTTTCTAAAACCATTCAATCTTGTTCAGGACATTCAAAAACGCATAAATCCGTCGAAAACCGGAAGTCGAATTTTTTTATGAATCCAATACGTTCTTCTTGTAAAAATAAAAAGAAAAAAAAATTGCAATTTAACAAATTACAACGACGATTTGGAAAAAAATATTTTCAAAGACTAAAATTTTAAAGACTTATAAATAAATTCTATATTTAAATTAATAATAATAATAAACATCATTTTTATGGTGATCATAACGTGTCATATATTACGTACACCATGTATTAAACATTAATATTCCTAGACCAATGATACACAGATAGAAGTGTTTTGTTGAAAAAACTAAATTTTGATTACTATTGCCCCCACAAAATTTTTGGTTGTTGAAATGACCAAATTATAAACAAAATTTTGTTGAATTAACAAAATTATTTGGTTAGTCCAGCCACAATTTAGTCATTGGAACCAAAATATTTTGTAGGGGCCAAATAGTAACCAAAATTTAGTTGTTTCAACAAAACAGTTCTTTCTGTGTAAAAAAAAAAAAAAAAAGGAAAAAGAAAAAGAAAAAGAAAAAAGAAAAATGAAAACAGTAGTTTATAGATTTACAACTTTAACTGTTTAAACTGTGTATTTTTATTTGATGGAGTTAATCAGACTGACTACTTGAAAGCCTCATATTACATACAACATGGATCACACATTAATATTTCTGGACCCGTCATAAGCAAATTTTAAATGAAATTTCAGTTTTAGAATTTTCGGAACTGCAAATTTTTAAACTTCTAATCATTGCACATTTTAAATTTTTACACCGTTGCTTAGAGAAAAGAATTTACTTGTAAACGAAATTCTTTTGAAACCTTTATCGCAATTTGTTTTCAAATTATTAATATTTTTCTTAAAGTTTTTATTACTTTTTTATCACTGTGGCAACAGAAGTATTCCATTTCTGGACATTAAACATGAACCAATCTGGAAACGAATAAAAGAATAATAAAAATTACATGCCCTTGTATGCAAACCCGATGATGCTTTGTTCAATTTTTTTTGCTTCTGAGGCTGTTGACTAGAAATTCATCCCTCCTCGTGCACCCAATTTTGGTGGATTATGGGAGGCTGGGGTGAAATCCTTTAAACATCATCTCAAAAGATTGGTTTGGTTTGGTTTATTTTTGTCGTCCGATTATCTGCGCTAGGGATATAGGACCAGGGGGGAGTGCCCTTCGTGGGGGTCTTTCTAAGGGAACCTAACCCGTATTTAAGCAAGGTTCGAAGAAAACCACGAAAACTCCGAACGGTTAGGCCGACAGCCGCGATTGGGTTCGAACCCAGCACCTGCCGTCTACCAGTTGAGAGGTCCGTACCTCTCGGCCACTGGTGGGGCCATCTCAAAAGAACTTTGGGCAATTTTCGAGTCACGCTCGAAGAATTTTAGACATTAATCATCGAAATCGAAGGGGTTCTAAATTCTCGTCCCTTAGTACCTTTGTCACCAGATCCAAATGAAATCTTGACCCCTGCCCATTTTTTGGTAGGTCGACCCATAACTTCAATTCCTGAACCCAATTTGACCAAAATTACTGATAATAAACTATCACATTGGCAAAAATTAACAAAAATGACCCACATTTCATGGAAAAATTGGAACACTGAATATTTAGTTAATTTACAGCAACGGAATAGGTGGTATATTGAGAAGGACAACCTAAAGGAAGGGTGTATGGTTATCCCAAAGGAGGACAATTTACCTCCTGGCAAATGGGCATTAGGTCGTGTCCTTAAAGTAATATATGAATCTGATGAAAAAGGTTAGAGTTTTAAATATAAAAACATCAACAGGTATAGTTACGAGGTGTGTCTCTAAACTTTTCTCACTTCCTTTAGAGAATTGCTGAGTTCTGTTATTTTGAAAGATTTAAATAATTATACTATAGTTACCATTATTGTATATTTATATTTGAACTGTTTATTATGTATAGCAATTTCATTTTGGGTTTTAATTTTTCTTTAATTATTAGCTTCATAATTTGTGTAGCTTAGCTTCCTAACATAAAGTGTAAACTTACGTGTCTTCGTCTCTATATATTCTTGATTAACTATTATTAACTTGTTAAATTTATTAGATTGTTACATTTATTGAGTATTACTTTGATAATTATCTTGCGTAATATTCAAGTGTAATTATTGTTTGTATTATAACTTATCTATTTCGCATTTTGGTAAACTTCTATTAAGTAATAATTTAAGTAATAATGTTGAAAGAAGTATAATTGTAATTTATCGAAAATAGTGTATTATTGGTTATAGAATTCCTATTATTCGCAATTGTTTATTGTTACATTTAGTATTATATTTGAATGTTGGCACATATCAACGGGGGCCAGTATGTTACAGCTTCCCCATAACCTTGGATGTCGCGCCTCCATGGCGCATTCTTTTCTACTTTAGGTTTGCCCTTTTGGAAACATTTTGAAAATCGTCTGTTGTTGTTTTGTTTTATCGGCAATTATAGCGGACCTATCGTGTGTTCGCTGGATCCTTATTCTTTAATTAAAATGTAAATATAATGTGTAAATAATTTGTACATAAAGAATTTTAAGTAATATTAGTAGTAATAATTGAACCAGCGACCAAATGAGTATTTTAAATATACTCGCATCATTCGACAGTTCGTTACAACAGACTGGCAATTAAAGTTAAGAATTAAAAAAAAAAAAAAAAAAAAAAATCATAATTTTTTAAGAGGGGAGGAGGCGTCTGAAAAGGGAAGTAATATTTAAAAAAGGAATATGTGAATAAAACTACCTTCATAGTGTTCTTAATATCATGTTAGACATTCAGTATACAAATATAACTCGCTCCGAAATATGTGAAGAAAAGCATTTTATTTAATTCATTTTTAAATACAAGCAAAATGTACACAATTTTAAATTTTTCAGAAGTAAAAAGTGCATAATTTTTAGGCTTTTTTAAAAATTTGAATAACTGAAACAATATTTTTATATTTTAAGTGCGTTTTTTTTTTTTGTCAGTATTGAAATGCAGGTAACACTATTTTAACGAACTGTTTCTTTTCACAGGCAGCATCATGGCCATTTTTCAAAGAGGCATCTCCTTTTCTGCGTTTGAAATGGGGTTTTTTCTTCACTATACTAAAGCCCAGTGATCCTGAAAAGAGAAATATAGATTACAAATCAAATTAAAAAATTGTCTATTTCAAGATAAATGTAAAAATTATAATTCAATGTTGACGTACATATATAAGGAATTTATATAAATAAGGTTGAACTCGTCGAATTTCGACGAAAAAAAATATTTAAAAATAAACTGTTTCATTGATTTATAATAAGTCTACAAAATTAGTTATAAAAAAAAAAATTCTCTTTATATATCATTCTAAACATTTCATTTATCACACACTAGATCAACCAATAGTTATCCAGGTTTTCAATTGAAAAAAGTTACTGATGTGCAGAATGCTTACAGGTGTATAAAGAAAAAAATTATTTCAAGTATCAAAAGTAAATTTGCTTCGTTTATTTTTTATGCTTTCTGCATATTAATGACTCTTTTATAAGTAGATGTAATACTTTTCATATTTATGGAACATTGTACTACGTATTATCCATAATTTAAACTAAACCTAAAAGGTGCATAACAAGAAGTTTAACATGAAAGAAGATAAAGGGAAGGAATGGGATATGCCAACAAAGGGTGATAATGCCAACAAAGTAAGTCCAGTTCAAAAAAAAAAAAAAAAGAATGTAAATTGCTAATATGAAAATAATTTTAGAGGGTAATATGTTAATTTTAACATTGATATTATACTTAATTAGTTCAAAATGTAAATAAATTGAACTAATGGTTTTTCAATGTCATCTGTGAATGACAATCCTGAACTTTCCTTCCAGTGATGAAGACACTTGAATTTGACACTGTGGCACAAACACTATTAACCTACAGTCTTTGTTAGACTGTATAGTGTATATGCAGCAGTCAATAACAAATTTTTTATTATAAAATTGTTTCTACAAATTGTGTTTTTGTGTTGTTAGAGAACATTAAATAATGTTTTATCTTTTATTCTATAAATTTAAAATTTTTGTTTTTGTGTAAAACAAATTTGATTTTCTTATTTTTGTAAAAAGTGTAGTAGTAAAAGTATAAAAGTACCTTATTCCCCACAACTCTCCCTTACCAAGTGTTTTAAATATTTGAAACAAAAGTGTTTCCTTACGGGTATATTAATTTTTTTTTATTATTTATTTATTTTATTTAACTTGAATAATGTCCAAATGATCCAATATGATCATTCTGATAATGGAAATTATAAGTGTGCCTGTAAAAGAAGCTGAAAATGTTGCGCATTCCATTTTAAGTACATAACATTCTATAGAAAACCTCAATAATATATCAAAATTATGTGGAAATCCTAGTATATTTACAAGAATCAGAGCAGTGACAGGCTGTGAGACAGACAAATCGAATTCCTAAACATTCTCCAACTTTATTGAAAAATGTAAAAAAGTTTATATAATTGGCGCAAGAATCAAAAGTGATGGTGCAGGTTGATTTTTGGACAGTAAAATAAACATAAAACTTATAAAAAAGGAATGTTTTACATCATTAATTAACATTAATATGGTATATATATTTATATATATACACTATATGCCCAATGGTAACCGGCTATTAGCGATTTTAGGCGTTTTGTTAAATCGGCTGTTTGTCGGATTAAATGAATAATGCAGAATTTTTTTAAACAAAGCTCTTTTAAATAATAAATAAAGAATGGGAGGGGGGAATTCTTAACATTGAAACACACGGAGAATTTTACATTCAAAAATACTAATAGTTTTTTAAATAATGAATTGAATTCGTTTTTTAACTATTCATTACATTTATGATGTAGAACATTAATTTGAAGAATTTCTCGTTGGAATAAATATTTTTGATGTTCAAAGTCTCCTTAATTATTGCGACAGAAATTTACTATATATACGTACATAGTTAAAAAAGAAAAAAGAACATACGTTAACTTTTCGGGGTCCATGATTTCACATATTTCAATATTTTAAAATTATTATTTGCTTTAAATAGTTTTAAACTATCAAACACACGCGTCATACTTTTTATTATTTTTACTTATCCATAATACGAAGTATAGGGTTAGTCTTGCAATTTTTTTGAAAATCGAAAAAAAAAAATTACGGATTTACATGTTTCAGATACTGGACATTCCGAAAAACATACATTTAGAAAAAAAAAATTGCCTTCCTTCTGTCTGTAAATGCGCTAAGTCCCAAATAAATTGAGATAGAGACTGAAAGTTCTTGTGCGCTTAATATGTATTAATAGGAAGAAGCCTATTGAGTATCAGTAACCTCGATTATCCGGAGCTATTTTATTCGGGTTTTTAAAATGTTCGTTTTGATGAAAGGTATATATATATACATATATACATAGGAGCCGACTTTGGTCCCAAAGCTGGGTCTGCCACAAGGGCAGTTTGTTAGAGGGGGTGTAAATGAACATGCGATTTGCCGAGCTACAAAGCAAGCCGAATGAACTAGGGGGTCTGGAGGAGAGTTACAGACACATCCAATGGGATCTAGAGCGGAGCTCTAGGAGCTGAGCAATTTGAGAATTTTAATGCAAATTCAGAATACTGTAGAGCTCTTCTCACTTTTAGATAACACATGCAAAATATTACTAGATACCAGAAGCAAAATTTTGTGTGTCAGTCTGCAGCATACTAAATTTATCTGCGACTCGACAGTGCTAGACTAAGCCTACTAAAAGAATATTCCATAAAATAAGAAAAAATTGTCATTATAAAGAAAATATAATAAATTTATGAAACAAATATCATAAATCTAGGAATTTAAAAATATTTCTGATTTTTTTAAAAAGCTGGTGAATTATCCTGCAAAGTTTAAAATAATCTGCAGTACCCACTACCAGAAATTTTTTAAAAAGTCAAAGAACACTGCAATACAAATTACGTTAATGATAAAAGTATAAATTACAGTAAGTCAAATTATTCAAGTTTTATATTTTCATTTTATTTCTATCAGGGTTGGCAAGTTTCTACCGCAGTGGAAAAAACCGCGGAAAAAACCATGGAAAAAACCGGCCGGAAGAAATAGGTTTCTTCCAAGTGGAAGAAATGGAAGAAACTGTTTTTCTTTAAGAATTTATCATATATTTTCAATTTTATAAGCTATAATAAATATCTTCTTCCTATAATCTAATATAAACTAATTTCACTGGACCAAAACAAATTAAGCATATTTGCTAAATTAATAATTGCATCAGTTTTTTTAGTCAAGATCACACACAACACTTATCTAGAGATCTTCAACCATTGGCTAATGAAAAGAAATTTTATCCAAAATACACAAAATCAGTTAAATGTTATTCATTTCAATTTAACGAACATATTTTTTTATTACTTAAATTTTTGAAACAGTAGTAAACAGTAGAGATTCTTTACTAATGGTAGAATGAAACCCCTTTAAAAAAAAAAGCTTTTAATTTACATCAATTTTATTAATGTAAATAATGTGTAATAATTACTATATTAAATAGAGATCAATCAAAAATACAGTTTTGTTTTGGGCCCAAAATCTGAGTTTTGCCAAAAACGAGAGCGAAAATTCAGCCAGATCGAAACACATAGTATTCAAAAATCTTGTTTCTTCCTTCGGAAATTTTCAATTTTAGTTATTGATTTGAACTGTATCAGCTCCAATGAATGTATTGCAATGAACTTCATTGTTTATAGTTATCAGTCATGAATTATCAATCATCTCATAGAAAATTTTTAGTTTAAACTGCATTAGATTTCAAATATTGTTTGAGAAAGTTCTAGACTAACAAATGATCATTTGCAAAAATCATTATAGAAGAAAATCCAAGATGTATATACCTAAAACTAAAATATTTTTTAATTAAATGAAATTCGTATAATTAGAAAATCTTTCTGTGTCATGGATGAATTAATTATTTATTACTGTATATGAAAATAAAGTTTTTGGATTATTAACAGTTTTACATAATTAATAAATACTATACATATAATTAATTTCAATTATGTATATTTATGTATGTATTAATTATTTTAAAACATACAATTTAATTACTTAAAAATTTTTTTGGATGTTATCATTCTCGGCCAAAAAGTAGGTAGGTCACCTAAATTCGGTTTTGGCTTTAAAAGCCTGTTTCGATCTATCCTATGGCTGCAAGACCTTCAGTCTCAGGACTGATTTCAGTCTTGAAAAGATTTTTGACTGATAGTAAATTCTACTTCTTTTATCTAAATAATAGCAATTTTTCTATCAAAAACTTTTAATCACTTTCTTTTATTGTAAGAGACCAGTTTTTAGCCATAATGCAAAGAATAAAAATTCTCTAGCCCATTTTCATTTAGTTGTCTCTGATGCTCAGAAAAGTTTTCATTCTTAGCTTGGATGGACTTCTTGCACTCATGATCTATCCTTAGTATTAAAAAAAGTCATTAAAATCTTTATTTTTCTTAGTATAATGCAATATAGTATAGCAAAAATGTTTTTTAGCAGTAGGATGTAGCAATTAATTTCTCAACTTAAATTGGAGAAAAGCAAGAAATGTAATTTTTTTTTTTTTTTTTTTTTTTTTTTTTTTTTTTACGTTCTACATTTTAGGATAGTTTAAAAGCATTTTGACATACCCATAGATATTTTTAGAACACTAACTCTTTTAAAATCAGCATTGAAATATTCATGCTAGATAAAAATTAGAAAAAATTACAAATTTATTTATTTACTCTGTTGCACAGTTTAAAATAATACACATTTATATGAAAATAATATATTTTTATATGAAAAATAAACAATTTGTAGGTAGTTTCTTTTTTTATAAATGGAGCAATTAATAAAAAAAAAAACCATTCCACAATAAAAAAAATCCCAATCTCTACATTAGTAAAAATCTATCAACTGAAAATGTCTGCTGAACCTGAAGTTTGTTATTAAAAAAAAATAAGTTATCTTTGCAAAAATAATATTTTTAATAATAATTAAATTTTACAATTTAGATTTCATGTAATTATACTTTAATTCTTTTACATAGTTAATATACTTTAACTTTGAGCATTTGTTTTGGTTTCTGGTGGTTTCTTCCTTTTCTTCCAGTTTTTTCCATTTCTTCCAGTTTCTTCCGGTTTTTTCCAGTTTCTTCCACTGTCCTGGAAGAAATAGGTTTCTTCCGGAAGAAACCCAACCCTGATTTCTATTAACATTAACAGGTTTTTCTTTTTTTTTCTTTTTTTTTTTTTTTTTTTTTTTTTTCATGCATGCATGCAAAATTAACATCAATTTAACAAAATTTACCAGAGTTATGAAAGAAGAAAATCAATTGGATATCTTCTTTTTATAAAAATAAGAAACATTCATTTGCGTTTTCCCCAATTATTCGGCGAAATTCACAATTTTCTGCAATTCTTTTAATGAAATTCGCTTTTTTGCCTTGATCCTTTTACGAAATTCGCGTTTTTCTTTAAACATTTAGCCAAAACTTGCTTTTTTCAGCAATTTTTCGACAAAATCCACGTATTTTACTAGATCTTTTCACAAAAGTGACATTTTTTCCAATATCTTTTGACAGAATTTGTATTCTTCCCGCCATCTTTTGACAGAATTTTCATTTTTTTCGCGGTCATTTGAGGAAAATCATGTTTTACTTTTTACGCAATCCTCAGCGGAGATCGCATCTATTTTGCGATTCTTTGAGAGAGACCTAGTCATTTTTGCGACCTTTTGATGAAAATAGTGACTTTTTCGTGATTCTTTGACGTAAATCGCATTTTTCGCACGTACGAAAATCACATCTTTTTTCAATCTTTTGACGGAAATCGAGTCTTTTGCGATTTTTTTGACAGAAATAGTGTTTTTTCGCGATCTTTTGACAGAAATTGCATTTTTTCCGACAGTCATTTGACCGAAATTACGTCTGTTTTGCGTTCTTTTCAAAGAAATAATGCTTTCTCGCCTCCCGATAATTTGACGAAAATCATTTTCTTCCTCAATATTTTGATAAGTGTTTTCTTTAGCGATCTTTTGACGAAAATTACGTTTTTTCAGCAATCTTTTCAAGGAAATCACGTTTTTTTTCACTATCCTTCAACAGAAATTGCATTTTTCTGCAATCCTTATTCTGCTTTTTTCGTGATTCTTTGATGAAAATAGCATTTTCCTGCGATCCTTTGAAGGAATTCGCTCAATTTGTTACTGTTTTTGTTGTATGTTGTCTGCTACAACTAACAGCCCCTACCATAAAAATGTCAACAAATTTTAATTCACATTTGCATTGACCAAAGGGATAGTAAAATTCAATGCCAAAAAAGCGGCACCATGCGTTTCCGTATAGAAAAGTAGCATGTCTGTAAAAAAAAAATGTAAGCTGGGAATTTCAGATTCAAATCAAAATTTTAAACAGGGTGGTCAAAAGTGGAGATAAGTCCGATTACTAAAATTTTTATGTGGATCCTGAAAAATTAAAAAGCACTTTTTTCCCCCTCCTCCTTGGAGATTTTTTCGTTTTGTTTCCATTCTCTGGAATTTTGAAAAGGCAGAATTCTGTCCTGTTTGGACGGAAAACTTGCACCCTTGATCACACAATACATATATGTGACAGTCAATCGATTCGATTCTCTGATAATCGATATAGTCGCGAATAATTTAAAAAAGGGTCGGAGGCTCGGATTTTATGTTATTTTAAACATATTTTCAGGCTAAACTGCAAAAAGATTAAAAAAAAAGAGGAAAAACACGCGAGACGGTAAAATGAGAAATTACTTGAAATAGCTTATGTTTAAACATCTGCTATATTGAATAAGATTATTTTATTCATAAATTTTTTTTTCATACATTTTTTTCGAATGCTGCTTTATTTCAAGGAGAAAGAGGTGGGGGATCAATAATTTATAAAAATACTATCAGTATTTGTAAACTGAAAGTTTTTATTTTGAGTCCATAATTCTGATTCAATGTTTTTTTAAAAACAGCTATCTTTGCTAGTTGTGCAATTCACATGTTCCCATACTTTACTCGCAATATCAGTTAATAAATACTGCAAGCTAATCGCGTTTTTTCTATTTTTTGCAATATTTTGCCAAAATTTGCATTTTTTTTCCGTGATTTTTCTCCGAAATTTGCATTTTTCTGGCGACCTTTCTCCAAAATTTGCAATTTCTCCCGATCTTTTGCCGAAATTTGATTCTTTCCTACGACTTTTTGCTGATATTAGCGTTTTTTTTCCGCATTGCTTTGCCGAAACTCGCATTTTCCCCACGATTCTTTGACAGAATTTGTTTTTTCTTTGCTATCTTTGAATGAAATTTGAATTTATTCTGCGATTCTTAGTGTTTTTCCCGCTATTTTTTTGCCGAAATATGCTTTTTTTCCCGCGATGTTTTGCCAAAATTTGCGATTTTTCTGAGTTTTTTTGTTAAAATTCGTGATTTACCTCTGTTCTTTTGCCGAAATTTGCAATTTTCCTAACAATCTTTTGCTGAAATTCGGGTTTTTCCAATGATTCTTTGATAGAATTTGCTTTTTTCCTACCATCTTTGAACGAAATTCGTTTTTTTTTTTTGCGAGATATTTGACCCAAAATTCACTACTTTTTCGAGACTTTTTGCCGCGAATTTTATGACAGATTTTGTGTTTTTTCTGCGATTTTTTGAAAGAATCCGCGTTTTTACCGCTATTATTTGCAAAATTCGTATTTTTCTGCGATCTTTTGCGAAAATCCCTGTTTTTATCTCTAGTCTTTGACAGAATTCAAAGACGTTTTTCACGCTACTTTTTGACGAAAATTTCAGATCTTTTGATGATTTTCATGTTTTTTTAACAATCCTTTCACAAAATTAACGTTTTTGGGGAAAATTGGCGTTTTCTCACGATCTTTTGATGAAATTAGCTTTTTTCCCGCTATTCTTTGTCACTGTTCAAGTTTATTACCCAATGTTTTGACAAAATTTGAGCTTTTTCGCGATCTTATTTCTGAATTTTCGGATTGATGATCGATTTTTAAATTTCGGAATAATTTACTACCGCGAGAAGCGGCAAAAAATAGGAAATAGGAAAATCGCTGATCGGCAAAAGAATCTCATGCCTGCATTTTGCAGGGTCTGCCAAGATATTGCAAGGTCTGCAGATATTTTTCAGGGTCTGCGCGGCAGACCCGCAGACCCTGAAGTCGGCGCCACTGCATATATATATTAAGAGTAAATGTAAAAGACAATAAAAAAAAAACATAAATTTTTCATAAAGAATGAAGTTGATCGAAGAATTGGTTTCCGATATATATATAATCCTATTTTCCACAATTTTTGATTTTTTATCTGTCGATTTTTTATTTTTGTATTTTATTAAATTTCAATTCAAATACGTATTTTAATTGAAAATGAGACGCTTACTCCAATACTGTAAAGTTTTAGTTAATTTAGTTATCATTTTTGGAGTTATAAGGATCTTTCCTTCACGCAATTAGGTACCACTTAGTTATCCCATCGTCCAAAAAACTATCGCCAAACTAAAAGATTAAATGCCAATAATGGTTTGTCGTAAATGTCATATGCACTTGACATTAAACACATTACACGTGTCTGTTACGTCATCAAGTGATATTTAATTCGTCGTTTTACTTGTATTTTTATTAATCTTTTACTAATTTATTTGTTTTTTATTATATAAAATAAAAATTAAACCAATATCAGGGCTCCCAACACATTTTAGTCCTCAAAAAAGGGGAAAGGGGACCATTTTTATTTAAAAAGGGGACTTTGGGGGACCATTTTTGCTTGAAAAGGGGACTTTGGGGGACCATTTTTGCTTAAAAAGGGGGACTTTGGGGGACCATTTTTGCATAAAAAGGGGATTTTGGGGGACGATTTTTGCTTAAAAAGGGGACTTTGGGGGACCAATTTTATTAAAAATGGAAACCAAATAAGGATCATATGTGTGTAAAAATATAGCACAGATTTTCATAAATAAGAAAGTAAATTTTTAAAATTACCCCAGAAAATGTGTTTGATGGTTATCTTTATATGATTTCATTAAACAATGTACACAATTTTATTCAAGCACATTTAAATATCTTACTGAAAAAGTAAATAAAGCATTCAATATTTCAGCATTCATCTTGATAATTCTCATTACAGGTAAAAAATATTAGTGATCAGTTAATAAAAACAAGTAAGTGGTTAAGTATGATCACAGATCACTTAGAGGGTTTTATTTATTTTTTTTTTCAAAACATTTAACTTTTAATTAATAACCAAAATTGTTAATAATTAAATTTGTTAAAAATTGATAATTGTTTAAAATTATTAAATCCTTACATAGATGGGGATGACACAAAGCAGTGAGAATGGAGGAAGAGAGAGTGAAGAATAACATTATTCATAACCTGGTTTTTCATTTAAGATATTACATGACATAGTGTAGATTAAATTTTTTGAGAATTTATTTCAATAGCATCCCCTGGCGACAGAAAAGGATGAAAAGATGCTAACAATTGGGATTTGAACAGATTTTTTTTTCTTATTTTTTAGAAAATTTATGGAGCGGTAATGAAAACCAGAGTTTCCCCCAGAGGGTTTCGAAGGGGCGCTCCGCCCCTCCTGTCCTTTAGTTTAAAAAATAGCGCCCCTCTTGCCCCTCAACCAAAAACTAGCGCCCCTCTTGTCAGTCATTCAAAAAATAGCGCTCTTCTTGCCCTGCATTTGAAAAAACACAGCCTTTCAACAATAGTTGAACGATATCTTTTGAAGAAATTTGCCATTTTTTGTGGTCTTTTAACAAAAAAAGCAATTTTTTGCGATCTTTTCACGAAATTTGTCGTTTTTTCGCGATTTTTTAGCAAAATCGGCTGTTTTTTTCCGTTTTTCATTTTTTTGACGAAATTTATTTTTTCTCGATTCTTTTATCAAATTTCTGTTTTTGCACGATTTTTTAACCTCTAGATTCTAGGTACAGCTCCATGAAAGTGCCCTGAAAAATGTAAAAGTGCCCTTTTCAGAACAGCAGCGCCCTGCCCCTTTTTAAACCTGGGAGAAACTCTGTGAAAACAAACATTAAAACATCTGATAGAGGTGAAAAAAGGAGTTAAGACGGTGGGAAATGGGTGCTTAGGCCAAGCATTTTAAAAGGATTTGTGAAAAAAAAAAAAAAAAAAAAAAAAAAATCAATTTTTTGATTCCCCACCCCACACATGCACATGAAGAAATGCCCCTAATTATCTAGGGTCAAAATAGACTTTAGCAAGATGTTGGGCTTGATGAGATACCTCCTTCAGCCAACCTTCAAATGAGATTGAATCTCACTGTAGTCTAATTAGGGGTTGAGTTAAAAAATTGCTTAAAATACTTAAATTAGAGCCTGGAGAAGTAAAAAAAGAAACTTGGAAATTTAATCCCACTGCCTCCACACACACTACTTAAAATTTTTTGTATGTTATAAAAAAATATCTGAGATTTTAAAATTGATAACTTGATTATTTTTCTTAATTTCGTTTTTTTTTTCTTTTTTTTTTCTTTTTGTGTTAAATTAATTTTTGGATTAGTGATAACTACTACCATCCATAAATAAAAGGGGCCAATAAGTTCATTTTATATAGCTTATAATAACAAATCAGACATAAAATAATGATAATTAGTGGAGAAACGCTTAGATTTAAATAACATGTCATATAAAAGCATTTCTTTGTCTTTTTAAAAAGTGATATTTGAATAAAATAAAATCTTAATCAATTTTTACGAAAATTACACATTTAGAATTAGTGTCAAAAAATAGGCATACATGCACAAGTTTAAAATCTATAAATGAAGTACATGTAAATATTATTTACCCCCCCCCTCCCGGTCCTTGTCAAACTAATCGGATGTGGCAATCCCGAAATTTTCTTCTACCTCATACATGTTAATACTTCAAAATTCGCTATCACAGTCCCAAAATTAAATTGCAACTTATGTCCATCATGAGAATTCTAAAGATATGAAATTTTGTATATTAGTTCTTCAAATATGACTATCGCTAAACTTATGCAAATCCCAAAAAAATGCAGTTTAGGAGCACCATCTATTGAAAGATTAACATCAAAACCTAATAAGTAACAACTTATGTCAATGCTAACTGAATCCTAAGACAAAAATTTGTGCATTAAATCAGATAGATCTGCAAAAATCCTATAAAAAAAAAAAAAAAAAAAAAAAGCATCATAGCAGCGCTATTTTTTAATGAATTTACACCAAAATGTAAAAAAATGTCAATTCATCTTGAGGGCTAACTGAATCTAAAGTTTGATGGAATTCCGTGCATTAATTCTGGATATAGAACTATTGTGGAAATCGCAACAAATACAGATTAACAATGCCACTTGTTGAGCGATTTATACCAAAATATAAAAAATGTCAATTCATGTCAAGGACTAACTGAATCTGAAGTTTGATAGAAATCTGTGCATTGGTTCTGGAGATTGGACTATTGCAGAATTCATGAAAAATGCTGCATAGAAGCGACACATGTCGAGCGATTTACACCAAACACTAATCAACACCAATTTATAGTGGCGGTCAAAAGTTTCCAGCCAGTATAAAATTTTTCGTTATTAGGTAGATTTCGTAAGAAATACTACCTATTGCAATCGCACCAGTTTATATATCTATCTATCTATATACATATCTTACTTTTTTATGGACACGATAACTTCTATAATTCTTCACCAATCTCCACCAAACTTGTACATAAAAGCAAAGGGGATAAAATCTTGGCTAAGTTCGTTAATGGGCAAAATCGGACCAAGGGGGTCGGAATAGGGGGCGTTTTTGTGAAAACCGGAAAAACGCCATAACTTCTTAATTAAAGTAGATATCGAATGGGTTTAAAATTTATATTACTTCTTAAAAATGAGCCAAAAGTATATGCATGACAGATTTTTGATAAATTTAGAAGTGGGCTCAAGGGGCGAAAAAAACAGGGATTTTGAGAGAAAAAAATTCATAACTTCGTCAATTTTCAAGATATCAAGTCCAACTAAATTTTTTGTAAATGTTCTTAAAATTATCTAAAACTTTTGTATTTACAAGTTTTTGATAGGACCAACTTTTACCGATGAAAAAAATTAAAAACGAAAAGAAAAAGGGCGCTGAAAAAAGAGAAAAATCCATAATTCCGTCAATTTTTAAGATATCAAATCTGATTAAATTTATTTTACATCTTCTCAAAAATATCTACAACTTTTATATTGACAAGTTTTTCATAGGACCAATTCGTATAGCAAAAACAAATTAAACAAAAATAGGAGTTAGAGAAAAACCTCAAATCCAAACTGCTTATATTCTGACTCATTTTTAAATTCATTTTTGATTTTAAACGCATCCAAATGGTAGATCCTCTTATTTAGAAACTGTATAAAGTGATGCATTGGTCAGTTTTCTGATAAAGACAGAATATATTTCAAAAAAGGCTACCAAAAAGGGTATTTTGAACAGAATTTCCGAAAATCATCGGTACTGAAAAATGAAGGAAGTATTCAAATAAGAAATTGCGTTTTTTTTCTGACTCGTTTTTAAATCCATTTTTGTTCTCAAACGCATCCAATTTACAGATCCTCTTATTTAGGAACTATACAATGTGATGCATTAGTCAGTTTTTTGATAAAGACGGAATATATTTCAAAAAAGGCTACCAAAAAGGGTATTTTGAACAGAATTTTCTGAAATCATCATGACAGAAAATTTAAGGAAGTGTTGAAATAAGAAATTGCGTTTTTTTCTGACTCGTTTTTAAATCCATTTTTGCTCTCAAATGCATCCAATTTACAGATCCTCTTATTTAGGAACTATATAATGTGATGCATTGATCGGTTTTTTGATAAAGACAGAATATGTTTTGAAAAAGGCTACCAAAAAGGGTATTTTGAACAGAATTTCCCGAAGTCTTTGTGATTTGAAAATTTAAGGAAGTTTTCACATAGCAAATTGCGTTTTTTATGACTCGTTTTAAAATCCATTTTCGCTTTTAAACGCATCCAATTTACAAAGCCTCTAATTTAGGAACTATACACTGTGACGTATTGGCCAGTTTTTTGATAAAGATAGAATATATTTTTTAAAATGCTGTCAAAGTGAGTATTTCGCACAAAATTTTCCGAAGCAATAACGATTATAGAATTAAGGATGTATTCAAACAACAAATCGGTTATTTTATGACTCATTTTTAAATTCAATTTTTTTTCTCAAATGCATTCAATTGACAGTTTTTTGTTATTTAGGAGCTGTATAATGTACTGTTTTGGTCGATTTTTTTAATAAATTCAGACTATTTCAAAATATGTTATCAAAATGGGCATTTGAGCTGAATTTTTCTTAAGATGATTCTGATAAAACCAGTTTTTTCAGAAAAATGAAATTAAAAATTTTTCATAAACGGCCAAATGAAGTTATTAAACTGGGTTTATCCCTAATCATATATATATATATATATATATATTTGTTTGTTGAAATGAGCATTCTTCGAAATCTACCTCCGTCTATAGGCCCAGCTGACAGGGATTTTTTTTGTAAGTATACCCCTATACAGAGGAATCTCAAAGTGATATTCATATATTTTATTGACATAATAGTTAGGAACTTATTTATGGAATAACAAATGAATATCAATAAATACAACTGACAAAATTAATTGCAAAGAAAAACGCATGCTTTCAAAAGTTATTGGCCATCTTGGAAAGTTTGGAAAAAAATTGTGTTATAATAGAAATTCGATAGATCATCGATTCAATGAACAGTTGAAAATCATCTGTGGTACGGTTTCCCACTCACCTTCAAATTTATGGGGAAAATTCCAGCCATGCTGAATTGGGATTTTATTAATTTCAAACATGTTTCTAAAGTTCATTCCAAAGATTTTCTATAGTATTTAGATTGGGTGCTTGGGCTAGCCATTTAAAAAGAGAAATATTTTTGTGCGAAAGCCATTGCTTGACAAGCTTTCATGTATGCTTCGGTTTCTTATTATACTGAAACTAATAGTTGTGACCAAAATTTTGCTTCCAATAAGGCAGCAAATTATCTTGCAAAATATCCTTATATATTACATCATTCATCTTGCCTCAGATTTTAACAGAGGGATTGGCATCTTTTCCATAAAATGCTCCTCATAATGTAACGTATCTTCCACCATGCTTAATTGCAAGAATAACACATCTGGAATCATGTCTTTTGTTGCTAAGTCATCGGGCATACTGCTTGCCAAGGCCCGTTATTGAAGACTGGTCAAGCAGTAGCTTAATATAGTAAATTTCGCATTCTGCAATTTTTTTAATTTTTAAGAATTTTAATGAGATTCTTAAAATTTGCCTGTATTCTGAGGTGATTTTTTAACATTTAGATTCATGAAAGAATTTCAGTTACAACACTTTTTTATACCCATTATAATGCCTTTTTTATGCCCACTTTAATAAATTTTGTCTTCTTGGATTTTTAAACTTTTAGTGATATTCAAAGTTTTTTTTTTATTTTGCGGCGATTTTTTTCAAACACAGAAAAGGGGACTTGGGGGACCAAAATATAAAAAAGGGGACTAAAGGGGACCTTTTTCTAAAAAGGGGACTTTGGGGGGAAAAAGGGGACCATTTGGGAGCCCTGCAATATGCATAATTTACGAGTAGTTTGGCAATTTATATAATTTTTTTAAACTTATACATGGATGTAATACCCGCAATTCAGTAATGGAGCATTACTATATGTATTAAAAAATTTCAAATATATGTTTAAATTTTATTTTAGAATTGTGATGCATTTTATAAATAGTTTACATATGTTTTATTTTAATATTTATTATCATACATAATCATGACGATATTACGGTGGCCCCAAACGTCTAGTTTACTTGTGTGTTTCATACTTACAGCACGTTAAAACATTATTTCCTGCGTCCGTTACATTCTTTTGTACACTCCGAGCATCGTTCCACAGGCGGGGCAAGTGTGAATCACATCTTTGCAGGAATCCATCACCAAGGGAATCCAAAAGCATGGGCAGCTAAATTCAACGAGAAAGAAAATTCATGCCACAAGCACAGATTATGGAATACGTTACAACACATTCAGAATGCTCAATAAAACTTCGGGTCATTTACATTTTCGGGTCTGGTGTACTATTAATAATATATGTCTTTTCTTTTCTTCGAGTATTCTTTTATTTTAACAATTATTTTGTTATTTTCGATACATAGAAGTGATAGTATATGGCTATGCTCTTCTTATTATGACTTCATTTATCTTTTGACATTTAATAATAACAATAAATATCAAAGTTTACTTAATTCTCTTTGTACTGTTGGGGATTCCTTAATTTTATATATATATATTTCACTCTTTAAACTTCAAATATAGGTTACTTTTTTGCAAGGGTGCAGAAAATGTTTTTACTCCCAACATTTCCCCCAATCCATATAAAAATTTCTCCAAACTTTTACGGTATGTTATTGTTACAGACTTACATAAGTTCTGTATTACCATAGGTATAGATTTTTTTCCCCTAAACTTTTTCAATATATGCACGAGTATATATTATTCTGAGATCAATTTTGTAAAGGTCACCATACGGATCTTTCTAATTGTAGTGGCAATTTTTCTGTCTTGAGTAATTATGTAATTCATTGTTATCAAAATCAATTGTATATTTATGTGCAAATTTCCCTCGATGGTCTAAATTTCCCCCGATCCTAGATCGCCTGATCGGACATATTCTGCACCCCTGCTTTTCTGAACGAATCATGCGAGTTGAAACGCAATAAACAATACAAAGTTGTAATACCTGTTAAAACTAGCTGTAACACGATATTTTCCAAACATCTCCAAAAAGTTTTCTTTAGGCTTTTATCATATAAATATAAATTTAATAGCACACAAAATAGGCACATTCCTTGCATTTTTGGCAATGAGACAATTTTTAAACACTAGTAACTCTATTTGGATAGCTACGATTAACATATTTAAAGTAAAAATAGTTTTGTTCTCAAAATGTAAAAAATTCGGTATATATGTATGTTGTTGTGTCGGCTGATTATCTACGCTAGGGATATAGGCCCAGGGGGACAGATGCCCTTCGCGGGGGTCTTTCTAAAGGAACCTAACCCGTTGTTGCAGCGTATATAGGGTTCTTTCGATCTTATGGTTAGACAACTTCAAACTCTTTTCTCTTAGAAAAGTACAAAATAATTTATTTACAGATCTTCAGAACAACAGAGTCTTCGAAACTCACAAATATTACAAGATATTACAAAATAACTGTTTAAATCTATCGAACAAATACAAATATAGGTCGCAGAGACTCTTTATACAATGTCTCAACACTATATCACATTCAAAACAACGTAGATAAAACTCAATACATCAAGCAAACTTGCTTGGACAATCTCTAGTAGCTCACTCAATGACTGACTGGTAAATAATAACCACAACAGCTCGTATCGCTCTCCTTATATATAGTCTCGTAGCATGTGCTAGAAATTTCTGGAACCTACTCGAAAAATCCACGGAATAACAAACAATGTATCAGTATATCTAAAGGGGGGTTACCATTAAGAGGAAAGGGTTACCATCGCCAACAATCGCCAAGTTTGTCGCCAACTTGGCGATATATCGCCAAATTTGGCGACCAAAATTAGTCGCCAAAAGTGACGCCAACTTGGCGATATCGCTAATATTTCGTTAATCTGCCGTAGACATACACTGAAAATAATAGACAAGTTTGCTTGATAACAGAGACAATGTAACAAAAACTAATATTAGTAAAGAAATGGAGCTTGATAAGATTATTTACATTATTTTACAGTACAAACACTAACTATTTACAAAATTCGTAACACTACCCCCTCCTCAAAGACTGCACGTCCCGGGCAGTGCAATCCTTGAGTTAGAGGAAAACACTTAAAATAAATAAACAAATAAATAAATAAATAAATAAATAATAACAATAATAATAAAATTTACATAAATAAGAACTAATTACTATTTACATATTTACAAAAAGTGACTTTCATGACCATGGTCTGAAATTCCAGTTTTGAATTTTTAATCACTTTGGCCAAAATAAGGGGCTAGCCGGTTATAATGTACGACCTTGGGTTTGGTGTGTGGCGATTTTCGTATGCGTACGACGACGTCATTCAGCCTGTTCACGACTGTGTAAGGACCGTCCCAGTTTCTTTGTAGTTTTGGCGACAGCCCCTTACGACGTATCGGATTCCACAACCAAACTTTGTCACCTTCGTTGAACTCATGTCCAGTTGCCTTTGTGTCGTACCGTGTCTTCATCTTTTCTGATGCCAGTCCAATTCGGTTCCTCGCTAGACAATGAATCTCCTCAATCCGTGCCTGGAGTTCATCGACATATTCCTCAGGCGATGAAGGAGCATCAGGAGGACGGCCAAACAAAAGATCAGCAGGCAGACGAAGATCACGACCAAAGAGCATTTGAGAAGGGGAGTAACCAGTGGCCTCATGTGTGGCACTCCTGTAGGCAAGCAGAAAAAGAGGCAATTTCTTGTCCCAGTCCTGTTGGTCTCTAGACACCAGGAGAGAGAGGCTATTTAGGATGGTACGATTGAACCGCTCCACCATGCCGTCCGATTGAGGATGTAGAGGTGTAGTTCGAGTTTTGTCCATGCCGAGTAGTCCGCACATTTCCTTAAACACAGCCGAATCAAAGTTTCTTCCTTGATCGGAATGGATTTGAAGAGGAACTCCGTATCTGGAAACCCAGTGTTGAACTAGTATGTCTGCTACGGTTACCGCCTCTTGATTAGGAATGGCATAGGCTTCAGGCCACTTAGTGAAGTAGTCCATGACAACGAGGATGTACTTATTGCCATCAGATGTTCTAGGAAGTGGACCCAGGATGTCTAGAGCAATTCGTTCGAAAGGAGCTCCTACATTATAACGTTGCAATCGCCCACGGGTTCGCCTCTTAGGACCTTTACGTGCTACACAGGTGTCACAAGTTCGACACCACTTTTCCACGTCACTGCGAACATTATTCCAGTAGAAATGCTCTCGAACCTTTTGCAGGGTCTTCATTACACCAAAATGACCTCCTGTGGGACTACCATGCAGTTCTTGAAGGACCATAGAAATTCTCGACCTAGGGAGTAGTAGTTGCCATCTACATGTCTTTCCATCGTCAGACTCCCATTTTCGGTACAAGATGCCGTTCTTCAAATGTAAGGAATCCCAGAGAGCCCAATACGTTTAGTCGTAGGGTGGTAATGGGCCATGTCTTGCCAGCTGGGCTTCCTGTTAGACTCCTCTTTCAGCTCTAGAATTGGCTTAATTTCAGGATCAGCAAGTTGATCTTTACGCAGGCTCTCGTCACTCCACGGATTTTGCGATGATGTAGACCCAGTTGTAACTTGTCTTACTATAGGACCTTTGACATTAAATTTTTTCTCAACCCGGTCGCAGTATCTACAATTCTCTGAGCAGGGTCTTCTTGAGAGAGCATCTGCATTTCCATGTGATGAGCCTTTTCGATGGCGTATCTCCATATCGTACTCTTGAAGCTTTTGTATCCACCTGGCTATCTGGCCTTCAGGGTTCTTAAAATTCAATAGCCAAGTAAGAGAAGCATGATCAGTTCGGATCAGGAACTTTCGACCGTAAAGATAGTGATGAAAGTGGTCTATGGCTTTCACTGCAGCAAGAAGCTCTTTTCTTGTTACGCAGTAGTTTCGCTCGGCCTTTGACAAGCACTTGCTGAAATAGGCGATAACACGCTCCTGGCCGTCGATTTCCTGGGACAGTACAGCGCCAATGCTTTCGTTGCTTGCATCCGTATCAAGTATAAACTGTTTATCGATTTGAGGATACGACAGAATTGGAGTGGATGTCAAGGCCTCCTTAAGCTTTTCGAAAGCAGCGTCACATTCCTGTGTCCACATAAATTTTTGATTGGCTTCTGTTAATTTATGAAGTGGTCTTGCAATCATCGAGAAGCCTTTGACGAATTTTCTGTAATAGGTGCATAATCCTAGAAAACTTCGAAGCTGGTGAACATCTGCTGGACGACTCCAATTTTTCACGGCCGATATCTTCTCCGGATCAGTCCTAACTCCTTCCGCCGAAATGATGTGTCCAAGGTAGGCGACTTCATTACGAAACAAACTGCACTTCGAAGGGCTTAACTTCAAATTAGCTTCCTTTAATTTTTGTAGCACCCGCCTGAGGTTGTTCAGATGTTCATCAAAAGATTTTCCTATGATTATGATGTCATCTAAATAAACAAGACATGCTTCATACGACAGCCCCCGGAGAACCGTTTCCATAAGCCGTTCGAAAGTTGCAGGTGCGTTACATAGACCAAAAGGCATTACCTTGAATTGCCATAATCCTTGTCCCGTTGTGAAGGCAGTCTTCTCGCGGTCGTCGGGATGGATCTCTACCTGCCAGTAACCACTCTTCAGATCCATAGTCGAGAACCAAGTGTTGCCCGCAAGTGTGTCGAGAGTGTCGTCGATCCTTGGTAGAGGGTAACTATCCTTTTTAGTGACGTCATTCAGTCGGCGGTAGTCTACACAAAATCTTGTTGAACCATCCTTCTTTCTTACTAATACAATGGGAGACGCCCATGGACTTGTCGATGGTTCGATGACGTCATTTTCTTCCATATCTTTAATTAAATTCTGCACCTCTTCTTGCTTGGCAAAAGGTAATCGTCTAGGGTGCTGTTTAATAGGAGAGTGATCTCCCGTGTCAATTCGGTGTTGTGCCATTTTAGTTCGTCCAAAGTCTTCAGATGTTTGGGAAAATAAACTTTGGAATTCTCTAATTAAACTTTCAGCAGCATCTCTCTGGTTTGGATCTAAGTCCGTATTTTGTAACAAATCCTTGACTAAATTATCTGAAGATTTCTGAGAGTGATTGGAATTTTGACTTACGCACGTCACAGGAGCACATGATGCTATCACCTCTCCTTTCTTGATAGTCCTCGTCTTATCACTGATGTTAGCAGTTCTGACTGGAATGGTCTTTTTCGAGAGGTCTACTACGGAAGAAGCCACCAATACTCCTGCTTGTGTACTATTGTCTACTGGATAATCTATATGGCCAAATCGGTAATTAGTTTCATTTTTTATTTCAGCTGGAACTAAAAATTCTGTTCTTGGATCTAGATTAATGTCTTCTTTGGCTATTACTATTTGTTTACATTCAATTTCGTTATTTAATCCAAAAAGACTTATTTCTTCAAATTTTGAGATCATTTTGTTATTTTTGAAATCAAGTCTGAAGTCAAACTTCTTCAGAAAATCTAGTCCGATTAAGCAAGGATCTGTTATGTCAGCCACATATGCCGTATGGTAATATTTCGTTCCTCCAAAGTTGATAGTTAAATTGACCTTTCCATATATGCCAATCTTGTCGCCCGTCACAGTTTGCAGGGTAACGCATGGTGGAGTCCAGATGAGTTTACATTTCAATTTTCGAGCCAAATCTTCTCTTATTATTGTCACATTGGCTCCTGTATCGACAATCATACGGCACTGAATTCCGTTAATAAAGCCTATCACATATAATTCGTTATCACCGCCGCTCATTTTTGATATCTGGAGGATCTTCAGGTAGGGCTTTTCATTCTCTGGCAACCTCCGCCCCGCGAGATGGCCAAAATTTAGTTTCCCTGCTGACTGTTTGAATTTATCTCACGTTCGTGGATTTTGGGGCAATTTCTTCGGAGATGTCCTGTATCACCGCACCCCCAGCACGTGAGATTCTGTCTTCTTGCGCTTGTTCTTCCATATTTTAAAGCTTCAATCTCTTGATTTAATTTCCTAATTTCTTTCAAGAAGTCGATCTCAGTGTCTGAGCTTCTGTTCACCTTTGCCCCTCGGACTGAATGACGATCTCTTCGGCTGGCTTGTGTAGCTGCTTCCAACTTTAAGGCATATAGTAGTGCAGCCTTTAAATCCTGTACATCTGCCATTCGTACCGCTCTCTGCACTTCTGGATCTTTTATTCCGTCTACAAAATATTGCAGCGAGAGCATTTCCCGTACATTTGTTGGACAGTCAATGAATGCTAAATTTGCAAGCCGTTCAATTTCCGAGGCAAACTCTTGAAGGGTTTCACTCGATTTTTGATGGCGGCTCTTCATTTGTATTCTCGTATAATCCTTGAAGAATTTTTCGCCGAATCTCATTTCAAGTGCACAACTTAGAGTCTCAAAATTGAGTTGCGTCATATCGGGCAATGTTTGCAGCACGTCGGCGGCTTCTCCTCTTAAAGATGCTGCCAGTTGACAAGCTTCCACCTCGTCACTCCATTTGTTCGCTTCAGCTACAATAGTGAATTGGGTCTTGTAAACTTGCCAGGAACTCTTTCCATCGTATGTCGACAGCTTAATGTGCACGGGAGAAGCAGGCGGATTCCTAAATTCTTCATAATTACCACTAGACGCTGAAAGTTTCTTCTCAAGATCTTGTACTTTTTTATTTAGCTTTTCATCTACTTCACCTAGTATTTTCTCTTCAACGTTACTGATTTTCTCTTCAACGTTACTGATTTTCTCTTCAAAGTTACAAACTTCATTCTGAATTTTCTCTTCTACTTCCGCCATTTTCTCTTCTACCGAGCCTATTCTTCTCTCTACCGACGAGAACTTTTCTTCTAAAGTTTTCTTCATTTCTTCTTGGCCTTTATTAATCTTTTCAGTCACATCTTCTTGGCATTTGTCAATTTTATTTGTCAACTGTTCCATTCTTTCTTCGTTTTTATTCATTTTTTTCGCCAACTCTTCTTGGCCTTTATTCATCTTTTCCGCCAACTCTTCTTGGCCTTTATTCATCTTTTCCGCCAACTCTTCTTGGCCTTTATCAATTTTATTTGTCAACTGTTCCATTCTTTCTTCGTTTTTATTCATTTTTTCCGCCAATTCTTCTTGGCCTTTATTCATCTTTACCGCCAACTCTTCTTGGCCTTTCGTCAATTCTGCCTTTATTCCATTAATAGCTTCTAACAGTTCTTTCAGTTGACCGTCCATTGTTCTTGTTTTCGTCATAAGATCCCGACTCCTGACACCAAATGTTGCAGCGTATATAGGGTTCTTTCGATCTTATGGTTAGACAACTTCAAACTCTTTTCTCTTAGAAAAGTACAAAATAATTTATTTACAGATCTTCAGAACAACAGAGTCTTCGAAACTCACAAATATTACAAGATATTCCAAAATAACTGTTTAAATCTATCGAACAAATACAAATATAGGTCGCAGAGACTCTTTATACAATGTCTCAACACTATATCACATTCAAAACAACGTAGATAAAACTCAATACATCAAGCAAACTTGCTTGGACAATCTCTAGTAGCTCACTCAATGACTGACTGGTAAATAATAACCACAACAGCTCGTATCGCTCTCCTTATATATAGTCTCGTAGCATGTGCTAGAAATTTCTGGAACCTACTCGAAAAATCCACGGAATAACAAACAATGTATCAGTATATCTAAAGGGGGGTTACCATTAAGAGGAAAGGGTTACCATCGCCAACAATCGCCAAGTTTGTCGCCAACTTGGCGATATATCGCCAAATTTGGCGACCAAAATTAGTCGCCAAAAGTGACGCCAACTTGGCGATATCGCTAATATTTCGTTAATCTGCCGTAGACATACACTGAAAATAATAGACAAGTTTGCTTGATAACAGAGACAATGTAACAAAAACTAATATTAGTAAAGAAATGGAGCTTGATAAGATTATTTACATTATTTTACAGTACAAACACTAACTATTTACAAAATTCGTAACACCGTATTTACGCAAGGTTCGAAGAAAACCACGAAAACTCCGAACGGCTAGGCCGACGGCCGCGACTGGGTTCGAACCCAGCACCTGCCGTCTACCAGTTGAGAGGTCAGACCCTCTCGGCCACTGGTGGGGCGTAAAAAATTCGGACTCAAAAGTGTTAGGATGACAGATGATATCTAAAAAACAATTTTAAAAAATTGATACGCAATTAAGAACACGGTTTCATCAACTGCCGTCCATTGTCAGAAAAGTATTAAATTTCTTTTGGAAGCCCTGCATAGGATCAATATACAGTTAAGTATACTGCATAGGGGCCATCCATAAAGGATCTCATGCTTGAAGGGGAGGAGGGGATGTTCATGTTTGGGGGGGGGGGGTTCGAAATTGTGACAGGTTGTGACAAGAGGGTGGGAAAAGAATCAAAATTCAGCAGATTAAATTAAGAAGTTATTTTAGAATTAAAGTATTTTGTGTTTAAAAAGAAAAGATTTAAAGCCAAATATGTTAAATTCTATTTCAAATTCCAAAATCCTACTGCCATTTGCTCTTTATATTATATATTTTATTACTATTTTATATATATTTTTTTCCCTTTTTGTCATTAAAACACACACTTAAAGTTTAAAAATAATATTTGAAATGTGATCTAAAACGTAGTGCTTTGTTTCTAAACTGCAAGTATATGTTTGCGTAATATAGATGACATGTGACAAGGGGAGGGGTAAAATGAAGTGTGACACTTTGTGACAAAGATGGGAGGGGAATCAAAAATGTGGAAAAAACATGCGACATCATTTATGGACCCCATAGTATGTTAAAAAATATTTTCAGTTAAAACATGCATAATATATAAAAAGAAGGGAAGATTGCACTTTGTGCCGATATATTAAGAAATAAAAAAAACGTTAGAAAAAGACACAAATGAGAGTGCGTATAAATCGCAGCAGCTGTTTCGAAGCCTCGAAGCCCTCTTCTTAATTCTAAGAAATTAATTCTGAAATGAGTAACTTCTTTTTCGATTAAAAATTCCTATTAGAAACTAAATTAAAAAAAACAACAAAGGTTAGTAGATAGGCTTTTAAGCATGCTCGAATGATTATATAAGAATAGTTATATCATTCCTTCTGCCCATTACCAAATTTAACATGTACCAAACTTCCAGGAAAATGAAGAATGCGTTAGGTTCTGTAAATGATGTCCGAAACTATTGTAACATTTTTCTATTTATTCAATTTTTCAAGACACATCACAAGTACCGAGTGCGTCATAAATTCGTGCAAAATTTACAAATCCATAATAAAAATAGTAATGCTAGAAAAAAAATTTCGGTTTGCGCGAGTATGATCAGACGGATTTTGGATTTTTTTCCATGTATAATAAAAAATTATTCCAAACGTAACCGATAGAGGGTGCTCATACGTCATATTGAGACATTTTATGCAAATCAGACTAGCAATAAAAGACAGCTGGAAATGGATTCGTTATTATATGTCGGCAGCATGCTTTCGTTACCAAATCGAGCACCGGTGGTTACACTTTTCTACAAGAATGATAAATCTACAAATACTGCATATCGAAACTTTCGCATGTTGAGCATCTTTTACTACTTTATAATAAATGCACAATGTCATGTTATTGTGATTTGTTTCATTGTCTATTTGTGTTTGCTTGATTTGCAAAAAAGTCCCAATATGGCGTATGAGTGCCCTCTTTCGGTTATTTTTGGAATCATTTTTTATTATACACGGAAAAAAACATTCTGAATCCGTCTGATTATACACGCGCAAACCGAAATTTTTTTCCGAGCATTACTTCTTTTATTGTGAATTTTTAAAGTTTGCACGAATTTATGATGCACCTTGTACACAAATAAATAAGAATCTATTGCAATATCTTGTCTTAGGTTACATGACAGTTCAAGCTCCAAATGAAGTTCAGAAAAAAGTCTGGAATGAAGACAACTCCTGTTGCCACAAGTGTTCATGTAAAAGTTTGAAGGACACTGTTGCTACGAAACACAAATATCAGCTCTTGATTCTTTATTGACATCTTGGGGCTATTAAGAATAGTTCACCACATATGCTTTTCAGTTTTTAAGTGTGTATTCCAATTAAAACCGCTTATTTCCTGATTTATTTTTTAATTCTTTTTTAAACTCAAACGCACCAAACTGGCGAATTCTCTTATTTAGAGACTATAATCGTGTTTGTCAATTTTTTGATAAATGCAGAAAATATTGCAAAAAATACTATCAAAGATGGCATTTTGAACAGAATTTTCTGAAGCAGGAGATCTGGGAACGAAAAAAAAGGGTAGAACTGAGAAAATAATTGCTTATAAATCAAATTATAATTAATTGAGAGAAAAATAACATCACACGGCATTTTATACATCACTTCAAAAATCCCCCCCTGCAAGTTTCACGTTTCTTCTTTTAAAAATGAGTTTGAAAAGGTGTCAGAAAATTTCGAGCTGTTGAGGATGGAAAAATCTATTTTTTAGAATACACCCTTAAGCAGCAAAAGGAATCCTTAAATATGTTGGAAAGTTTTATGTTGTTGTTCGGGGATTTTTTTACTTGTGTGGGTATGTGTGTGTTCAGAATGCTCATAACCCTTTGCACTCGTGTGTCCATTTTGACTGGATATCATCTTTCTTATCAAAATTTGTTTTTTGGCACCAGTAATAAAATAAAATAAAATTTGCATCATTTAACTGGAGAATTTCTGAAATAGTGTACACTGTAAAAAATAAAGAGTTTTATCACATTTCCTTCGGTTGTATGAGATGTGAAATAAGGTGTAAATGTATTATTTTTTGAGCGCCAATACCAAAATAAATGTTACTTTACACTTTCAATGACATATTACAACTCTTAAAAAAAAATAGGCGTTCTGAATCACTAGAAATCGTTACAATGCGCTCTCTAAAAGACTTTATTGAATTTATCAACACAACGGCAGGTGTTTTTTTAATCTAGCAATAGGAAGTCGGTGATTATGAAATCCAGCGCGGAGTGTGGAATTATTGGATATGCAAAATGGCGCTTAGTTGAAAACGTTTTGTTTTGTTCTGTGAATATCAAATATATTTCGTAGTAATAAAATGATTAAAAAATATCTGACATAGTTCATATTAAGAACTTTTATCGACTTACAGTTTTGATTATTTCAATTAGTTTGGACACTTTAAGAAACAAGAAATAATCTATTCTACGATGAATTAGAGTTTATTCTAATGATGGCCGTCAGCTGCAACACAGTGTTGTTGCAAAGTTTTGGATTTTTTTCAAATAAGTAAGTGACGTTTATTTTCTTTCTGTTTTGTATACAATCACTCTTAATTCTCTGTAAAAACCTGTATTTGTGTTATATATTTTAAATAAATGCATGATACTTGCAAAATGTGATTTTGCAGTCTAGCTTTTCCGATATTTTAAAAATAAAAATTAATAATAAAAGAAGTCGTAAAATTGTCACTTTCGTATACAGAGCCAAAGCTCTGTAAATATTTAGTTTTGATTTTATAGTGTTTTACTGCTTTAAATTCCGCATAACTTGAACTAACACGAAATTAAATAAACATAGTGTTATATCTTGTTTTAAACATTCATTTTTTCAATTTATATTTGTATTTTGATGTGTTTTCAGATTATTAGAAGCAAAAATTTCATTATTTTTATTTCGTTTATATATATATGTTGATACTGAAAGAGTTAAAGAGATTGTCATGGTTTTATTTTTCTATTTATTAAATTAGTACAACATAATTAAAATCATCATTAATGCCTATTTGAATTTGAATACATTTAATGGAAAATCTGAGAACTTCAATGAAAGGGGGGGGGGGTGGCGGTATGTTAATTCAGAGCTGTGTGAAACGGGGGGCGAAGGGAGCGGTCGCCCCGGGCGCAGAAACTGAGGGACCGCCAAATTAATGTTAATATCGTCTTTTGTTTCTTCGCTTTTTTTTTTGTAAAAAAAAATTATATATATAAACATATTGGGATTTTTTGTGTGAAAAAAACATACATTTTCAAAATAGCATGTTACTTCATTCTTGAAATCCAAAAGTGGTCATACAATACTGTTAGATACATTTTTTTCACATATGTTTTCCAGATCACCCTTTCCAAAATATAAGCGTAATGTTCTTTTATAGTATTTAGTTGTAATATTAAATCTTTTAAAGTTTCAAAATAAACGAAAAACATGAACTTAATAGAATTTATTTGTGCTTTTACACTTTTCAATTTTGTGACACCTGTGACAAACAGTAATGAAACTATACTGAAATTTAGAGATGCTGCAGATACATTGTGCCCCCTCCTCCCACCAACCCCCAAACACACTATGTGACCCATATAACTATGTTTTTAAGTATGTAAATATACTAAATTACATTGTTTAATAACTGAGTATTATGTTTAAAATGCATGTTATAAAAAATTACCTCAATTAAAAGGGAGTTTAGCAGCCTTTTTGCATGAAACTAATTATTTTAATTTATGGCTGTGTTAAATTTAAAATGTAATCTTTA
This sequence comes from Maratus speculifer, assembly GCA_964019185.1. Taxonomy (NCBI): domain Eukaryota; kingdom Metazoa; phylum Arthropoda; class Arachnida; order Araneae; family Salticidae; genus Maratus; species Maratus speculifer. The sequence continues at coordinate 72,127,625 of OZ025296.1, read as the reverse complement.
AATTATTTTTTATTTTGCTGTTAAAATCATGTAAATATTAGAAAATTTCCTTTTTTACCGTCTACTTATATAGTGTACTTTAATAAATGGTAGCAAAATAAAAAATAATTAAAAAATTACATTTCAAATTTAATGCAGCCATAATTTAAAAAAAATAACTTCACGCAAAGAGTGTGCTAAACTTCCCTTTAATTGAGACAATTTATTATAACGTACATTTTAAACATATTACTTACTTTACACCCAAAAGGGTGGCAACTAAGTTGCCACTACAAATGGTGTTTGTTTACCATTTGATAGTTGGTGGCTCATTACACCAATTTACAAGTGGAATTTCATTACACCACTTGGGGTGGCAACTTAGTTGCCACCCTTTTTGGTGTAAAGTAAGGGAGTTTTTTTTTTTACAGTGTACCTGAAGGAAGCCTCTTTTCAAAAAGTAACGTCAACCGAATAAAATGTGTGTAAGAGACACCCGAATCGAAAAGATTAAAGTTGCCACCATATTCAAACAACTTTTCTGGCAATTCTTAGGGCAGCCTTCTTTTTGAGTCAATTTCCTGGGGAAAATCATCTCAACATCGAATGAGATGGCAATCAAGAAATAATACGAGCAAGGTTTTACTCATTGTTCGCAAAATTTTTTGTCCAGTCGATTTCTCCTCCAATATCCCGATATGCGTTTTGCAACGTCATTCTCCAATATGGCTGACACGAGTAAGCCTAGCGGAACTGAACCTTAAGCACAGGTACAATATAAAATTTAATTTATATAGAACGAATAAAGCCTAGAAAAGAATTTCCGATCACATAGAAGCAGAATACAGCGAGCACAGCAACAGTCTGTTTATTTGTGCCATTGGATAAGCAATAAATAATAACCAGCTTTTCATGCAAGTTTTGAAATTTCAATTGCAATCCTTTTTTCGGTAAAAATCAAAATCGTCTCAAAAGTAGATTCTTCGAAAGAATGTTGGATCTGATAGCAACATAAGAAAAGAACAGTCGCAAAATCTAATAAAACCAAGAAAACATCGAAAAACAAACTATTTATGTTAAGAGGTGTGTAACTATAACGCGATAATCCCCTTCGTAAAAGGACTTTTAATCAAGAAAACTTTTAGACTTTTATTCCTCATGTATTCAAGATTGAACCTTTATACAAAAGACAGTTACATCTACGCTGCAGCTGCTATTTGCGGTTACAAAACTATTTTCTCCTGCATATGAAATTGCCGCTTCCAGCAACTGAACTTTAGTCCTTATTCACTGACTCTATTCATTGTTTCTTTTATTTTATTCTTTTAAGTTTCAATTCTCTGTTTTGCTTCTGACGGAAGAGAAGACTAATCTGATCTCTCTCCGTTTTAATATTTAATCTAGAATTACGAATTAAATATTTCGGTTTAACCTTTAATGGAAGCAATTTATTAAGACTGTGTTTTGATCACTTTTACTAACCACACTTTATATTACAGCAAGAAACAAGTGTAATAACGGAAAGAAATATATTCTCAAATGTGTGACGTAACAAAATTTTAGCTATCGGAGCATTACGGTGGACACTGTCATGCAACTGATGTTACCCGGATTTATGCGCTGCCGAGCAAAGTAAGAAATCAATTTATTATTCTTACCAAGCGGTCATATATGAAGAATCAATTTATATATATATATTCTCATATTATTTATAAAAGATAATGAGTCTGAACTGGTCGCTAATTCTTTCATTGTTTCTAGAAAGTAAAAGAATAAAACAAATAAGTAAGAAAGCACAGAACAATTTTTAAGACTTATATATCTTCATATTATTATAATATCTATTAACTGTTTATTATATCCGATTTGATTTTGATTATATTTACGTAAATAAAATGAGCCTTTTAAAGGAGGCAATAGTCGAAAAATTGAATAATAATAACTATGATACGTGGAAATTCCGGGTAGAAAATTACCTTCAAAAGGAAGATTTGTTTGATATAATAATTAATGAACCACCCAATCCCAGAACGAATGACTTTATAAACAAAAATCGCAAAGCCAAGGCGATAATAAACTTACTCATTGATGATGACCAAATTGTCCATACTAAAAATTTGGAAACAGCCAGAGAAGCATGGCTTGCTCTAAAAAATGCGCACGAACGCACCAACCTGTGTAGTAAATTATATCTTCTGCGTAAGTTATATTCAACTAGATTTGCAGAAACGGGTAGCATGACTGAACATTTAAATAAAATTTATCAGTTGCATGACAAGCTCCTGGCTATCGGGGAGGCGATCGATGACCAACATCTCGCCGCCCTGCTACTCTGCTCTCTCTCTTCTAGCTATGATACCTTAATTTGTGCTATGGAGGTGAGAAATGATGAGGATTTAACACCAAATTTCATCAGAGGAAAACTAATAGATTAATTTAATAAGCGCCAATGTAACAGTGAAAACTCAACTCAACACTCCGCGTTTAAAATACAGAAAAACAATCAACCAAAACAGAATAAATTCTGCAAATATTGCAAGAAAAATTCGCATGAAATCGATCAGTGTTGGAAATTAAAGAATAAAAACAATTATCCCAGGCAAAGTAACTTTGTAAACAAAAATTTTAGTTCACCTAATAGGTCGGCTGTATGCTCCCAAGACAACGTAAGCGCGAATACGTCTAAAACTAAAAATTTCAATAAGGATAGACACGCGGATAAAAACTTAATCTTTTTTGTTGGTACTAGCTCCAAAGATTTATGGGTTGTCGATTCAGGGTCATCAACACACATTTGTAATGATAAAAGTAAATTTCATGATTTTAATTATGCTACCTCAAATGTCACTGTTGTGAACGGTCAAGAATTACATTCTGACGGTTATGGATCTGTAAAATTAAATACTGTAATGTCAGACAATACGAGTAAAACCATTACATTAAAAAATGTTTTGTACGTGCCAGAAATAGAGACCAATTTAATTTCCATAAAACAAGCAACTGAGAATGGTTGCGTAGCTACATTTGAAAATAAATCGTGCAAAATTACTTATGATGGTGAAACATATCTTGAGGGTTATGTAAATAATAACTTATATGAAAGTAAGGTAAAACCTGATCCGATACAAAAGGTAAATATGACACATCACGTTTAAAAGAAAAACTGTCTGCATAAATGGCATGTAAGATTAGGTCATAGAAATGTTAATCACATAAAAGAATTAGTTGACAAAGATATGGTATCAAGGATTCAAATTGATGATTGTAAACATAGTAATGATTGTGAAGTTTGCATAGCATCAAAACTCACAAATAGCCCTTATCTCAAAACCGCTAGTTTTAGAGCTACGAAAACAATCGAGCTGATCCATAGTGATCTTTGCGGCCCAATGCGAACAACTACGGTCGGGGGAAAACATTACTTTCTAACTTTTATTGATGATTTTAGTCGCTTTACTGTGGTATATCTATTAAGTAGTAAAGATGAGGTATTTTCAAAATTTAAAGAATATATAGCAATGACTGCTAACAAATTTGGCAGAAAGGTGCAGGCAATATGCTCCGATAACGGAGGAGAGTACTCGGGGAAAGAATTTGAAAACTATCTAAAAAATGAGGGAATTGATCATCAATTCACCGTGCCGTACTCCTCACCTCAAAATGGAGTGGCGGAACGGAAAAACCGCACTTTAGTGGAGATGGGACGCTGTCTTCTTAAGGAAAGCGGTTTGCCTAATTCGTTTTGGGGGGAAGCCAACTGTACTGCGACGTACATTCAAAACAGGCTCCCAACTTCGTCTTGCTATCGAACTCCATATGAAATGTGGACTGACCGTAAGCCAGATTTGTCTAACATTAAAACTTTTGGTTGCCGTGCATATGCATATATTCATAAATCTCACAGGGGAAAGTTAGATGATACTGCACAAGAGGGCATATTTGTCGGATATGACAACAGAAGTAAGGGATATAGGATTTGCACGGACGGAAAGAAAATTGTTATAAGTCGTGCAGTAAAATTTTTAGAAGATGAAAATAATGATTTAATTAAAGATAACACGTCAAATGAAAACAATGACACACTAATTGATAAAACCTTGCAACCGACAGTGCAATTAATTGAAAATGAAAGGGGTTGTACCGAAAATGATATTCATGATCAGGATGCGAATCCCAATACACTAGATTCCCCACAAAACCTACCACGTAGGTCCAACAGATCAAACAGGGGGGGTTCCCCCTGGCAGATTTGCATTTTTAACATATGATATTCAAAATAAAGATCCACAGTGCTGGGATGACATAATGAAAATACAAAATCCAGCAGAAAGGCAAAAATGGATAAATGCTACATTAGATGAGATAAATTCACTCAAAGAAAACTGTACGTGGGAATTAGTAGAAGTTCCACCTGGGACAAAATTCATTGGTAGCAAATGGGCTTTTAAGTCAAAATATAACAGTCAGGGTCAAATAGAAAAATACAAGGCGAGGTTAGTGGCTAAGGGTTTCTCACAGAAGTTTGGGGTTGATTATGATGAGACTTTCGCTCCCGTTGCGTCTTATTCAACCATAAGAAGCTTCTTAGCAATGGCCTTATACAAAAATTTAAAACTTAGACACCTCGATACAAAAACTGCCTTCTTACATGGGGAATTAAAGGAGGAAGTTTACATGCGTCAGCCTGAAGGGTATGAAGTCCCCGGATCCGAACACAAGGTTTGCAAACTCAAAAAGGCAATTTATGGGTTAAAGCAGGCAGCGAGAGCTTGGAACATAAAGATACATGACTCGCTATTAAAATCAGGGTTCAACCAAAGCTCAATTGACAAATGCCTGTATAAGAGAACCATAGATAACGAAACAATTTATTTAACCCTTTAATTCCCATGATAGAACACGTTCTAGAAATTATGTAGCTCATTTCACACCAGAAAAATTCAATGGCTAATTTCGTTTTATTTAAATACGGATTGTTCTGATATTGATTAAAGCAAATATTGTTGTTTTAATTTTCTGGTGGGAACTGAAATATACGAATTAAAATATCTCGGGCGGTTTCGGATCCAGAGGGTTAATTGTCTATGTTGATGATCTCCTCATTGCCGGGGAAGATCAAAACATTTGTAAACTAATATCACAATTGAGAAAGGAATACCCTGTCACAGACTTAGGCGATGCTAAGTATTATTTAGGCATAAACATTAATCGTCCAGACCAAAACCCAATGACCCTAGATCAGATAAACAAAATTCATGAGTTAATAATTAAATTTGGTTTGGAAAATTCTAAACCAACCGATACACCTATGGAACCGGGTAATGTTAAATTAAACGATGATGAAAATCTCCTACCGGATAATATTAACTATAGACAGGCGGTTGGCGCACTACTTTACATATCGACCGTTTCAAGGCCTGATATTTGCGCGGCCGTAAATATTCTATGTCGTAGAAACGAAAATCCCAGAGTAAAGGACTGGGAAGCAGTAAAGAGAACAATCAGATATTTAAAGACTACTATCGATCTAAAGTTAACATATACAAATTTCGAAGAACCTGTCTTGAGAGCATATGCCGATTCAGATTGGGCCAACGATCCGTATGATCGTAAGTCCGTGTCTGGGAATTTATTTACATTGGGAACTAACCCAATCCTTTGGCAATCTAAAAGGCAGAAGTGCCTGGCCATGTCCTCTGCAGAGGCAGAGTATATTTCTGCTGCCAGTGCAGTACAGGAGATTAGATGGTTAATAAGATTATTGGAAGAATTAGACCTTCAGCAAAAGTTGCCGATCACATTATTCGACGACAATCAGTCGGCCATCAAGCTTGCTTCCTCGGACAGATTCCATAACAAAAGCAAACACATAGCTTTGCGATGGCACCTGTTACGACACCTGGTCGAGGAGAAAACGATAAGACTGCAATACATCCAGTCTGAAGTGATGACCGCCGCACATACGGGTATTTGACCGATCTGGGCGGCCAAAAGTCAAATTTTCAAAGTACTAAAACCGTTAAACGAATGACAACCTGAGTTAGAGGACAGTTTTGTGAACAACAACCATCCATTCAACCTTTCCCTGGCCAACGCATCTCGTTAAAACTTTAGTCGGAATTCAATCATTCAAGTTGTTGTTTGTGTCAGTTCTTGGCGTTCGTATACAGACGTTATCTTTGAAGTGTAATATATATTATTTTACGTTTATTTTGAAAGTGCTTGTGATGGATCTTGATACAGCACGTAATAATGCAAAAGTTTATTATATTTTTTTATTGTTTTATCGTTAAGAAGTTTAATTGATGCACTTTTAAGATACCCTCATTTTAGAGTAAGATTATTTCTAAAATAATTTATTTAATCGAGTTTTTGTTGTATTGCCCAACCATATCCTGTTATAATTTTTAACTAAATCGAAAGTTTAAAGTTTTGAGTAATGCAAAATTAAAGAAACTGCCGCGGAAAAGCGCGGATGTGTATTTTCTGGTACTTTGAACATTTTTTACGAAATATTTAAAAAAAAATTGACTATCGCATATAGCATTCTAAAAGAAAATATTTTTATTGTAGGTTCACAAGATACTTCGAAAGTAAGAGTTGTGACCCGTAGATGTTTGTTTAATCGAATGCAGAGTTTTGATTTGTCAAACTTTGAAGAAAAATTAAATTTCTTAAAAGATCAGCTGATATCGAATGAAGATTACACAGACGACCAAATTGAGAGATTAAAACGCAATTTTTCACGATTTAAATCACAAATTTAAAAGAGATGGATAAAAGCACATAAGAAAGAAGACATATTTATCAAAAACAATCAATCTTGGCTAGAAGGAAAGTTTGATATACCTGCTATACTACAACCTCGGCCTGGACGACCATCTAAATTACTTATAGAATCAGGTGAGAGAACTAAGAGGAGAAAAACAGAAGAAGTACGATCTTCTCTAGAAAAGGAAGTAATAATTCATGCAGCTCAGATTGAGTTGCAGAAATCTGGAAAACGAGATGCTTCTGAAATACTTAAAGAAATCATAAGTAGTCTGAAACGTGCAACAAAATATAAAAAGGTGTTTTCTAAATCAGAGATCGAAAAAACTGACTCACTCACGCCAACTCAAGCATTGTCCATGTTCATAGAAGCCGACTTAACTCATCGACAATACGAAATAGTGAGGAATACCAACAAGAAATTCTTTCCATGTTATACCTTGCTGCAAAAAGCGAAACAAGAATGCTATCCGCTCCCAGATTCATGCCGAGTAACAAGTACTAATGCCGAAACCGACTTACAGTCTTTGGTTGACCACACAGTTAAACGTTTATCCATGTTCCTGGAAGAGGTTTTAACAACAGGTTTTAACTTTGTAAAAAATTCTGCGATGTCACTAAATGCCACAGTGGTTAATTAAAATGGGAACAAGTTTTCAGTCAGATATGTCTTCATTATGACAATGGTAGATGGCAAGGTCTGCAACGCTGTGACTGGCACAAAATCCACAAGCCAATGCTACATATGCGGTGCAACTTCTAAGGCCTTTAACAAAATTGATTTTCAGAATGGTATTAATCCTGAAATTATCGAGTTTGGTCTTTCAATTTTACATCCTCGAATTAAACTTTTGAAAGCATTCTTCATTTAGCTTATAAATTGCCAGTAAAGAAATACAGAGAGCGGAAAACTGAAGCTGAGAAAAAATTTGAGATGGAAAAAAAACTCGAAATTCAGAAAAGATTTCGCGAAGAAACAGGTTTACTGATAGACATGTCAAAGGCAAATATTGGCAACACCAATGACGGTAATACAAGTAGGAGGTTTTTTGAAGATCCCAAATTGGCTTCTGACATAACAGGCATTAGTTATGATTTAATATATCGCTTAAAAGTCATACTCGAGGCAATTTCAAGCGGACATATAATTGATTCAGAAAAATACGAGAAATATGCATTAGACACTGCTCGTTTATATGTAGATTTGTACCAATGGCATCCAATGTCTCCAACTATGCATAACATATTAATTCATGGTTCAACTATCATTAAAAATGCATTATTGCCCATTGGGCAGCTTTCAGAAGAGACTGCAGAAACGCGCATCAAGTATTTTAGGCTATACCGCCAAGACTTCGCGCGACAATTCTCGAATGAAAGCTGCAACAAAGATATTTTGAATCGGCTACTTTTAACATCAGACCCTTTTATAAGTAGTATGAGAAAAGTCATTGGTAGAAAAATGAACTCCTTTTTGCCAGAAACAATTGCTCTTCTTTTATCTGCGAAGCCCAATGTTAGTGATGATTCTTCAGAGAGTGACGAAAATGAATATTAGCATTCAAAAATGAAATTATTTTAATAAATCGTCTTTATAAATTTAATAAATGTATTTTTTCTTTCAATCGTACCCTTTAGAATAGATATATGCAATAAAATAATTTTGGCCGCCTAGATAACGCAAATACTCCTATGTGCGCCGATCTTCTTACGAAACCACTCCCCAAGACCAAATTTGTAATTCATCGAAAAATCATTTTAAACGCAAATGAACACTTCGGGGCTTAAGGGGGGTGTTAAGAGGTGTGTAACTATAACGCGATAATCCCCTTCGTAAAAGGACTTTTAATCAAGAAAACTTTTAGACTTTTATTCCTCATGTATTCAAGATTGAACCTTTATACAAAAGACAGTTACATCTACGCTGCAGCTGCTATTTGCGGTTACAAAACTATTTTCTCCTGCATATGAAATTGCCGCTTCCAGCAACTGAACTTTAGTCCTTATTCACTGACTCTATTCATTGTTTCTTTTATTTTATTCTTTTAAGTTTCAATTCTCTGTTTTGCTTCTGACGGAAGAGAAGACTAATCTGATCTCTCTCCGTTTTAATATTTAATCTAGAATTACGAATTAAATATTTCGGTTTAACCTTTAATGGAAGCAATTTATTAAGACTGTGTTTTGATCACTTTTACTAACCACACTTTATATTACAGCAAGAAACAAGGGTAATAACGGAAAGAAATATATTCTCAAATGTGTGACGTAACAAAATTTTAGCTATTACGGTGCACTATATGAGCATTACGGTGGACACTGTCATGCAACTGATGTTACCCGGATTTATGCGCTGCCGAGCAAGGTAAGAAATCAATTTATTATTCTTACCAAGCGGTCATATATGAAAAATCAATTTATATATATATATTCTCATATTATTTATAAAAATTTAAAGATTTTTTATGTATAAAGAAAATAGAATTTTACAGCATTAATTAGAATTACCATAAAAGGAAGACAACCAATGCGGCAACATAAGCACACGCTCCATTTTCCATCACAGTTGTGGTTACCACAGTTTGACGGCAATTACCGCAGGTCACCTGCATAGGCTGTTCCCCAAACATCATTTGAGGGGCAACTATGGTAGGTTGAGCTGTAACTGGATATCCTGAAAAGAAAAAATAACAATAATAAAAAATAATTTAACAAATTACAACAACTGTTTGGAAAATTATTTTTTCAAAGACTAAAATTTAAGACTTATAAATAAATTCCATATAAAAAATGGTATTTTACAATCAATCAATTCTACTTTAGATTGTTCCCTTTTTTCGTAGTTGTCGCACATTTCGTAATCAGTGTGATCTCTCTCTCTCTCTCTTTTTTTTTTTTTTTTTTTTTTGGGGGGGGGGGGGGTGGGTAAATGACGATTTTCTATACGACGTCTTTTTTTTTTTATTCGATTATTTCCATATCTGATAATTTACATGTACCTATTTTGTAACTTTTCTACTTTATTCTTTATTAACAACGACATTTCGATTTCATATTCAAATAAAAATTCTTCTGAATGTAAAGAATTTCGTAGAAAAAAATAAAATACAAACATCCATTGACAAAAGCAAAATATTTGAAAATTTTGTTTGACTTTCGGTCGTTACCACTAATACGTATTTTACAGGATAGTATAAAACATTTCGAACAGATTACAGCCAAGAAGTTGAAAAAGTTTTAGATTAGATAACACAAGATGACAAAGTTTGTGTTCTTTAAATTTTGTGCATTTTTCATCGCTGAAACCGAAAATTACATATTTTAAGCATCATGTCAGGATTTTTCGTAAATCATAAATTGTTATAGTTAAAAAAAAATAAAAAAAATCAGATACTATAAACAGAGGAGATCATTGTGTTGTTTAACTTTTGATATTTGATGTCTATGTACTTTTTAGCACTGAATCTGAAATCAACCTTTATTTTTAATTATCACATTAGAATATTTTTGTAAATCGCAAATGCCAAAGTTAAAATATAGCGAAAATTTAAACTATAAAAAAGATGTAAAATACTTTCTTTTTGTTGTTAAACTAAATTTTATTTAACTCAATAATTTAGTCAGTTACGGGGATACTGGGCGCTATGGGTGCCCATAGCCCATATATAAAGGGGGCGCTATGGGCGGCTCAGCAGCCCCCCCCCTCCCCGGAAAAGATTTCAAGGCCACTAAATGGCTTTTTGCTCCGAAAATTCAAATGAAATTATGTTCAAAAATCTAATTTAGTTTTGAGACCTTATCATAGTTTTTCTGAATTACTAAATTTAGTGTTGAATCCGGGGGGAGCGGGGGGGACATCCCCCCCGGAGCAACGAAATGTCCCCTCCAGGAAATTTTGAAATTATGTGTTTTCAACGGCAAAAAAGAGCGATTCCCCCCCCCCCCCCCCCCCCGGAGCCACAAATATAACCCCCTAAAAAAGTGTCTGAATTCAAAACTGACTAAATTGTATCTTCTACTGGCCATTAAAATTGCTACACCCTGAAGGCGACATGGTATAGACGTAAAATTTAAATGACAGGAAGAAGATGCTGTGATATGCAAATGATTAGCTTTTCCACGCATTCTGACAAAGCAGGTGCCGGTAGCGACACCTACAATGTGTTTAAATGAGGAAATTGTTCAGCTGGTTTCTCACACAGAAATTGCATTTGAGTGTTGTTGCTGGTGAAAAATTGTTGTGATGCCTCGTGTAAGAAGGAGAAATCCGTACCAGCATCTTTCTGACTTTGATAAAGGTCGAATTGTAGCCTACCGGGATTGTGGTTTATCATATCGCAGTATTGCTGCTTACGTTGGTCGGGATCCAATGACTGTTCGCAAAATATCAATCGATGGATTCAGGACGGTAATACGGAACGCCGTATGAGATCTCAAGGCCCCCTACTCTATCACTAGCAGCCGAAAAGACAGGCATGTTATCCGTACGGCCGTAACGGATCGTGCGACCACATCACGAGCCCTGATTCAAGAAATAGGGTCATTTGCGAGACAAAAATTGTGTGCACGAACAGTTCGACGACGTTTGCAGCTGTATGAACTCTCAGCTCGGGGACCATGGCTGCGACTTCCCTTGACGCTGTGTCATAGACAGGAGCGCCTTCAATGGTGAGATCAATGACGGACCTGGATGCACGAATGGCGTGCACGAATATGGTTATTACAAATTGTATATTTTGCATTCATGTGTCAGAACAATTAAAGATTTCAAATTTGCATTGCAATGTTAGTTTTACTCTCAACAGTTTTTTAGGCTGACGAAATTAGGTTTGTTCTAAATTTGTGAATGGCCCCTAATTATCAGCAAAAAATATGGTGCAACTTTAACCAGCTGTTACTCGGTCAATTTTAACTGAAGAATAGCGGGACTTTTTTGTCTTTCTTGTCAGTATAACAGGAAAATTTTACTAAATATAACTTATAGGACCTGGGGGCTTAATAGAAATTTAAATTTCGTAATTTTTAAACAAATGTTTTTATTGATCCAAATCATTTCTAAAATACTTCTTTACATCATTAAAAACATTTTTGTAATTGGAAATATATATGTCTATGATCAACGGTTTCGGAATTAGCCGTTGGCCACCATTGAGAGCGAACACCCTGTATATGCATAGTTAACGTTTAATTTTGGACGATATATATTTAAAAAATAAAGTGTACCATGACCATTTGTTCAACTTGGTAGGGATAGGAGATTTGAAGTTTGTTTGATTTGCTGCTTTAAGCATATTCAACTGCTTTTTGAATTGTAATTATTAAGAATATGTTATTAGTATTACATTTTATTACGTACTATTATTACAATCAAGAATATGTTACTAATATTGCAATAAAGAAATAATGATAATACAATGGAAAAAATTAATATTAGTCATTTTCAGCAGTTAAGAATATTTTAAATAAGAAGCATGATTTAAAATTCAGGGAAGGAAATACACAGACAATGTATGCTTAAGGTTTCTACATAGAAGCACAATCAATACAACTTTGACAAAACTGAGGAAATAGCAATCAAAAATCATTTTTTATCTAGTTTAAACATTACTATCAAGGAAGTATTTTTACAGTGTAAACGTCAGTCCAGTATTTTGATTAGGTAAGTTCAGATAAATCAGAAATGCGCTGTAATTTCGGCTTTCTTCTTTATGAATTGTTCATTTATCAAACGACAAACCAATGTTTATAATTCCATGTCTTATCTTTTGTTCAGAAGAAATTTAATTGCTTCATGTTTTTTCCGATCCTGTTGAATGGAAAAAACAATATCAAGACACGTGAAGCATCGTGTCCTTGTAAACAATCACTAAAAATTTTTAAGGGCCGTTCTACTTGTTTGGCACAAAATTTAAACGGTTTTTGCGATTTGTTTTTCCCCGGTTTCTAAACAAAAAGATATCGCCTTCCAAATTTTTGAAAATTTTTTGCAGAATTTGTTGACATTTTAATTGCATACATATACATACATATATTGTGTATGTGTGCGTAAAGAAGATTACTATTACAGTAAACCCCCGATTATACCCGGAATTGACTGGTGCGGCTATCGCGGATAATGCACGAAATTATGAAAAAGGGGAAAAAACCAACATAAATATGTACAAGAACAATTTATATACACAATAAGTAACATAGCATACATTTGAACAATTCATACGCTCAGTATGTAATACAAGCATACTTAATATTTAAAGAATAATAAAATTATTCTTGTACAAATTTGTAGATTTACTTCTTTGAGAAATCAGTCAAAAATTTCTTACTTTTTTCTTTTTCTTTCTTTTTTTTTTTTTTTTTTTATCTTTATTTTGTATTGATGCATTTCTATTTTATTTGGGATCAAAATCTTTTAGAAGTATTTTATCATAAAGTGATGCTTTTCCTCTAAATACTGTATAAGGCCTTCAGCGTAAGTTAAAGCTGCGTCCTGGCTCACTTTTTGTTTCTTACCATTTTCTTTATCGCTCTCTTCAAAATTTATATCTAACGCTTTTTTCACAATTTCTTCATCAGTTACATGCTCGAAACCTGGATCTAATACAGGATAAATCAGTTTTAATTTATCCTGAATTGTTAATACAACCCTTTTTTGCGACATTTTTCTAAATTTGAAATTTAGACTCGCGGATAATCCACAAAGCGGATAATCGGGAGTTTAATGTATATCTTGTTCAACTTCAGATACGCGCCATGAACTTCCGATCGGGCGTCCTTTTTCTCCAATAACAAGCATCTTAAACAAATTAGCTCGCCCTTTTAAGAAAGCTAATTACATTCTTTAGAGCTTATTCCAAGATTAATTTTAAAAGGCTGCTTTTGACAGAATGGCGGTTATTTGATTAAAAAAGATTTAAGAAATTAAACTTTTTGCATTATAAGCGACAGCAAAAGTAACTACATACTTTCTTTTAAATCAAAAATGAAGGAAATCAGTTTAATAATTCTAGAGAAAGTATGTTGCGCAGTTTGGAAAACAGAGTTTCGAGAAAAGCAACAAAAATTTTACAAAAACATTAGGTTCAAGAATCGCCGTTACATTTACGAATCGACCGAAACAAGTTTTTAAGACCGCAAATGAAACCGAATGTCAGTAATCTTCCAAAATTTGAAAACGAAAATGTCTCGAAATTTTTATAAGTAGTTAATACATACATAAATATACATGGTACTACCACTGGCCTTTATGACCGTAACAACAGAGATTGGAGGAATTGTAAATTCATGCTCCCTTGTACCTTTCTTCTCTGATGCAGATGATCTAAACACTTTAACTCCTTTTCACGTTTTTATTGCAAAGTCACAAAACTCCCGCAAGGCAACAATAACGATAGTACCTTCTGAAATCGTTAATATATATATTTTTAATTACTAGGAGGCCCTGCCCCCTACGAGCTAAGCTCGTCAACCCCAGTTGAAACATCACTAATTCTAAAACCACACTAATTGCATTGGCTTTAAAAAGATTGCGAAACATTGAACTATATATATATCTATATTAATAGACATAAAATATGTACGTAACATTCAAATATCACTGTAGAATTGAATAATTGTTATCACAAACAAGCTGCCTTGAACTTTGCATTAAGAATCGATCAAACTCGCCATACTTGAAATCTATAGAACACCTCGCTTTTTGAACGCATCATCACACGAGTCTCGCTTAGTTATTACGCTCACTGAATCCTTGAGTTTATTATCTTTTATTGTTTAGCACTTCATCCTTTATTCCTACATTCTCGGTCCTCCTGACGTTTCTGGCTACTTCGTTAGCTGCTTATAAAAATTTAGACATAAATTCACGCAAGTAAAACAGGTAAATATAAAACAAAAACGTCTCACGTTATGCAGATGCGTTACTCCACGGCTTCATGTATTCTGCAGCAGTTGATGTCTTGTTGGGACCATCACGGTCTCCAATTTTCTCTACATTATAACGATCGTGTGACTTTACTTTGTTGACTTTATATGGTCCATGGAATTTTTCCTTTAATTTCAGACCTGTGCCGTACTGCGCTCTTTGGATTGCCACTAGATCATTTAACTTATATCTGTTAGGCTCTTTTCTCTTCTTGTTAAATTGTTTTCTATTTTCTTCTTGTATTTTCAAAATATTTTTTTTCGCTTCTTCTCTTACATTTTCCCGATCTGTCATCATGGCATTTATATCTTCTTTCTTTAGTATTTCTTCAATTCTTAAGTCAATTTCATTTTTTATTTTTACGCCAATCATCAATTCAAACGGGCTGTATTTTGTAGTTCTTGTAACTGTACTATTGAGACTTCTCTGCACATCTGCCACATATTTATACCATTTCGTGGTCTCATTCCCTGATAGCTTTGCTAGCACAGGAATCAGGATGCTCTGAATTCTTTCGATCTGTCCATTTTCCCTGGGCATCCCCGTCGTAATTTTCCCATGTTCTATCCCTTGTTCTTTGTAGTATTCTATAAACTCGTCTAATCCCGGCCGACTCCTCAAAACTGTGGTGTGAATTTCTATTCATGGTTTTAACATTAAGTTTTGCCGTTTCATAATCATCTAATTTACAAACTAATACATAAACATTTTTAATTTTGGGAAAATCATCGATAAAATGTTCTTTTATGTCTATCGGTAATCTTTTCTTGATTTGATCTACTAGTATTAATTCGTTTAAGTCTTCAAAATTAGATACATCAAGACCGATAATCCATTCTTCTAAATAATTTCATTACTCAAATGCTAGATCGCGCCAAGTGGCTGAATTTTCTTTCTTATGCGACATTAATTTTTCCCTAAACTCTTCTGGCGTCAATTTGAATCTTTTGAGGAGCAAATTTTTTGAGTAATTATCATTATTTGTTAATGTTTCTGGTTCTCTAGTTATAACATAAGCGATTTCTAGTGGTATTAAACTTTATAAGTGCATTACCCAATTTTCTTTTACTATATTCATCGTAGAAATTTGTCTCACGAATAAAGCTAAATAGATATTAATATCACCCTTCCCATCAAAGTGTGTCATTAATTTGGTTGCTTACCTGAACCGGTTACTGTCTAACCTTCATTTATATTTGTCCTATTGCCTTGAAGCTCATTTTTTCGTAATTCGCACTCCATCTCTAATTTTCTTTCCTCTAATTTTCTTTCTGCTTCTAACCTTCTTTCTTCTTTTTCTGCCTCTAGCCTTTTTTTCTTCTTTTTCTTCTTCTGCTTCCAGCCTTCTTTCTTCTTTTTCTACTTTTAGTCTTCTTTCTTCTTTTTTCTGCTTCTAGCGTTCTTTATTCTTTTTCTATTCTCTCCGCAGCAATGACTTCAAGTCGAACTTTTACAAAATTTTCTTCATAATCCTTTGATTCAATCACCAACATTATCAATATAAAATTCTTGGACTCTGAGGCACAACTTTATCTAGGTCATCACACAATGTTAACAAATCCACTTTTCTAGCTTTATTCAGAATGGACATTATTTATTTTTGTTTACCCTTCATGGTACACTCTATGAATATTATAACATAACAAAATATTATACTTTCTTGTAGGCTTGCTTACGGACAATTTCTAATCACTACACATATGACAAACAGTTCATTTTTTAGCTCACAGGCTATCATAGCCTGAGAGCTTATGTGCCCGTCCGTTCTGTATGTACGTGCGTTCGTGCGTAACGCGATAACTCATGATAAAAATATCGGATCCACTTGAAATTTTGTATATAGGTATATCCTGATAAGGCGCTTCCCTGATTAGTTTTTGGAGTTCATTCGATATGTATAAGAGGGGGAACGGGGGGCTCATGCTCCTTCCCTTAATGGATATAAATGGGTTTTTCATGCAGAATTAACAGTTTTTGTCCAAAATTTAGATATAGGATCATTCTGATCAGGCGATTCCGTGACTGTTATTATGTGTTCATTGAATAAGTATAAACAGGGGGAATGGGGGGCTCATGCCCCCCCCCCACTTAATTGATATAAACGGGATTTTCATGCAGAATTAAGTTTTCGTTCAAAATTTAAATACAGGATCATTCGGATGAGGCGATACCGTGGCTGTTATTAGGTGTTCATTGAATAAGTATAAATAAGGGGAACGGGGGGCTCATGCCCCTCCCCTTAATTGATAAAACGAGTTTTTCATGCAGAATTAACAGTTTTTGTCCAAAATTTAGATATAGGATCATTCTGATGAGGCGATTCCGTGACTGTTATTATGTGTTCATTGAATAAGTATAAACAGGGGGAACGGGGGGCTCATGCCCCTCCCCTTAATTGATATAAACGGGATTTTCATGCAGAATTAACAGTTTTCGTTCAAAATTTAGATATAGGATCATTCGGATGAGGCGATACCGTGGCTGTTATTAGGTGTTCATTGAATAAGTATAAACAGGGGGAACGGGGGGCTCATGCCCCTCCCCTTAATTGATATAAACGGGATTTTCATGCAGAATTAACAGTTTTCGTTCAAAATTTAGATATAGGATCATTCGGATGAGGCGATACCGTGGCTGTTATTAGGTGTTCATTGAATAAGTATAAACAGGGGGAACGGGGGGCTCATGCCCCTCCCCTTAATTGATATAAACGGGATTTTCATGCAGAATTAACAGTTCTGCTGATCATTCTGATGAGGCGAGTCCGTGGCTGTTATTAGGTGTTCATTGAATAAGTATAAACAGGGGGAACGGGGATTCTAATGCCCCTCCCCTTAACTTGCATAAATGGATTTTTCTATCAGAATTGTCAGATTTGAACGAAATCTGAATAGTTTTGGAAGTTTAATGGTTAAGTATAAAAGAGGGGAATAACTCCTCTTAAATTATATAAATGCTAAATGGGTTTTTATTAAGAATTATCCGATTTGCTCTGAATTTTGGATATAGATTTTTTAATATGATAAAGCATGTACTTGATAGTTTAGGAAGTTCAATGATTAAGTATAAAAAAGGAGAAAGGGGAGAGCTGTTTCCCCTTCTTTTTTTTTTTTTTTTTTTTTTTTTTTTTTCGAACGGAATTAACGAAAATACAAGGCTGTAATGTACAATTAGTATGCGTAGCCTGTGAGCTGAATGTCATCAGTTTAACTGGGCAATATTCTTTTTATTTATATTATATATTTCAGTTTAAAAAAAATATATTTTTCTTTTTAGACTTAAGTATAAAATAGCTTCAATAGTGAAATTGAAATTCAAATCTAAATCATCGAAATCATTCAAATCTTTCAAATCCCGGCCGAGCGCCCAAAACTGTGGGATTTTAAGTGAGTAACTTATTATTTAAGCAAAACTATTATTCTTCAAAAAATAAAAAAGGTTTAATAGACATAAAATATATACGTAGCATTCAAATATCATTGTAGAACTTAATAATAGTTATCATAAACAAGCTGCCCCGAACTTTGCATTAAAAGTCGACTAAGCTCGCCATGGCTGAAATCTAAAGAACACCTTGCTCTTTGCATGCATCATCACACGAGTCTCGCTTGAGATATCACGCTCACTGAATCCTTGCGTTTATGATCTTTTTTTTGTTGAACACTTCATCCTTTATTCCCATATATATATATAGTTTTTAATTTGAAGGAAATATTATCTTTGATCCTTTGGTAACAGTTTAAGATAATAACTTTTTCTAAAATACGCAAAAAATGTCTCTCAAAATGCTGAAAATTTGAATTTAAAGTGGAAATAATTCCTTGAAAAATGAGTCAAATTAAAAAACATATGCAATCAGCACACCGGGAACTTGTAATATATAAAATGATATAAAAAATTCTAATTCTTATGTATAGTTTTTGCTCCTTAAAACTTTTTTAATAGAACAATTTTGACCAACTTTAGCATTAAATAACTCATAAAATAAATCTTAAATTTGAAAACTGCATGCATTAGCGCAGCGGTTCCCAAACTTTATTGGTATGCGACCCACCTTTATGACAAAAAAATTTCGCGACCCATCTAATATAATGGTATATATCAGTATGGAAATTCTCGTTTGACATGTATAAGCTATCACTGTCCTATCCTTCGAAAAGGGTAAATTTTCGTGCGAAGGATACACTATCAACGAAAATAATAATTCGTAATTCGAATGTATGTAAATGGAATAATAATTAACACAATATACAAACTAGAAAGATATATAAAAGTACACTTAATTACTATCAAAACATAATTTTATAATCGGCGTTTTCTGGCACTAGTCTTAACCGATGAAAGCATCTACATCAGGGTTAAAGCTTGTTAATTTCGACCTTATTTTACTTTCAACGCACAGTTTTTTTCTGTACTTGTTTTTCAAAAATATCCAAATAGAAAAAGCATGTAAACACGAGTATGTTGTGTTGAACTCCATCAAGAAATACAAAGCTCATTTAGATGTTTCTGGATATACTGATCGTATATTTCTTCATATGAAAATTAAGGAGTTTCTCTTGAAATATTGTTTGTTTTTGAAATTGTTATAATTTTTAACAAGTGAAATATAATAAATAATTTTGTGACAAATCTCGATTGTTGACGCGACCCATTAAAATAGCCGCCGCGACCCATAGTTTGGGAACCGCTGCATTAGCGTGTTTCTCAAACATTTCTCTGTAATACCACCAATTTTCATATTTTTGTGAGCAGTAGTTTTCTTAATATTAGCGAAGAAATACTCCAGATCACAAAAAATTCATTGTCAGAGGCGGTGACAGCGTAAGTTACTTTTTTTTTTTTAGAATAGAGAGATACTCAATCTATTTTATAAATTATTAGGGAAAAACAAAAACAAACAAAAAAAAAAAAAAAAAAAAGAATCGTTATTTCATTCTTGAAATTGAACTCTGATTAAAATTTAAAAATTACCTTTGTCCATTTTTCTTGGTTTACGTCAAGATCTGAAAGAAAAAAAAAATGTTAAATATTTTCTAAAGAAACAATAAAAAGTGCAATTTAAATAAGTACATATTTCAATTTTCGATTCCTAATTTATAAATAAAAAAGGAAATACTCATCCAATATAATAGAGCATGAAATGTCTGACTTACTGCTATGAGCAACTGTATTTGCATCAATTGGAATAACTTCTAAAACACAATGTTATGTTTAATGCTATACCTCAGATGTGTTTTATAAAAATTCTTCACAGTTCCACTGGATGAAGACGCAGTTTTTCACAGAAGTGAGTCAGATATCTCGTTTTCGATTCAATAGATCTCTTACAGTTGTTCTGTGGTAACAATATACCATTTTCGAAAATAACAGTGATGGTGTAAGAAAACAAAATGCAAATAGATTAGGATCTATTACTTTCAGTGAACTTTTCGTCCTCTATATCTGTATGGATCTATTTATTTTATATTGTGTTATCATCACTGACTAAAACAGTAGAGTAAAACAAACAGCGGATAACATTCTTTTTTTTTTCTTTACTGGTAAAGACAATAATCATTTCAAACATATTTTGCACCCAATTTTTGCAACAGGGAATTATATGCGCATATTGCAGAAGGCAAAAAATGGGGTATTCCATATTTTGTGAATGAAAGGATTTTATAAACATTTAATCTACACTGTTAAAAATTTCATCGTCAGAAAACGGTCAATTGAACGGCAGCATTCTGTCCGGCATTTTGACCGTATTTCGAGATAATGGTTACTTAACCGTATTATATATATATTGTCATATGACCGTAAAAAAATATATATATGGTCATTTGAACGTAGTCATATAAAACGGTCATTTGACCGTAATTCAAAGAAATGGTCATTTGACCGTAATTGTGTAAAATGATCATTTCACCGTAATTGCATGAAATGGTCATTTGACCGTAATTGCATGAAATGGTCATTTGACCGTAATTGCATGAAATGGTCATTTGACCGTAATTATATGAAATGGTCGTTTGACCGTAATTGTATGAAAAGGTCATTTGACCGTAATTGTATAAAATGATCATTTGAACGTAATTGTATAAGATGGTCATTTGACCGTGAAATATACATGATATGGTTTTTTTACCGTATTATGATTTCATTAACATATGACTGTAAAATATGTAAGTACGGTCATTTGATTGCATTATGGTTTTACTAATATATGACCAAAAAAAAAAAAATGTAAGATGTTTCTGAATTCGATTGGCGAGTTCAGAGGGGTGATAGTAGGTATCAAGAGGAGGAAATATTGTCATAGAACATATGATGGTTGCATGCCACATTGAGAGAAATTCACAAAAGTAGTTATGAAGGGAGTGTACATTGAGTGGAACAAATAATAAGCAGACAAACTTTTATTTGACCTAAGCAGGATTAGAATGCATTACAGTTTGACACCACAAGGACACGACGAGGAATTTTTATAGGAATTGTTTGAACTTGAGCACACAAAGGTAACTGCACAACCGTCATCAACAGAAGGATTGGTGTGCAATGACATTTGCACATGTAATTTTGAACAATACCTATAAAAAGGTGCTGTCATGTTCTTTCTGATGTCGAATTGTAATGAATTATATTCCTCCTTAGATCCAATAAATGTTTTCCTATTTAACTGTTCAACTCAACACACATGTCAAAATTGTTTTTGAGATTTTCTCTCACTCAGTGTTACTTGGAGCCACCCCATGTTCCACGAAGAATTTTCATCCTCTTGATGCCTATCAACCCTTTGATTTTGTTGCCTAAATTCGGTAACATCTTGCATGTTTTATAAGCATATACTAACAAATCCATGATAAAATCAAATGATCATACATAGATATTTTACAGTCACAGGTTAATAAAATAATGATACAGTTAAATAACCACAATAACTTCTCTGAGTTTGTCAGTCAAATTCAAACACAGATATGATCGGTCTTTTGACTATAAATTTTAGATAAGTTATTTAACCATATTTTCAGCTTGTTATATAAGCTTAATATATATATATATGATTAATTGACCTTATTAAAAATTAAACAATCAAAAGCTCGTATATATATATATATATATATATATCTCACAGTCATAAAACTATAAATTAAAAATGTATGTAATAAATGGGGGGGGGGAGAAATTCTGATTTTATGTTACAAGAATATCAGAAGTACATGTAAAATTATATCAAATTGGTTTCATTCTTTACTAATGTGTAGATATGCAGTCTTAAAAAATTAAAATAAATAAAAGCAGTTCTTGTACAATAATATATTAGAAAATATAAAAAGATTAGAATGTAATACTGGTTATGCCCGACCAGGAATAAACTTTTTGTTTGGCTATATAACAAATAATTCACACTAGATTAAACTAGATGTGATTAAACTAAACTGCACTAGATTAAAATTTCTTAATCATGCAATATAGATTATTATACATGTATAACATGGGTTTCTTTTTCATATTTATATTTATTAAACAATAACTTCCATATACTTAAAAAAATTCATATATTTTCAAAGAATAAAATTTAATATTGACCAAAATTTTAAAGTCACTTCCAAGATTCTTGCCATTTAATTGAATTTTTCATTTTCTCTCAATATACACAATCTATCTAAATTTTCTTACTGTCAGTTAAATGTTTGAAACTGCCACTGCCTAGCAAATCAAACTTTTGTGATTTTTTAAAAAAGGAAAAATAGTGTTCTGTTATTCTTGAAAAACTTAGTATATAGTTTAAAATGTAGAACACTTATAACAGACTTTTAAAAATTCTGTATGTAGTTAACTTAATTTAGATTTTTTACAATATCATTATGTAAATCAATTAATCACTGAGAAGTTTGCTACAGTATGTTGAGGTTTTAATCCTTTATTTTCCCAATAACGAATTTGTGAAACTTTCATTTTCCAAAGCATTTTTCGTGAACATTTGAAGCTACATTAGAAGATTTAAACCATCACTTAATAAATTTTAGAAGAATTTTGCTAAATAAAATTAATTAAATCCGAAAGTATAAGGATCCTGTGCAATCTTTAAAACTCAAATCAAGTTTTTATTTTTTGTATTTTATAGAATCAAGAAATATACAAATATAATGCTCTTACAATTGAAATATAGAAATATTTTTAAAGTTAAACTGCCCCCCCCCCATGCCAAAATAGCTAAAAAGATGAAAATGGAAAATAAACTATCCTTTTAGAAATATTTTTGCTTTTTGCAACCAATACTGTAAAGTAAGTATGATTATAATAATACAATTTAAAATGAATTAATGTACCAAATGAATCTTAGAACAAGTTATTTTAATGGTGATTTAAAATGCCATTGGGAACTAAAAAATTAATGAAATTATGAATAATTTATTGCAGAATAAGTTATGAATATTTAGATTTTGAGTTGATGCACAAACACTATACATATCATTATACTTGTGTTTTTTAAACATATCTTCTATATATATATATGTAATATTTTGTAACAAATTTAACACAACTCCAAAAATTGAAGACAATATCGAAATATTCACAACTTATTCTCTAAATGACTCATATAGTTGTGGCACCGTCATTGATTATCTGAAATATATGAATTTAAATTTAGTATTTAAGTGGAATATATGTTAACTTAATGGGCCTTCGCAAACAAATATGTAGAAGTTTAATAGACTATAAAAACAGTTATAAATTGCAAATCATTAAATGCAATTTTCAACATGAAAATAAAAAAGATTGATAAATTAAAATGAATCCAATAAGTTTATGAATTTTTACAATTGTGAACAAAATATCTAACAAAACTTCTACATATTAACCACTGGCAGTTAAAATGCAATAAAAATATTACTGCATGTGTATTTAGAAAAAGCATACTTAAAAGTAAAAATTGTTGATTTTAGTAATCAAAAAAATAAAGATAACTGTGAATCAGAAATAATCACAAAACAATCAATTAAAATACAAAAATATATTTATTATAATAAATAAATTACAAATTATAATACATGGCTATATTAATAAATATAAATTTCTTTTCACATTTTTTTAAAAGAAATACTTAGAAACACTTATTGCTTGGCCACGTTACAATTAATTGTGCCAATTGATTTGCTGTAGTTTGTTCCACACACAGGATTAATCAACAGTGAGTACCTTAAAGAAAAAGTTAAATGCATTAAACTTAGCTATAATATAATATTTTGATAAAATATATTCAAATAAATTTTCAATACAAAATTGACTTATAGAAAGTTTTATAAAATCATATTCCGGCTACTAGCGGAGCCGCCCGGCGTTGCCCGGGCCTGTAATAATTTTCTTAAATAAACCTGCAACTAGTACTGCAGAATCTCATAAAAAGACCCAATCTTTAACCGAATCCTCTCTGCCTACGGATAGAGTTTTGCAGAAATGCTGTGCACATAGCGCAAAAAAAAAAAAAAAAAGGCGTTGCCCGGGTTTATGATAATATTCTTAAATGAACCTGAAATTCTCTATATTTTTTCTTTACTTTGACAGCATCCAAAAGAATTTGTGGTTTACAAAAACTTGCTTTTAAATAGCACAAGTCTTACAAGTAATGAATTAATAATTAATATCTAAGGTTGTAATTGAGCGACTGTGAAGAAACTTACATATTTGAAATCATCGAAAAATTCTTCATCTGAATTTATAAAAATTAAATTTCTAAATTTAATATCTGAAAATATTCACAGGTCATCTGAAAATGCCACTACTCGGTGACGCTCTGCGTTGCGAAACACCTGCTCTCGTTCAAAAAGATTTCTCGAAAATCTGTTTCTTAGATGAATGGAAATAAAATGAGATTTTATAAATAAATTTTTACAGATTTTGAACTATTTACAGGAGTATGAAATTATTTTTTAGAATTTCTGAAAGGGGAATTTTTTCTGTATGTAGCTTTCTATTTTTTGAGTTTTTAGGCCCAGGAGAATTTAAAATACAGCCCTTTATAAAAAAAAAATCCTAGTGCATTCATCGCCCTGACAACCCTCTATTTACATTAACCCTTTTCCATTTCTTTGAGTTTTCGAAGAAATATTCTGCGGTTTGATAAAAATCTATGCTCTTATTGAATTATGAATACTTTTCCTTTCTTCTAATTTAGGGATTTTGATTAATTTCTCAACTAATTATCATAATTTTAAAATTCAGAGGGTCAGGTACATTAGGGGAAGCCTTAAACAATCTTTACAAAAAAATTGAGCCACGTACGTTCTGCAATTTTCACTTGCCATCGCAGACACACACACAGACAGAGCAATTTGTTATTTTATTAGTATAGATAAGTTATTAAAAAATAAAAAGAAAGAAAGAAAGCTGACTACAGGGTTGGTAATTTTTGACATGTTTCAGTATATGACGGGTTTAAATCGTGATGTCAAAAAGCTCTTGTGAAAGACCTCATCAAAAACTCAAATAATTCATTGATTTGAAAAAATTCACCTTGATCCAAACAGAAAATATACAATATGAGCTTTAAATTATACAATACGAGCTTTATTACATAAAAACCTCACTGCTTTACTTAAAAGACAACTAAGATAATAAAAGAGATGTTACAAGTTGAAAATACAACCCAAAAGCACAAAGAAGTTTTAAATAAAATGTGAATTTCTAACTTGTAACATATCTTTTATTATCTTAGTTGCCTTTTAAGTAAAACAGTGAGCTTTTTAAAGCTCATATTGTATATGAGTATCCTTTTTAAATAAGACCGAGTTTTTTTTAAGTTTATATTATATATTTTCTGTTCACATTAAATGTCTCACATAACAACATTACACATAATTTTAAAAATTCATTATGTAATGAACATCAATAATTAGTACATATACATAGTAAATATAGTATATTTAAATGCAGCTTTTTAAAAGAGTGTGAAATTTTTACCTATTTATTTACTTTTTTTTTTTGGGGGGGGGGGGATAAAATTGTGTTTTTCTAAAATGTACACACTAAGTTCACATGAACAGCCCATTTTTTCTTTTACTCAGCAATTTTTTTTTGGGGGGGGGAGGGGGGTAAGAAAATAAATGTAGAAAAGTGCAGATATTTTTAATGTAGGTATATATAACAAGATAATATGCATCAATTTTACTGTAGCCTAGACAATAAACATTCATTACAATTGAAACCAGATTAATGTTATTGTATTGTTGAGTTTTGTAATGCTAAACATTTATAAAACAAGAAGTAATTAAAAAAATTATTTTTAAGTGAAATCTTCATAAAATTTGTTTTTTTTTAACATATAAAAATATTTTTTCGATTTTAAAACTGAATAAAAATGGTGCAGTCTTATAAATGAAAATTCACCTAAACCCTATATTGAAAATCTGCATAATAGAAGAAATTAAATCATGAAACAATACCTATGTCCCAACCATCAAGGACAAGGGTTGACTGATGTACAAATTGATTTAGTTCACATTTAGCTTTAGAGAGAATTTATGGTTGCTTATCAGTACTAATTATGTATGAAATTAGAGTCCCCTTTCAAATTTTCTTACTTTAGTGCCATAAGAAGGAATCCCAATGGTGAAATGGTATCAGTAGATGCAATAGCTTTTTGGCTGAGCCTGCTTTAAAGCTCGCTCATCTAGTAATGGTTTTACTATCACCATCATAGCATGCATGGTCACAGTGAAGTCAGTGTGATTCACTTTGGTCACATCACACATGTGACCAAAATGCAACCACTCAGTGACGTCACATTGTGACTGAGATGTGACTTTCTTAAAAAATTTTAGAAAATCGTCACAATGTTAATGTCAAAGTAGTCACAAATGACACACTTCTCACAAATTGGTCACATTGTGACGTCGCAAAAAGCTCTAAAACGGCCGTAACAACTTCACATTTTAGTTACTGAGACTTCACATTGACAATCGATGGTCACAAATTCACAATGTGACTTCACAACGACGTTGCAGTGACGTCACCATGTCTTAAGAGCCCACAATAGTCACAGAAAAATTACTCAAAAAGACCCGGATGACCATCTAAAGTCTATGGGAGCGTTCTTTTCGAATATCTCGCTCAAATTTTAATATTTTTGCATGATTTTTTTGCACAAGATAGCTGAGGGCAATCCACAACCGGGCTAGTTTTTACTTTTTCAATTTTTGTTTCAGATTTTCTTTAAAAAATTACTTTACGAAACCGGTTTAAACCGGTTCTGAAACTGAAACTATCGTAATATAAAAAATATATAACCAAAATCGAAAAAGTAAAAACTAGCCCGGTTGTGGATTGCCCTCAGCTATCTTGTGCAAAAAAATCATGCAAAAATATTAAAATTTGAGCGAGATATTAGAAAAGAACGCTCCCATAGACTTTACATGGTCATCCAGGTCTTTTTGAGTAATTTTTCTGTGACTATTGTGGGCTCTTAAGGGCAAGTCCTGCTAGCATCAATTAGACACAGACCTTTTTCTATTGCTTCATACACTCAGACTCAGAAATCATTAAGCTGTAAATAAATGTGCAGAAAAGATTATGTGACACAGCATGTTGAAGGATAAAATTGATCTGAACTATTTAATTACACAAAAGGATTTTCATCTGATTAAAAAATTAAAGTATTATTATTATTATTATTTTTTTTTTTTTTTTTGCAATTGATATATTTTTTAATTATTAAATTACTATAATTTTAAATAAAATATTACATAAAATCATTGGCTTACATACTGTTGTTAACATTTTTTTTAGTGTGTTAGTTTTTTATGCTTGTCATGTCAAAAAACAGTTTTTGATGTCAAAAGCCCAACCTGGCAGACTAACAAAAACCACAACCCTTACCTCAATGCATTCCATTGTACAGTACATTCTTGCGAAAAAGAGCTGCATGGAATCAAGTGGGGATAAAATATGGAGGTTTTTAGATTAAATTAATATAAAATACTTTTTATTTTTTGAATTGCATTACCTAAAACATATGTTAGAATTATCAAATTTTACAATGAATAATAAAATTATTGTTACTTATTATTATGCTAGTGTTGACTCTCAGTTATTTTAATAGGGGCAACACCCGGCAATCCTTTTTATTTCTTATATGCACACGGAGGTTCTTTTAAACTCTTCTGATGCTTCCAGTGGCCCTTTAAACACTTTGTATGCATCCCTTGTGGCAATTCAATTGATCCTGGGGAAATATATTGCAAATTGTAGGGATTCTAAACAAATCACTTCAAAATATTTTTCGTGAACAATGTACAAGTGTGTCCTTTTTTAAGAATAATACAGTAAAATCCCGATCTATCGTTCCCGCATCCATCGTTTTCCTGCATTGATCGTTTTATTTTTACGGTCCCTGCACAAATTATATTTAAATAATGTTAACGAAACCCGCATTCATTGTTCTTTAAAAAGTCGTTTTCCCGCATTCATCGTTGTAAAATTTTTTTCCTCACCGAAATGAAATTGAAAGTCATGCGAATTCCTATGAAACACAAACTGGAATTACTTTTTTTTTTATCCTAAAATAAGTCATTTGAGTTGTTTGTGTTGATAATGGCGACAATAATGCGGATGAAGAGTGGTTGTATATAGCAGAGGATGCGATTATGTTTCCACTGATCAAGATTTTGCGACATGTGGTGTCCTAAACTTAGGAGAAATGTTTGATAATGCAAAAAATCAAAATAATTGCGAAGAAGCTGAGGATAATGCTCATGCCGATGAAGCTGAACCATCATAGTTCTAACTCTGTCTGATGCAATTACGACTTTTGAAACGGTAAGAACTTTTATATACGCATATGAAATTACAGAAAATGACCAGAAAAGAGTTGTATATCTTGAAAATTTATTTTTTGACTTAAAAAAATGAACAGAAATCCAAAAATATATATTGATTTTTTAAAATAAATATCAATTTTCTGTAACTTCGATTGATTTATTTTACAGTTTAGTAAGCAACAAATTAATATTTATGAGTACACTGTATACATTGCATGCATTAGTAAGGCATAAATATTGTGTTTTTTCCTATTTTGATGCTAACCTGTATTCATCGTTTTCCCGCATTCATCGTTTTTTTCTCCGCACCCCTTGATAAACGACGGATCGGGGTTCTACTGTATTCCTTTTTTGAAAAATTTCTGCCCAGCAGCCCTTTTTTTCTAAAGTCAAAACTATATGCTTTATAGCTATTTTAAAATTTTGAATGAGAAAAACCTTAGATTTAAAGTAAATAAGAACTTATTTATCGATTATACAGCATAAAACAAAGAACTAGCTTTATGGAATTTTTAATACAAGTTAACTTAATAATTTATATTTTAGAAAAAACATAACTAGGATAAAATAGTTAAAATGTTAGACAACAAATCATATATTTATTGGGATCTTAATGAGATAATAAATATATATATATAACTCACAAAGAAAAAAAAAAAAAAAGAGTTTTTATTTTATGTTTCTTTAGAAAACCAGGGTTGTTATGATTTTGCCCAGCCCAAAAAACCCGGGTGGGTTTTTTCTGAAAAAACCCACTTGAAAAAACCCAGGAAAAAACCCAAGTGGGTTTTTTCAAAATTTCAACTGTAAATTACACATATAATGTATTTATATTACACATATAATATATTGTAATATATTTCTTAATATCAGTACACCACTCATAAAGTTTATAACCATCACCCCCCACCCCAAAGAAAAGAAATATCCTAATTATACCATTACAATTTTATAAGAAATAATTGTTAGTTAATCTCTGTAGCATGTGTAAGTAACACAAACAAATTTTTTCCCATTAAAAAAATACATTGGTGTGTAATCCGTTCTATGTTGTACAATAGAAACTCATAACAAAATACCATATATGCTTAGAATCCTAATTTAATTATGTAGACATGTAGAATCACTTGGCTTATTCTATTATTTAGTAATAATAAAAAATACTTTATAAATTATTACTAACCAATTTATCTAAAAACAAAGCATAATTTTGATTACTGTCATTGATTTATATATATTTGTAATTAATTAGCTACTTTAAATTTAGTAATAAGTACTTTTTTTTTTCAAGCATTCTGAACCACCTCCCATAACCCCTCAAAACCTGAAAAAACCCGGAAAACCCTGAAAAAACCCCAAAAACCCTGAAAAAACCCCAAAAACCCTGAAAAAACCCGGGTATTTAACAACCCTGTAGAAAACCCTCATGGTATAGAGTAAAATATGCATTTTAAAATTTCAATATCAGTAATAATTATCAATATTATGGTTGAAATTGTTTTTAAAATTTGAGAGCAATTTCTGTTGACATGTTCAATGCAATTCTTTAGTAGATTAAAATAATAATATTTTTTGCAATTATTTTACCTCACATGGCCTTACATTTTATCTCTTCACTGTTTTATACTACATTTCAGAATAATATGGATAACTGCAATAGCCAAAGATTTTTATTTCCATTGCTCCCTGTTATGAAAGACCTATGTGTTGTACCTATGTGATCATCATGCTCTATATTAAGTTTTGTCAGCATATCAATGTTGAAGCCATTCCAATCATATGTAAATCTGTTTAAGAATAGTTATTGGTCCACACTTTTTGCTAATAGATGTCAATGAGTGCCTGCTTTCAACATAATTGATTTCAAAATCAAAGTACTTGGGAATAGAAACAGTAATTAGATAAATTTTGATTAAAATGTTGAGAAATTATCAGGATTTTGCACGGTTTAAACCAATTGGTTTTAACTATGATTTAAACCTCGTTTTAAAACAATTATCTTTTTTTCTCAAAAATAAATAAATAAATAAATAATATATATATATATATATATATATATTTTAAGAAGAAATTTAATGACATTTTCTTTATAATTTATGTGTTTCAGATCATTGGATATAAGTAATTCCTACTTTTAACACTTTATTTCAGCAATAAGCCTTGTATATAGAGTGTCTAGGTCATTTTTTTATGCATAAGATGAAAATCTGTATGCATTGGTGAACATATCTATTGCTGAAAAGGAAAAGCTTAAAACATATGAATTGATCAAAGAAAAAATAGATTAAAATATTTTAATTTTTAAAAAATGCAGATTATTTAAAGCAATTAATAACATAACACAGCCATCTTTGAGATTTTGCTCAAGCTGTACAATTTTTTTTTTTTTTTTTTTCTTGATTGGAGAGATTATCTTGAAGAATTAAAATCAAAATATGAAGTCGAATAAGAGAGTATTTAAAGACTGGTTGCTAGTTATAGCATTTTAATAATATTTTTCCCCCTTCTCTTATCAGCTGAATCTAATGACTAAAAATGTTGATTTCAAATTATCACTCAAAAGAAAAAAAATTCTCCAACAAATATTTGAAATTTATTATTTGAATAACTGTGGAAAAGAATATTTATCAAACTACATCCAAATGTTTATTATTTAATATAAAAAAGATAGTTCATAAAGATTTTCAGACTATCAATGTTTCATTGTGTAGTTTATTATTTAAAAATAATACTGTTTGCAAATACTGTTCAAATTAAAATATGATTTTTTTTCAGATTTCTACATCAATTCACCGTAATTACTTAATTAAAATTATTTTAAAATGTAGTTACATTACTTATAAACAAATAATGTCTGTTTTTATCAATAAATATGCATGCATATGCAATAAGAAAGGATATTAAAAAAAAAAAAAAAAAAAAAAAAAAAACCTGGTTTAAACCAAAAAATCCTGTTTTTTTTTTTTTTTTTTTTTTTTTTTTTTTTTTTTTTTTTTTTTTTGGGGGGGGGGGGGGAGGTTTGAATAAAACATAGTTTTTTTCAACCCTGGAAATTTTCAATCCTTATTTTTAATGTAAGTTAGAGAATTTTATTATCATATAGGGATTTTTATTTTAACCTTTTATAATGTGAGATAATTTTTATTCCATTTAAATTTAATCAAAATTTATACCAGAATTTTCAACAAATTGTAGTACTTTTATAACATCAGTGAACAAAGCAGTAAAATTACTTTTTCTTATTATCATAAAATATTACTTGAAAATTCTGATGTGAATTCAACATTGTGAAGCACAATTTCCTAAATCTTCAAGAGTTAAAGAACTTTTGGAATAGCCATCCAGTAGAACTCCATTTTATTTTGGATTCACCACATTTATATTTTTAATAATAATAATAAAATCGAAGTCTTTTCTATTTACACTCATGCACATTTGTATACATAAGACAGAAAAAAAATGCTGTTGCCAGTAAAATACATCTTTTTTTTAATCATAGGTACACAACAAATTATGAATAAATTTACTTTATAAACTTAGATGGTTTATTTATAACAGATAAAAGAAAGAAATCATCTTAGCTTGTTAACAAAAAACATATTTTAAATTATAGAAATGCTTTGAAACAAAATGAATATGAGTTAATAAACAAATGATTGATTATATGATTATCATATCTAGTAACTACTTTAAAGTTTGTACATAAAGTAACAAAAAATAACTTTTTTATTATTTTTTTTAATATAATGCAATATTTGATCCTCCCCCTCCCCCAAATTGCATTTGTTTACATTCTTTCACTCTGATTTAAAAAATACATTAGAAAGGGCTTATATTTACACTAAAATCTTTCTTATACTAGTAGAAAGTAAACTGTTTTACTAATAACTTACAAATTACGCATCTAAATGTTTCTTAATAAATTTAGATATTTATAATAATCATATAGATAAGCATAAATAGCATTAAAATAATTTAACATAATTTAGTTTAAGTTTTCTATTAGTACTTTAATTTTAAAATTGAATACTTGAATTTTTTTTAAAAAAAGCTTTAAATGCATGGATTTATGCCTTCTTTCTCTCCTCTACTCCTAAAATGTACAGCATGTTTATGGCCATACACAATTTTCTTTACGAAATATCTTGATCTAAATTCTAAATAAAACAACTTCTTCAAACTATTGATTTAAATCAAATAAAAATAAACTCATTAAAGTCATGCTAATAAAAATTCAAATTAGCAAATCATGTTAAAATTACAATGTGGCAAAATTTCAAATATGTAAAAATGAGAATTCTTAAAGCATACATACCAGATTTCTTGTTAAGAAGACACCAGAATGGCAGGAATCAGAAAGACATGGGGCATCAAAAATCTTCAATTAAACCCTATAAGGAAATAGATAAACATTTAAAAGCAAATACAGAACAGCCTGATAAGGGGTTGGTGCATATAATATAATGTTATCATTTTAGAGGAAAGGGAAGAGCACCCCAGATAATCTGGCACATGATATCTCTAGAGAGAAAGGGGATTTGTCTTTTTTACTTTTTATGTCATTATCATGTTTGAACCAAACCAAAAAATGGCAAAAATTAAAATAATTTTAGATACTGATTAGGGATGTACTGAATATTCGGTATCTATTCGGTATTCAGCCATGTTACAGAATATTCGGTTAAGACGAATAACAAACTATTCGGTTAAGCCAAATATGGAACTATTTGGCCAAATCCAATACTTAAAACATTTTAAAACACATTTTTTTAAACTTTTCACAATTTCTATTTTTAACTGTCAATTTATAAATTAATTTAAAATAATTAGAAAGAAAATCATATTTAAATAAAACAGAATGTTTTTATATTATTTATTTGTTGTTTGTAAAGTATAACTTAATTAACTATGAGAAAGATTAAAATAGTGATTTATTAGGATTCTCCTTAGGAATAAGTAATGTGCAAATGAAAATTCTCAAGTTTTGTTTAAGTAAATAATCTGTTACTTGCTTTTCCCAAATAAAAGTCCTTAAACAAGAAAGAAAAACTTTTGAGAATAGTAATAGCTATGAAGGCAATTTTTGTTCATGAAACCATAACCATAATCAACTTATTGAGTCATATAAATACATTGTATTTCATCTCACTCTAGGTCAAACTTGTGTTTTCATGTGTTGCATTAACTATAAATAAGATGCCATAGCTATATTTTCAACTCACATGCTTTGATTTTTGTAAAATATGATATGATGAGAAGGGTAGAAACTGACATCATTCATAAGAAAATAAATATGAGCTAGACATTCTTTTATTCAGAATTAAGTTGAAAGTAGTATTTGTACTTTATATTGAAAAAAAAAATCTACCTTAAGTTTTAGAAAAAGGACAATTAAAAGACTGTAGAGTTTTCTTCAACCATTTTTTTTCATTATTTCTCTGATTTTAAAATGTTTGTTTGTTGAATTCATAGAAGAAAACATGAAATTTAAAATTTTATTAATTAAAGTATCATACTTGTACTTCTTAAATAACTCAAGATAGATTTTTTTTCAATACTAAATATTCTTATTAAAAAACTTTTGTATATCAAATGTAAGTTTCTTTTATTAAATATTATGTAAAATTATTTTAAAAAGTAACATTTTAATATCTTTAAACTTTGGGATATAAAAAGTATTTGGAAAGCCAAATATTCGGTATTTGGCCGAATAATACTATTCAGCTGGCCGAGTATTCAGTATTCGGTTCACCTGTCGGCCGAATATTTGGCATTCGGCGCATCCCTAATACTGATAATTATATGATTAAGGAAGTTAACATGATATCAGGGGTCGTTAGGGAAGCAGTAAAGGGAGGAAGGAGTCCAGTGTCTGCTTATTTTTCCAGACAAGTGAAGGGGGGGGGGGGCGACACAAGACTTCTAATATAAGCATCAGACATCAAAGAAACTATATTTTAATAAAAATCAAAAGATCATTATTTGAATTGCAGATGTTGAATAACTTGAGAAAAACGATATGAGGTAAACAAGAACTGAAAATGAACATTCTAGCTGGTCACTATATTGAAAACATAATAATGGACAATGCAGAAATATTGATTCAAAGATTAAGACACCACAGTAGAAATGCGAATGCCAAACATATAATATAAGGCTACAAATAATAATGTATCAAAAACTATGGTATTTTTTTTACTAGGGGGAGAGAGGGAATGGTTTATACAATATTCTTATATTATACTATCTCAACTGATGGAGGTAAGATTTTAATCTTGTTTGGCAGTAGGCAGTGCTTATCTCAAATATTGACAACAAAACTTTTACACCATTAAATATTCTTTTAGCTGTTCTCTTATTAATAATAAAAAAAAAAAAAGATATATATTTTTTAATTCTATTCAAAAAGATTAAAGTTTATATTTATAAATTTATTTTGAGCGATATTCTTATCTTTTGCACAAACACTTTTTTTTTGGGGGGGGGGGGGGGGGTATTTGTTTCCTAAGAAAATAACTGATTTCTAAACTATATATACATTAGATATAAAAAAATATAAACCTTAATTAAAAAGTTCAATTTAAAAATTATTTCAATCGTATAAAGGTCTTGTAAAATGTAGATAGTGTTCATTCTAGGCCATTTTTGAAGGGTGCAGCACCCTGCCCTTTTTAAAAGTAGTAAAATGCACCACTGGTTTTACCCAGAGATTTTTAATAACTATTTTTTTTATTCCCTGGTATTTCTTAATTCGTGTGCCCACAAATGATTTTCTCAAATGATTTTATTTTTTCAATTCTTTATGGAAAATAACACGAAACTGTTAAATTGTGTTTTAATTTAATTGTTTTTTAATTTTTATATCATAAAATCATTCGAAAATAATGTTACTTGATTTATCATATTTAAAAATTATGTATTTTGCTACTTTCTTTTATCCCCTTCCAAAGGCAATAATTTTTTTCTTGCAAAAGTGCCCTTTTCTGCTACAGTTGTGCCCTTTTTAGTGAATAGCACCATGCCATTTTTATTTTTAGAGTGAACACTAATAAAATGGTAAAAAATGTATAAACATTTAATCCCTTTATCAAGTAAACCTAAAAATAATGACAGATTTTGTACAAACACAAAATTTTGGTGCATTGTCTTTTTCCTGTATCAAAATAAACATTTTTAAAGAAAAAAGTGGTCAACAAATACCAATTGAGTAGAATCATTTTATTATTGTTATTATTATTGTTTTCAGATAATAGTTTTTTCAATATACAAAATCTTTGAAAATTACATAAAAAAAGAAACCTTTTGAATTTAGAATAGAAGACTGCAAATGTGCAGTCTGTATTCCAATATTCCAAACCACACATAATAAAAACTAAAGGTAATATTGATGCATTATTCGCAACAACTAAATTTATATACAGATGTTATGCAATTTAACCCTAGAATAATTTTAACTAAATTGTACCTAAGCGCAGGGCCTGACTAAGGCAGGGGCATGCAGGGCAATTGCCCCAGGCCCCCCGGCTTAAGGGGGCCCCCCAAGGACAGATAAGTTTTTCGTTAAAGGAGTGTCAAGGGTCATTCCATGTCAAATCAACCAATGGTCTGAACCTTGACATCTCAGAAATTAAAAATTTTTGGTGCAGTGATAGTACCAGTCAAGTGTATTAGAAAAATCAAAATTTTTTATTTTTTGGATTTTTATTTTTTGAGTTATGGATTTTCAAAAATTGAAAAATTGCTGAAAATTGACTCCACTTTGACACCTTTAAACAGCTGTAGACAAAAAACTATTTGACTTAGAAAGCTCAAATTGGTGTCATTCTCTTCTGCTTTTAATGATCTTTAAAATGATATGTAACATGATTAATTTATTTAAAATTTTAATTTTTTATAAAAAAATTAAAAATTTAAATTTAAAAATTTTAAAAACACCCCTTTTAATTTTTTTGAAAAAAAAATATATTTTAAAGACATTAATTGACTACGTGTATGCCAACTTTCATAATGGGATGACCATGGGTTCCTATGCAAATTAATATTTTTGTATCATCATGTATGCTAAATTTGCTATATTTGATTATTTCCCATGTTAAAAAAGTAACTGTTAAGTTCATTAAAGTTTGAATATTACTATTAATCCATAAAGTAGTTTTTGTAATACAAATAAACATGAATATTAAATATAATTAAATATAATATCAGGTAATAACAATTTGGTAAAAACTTGTTTATTTAATAATAATAAAGTAGGATACCATTAAACAATAAACCATTACTGTAAAAATAAAGATATGCAAAAGAAAAATAACTTACAGATTCTGTATAAAATTATCTCTCCATAATCAACTTCAAGCTATCCTAAATCAAAATCAGGTACTAGTCTCAGTTCACGACATATTACATGAATGCTGTATTACCGATCTTCCATGAAATTTAAAATTTCAAGTGTAGTCATTGAGGGGGGGGGGGGGAGAAATTAATACCTGGATCCAATAATTCATGAATCTTGATTGCACATATGACTTCACTAATATTAAATATTCATTTCCACAATTAATATTTCATATTTTATGTTGTTAAAAATTAGAATTTGTTTATAATTAAAAATTAAATATATAAATATACAAAAAATATAAAGGACTTTTAAGATAGGAACTTTTCCAAAGAACGTGAAGACAATTTCATTTCTTCGTTACTGAGAGTATAAACTCTCCCAGTTGCAGTAACAGGCTGAACTTTTTGCAGAAAGGTATCCCCTGATATGTCTAGTATATCATTTGGTTGTGGATAAAAAAATGAAGCTGCTGGTTCCTTTGGATGTAGAAAGCTTATTTTATATTCATTTGTCATATTATTTTTTGCAAGAATGCATGCAAGCCACCAACAATCATCATAAACTACAGTGACAAATCCAGATTCAATTTTTGTTAAATCAGTTGGTGTAATGTAATCTAGTGCTGTCACATATTCAGTAAATTGGCGCTCACTGTAGTAATACTGCTTCACAAGAAGTTGGTTTTCAGAAATCGGACAAAAAGAATGAAGTTTTTGAGTACCCACAATGGTTTTTGATTCACGGAATCGAGGCATCAATATTTTTTTAACTTCTTCATAATCAGCAATGGTGCAATACTCAAAGTCTATACCTGGAATGTGTTCAACAGCAAAATCATACAATTCTTTTGGCGTCAAAATTTGGTTTGCATATGGCCTTTGTAAGCTTGCTTTAGAAGCAAGCCTTTTAACAGTACCACCAAGTCCATCACAAGCACTTTTTCCATGTGAAGTGGCAAAGAATTGCCACTCTGCCTCAGTTCCAAAATCTGTTTTGTGGAGACATAAATTGTGGAATTTTTTTCTATTTTTATACTGAGCTGAGCTGCCATCAGAAAAGTAAATGATTTTTTCAAGATTGAAAGGTAATGTTTCTTTTAAGATTGAAATTAATTTTCTTTGGAAAACATAAAAGGCAACTGTATTGTGCTCCAAGCAATCTGATATGAAAACATATTTTAAATGCTCAAGTTTTCCATCACATTTGTAATAGATGATAAAAGGGTGCAGAGTGGCTTGGGTACTTGTCCAGTGGTATGACTGAACTTCATCCTGTAACATAAACGAATAGTTTTCTGAAAAATCACAATTAATAACTATTTGGCCTTCACTTAAATTTTCTTTAGAATTTTTATAGTACTCTTTCTGTTGATTTGATATAAAGGAGTGGGTTTTGAGTTTTAAGAGTTTCTATGAAATCTTCAATAAAATCTTCACTGCTTTTAATCATTGTTTCCATCGTACATCTATCAACTGTAACCCATTGCTTGTAAGTGATTTCATCAATCAACTCATCTTCGAATTTTTTCGTTAGAGCTTCTTTCAATTGCATGACACCGGGACTGGGACACTCATTGCATTCATTCATGTAGCAATTTGGGGTAGGTGGATTGCACATAATTTTGACTAGACACCCATGATATGATTGTAATGGTGCATCATCCCCGTCCAGCACAGCATTTTGAAGTCCTGCACCATTTATC
This sequence comes from Maratus speculifer, assembly GCA_964019185.1. Lineage (NCBI taxonomy): Eukaryota > Metazoa > Arthropoda > Arachnida > Araneae > Salticidae > Maratus > Maratus speculifer. The sequence goes on along the minus strand of OZ025296.1, from coordinate 72,089,112 downwards.
ATTAGTTTGATATTTTGATGAAGAGTGCAGACACATACTACGTGGGTTCCACTTCTGCCAGCTAAGATGCAATTCTTTGGTCTTAGCTCACAAAACTTGGAAAATCCAATACGGCAAGAAGAATATTTTTCCTTGAATAATTGGTAAATTTCACTTAGATTTCCCATAAGTAAACGTTTTTGTACTTGAATTTTTAAAGTCTTGTCCCTAACGGTAACAAAGTCTTTCTTTCCTGGCATCATTCGGCTAACGTCATCTTCATTGTAGAAATTTATAACCAATTGAGCAGTATTCTCATTTAAAGTTTTCCCTGGCTTTGGATTTGGGGTTGATAGAATACCTTTTTCACTCACTAATTTTTTTACTGAGCGGGCCATGTAGTTGCTGACTTTGAACTCATCTTCAATTTTTTTGCAGCTCCAACTAGAAGGCAAGACAGATAAGATTGTTAACTTTTCACTACGTTTTGAAGCCTGGGAAAATTTATCCTTTAACTGCTGCAACATTTCAGATTCTACTTTATTTTCCTCTTTTATTACTTCACATTCAGTATCTTTAGAAGGTATTAATTGCTTTTCAAGACTTGTTTTTATTTTTTCCAATTTTTTTTTTTTTTGTATAAGTTTCTACTTGAATTTTTTTTTTCTTTAAAGGTGACTCACCAATAAGTTCTAGCGATTTGTTTAAGTAATTTATTGATGTTTCTGAATCAATGAACGTATCATCTTTGCTAGTGCTTGGAAATACATCCTGATCTGTCTGATCAAATTGTTTCTTATACTCACTAGAAAGTTTCTTTCTACATCTATCACATATTTTCATGCCCGTTTTTATGTCTAAATTTAACAAGCACATCCATTCTGTTACATTCCTTGTATTTTTACATGATTTAGGATGTTTCTCTTCATTGAAAGGATTACAACATTTGACAGAAAACACAGGCCAATTTTTAATGTTTTGATTATCTGCCATTTTTTACTACTTAAAAGTATGACTTAGAACTAGAAACAATTTATAAATGTATTTGTGGAAGATTTTCTACCATTGTAAAACTTGCATAAAATTGATATATCCACAAAACTTTCAAGTTAATAAGGTCTTAATATTAAAAATATATGTACACAGATTATCCATAATAAACTAAAAAAACATATCCATACAACACGTTATTTAAAAATAACTAATTTCAAATAATTCACTTTGAGAGAATTGTGAACTGATCACATTGAGAAACAGAATGAAGTCTGCAGCCAAAAATCAAGTGATAACAAGTATAAATGGCTATTCATGTTGAGAGTTGTTCTTTTCATGTTAAAACGTGCTATTCTGTTGAGACTTGTTTTTTCATGTTAAAACTTGTTATTCTGTTGAGACTTGTTCTTTTCATGTTAAAACTTGTTATTCTGTTGAGACTTGTTCTAAAGTATTACCTGATATATTTAATAGATTTAATATTCATATTTTTTTGTATTACAAGAACTACTTAATAATTAATAGTAATATTCAAACCTTAATCAATGAATTTACAGTTACTTTTTTAACATGGGAAAACAAGTATAGCAAATTTAGCATACATGATGATACAAAAATATTAATTTGCATAGGAACCCATGGTCATCCCATTATGAAAGTTGGCATACACATAGTCAATTAATGTCTTTAAAACATATATTTTTTTCAAAAAAATTAAAAAGGGTGTTTTTAAAATTTTTAAATTTAAATTTTAAATTTTTTTATAAAAAATTAAAATTTTAAATAAATTAATCATGTTACATATCATTTTAAAGATCATTAAAAGCAGAAGAGAATGACACCAATTTGAGCTTTCTAAGTCAAATAGTTTTTTGTCTACAGCTGTTTAAAGGTGTCAAAGTGGAGTCAATTTTTAGCAATTTTTCAATTTTTGAAAGTCAATAACTCAAAAAATAAAAATCCAAAAAATAAAAAATTTTGATTTTTCTTATCCTCTTGATAAGTACAACAAATAAAAAAAAAACTAGGAAAATCTGAATCCTGAAGGTTCAAAAGTGTTATTTTTTTGGTTGATTTGATATGGAATGACCCTCAAATGATAAAAAGTGGTCAAAAGTGACCAAAATTCTTTTTTTTTTCAATTTTAACGGTCTTTCTTCTCCTACCCTCTCTGTTTCCATACCCAATGCCTCCTTAAAACCTCACATTTATCCTCATATCCCTACAATCGAAAAAAACCTGCATTCTTTAATTTTTTTTTTAAGTTGTCTTTCTTCTGCTTTTATGTATATAAATGTGAATACTACTTGGTACGAAATTTATGTACACATACAATAGTTAGGAATTTCAGTTTTATTCACTTGAATGTAATTTACAAAAAATTTTATGATAGAAGGGGGCCCCCCTAAAAGTGTTTGCCCCAGGGCCCCCCACTGTCTAAGTCTGGCCCTGCCTAAGCGATTAAAAAACAGGCATCACTGTTGGTTACATTTAGCAAGCTAAACTGGTTTGATTAAAATTACACTCTCCTACATTTGATATTTTGTCAAAGTGTTTCAATCAAAATTTCTTTGATTGAGCTTGTTCTGAATTTCAAGATCAGTAATTTTAAACATAAATAGGCCATGGTTTTCATTTCTGTACGCAGTAAATCTCACCTTGACACCTAAGCACCATACTTGTAATATAATAAGTATTAATTCTATTATTTCAGTGGTGAAATAATACCTTTTGATTTATGTTTATTTTGATTGTAATTTTTAAAATTTTAAATATAAAAGATATAGTTTTATTGCACTTTAAAAAGATTTAAGATTCTTTAAATTTTAAAATTACAAAAAATGAGGGATTGTAAACATCACAATATTAATAAAACAAAATAATAATATTTCAGTATTTTTAAAATAGCCAACTTACTACTATGATAAATTAGTGTTCAGTCTAGAAAGAAAAAGGGCAAGGTGCTATTCATTAAAAAGGGCACTATCGCAAATGAAAATAGATTATGATGCAATTTCCTTGTCTATTTAATGAAACTTTCTTCCTGAAAATTGTTATTAAGTATGCAAGTGACTGTTTGTTTGGTTAAAAAAAAATTACTTTCAACCAGACATAAGCAAGTTTAATTTTACTAAAAAAAAAAAAAAAAAAAAAAAAAAAAAAGTTTTTAAACAAATTTTCGTATTTTAGTGCAAAATTACACTGAAAAATTTCATTACGGTTACATTTGTTAAAATTTATAAACATTTAATTATTTATTTGGAATATTACGCTTCAAAACAAACTGGCTTTTAATGTATTAGACCAGTGTAGTAAGTGTTAATAAATAATAATAATAATTATTATTTTTCAATAATAACAATCAAAAGCGAAAGGATAAAAATCTCAAAAATCTTTAAAAGATTCCTGTCATATGATGAAATATCTTTTTTATATAACATAAAAAACATGGGAAAGAAATTATTTAAATGTATTCAGAATCAACTCTGAATAGATCGCGCCGGTAGAATGTAAACACACATCTCGATTATTCGAATTTATTTTTAAGTTTTTAAAATTTTGCATGTGAATTCACCAACATGAAATTAAATATGATAAGACTTAAAATAACCAGCAAACAAACTTACTTGAATGATGAAATGAAATTCCTGTTTCTTTTTTCCCAACAAGATTGATCGAGGTAGGTAGAATTTCCCGCTCGCTCCGCCATCGTAAACAAAACCGCACAAACAACTTTTCAGAGTTGCCAGATTCTTGAACTGAATGAGAAACGTTTTGATTGGTTAGAAGAGAAGTAACGTTACGTAAAATAGCATTCGTTTGAGCGTATTTAGGTATAACAGCAAAACGAAGATTTTTTTACAATTGGTCGGACGAAATCTTTGTAAAATAATCGTGTTTCACCAATTTTCTAGAAAAATGGTAAAGTGAATGTCAAATATATAGTCAACGCGTCATTATTTTACAAAAATTTTTAACAGTGTAGTTTTATAAAAGATGTGTATTTTCGTAAAAAAAATAAATTGATAAATTAAAAAGTAAAGTATGGCAGAGATGTGTGTGATATGACGAGCGACTAAATGATCGATCGCGGCGCGATGCTCATTGGTTAGAACATAACTGGAGTCCTTTTGGCGAAATATCTCAACTTATCCTATAATTGGCGATAAAGCGTCGCGTTGGCGACGTACATTACCCTTAAATACTTTTTTAAATACGTTCGTTTATCGCTTGTTTAAAATCGAACACGTAACCAAGATAAGTTTTTTAAGTAATCAGTTGTAAAATAATAATAATAATATTTCTGCAACAAAATTTAATAAAATTAAAACTTATAAAATTTTATTAAAAACATATAAATAAATAAAAACATAGTTATGTGTGTTTTTTAATCCGAGTTGTTAGTATTAAACGACATTCAGGAGTGGGGGGGGGATGGGTTTTTCAAATATTTATGCAATAAAAGTTATAAAATGTTATTAAAAATATATAAATAAATAAAAACATAGTTATGTGTGTTCTTTAATCTGAGTTGTTAGTATTATGCTGAATTCGGGGGGGGGGGGGGGACAGTTTTTTAAAAAAATAGTTGTGCAATAAAACTTATAAAATTTTATTAAAGACATATAAATAAATAAAAACACAGTTATGTGTGTTTTTTGATCCGAGTTGTTAGTATTATGCTGCATTCAGGAAAGGGGGGGGGTGTTGAATCTAAGGGAGAGGTCATGGGTTTTTTAAATATTTATACAATAAAACTTATAAAATTTTATTAAAAATATATAAATAAATAAATACATAGTTAATGTGTGTTCTTAATCCGAGTTGTTAGTATTATGCTGAATTAGAGGTGGGAAGATTTTTTTTAAATATTTGTGCAATAAAACTTATAAAATTTTGTTAAAAATATATAAATTAAAAAAAACATAGTTATGTGTGTTCTTTAATCCAAGTTGTTAGCAATGTGCTGAATTCGGGGGGGGGGGGAGACAGTTTTTTTAAAAAAAATAGTTGTGCAATAAAACATATAAAATTTTATTAAAAACATATAAATAAATAAAAACAGTTATGTGTGTTTTTTTAATCCGAGTTGTTAGTATTATGCTGCATTCAGGAAGGGGGGGGGGGATGGTAATGTTGAATCTAAGTGGGAGGTGATGGGTTTTTAAAATATTTATACAATAAAACTTGTAAAATTTTATTAAAAATATGTAAGAAAATAAAAACAGTAATGTGTTTTCTTTAATGATAGTTGTTAGCATTATGCTGAATTAAGGAGGGGGGGAGCAGGTTTTTTTAAAATATTTGTACAATAAAACTTATAAAATTTTGTTAAAAACATATAAATAAAAAAAAACTTAGTTTTGTGTGTTCTTTAATCCGGGTTGTTAGTATTATGCTGAATTCGGGGGTGGGAGCAGGTTTGTTTTGAAAAATAGTTGTGCAATAAAACTTATAAAATTTTATTAATAATAAAGAATACTGCCCAGTTAAACTGATGGCATTGAGCTCACAGGCTACAAATACTAATTGTACATTAAAGCCTTATATTTTCAAGGGTTAATTCCGTTCGAAAAAAAAATTAAGAAGGGGAAACAGCTCTCCCCTTTCTTCTTTTTTTATACTTAATCATTGAACCTCCTATACTATCAAAGACATGCTTTATCATATAAAAAATCTATATCCAAAATTCAGAGCAAATTAGATAATTCTTAATAAAAACCCATTTAGCATTTATATAATTTAAAAGGAGTTATCCCCTTCTTTTATACTTAACCATTAAACTTCCAAAACGATTCAGAGATTTGAACGAAATCTGAAAATTCTGCTTGAAAAACCTATTTATATAAATTAAGAGGGGGGGGAGGCATTAGAACCCCTGTTGCCCCTATTTATACTTATTCAATGAACACCTAATAGCAGTCACGGAATCGCCTCATCAGAATGATCCTAATCTAAATTTTGAACGAAAACTTAATTCTGCATGAAAATCCCATTTATATCAACTAACGGGGGGGGGGGCATTAGAACCCCTGTTCCCCCTATTTATACTTATTCAATGAACACCTAATAACAGCCACGGAATCGCCTCATCAGAATGATCCTAATCTAAATTTTGAACGAAAACTTAATTCTGCATGAAAATCCCATTTATATCAACTAACGGGGGGGGGGGGGGGGGGCATTAGAACCCCTGTTCCCCCTATTTATACTTATTCAATGAACACCTAATAACAGTCACGGAATCGCCTCATCAGAATGATCCTAATCTAAATTTTGAAAACTTAATTCTGCATGAAAATCCCATTTATATCAACTAACGGGGGGCATGAGCCCCCCGTTCCCCCTCTTATACATATCGAATGAACTCCAAAAACTAATCAGGGAAGCGCCTTATCAGGATATACCTATATACAAAATTTCAAGTGGATCCGATATTTTTATCATGAGTTATCGCGTTACGCACATACGCACATACATACAGAACGGACGGGCACATAAGCTCTCAGGCTATGATAGCCTGTGAGCTAAAAACATAAAAATAAATAAAAACATAGTTATGTGTGTTTTTTAATCCAAGTTGTTAGTATTATGCTGCATTCAGGAAGGGGGGGGGATGGGTTTTTAAAATATTTATACAATAAAACTTGTAAAATTTTATTAAAAATACATAAGAAAATACAGTGGCGCAGCCAGAATTCGGCTCTGGGGGGGGATAGAGTTGCTTCAGGGGTGATTCTGGTTGAAATTTTTTTTCGAAAATTGGCGGGGGGGGGGGGGTATCCGCGAGTTACCCCCCCCCCCCGCGAAAGGGGTTTATCCGTGATCTTCAGACGAAATGGGCGTTTTCCTGCGACATTCAGACGAAATCAGCGATTTATTTGGGATATTTTAGCAAAATTGGCGTTTTGCCGCGACCTCTAAACGAAATCAGCAATTTATCTGCGATATTTTAGCAAAATCGGTGATTTATTGCGATCTTTTGTCGAAATCGGTGGTTTTTCCGCGATCTTTGGACGAAATCGGTAGTTTTTTATGAAATCGGCGTTTTTTCGACGATTTTTAGACAAATTTTGCAATTTTACGCGATCTTTTCTTGAAAACGGCACTTTATCCTCGCGGTTTTTCGACGAAATCGGCGTTTTTTCCGTGATCTTTTGATGAAAGCGGTCTTTTCTTTCAATGATCTATTGACAAAATATTTTTAAGCAATTTTTTACTGAAAACGGCATTTTTTTTCCCGATTTTTTAACGAAATCGGCATTATATCAGAAATCTTTAGACGAAATCGACGTTTTCCCACGGTCTTCAGACGAAATCAACGTTTTATCTGCGATATTTGGTGAAATTGCCGTTTTCTCGGCGATCCGCAGGAAATTCGCTTTTTTCGGCGATCTTTTGACAAAGTTCGTTGACAAAAACATTGCCCGCCTTTTTTTCACGAAACATTGACGAAATGTGTGCTTTTTCGGAGATCCTTTCACGAAATTTTCATTTCTCCTCGATTGTTTTATCCGCGCTCAAAACCATACCAGTTGGCAACTATGCGGAACTGATAACCCAATTTCAAAATTTCGGAAGAGATTGTCTTAAATTTTCGGACAAGAATCACCCCTGAGTTGCTTATAGATAAACAAAATAAATAAATTAGTTAACGAGTTATAAGCGATTTTGATCGCATGGCAACCATTTTTTCTCCTTTTTGTTGCTACTACGTCGTAAATTCGTTTCAAATCATCCACTGTGAGAATCGTCTTCTGAAAGATCTTATCAAAGAATGAAGAGCATTTCTCAGTTACATAGCTTTTTAATCATGATATCTACTTGCCTGTATCTAGAAAAAAGTGTTATCGGAAAAAAGCGACAAACTACAAAAGCGGAAAAAAAATGACACGGAAAAAAAGTTACCGGAAAAAAAGGGGACAAAATAAACATGTTACTGGGAAAAAAGTGACAAGGAATTGATTTGTATTTTCTTGTACATTACCAGTACATGTCTCTCTTCCAATTACCGTCCTTCCCTCTCAGTGCTCAATAATCTCAGTGTCCCCCTCAGCTCATTGCCACTAGACCAGTGCAATTATTTTCTAGGTATGTCCCTTGAGGTCAATAGCACCTATTCTTCCCAGCTTTTGAATGAAGATAATTTCATCCCTGCATGCCTTTTCACAATAAGACTTCGCTATCTATCTTCTGCCACGATTAATGTTGTCAGTTAGTCGTCAGAGTATATAATGCCTGAAGAATTTTGGGAGTTTAATGGTTAAGTATAGAGGGTTCATGGGGGGATAACCTCTCTTAAATTAAATAAATGGCTTTTTACGCAGAATTATCCGATTTGCTTCAATTTTGAATGTAGGCTCATTAAGATAAGGGGTATCCTTGATTAGTTATGGGGTTCTTTTGCTAATAAAAAGGGGGCCGTGATTATTCCCCCCCTTAAATTAGATAAATTGTTTTTTTATGCACAATTATCCGATGTATTTCAAATTTTGGCTATAGTTTCTTTCTCATAAAGTAAAACCCTGAATAGTTTTAAGGTTTTTTTTTATATATCCCCAATAGCTGTTTGAATTTAAAACTGTGAATTATGTTTCTGCATAGCATTTTTCAGTAATCTATAAATATCGTAACAAAGAAAAAAATATCCTGTTTTTCTTAAAATCATTTTCTTTTATTTAAATCCGTTTATTTTTTTTTAAGCGTTCAAACCTGAAAATCTATCAAGAACTACAGGTTTTTAAACAATTAACTTTCTAATTACTAACATAAGCTAGTAATAAAAAACTATTTTTATTACAACAAATTAATGAATTCACTAGTTCATTCGTTCGTGACATACAACATAGTTTGTACATTAAAATTTTCTAACATATATTTTTTAAATGTTTTATATTATATTTTGTGATGTGTAATATGGGACATTAATTAGTAAAAATCCAGTTTTAAATGATAAATATTTGGCGTAAAGTAAAATGACAATTACACCAAATAATTTAGTATATTACTTTTTTCACAAATAAAAAAAAAAAATAAATAAACCAGTTTTAAGTGCAAAATGAATGGAAATTAATCATTATCAGAAAAAAGGTAAAATATGTTATAATGTTTTCTGACCCTCCACCCTCTAGATATAAAACCAAATCTGATCTTGCCAGGGGGGGATTTGGTTTTGAGATTTCAATAGTCAAATATGCAATTTCTCCCTTCCCCCTCTATTGGAGCCACAGAAATCCCTCTAAGAGAAAGGTGTCTGAATGCAATACTGATTGTACGGAAGAAATCATAAATTGCTTCTTCTTTTTATAAAAGAAAGTGCATATGTGGATACCATTTGAATTAATTTGAGTTTACACAAATTACAATGTGACATACTTTATTTCAAGTAAACTATAGTCAAATGCATTTGAAAGTTTATTATCGAAAAAAAAATGTTTATTAATGGTTACTCACTATATAAAATATATTACCAATGATAAGGTAGTAAAGTAGGGATAAAATAGAACAGTAGTACTTTTGGCTTACATACAGGGTGTCCGAAAAGTCTGTAAACGGCCGAATAACTGGAGAAATACATGTGAGATTGAAAAACGTAAATATACGTGTTAAATATTTTTAAATAAGCTACTCTGTGATATCAAATTTGACCTTCGAAACCGACCCCCTGGGGGTCAAAGGGGGTCCAACTTTGAAATCTTAAATTATAACCCCCATTTTTTATTGCAGATTCGGATTCTACGGACAAAAATACGTAACTTTTGTATTTGATGTTTATTTCAAATCTTCGTTTATCACGGTGTAATCGAGCATATTAAATCAATACATATTCCCGCTTTTCCAACGAGATTTTCCCTAATCGAAACTGATTGGGCAGAATTTTTGACGTCAAATTCCTCGTCTTTTGTAGGAATAGCGTCTCCTGAAAATCACCCGTGGCGATTATTTCAATAGTGCTGCACTGTTAAAAATTTGACCCATTTGCTGCAGCGTCACTCCACAGCTATTATAGAATATCTCTTTTGTGACCAATGAGAATGCTCCATAACACAGTAAAGTAATCGTTTTCTATAAAAGCGGTGGAGTGACGATGCAGCAAAAGGGTCAATTTTTTTACAGTGTATTTTACTGTGTTATGGAACATTCTCATTGGTCATGAAAGAGATATTCTATAAGAGCTGTGGAGTGACGCTACAGCAAATGGATCAAATTTTTAACTGTGTAGCACTATCGAAATAATCGGCGCGGGTGATTTTCAGGAAACGCTATTCCTGCAAAAGACGAAGAATTTGATGTCATAAATTCTCCCCAATTAGTTTCGATTAGAGAAAATCCCGTTGGAAAAGCCGAAATATGTAGCGATTTAATATGCTCGATTACACCATGATAAACGAGGATTCGAAATAAACATCAAATACAAAAGTTACGTATTTTTGTCCGTAGAATCCGAATCTGCAATAAAAAATGGGGGTTATAATTTAAGATTTCAAAGTTGGACCCCCTCTGACCCCCGGGGGTCGGTTACGAAGGTCAAATTTGGTATCACTGAGTAGCTTATTTAAAAATATTTAACACGTATATTTACGTTTTTCAATCTCATATGTATTTCTCGAGTTATTCGACCGTTTCCAGACTTTTCGGACACCCTGTATATAGGGATCTGATGTAGGGCTAAAACTAAGTGGGGGGGGGGAGGAGTGACAAAAAGGGTGTGTCTTGGGTCCTTGTGTGCTAAAACAAAAGATGAAGGGGATGCAAAATGAATATTTTGTTTGTCGATTCATACAAAAATATATATACATTTATAAATTTATTAATATATATGAAATACAGAGAAACTCGTAAGCTAATTTTAAACTTATGAGAGCTTTCTCTTCGAATTTTTTGCTTGCATTTCAATATTTTAAAGGATTTTTTTCTTCTTAGGATAGTTAAAATTGGCCATTAACTTTGCTTACTTTTATAGTCAGAATTTACACTGAAAGTAAAAGTAAATTTATAAAAAAAATATTTGCAACCAAAATCAGAAAATTAAATGCTGACCTGGTTAAAATTCAACCTCAGCTATTCTAAACAAGAACGAAAATATTTTAAAACTATTATTATAGAAGAAAGAAGTTTTAAAAAGAACACTCCCATAACTTTAACATTAGCATTCCAGTTTCTTCAAGTGACTAGTGTAGTAGACTTTTAAAAATCAAGCTAATATTAATCTTTTGGGAATATTGTTTGCATATCTCTTTCTTGCATTTTGATTATTATAAAATGATTCTTTCTTTCTTTCTTTTTTTTACATAGGGTACCTGAGGTCGATAACTTTTACTGTAAGTGAGGTCATAAAAAAGGGGAGGGGGGCAAAATCCATGGATGCCCCAAGCTCAAAAGAGGCTAGTTTCGGCTTCAAATCCAACCACTCTTATTTGATATAATTGAGAAGCAAAAATAAAACACAGATATCATTAATAGTCTGAATTCCCCCCCCCCCTTCCATGCACACACCAACTTTTCCTTTCTTTCAGAATAAACAGAGCTGTCCTTAGCAAAAGCGGGGATGGAGAGCTTTTGTGAGACCCTTCTTTGTACCAAATTTTTTACTCCTCCCACTCTTACTAATGTTGCCTATTTTTTAAATTTCATCTACCAGAAATTTCTAATAGCAATTTTTTGGTCCTTTAACGGCAGAAATATATGCCTGTGATTGAATTAAATGAAAATTCTGTTAGATATAAAATATCTAGTGAGCATAAAAGTTTGTGTGTTTACTAATAAGTCAAAAAGAAAGAATAATGGTCACTTAAGTGGGAGATACATGTTTTTATCAACAAAACAATTGCTTTGTTGATAAAAACTTCTATCTTTTCACCCCTCCCTCCTTCGTGCAGGGTAAGTGCAACAAGACATTATTATTGTTGAATGCATTATCTTAACAAAAAGCTATTATGAAATACTTACAACTGGTATTTAATAAAGGGGTGCAAAGAAATATAAAGGTTGAAAAAGTAATGGGAAAAATTTGCAACATACTTTTTTAACTTTAAAATGCAATTTTATCACTTAAACTCATAACTACTAGGAAGTAAGCCTAATGAAATCTACAGACCACATTTTCCTTTTAGGCTTAGTAAGAAATTGGTTAATAGATATTAGTTAACAAATTTTATTTATAAACACTAGCTAACTTAATAAATATTAGTTTTAAACGATTATGATAAATTGTGAATAACAATCAGAATTTTAATATAACATATTAAAATTCAAAGAAAAAATATCAGAATAAAGTTCATTCCATACCTGAACAGAAATTTGGCGAACACCATAAAATATTGTAATCAAAACCACTTGCCCACATTCATCAGACAATAACTGCTATCAAACTCCTATGGATTCCATAAATTTAATCTAGCAGATGCACACTCAAAAGCAGGGATTAAATAATACTATACCCCTTAATGCTTTTAAAAGTGGTATCAGCTGGAAACTAAATTTAAACAGTAATCCTTGTCGTTGAATCACATGGCTAGGCACAGGGACTCCTTTGCATCTATTTCACAGTAAATTCGCATTCCAGAAAATATGATGACAGAACTAACAGGCAATAATTCTTCTTTGCATTTTACCAAAAATTACTTAAAAGCAATACCACGTGATTATAATAACAATTTTCTGTAATCGTCTTCATCCAACGCGCATATTAAAAATGTAAACAAAACAAATAATCCGCGATAGTCTGCAACCCTGAGTTGGCGTTTGGCGATTATGCTTGAAGCGAGCTCCAAGTTCGTGACGTCACTGTTGTTTTACTTCAGCCAATGAGCTCCGCGCCGCGATCGAGCATTTAGTCGCTCGTTGTGATATGTGTTAATGCAAAGAAAAAGTATCAAAAGAAAAGAAATGTTTGTTTGGATGATAAAATGATAACGATATTAAAAAGACATCCCCTTTCCCTCTTGAGATACCCTAGGATATCAAGTGCCAGGTCTTTCTTTCCCTAAAGTGATAACATTATAATAATATTATAAAATATTCATTAACATAATAATAATAATATGTTCAATAACATTGTAATATTATTATAATATATTCAATAACATTATAATATAATTATAATATATTCACAGCCCCTATGAAGCCAACTGCGGGCGATAGCTGGTTAATTTGGAAAAATCTCATTTCAATCAATAAATCCATATTTCTATTGTGTTGAATTTAAAGGAAAGCATGTTGTTTTTTAAAAACAAAATTGCATTTATAATTAATTTGACACTGGATGTCTTTGAATCATGTCTACTGGGAAAAGCCAGTCTTTAAGCATTTTTTATCGCATTTACAGGAGTCAATGTTGACGAATGGCAATGTTAAATCCGCTTAAAAAAATTTTATTTACACTTTCTCAAAAAGTCAAATAATTTATTTTTTAATGTATATTTTTCATATAAATATCATTAATAAATTTATGTGAAAAAATATGAATTATGAACTACATTAAATTTATATAAAATAACAAGAAAGAAAAAAAAACCGATAAGAAAAGATTTTTAAAAAATCGTCAAGCCAAAACCGTACTTGATCCATGCACAGTTTAATCCCAAAATTGATCTAAATCCATAATATTAAATTCCAAACTTGAAGTTAAAGAAAGTTAGTCCTTATTTTAATACAATTATAGAAAAATAACCTACAATTGTGTCTTTAATATCAATTTTAAATTATTTAAAATTTATTGATGTCAATTGATATGATATCAATTGATTTATCAATTCAATATTATTTACCCATTTTCAATTGGACTGAGCTTTACTAGTGCCTTATAAATATGAACTTATTTATACTCATTAATTTCAAATACTCTTTTTTTTTTTTTTTTTTTTTTTCAATTAAAAAACATTCAAAACTTCTTTTTGAAAAACCGGGTTGACACGAATCTATCCCGAAAGAAACGAAACTCGAATCGAAACCAAAACATTTAAAGTCATCCCGACCCACAATGAAAAAAATTAGTTTCAAACCAACTCGATCCGAACCGCGGTCCGTGTCGGATTTCGGGTAAGATTCCAAATGCAGGACTTCAGTGCGAACTGTATTCCTAAACAATGATCCGTCTAGTAACAGCGCTTTTTTTCTTTTTTTTTAATATGAATTGTGATTTTTTACCTCACTCCCATTTTAGCTTAAGGGTCCTGTCCCTGCCCGCGAAGACGCTCACGAGATAATGCTATTCCTATGGGGAGCATTTTTCTGATAACTTTTTCGCATTTTAAAATTTTATTTTATTTTATTTTATTTTATTTTATTTTATTTTTTTATTTTTTTTATTTTTTATTAATTTATTTTTATTTTTATTTTTTATTATTTTTTGCATTGGATACCTGAGGTCCCTCTTTTTTTATAAAGTTACTTTCACTTTCTGAACCGGTTCTAAAAGTGAAAGTAACTTTATAAAAAAATATCTGCGACCAAAATCGAAAAAGTAATCAAAGAGCGATCCTGAGAGGGATCTCAGCTATCCAACGCAAAAAAAAATAAATAATAAATAAATAAATAAATAAATAAATAAAAATGCGAAAGAGTTATCAGAAAAATGTCTCCCCGTAAGAATAGCATTAGTTCGCGGGCAGGAACAGGACCCTTAACAATTTGCTGAAAAGAAGGTAATAAAACCTTCTTTTCAGCTGCCAAAAAAGTGCTTCCAATTTTGTTAAAATATCATCATTATTGTTAATTATGAACAAAAAAAAAAGTGAAATATCCTGCATTTGAGTGAAAACTCGAGTGAAGTATCCTACATTTTGGTTGAATTGGTTGTTAACCTATACAAAAAATTGTTTGTTGCTGAGTATTATTCTACCTCCCTATAAGTTATTGTGCATTAGTTCTAAAGCATCCGGTAAATGTTTTCGACATAAGCTCGATTTCTTATCTTTTACGCAATGATCTCTTATCTGAAGTTTTCATCCTTTAGCAGAATTACGGCTATTTCTTAGTCATAATTTAACATTAGTATAGAAATTAAACTAGAATGCATATCATTAAAAATATGTATCAAATAAGCTAATAATAATGAGAATAAAAAACAAACAGATCAATTTTGATAATGTTGGAAAAATATTTAACGCTTTCGGGTCTAGTGTACTATTAATAGTACATGTATTTTAATGGAGTATCATTTTGTTTTAAGAAATACTTTTGCTAGTATTTAAAAATAATAATGTTAGTATTATGCTTATGCATTTACTACATGACTTCATTTATGTTTAGGTATTTAATAATAACAAAAATAATAATTATTATTTGTTTATTTCTCCTCGCGCCTTTTGTAATTCTTCGATTTTAAACATATTTCACTCTTTAAATTTAAAATTAAAGTTATTTTCCTAAAAGAATCGAATGTAATAAAGCACAAAATGTATTAGAAATTTATAATATAAGTTATATCTTGTTGTAATACCATATTTTATAAACGTCTCCAAAAACTCTTTCTTAGCCTATTGTCATATGAATAGGAATTGAATAGTACACAAAGCAACAACATTCGTTATCATTCAGACAGTGAAATATTCGTTAAATACTAATTAATCTATTTGTATTGCTTGTGTTAATGTTATTAACGTAAAAATAATTTTTTCTAAAAACTGAAAAAAAAAATTCAGGCCCGAAAGGATTAAATTATTCAAACTGTTTTTAAATACATTTTTTATAAGGTATTTGTACCCTATATGGACAGGGCTCTCAATATGGACACCCCTAATATTTTTAAAGGTAATAATTTTAATCGAGAGATGGCTCAACATTTTCGCGAAGAAAAGCAGTTGAAAAGATAATTAAGGCTCGAAAGTGTAAAAAAGCGCGCTGTTCGCCATTTAGAGGAAACCTGTTGTTTCGAGATGTGCTGATCTTAATTACTTGTAAGCTTAAATTCTTATTAGATATGGTAAAATTACATTAAATGTTGAAAAGTGGAGTATTTTAGAAAGCTAATAAAACATATTTTCGATTGCTATTGCATATTTTGCTTAAAAATATTTTCCTTATTCATTTGTTACTAGATTTAGCAAAACTACGCCCGGTTCCCAGTATGGACAGCTTATGTCCCCATCGACTACAACTGTAAGAAAGAAGAAAATTCAACGTTGCCAACCAATAAATTGAAAAGGCATCAAAGTAATAAAATCTTTGTTCGACAAGATGCCATTTGAACAATCCCCCCAAAACCTTCCTCCAAAAAACCCTTGCAGAAAAATAAAAAGAAGCCCCCCCCCCCCCGCCAGTAGGATATCTGTTGGCGAAATCGTAGGCACCAATAGTATGACTTCCTCAACAAAGGAGAGCTGGTACTGCTTCTTTTGCAGTATTGCTGCTTTTTTAAACATGCGACTATGCATCACATGTGGCAGATATGTTCATGGGGATTATGTGGGACTTACTGCCCATGGTGAAAAAGTTTCTATTTGTCCATGCCGTGAGGACTGAGTAATGACAGATGTAAATTCGCAGACAGATGCTATAAAGCTAAGCAAAACCAACAATATTATTTCATAATATTAGTAACTAAGGGGCTTTGCATGGATCTTCGAAGGGTAAAAACCGAGAATGATCCTCCTCTTTGGAAAATGCATGTTCTGAAGATATTTACTGTCCTCCTCCTCCTCTGAATACTTTAAGATAATTTTTTTTTATTCCCTCTCCTCTAAAATCCCTTGGAAAAGTGGTTCTTCTATACACACTGTGTAGAAAGTCAATAAGGAAACACCTGTCCATAATAGGGACAGGTAGTTCCTTATATAGACACTTGTAAACATTTTTTGTTTTTATCATATAAATTAAACCAGAATAATTACAAGGTCGCTAATTTTAATAATGATAGTCAATAGTCCAAGGATATAGTGGACACACATTTTTGGAGTCCTCTGACTTGTACATGGGGGTGAAAAAAATACATTTTCCTTAAAGTGTCCATATAGGGTACAGGTACTATAGTTATTCTATGTATTAATAGTTTAAAGAAAAATTGCCAGATTAGACTGTTATTTAATAGAAAAATTCAGATTTCATACCAAAAATACGAAAGAAAATTTTTTTATTTTATTTATTCATGAACTATCCATCCTTATGTAAAGAAAAAATTACTTTTGAGAATTTCTGAATAATATGCAAGACCAAACTTACTATTTCAATGCTTAAAACCAAATGTCTTAAATGAATTTTAAAAGTGTCTAAATTTTTTATTCAAGAAAATGTGTAATAAATAAATAATTAAAAATTAAAGACCGCTTATTCGTTTCTTGACACAAATGGAATAAAATTTTATTTTACATATATTAATGACTAATTAAGAGGTATATAAGTCGGAAATTGCACGTGAAGCTTAGCAAATGAGGTGCATTCGAACGATAACGAAGTTTTGAAAATATCACTCTCATAAATCAACCTCATAAAATTGTAAATAGTTAATTACAATTAAAATGCGCACCAAACAATGTTCTCCCTATACCATTATGTAATGGAATACTTTTGTGTGGCCTTGTAAATCAATAACAAATGTTCTTCGCACCACAGATTGTGCAAATGTATATTATAATATGTATTTCATAGATGCATATGCATTTTATTAGATTCGAATGAGTGTAACACAATTAAAATGCATTTGAAACATTTTTCCCCATTGACCGTAATGTAACGGAATACTTTTGATTGTCCCTGTAATTGATCTATCCATACGATTTTGATAAAATTTGAAATAACTCGACAAAATTATGTATTAATTATGTTTCTTAAATTTCAAACGATTAAAATGCATTTGAAACATTTTTCCCCATTGACCGTAATGTAATGGAATCATTTTGAATGTCCCTGTAATTAATCTATGCATCCGATTTTCATAAAATTTGAAATGTCGCGACAAAATTATGTAATAATTATATATTTTAAATTTCAAACGATCCGGTTGGGTAGTTTTTGCGTTGTTATATGCGGACGGACGGACGGACTGAACGACAACTAAGGTGCTACGTATTTACATAATTACGAACGCACCTAAAAAGCACCTATTACAATTTTATTGTTTTTTTTTTTTTTGGGGGGGGGGGGGAGACATGATCTGCTGCTGAAACGCAAATTTCAGTAGAAATTAATTACATTTTTGCCGTTTAAAAATCTTTGAAGCATTACTATTCAGCGGTATATTACATTCACCAGTTGTGGTTTGACTGCTACAATATCTGTATTTTTAATTGCTGAATTTTATTTATTTCAATATAACACATCTATGAACATAATAAAAATTTCATCAATATAAATTTTCAAAATAGTATCTGTTATTTCATTCATCTTTCTAATTTTCTACAACACGATTAAATTTTTTTCTTAAAAATAAAAGTCATATGCAATATGTGATAAAAAATTTGTTGGAAAAATATTCACAGTAAAATAAAGCAGATTGGAAATTGAACGTCAAGCGTAGCAAATAAGGTGCGTTTGTAATGTAACAAAGTTTTAATATCTTGGTGAATAGCATACAGTACTTCGGATACAGTATAAGTATCCGAAATCTTTTGTATGTCCCTGTAAATACTATCTGCCTTCTAATGCACAGTAAGTAACCTTTAGTAAACCTCAGCTACGCATCAGTTTCATAAAATATGAAATAGTTTAATATAATTAAAATGATCCCCAAAAAATGTTTCCCCTTATACCATTTTGTAATGGAATACTTTTGTGTGACTCTGTAAATTAATAAAAAATATTCTTTGCATCACAGTTTGTATAGAATGTATACATTATTATATACTCCATAGATATATATCAACTTCATTATGTTCGACAGAGTGTAACATCATTAAAATGCACTTGAAACTATTTTTTACACCTGCCCGTAATGTAACGGAATACTTTTGATCGACCCTGTAATTGAACTATGCATCCGATTTGAATAACATTTGAAACGACTCGGCAAAACTGTTCAAAAATTATATATTTTAAATTTCAAACGGTTCTGTTGGGTGGTTTTTCCTCTGTTCTATGCGGACGGGCAGACAGGCGGACGGACGGTCTGAACGACGACTATACGTGCTTCGTATTTACATAATTACGAACGCACTTAAAAAATTAGAAACTTAATGTTGCGGAAACATAACGTCAGTCTTTAATGGGTTAAAATTTCTGCTCTTTGATATCCTGTATCGCTCCTGTATTGAATTTTCTTAAGTGTTTAAGAAAATTCAATATTTATCAATTTTATATTAAATTGAATAATATATTGTTATTAGGACTATTATTATATTTTCGCTTAAATCTAAAAAATTAGGAAAGCTGAAATATATTGTTGAATTAGTGCATCGTGTTTAAAGCTAAATTAAATACATAGATAAGTCAGGGCTCCCAAATGGTCCGCGAACTGAATACCAATACTTTTTTAAAGAAAATTTCATAGTAGGTTTCTACAGCATTTGTGGTAAATTAACCTCCGACGGCGGTTTTCGCGCAATTTGTAAGAAAAATATAAAATGAAAATCTTTCTAAGAAAATATTGATGTTCATTTGGCTGACCATTTGGCAGCCTTGATAAGTTTATGTACGACGCAGATAAGCACCTGTTTTGAGGCTATGTGAACTTTATCACTCGAGTTAAAAAGTATGCAAACAAATGGGAAGACAGACTGATATACAAATTGATGTACCTTTTTTAATATGCACATGAAAACTTCAGTGTTTTAGCGTTTCAACAATGCATAAGGAAAATAAAATGCATTTTATAAAGAAAATTATGTATGATTTCAATTATATCCAAATTATTTTGCATCCCTCTGTTACAAATGTTATATTAAACAAGTTGGAAATTGCACGTGAAGCTAGCAAAGAGGTGCGTTCGTACGATAACGAAGTTTTAATAATATCACTCTCATATATGAATCTCATAAAATTGTAAATAGTTAATTACAATTAAAATGCGCACCAAACAATGTTTTCCCTGTACCGTTATGTAATGGAATACTTTTGTGTGGCCTTGTAAATCAATATCAAATGTTCTTTGCACCACAGATTATGCAAAATGTATACTATATTATGTACTTTATAGATGCATATAAATTTTTATTATGCTCGAATGAGTGTAACACCATTAAAATGCATTTGAAACATTTTTCCCCATTGACCGTAATGTAATGGAATACTTTTGATTGTCCCTGTAATTGATCTATGCATTCGATTTTCATAAAATTTGAAATGACTCGACAAAATTATGTAATAATTATGTATTTTAAATTTCAAACGATTCGGTTGGGTAGTTTTTGCGTTGTTAGGACAGGCGGACAGACGGACGGACTGAACGACAACTACAGGTGCTACGTATTTACATAATTACAAACGCACTTAAAATATAAAATAAAACCATATGGTTTATTTATTCATTCATTTATTTTAAATATTGTTTATTTGTGTATAGCATTGTACTATTGAATTGGGCTTCACAACATATTTTCCATAAAAAATAATCCTCCTGGATTACTTTTTATAGCGAATATGGTGAATGCCCACTTTAATACAATGTCTATATTTTTACAAACGTTAAAAGTAGTTTAATAAAGAAAAAAAAAATAAAATAGAAATGCTTACCCGAAGTCAATTGTAATTGTAGAAATATGCCCTACTGTAGTACAAAATTTGTAATTTAAAGTATTCGTACAAATGCAACGATTGAATTCTGAAAAATACGAAGTATTTTTTTCCAAAAAGGAATGATTAGATTATCGCCTTTCTGAACACCTACTCGTTTCTATTGTTATTTTACGATAAAGGACTTTTATCGTAAGTGGGTGTATCCCTTTTCAGATATCTGTATCAGACTGTCGTCTCGATATTTAAGGACAAATATTGCACTGAGATTCGAAACTTTGTATTTTAAATTAAATTCTTTGAAATTAAACAAGAGCAACAATAAATAAATAAATAAATAAATAAATGGAGCAATTTTTATCGATTTCCCGAAGACTTTACAGAACACTGTTTAACCCTTTCGGTTCCGAATTATTTTTCAGTTTTTAGAAAGAAAAAAAAATACTTTTAAGTTAATAACGTTAACACAAGCTATCCAACTAGATTAATTACTGTTTAAAGAATATTTTATTGAATATATTTATTAAATTAATATTTATATGAGAATAAGCTAAGGAAGAATTTTGGGATATGTTTAGAAAATATTGTATTACAACAAGATTTAACTTATACTAGACATTTTTAATGCTTTTTGCCCTTTATTATACATGATTCTTTCAAAAAAGTAACTTTTATTTTAAATTTAAAGCACGAAATATGTGTCTAAATGAAATAATCGTAAACTGAACAAAGAGAAATAAACGAAAAATAATAATTATTATTATTACAAAATGTTTAAGCATAAGTCATATAGTAAATTCCTAAACATATACAAACATTACTACGTGTAAATAATCTCAAAAGTATTTCTTAAATTAAAATAATACTCCATTAAAAGACGTGTACTATTAATAGTACACCATATCCGAAAGGGTTAAGTGAACAAGCAAATAAACCCGGCCTCCTGGGTTACAGAATATAGATGAAAACTATCATATACAGCTCATATTCAAAATATTAGAATAATTGAGAAAAAGTAATAAGAAAAAATTATTTGTCATTTATTTATTTTTTATACTAAGTAAATGCAATTAAATGTCTTATAAATTAAATCTGGAATGTTTAGATAAGATTTTAACATTTATAAAATATAAAATACAGCACAATAAATTAGGTATACAGCTTCCTTAAACACACCAGAATATTAGAATAAAATTTAGATTGGTTCAAAATATTAGAATATTTTATTTTACGCAACAATATTTATTACCTTATGAATATGAAGTAAATGATAGTTAATATTTTGTAGCATCCCCTTTAGCTTTCATAACAGCGTACAATCGATCTTGCATACTATATACAAGGTGTTTACAAACATTTCTATCAATATTAGCCCAAATAGACTTTATACGTGCCACTAACTCAGTTTTACTTGAAGGAGGATTTTCTTGAAGTTTTTTCATCATTATACACCATAAATTTTCGATGGGATTAAGATCTGGTGAATTTGGTGGCCAAGGAAGTACCTTAATGTTGCGTTGGCGGAACCAATTCTTGGTTGACACCGAGGTATGCGGGGACGCTAAATCTTGTTGAAAGATGAAATCATCTTCAAATAAATCTTCTGATGATAGAATCATGTAATATTCTAAAATTTCTTGATATATCAGAGAGTTAACCTTTTCGTAGACGATGTATAACTTTCCAGGTCCTTCTGCACTCATACAACCCCAAACCATGACACTAGCAGCAAATTTTACGGAATGTTTAAGGCATTCTTTATCAAATGCTTCTTGCTTCATTCTCCAAACTCGAATACCTTGATTACCATATGAAACACAAAACATACTTTCATCACTAAATAATATATTTTTCCAATCTTCATTGCTCCATAAACGTCTTGATTTACACCAATTCAATCTTATACGCTTTTGTCTTGCAGTCATGAGAGGTTTTGTTTTCGGTACACGAGATTCAAATTTAAATTTATGGAGACGTCTTAATGTTGTCGATGTAGAAACTTCAACTCCTTCTTCTTTCCATTTTCGGTGCAAGAATCGCACACTTTTAAAACGGTTTTTCTTAACTATACGCTTCAGTTTCCTGTCATCTCTAGCAGATGTTTTTGGTTTTCGGCCACCATTTCGGCGATTATTTTGAAATTTTCCAATTTTTGAATATTGTGTTAGTATTTTACTAACGCTCGATTGCGAACAATGTAAATAATTCGCTATAAAACATTGATTTTTACCGTGCCGATACAAATCAACCATACGAAGTTTAGTAGATTCAGGAATATCACTCACACGGCCCATTTTAAGACGAAAAAGAAACAAACTGTAAAAAGGAATACTGATTTTAAATAAAATAGTCTGAATTTAATCAATGATGCCACCAGTTAAGAATTGGTAATAATTAAAGGAGAATTAATGTGAAATATTCTAATATTTTGAACCACTTGAATAAATATTCTAATATTTTGACTTTTCAAAATAATTTTTTTTGCAATTAATCTTTTCAAAAATGATATTGAATTTAAGATAACAAGTAAGTTTAATCAACAATAAGTTCTTAATAAAAATATCGTTTGCATATTTTCATTAAAAGACATTAAATTACCAAACGATATTTTCAATTTCTAAAAAAAAGGTAATTATTCTAATATTTTGAATATGAGCTGTAGTATATTTTTTCTTTCAGCAATTTCCTTTTTTCGCTGCACATACTAAAGTGACAGCAATGCATGAGAAATTTTTCGAAATGTCATGCATCGTACATACAAAAAAACACGTTGTTTAATAATAATTAAAAAAAAAGGTTGGAAATTGGACGAAAGCATAGCAAATGAGGTACGTTCGTACTATAAAGAACTTTTAAAAACATTCAGATCTTGGTGTAATAATATAGAGGACTTCGGATACAGCAGAATATCCGAAAACTTTTGTGTATCCCTTTAAATACTAGCTGCTTTGTATTATACAGGAAATAACGCGCCCCAAACAATGTTTCCCTAATTATGTAATGGAATACTTTTGTGTAATCCTGTAAATTAATAACAAATATTCTTTACACCACAAATTGTACAGAATGTATACTTTAGTGTGTACTTCATAGATTCATATCAATTTTATTATGTTCGACCATTAAAATGCACTTGAAATTATTTTTCCCATTGGCCGTAGTATAATGAAATACTTTTGATTGCCCCTGTAATTAAACTATGCGTCTGATTTTCATAAAATATAAAATTACACGACAAAATTATGTATCAATTATATACTTTAAATTTCAAATGATTTGGTTGGGTAGTTTTATTCTGTTACATGCGGGCCCGGAATTTCCAGGCCCGCATGGAATTTATTCCAGGCCGGAATAAATTTTCCCGGCCCGCAGAAAATTTATTTCGGCCGGCCCATTGTAAAACCCAAAAGTTAGACCCGGGCCCAGCCTGTTCATATTTTTACATTTTAAGCCCGTCACAATTTCTACTATTTCTAAAAAATTCAGATTTTTATCATATAATTAAGATTCTTTTAAAGAATACTGCATACATACCTATGGGATGATTTTACAGTATATTTTACAAGAAATACACATTAACAACATTAATGATTACTTATATTCTTAGACTTTTAACATTCAAATAAAGATTCATTGAAAAATTAATATGGTTTAGAATAAAAGAAAAAAAAAGAAAAAAAAATTTTTAATTTTTGTAGCTGTATAGTAAAAATACATGTATGGAAATATTGCTACATGATTTTATTAAAGATTCCAAATCCAAATTCATTTTCAAATCTAAAGGAGCCACTTTCTGATACATTTCTGAATTCATTTTTTTTTCCGAAAACGCAGGTGTTTTTATACAGAAACTATGTAATTGAATGGATTTATTTATTTTTTGAAACAAGCAATTTAAGAAAACACTGTCAAAGTTAGCGTTTTGAATATAATTTCTGGAAACAACAGCATGGGAGGGGAGAAAAATTTACAATCATTTGACAAGAATATCTTATATCTCAACAAGGTTATAACAGTATCTTCTTTACCAAAATTACAAATACTATTCATTTAAATCCCTTCAATAGTCATGCTTGTCAATTTTATATTGTTACAGTTAAAAATTAGTCAGAAAATGTGTCAAACTTTCGCGTTGTTGAAAACTGAATTTAAGAATCACCAAGAAGTATATATCCAAAGATTACGTTAACATAAGTTCTTTGTTGCTATGAATTACAAATCATGTTGTCTGCTCTACACTTCTTGAGAACAATTGTCTTATTCCGGCCCGGCTCGTCTATACGTAGAAAAATAGTGCAAGCTTGATCTCGGCCCGAGTCTGCTAAAAAAATATTAAGCCCGGGTTACACACAATGCAACTATCCGATGCCGATCTACACTGTAGAAGTTAGATTTCTTATATTTAAGTGAGTTAGAGCACATACGGACAGACAAACAGACAAATCGAATTCATAAACACTTTTCCATTTTGTTGAGAAGTGTTTAGAAGGTTTTGATAAAAAGCACGCTAACCGATTTTTATCGAGAATGAATTTGTTCAAGCAACAGTAACCTGTAATTATGTTTTCAAGATGGAAACTCAATCGGAAACATACTCGGGAACAGCAGGGCCGTGCGAAATGGAGAGCGAAGAAATTGAGGGACGACAAATTTATATCACTACCCTCGTTTGTTTCTTCTTTTTTTTAATATAAAAATTTATATGGATATACATAGATTTTTTGTTAAAATACATGCATTCTCAAAATATTATGCTGCTTCTTTCTTGGAATCCAAAAGGGGTTGCAAACTGTTATATTCTACTGTTAGATTCATTTTTTTCACATGTGTTTTCCAGATCCCCTTTGTGCTAAAATATAAGTACAATGTTCTTTTATATTATTTAGTTGTTAAAATTAAACCTTTTAAAGTTCCAAAATAAACAACAAGCATGTATTCAATAGCATTTATTTTGTGTTTTTGCATTTTCAATTTTGTGACACTTGTCGAAAAGAAAGGTGGTACTGGTGGCTGGGGGGAGGGGGGGGGGCAAAATTGAAACTTCGCCCCGGGCGCAATTTTATCTTCGCATGGCGCAGTTTGGGGATGTCGTATTCAGTCGCATACCGCCCACCAACAGCGTGGGGAAAAAAAGGTAAACACTCACTGCTAACTTTGAAACTAGTTATAATGAAAGAAAATTACTAAGTCAAAATGATTCGAAACAAAGTCTACTTTTCAACGATGCATATGAAATTTGATTTTAAATAATGATTAGGGTGGTCATATATAAATCAAAACTAGACCAAACTTTCTTTTCTTTCTATGGCAACACTTAATTTTGACAATATACAGTAGAACCTCGATTAACCGAAACTCTCCGTTAACCGAAGTCGGCTTCTTTTGCTCTTGTTTTTTTTTTCACTTTCTACTATCATCCAAAATTTTCTCTTAACAAACAAGCAATTTTAAGGTTTTTTTCACACATTCCTGTTGTATGCAAGCCTTACAATGGAATGTTGGAAACTAATTACGCTGTTGTCCAAACTACGAGTGCCGATAAATACGAGTGCAGCTGGCCACAATTCCTGTTTGTTCTCTTTTTCTGCTGTTACATTTCCGATCAGAATTTTCTTGAGTGCTATCATATAGGGCTTACGCATTGTCTTTCATTTTTTATACTCAAGCTTTCTGTTTTATCATGGCTTCCATTGAGAGAAAAGGAATCGTATTAACCATACAGGAAAAATATAATACTGTTACATGACTAGAATTGGGAGAAGCTGTGACAAAACTTGCAAAGGAGTTTCACGTTGGTGTGTCAACTGTCAGTGAGATGAAAAAGAACTCGGAAAAAATTAAGAAGTGTTTTGTTGAATTTGATATCGGGAAAGACGCCAAATTCCGAAAAATAATAATATTAGCAGATCATACAGATGATGCGCTTTGTACATATGGTTTGTGACGAAAACATGTGAAGGAATACCCTCTTTAAACCATTGTAAGTTTTTGCTACAAAAATAAAATTTTCGTTTATAATTTTAATTTGGTATTTAACAGTTAAAATAAGTCTTAATAACAGTTCAATGACGATACTACATATTAAACTAGATGATTATTGATGAATTTTCGATTATTCGAAAATTCCGATTATTTGAAGTAGGGTCGGTCCCATTTACTTCGGATAGTCGAGGTTCTACTGTACATTAAATATTCCGCTCATACTAAGATTAAAAACAAAATTTCAAGTCATTTGGATGATAAATTTTTGAATTATAAACATTCAAATTTTAGAGCTTCTAATGTTACATTTTCATGTTTTTGTTAATACCGCCTAAAATTATACCATATTGTGATCATTTTTATTTAGTTATAATACTAAAAAACGCAAACATAAATACATTGAATTTGTAAGTTTAATAAAAAGAATACTGCCCAGTTAAACTGATGGCATTGAGCTCACAGGCTACAAATACTAATTGCACATTAAAGCCTTATATTTTCAAGGGTTAATTCCGTTCGAAAAAAAAATTAAGAAGGGGAAACAGCTCTCCCCTTTCCTCTTTTTTTTATACTTAATCATTGAACCTCCTATACTATCAAAGACATGCTTTATCATATAAAAAATCTATATCCAAAATTCAGAGCAAATTAGATAATTCTTAATAAAAACCCATTTAGCATTTATATAATTTAAAAGGAGTTATCCCCCTCTTTTATACTTAACCATTAAACTTCCAAAACTATTCAGAGATTTGAACGAAATCTGACAATTCTGCTTGAAAAACCCATTTATATAAATTAAGGGGGGGGGGCATTAGAACCCCTGTTCCCCTTATTTATACTTATTCAATGAACACCTAATAACAGTCACGGAATCGCCTCATCAGAATGATCCTAATCTAAATTTTGAACGAAAATTAATTCTGCATGAAAATCCCATTTATATCAACTAACGGGGGGGGGGCATTAGAGCCCCTGTTCCCCCTATTTATACTTATTCAATGAACACCTAATAACAGTCACGGAATCGCCTCATCAGAATGATCCTAATCTAAATTTTGAACGAAAACTTAATTCTGCATGAAAATCCCATTTATATCAACTAACGGGGGGGGGGGGGGCATTAGAACCCCTGTTCCCCCTATTTATACTTATTCAATGAACACCTAATAACAGTCACGGAATCGCCTCATCAGAATGATCCTAATCTAAATTTTGAACGAAAACTTAATTCTCAATTAAAATCCCATTTATATCAACTAACGGGGGGGGGGGCATTAGAACCCCTGTTCCCCCTATTTATACTTATTCATGAACAACTAATAACAGTCACTGAATCGCCTCATCAGAATGATCCTAATCTAAATTTTGAAGAAAACTTAATTCTGCATGAAAATCCCATTTATATCAACTAACGGGGGGGGGGGCATTAGAACCCCTGTTCCCCCTATTTATACTTATTCAATGAACACCTAATAACAGCCACGGAATCGCCTCATCAGAATGATCCTAATCTAAATTTTGAACGAAAACTTAATTCTGCATGAAAATCCCATTTATATCAACTAACGGGGGGGGGGGATTAGAACCCCTGTTCCCCCTATTTATACTTATTCAATGAACACCTAATAACAGTCACGGAATCGCCTCATCAGAATGATCCTAATCTAAATTTTGAAAACTTAATTCTGCATGAAAATCCCATTTATATCAACTAACGGGGGGCATGAGCCCCCCGTTCCCCCTCTTATACATATCGAATGAACTCCAAAAACTAATCAGGGAAGCGCCTTATCAGGATATACCTATATACAAAATTTCAAGTGGATCCGATATTTTTATCATGAGTTATCGCGTTACGCACATACGCACATACATACAGAACGGACGGGCACATAAGCTCTCAGGCTATGATAGCCTGTGAGCTAAAAAACTCTTTAATATGAATTACGGAACTAATATTCGAATAAATAGAAATTGCAACCGACATTTTTTGTTATATTATATTCTAATACTTATATTTTAATTACACTGGTGTCCAAAAGTTAAGCATAATTTGTAAAATGCTGAAAACGTGGAGTAAATATTCGTAAAATTATTCAAAATTACGTGTGGAGATTAATTGGTTGAAGAAGAAACATTGGGTTCATGCAAATTTTTTCAGTCGACTACATCATGCGCGAAATACCTGCGCACATCGGAACACTTATAAAATGGTTCACGCGGTATAAGACGGCAGTTCAGACGAATTTTGTACTCTGATGTGCCAAGAAACATTATAACGATCAAACAGGATTAATGATGGCACAAAGACGCCAACTGGACATGTTTGCGATAGGAAGAATCGTTGGAATTTGAATCCGGACGATCGCAAACGGCAGAAGTTTCTAACAAGGAAGGTCTCCATTGGGGGCATACTCAGAATTTTTTGAAAAAAAATACGAATTAAACTACTCATGTAGGTAATAAAGGATCAGTGAAAATTATCGGCGGAATTACATTATTAGATACGTAAAAAAATAAAATAGTTTGGAATAATTGGCGTGAAAAGCTGAAAGCGACGCGGGATTTGGCAAGCAGTGCATTTCCTCGCCAAAAGCAGACGATTTTAACGAATCTGAAAATTGATTTTAATTGACTTCACTGTTAAAAATCTGCAGCATTTACTGCAACGTCACTCCCCTACTTTTATAGAATATCTCTCTTCTGACCAATGAGAATGCTCCATAGCACGGTGAATTGACCGTTTTCTATAAAAGCGGTGGAGTGACGCTTCAGAAAATGGTACAGATTTTTAGCGGTGTTGTAGCTTGTGCAACACTGTTAAAAATCTGCTGCATTTTGCTGCAACGCACTCCACCGCTTGTATATAATATCTCTATTCCAACCAATGAGAAAGCTCCATTTCACGGCCAAGTAACCGTTTTCTATACAAGCAAGGGAATGCGTTGCAACAAAATGCAGCAGATTTTTAACAGTGTATTTTTCAATTTGGAACAATTTTAATCAATTTAAATTGTGTTTTAAATGATAAAATATATTAATTTCATTTTGTTATAAGTACATATAAACGTATATGATAAAATTACACTTAAAGTAAAGTAAAAATGCAAAACTAAAATTACTTAAACTGAACTTATTTAAATAAATTGAACATAGAAAGTTTTTTCTTTAAAAAGTATTCGAAGCGTAAAAGCGTATTTTTCAAAATTTCGTTTTTTCGCCAACCGGAGATAAATCGCCAAATAAACGAAATTTTTATTATTTTTTTACGGACGTTATAAGGAGGTTCCGCCGAAATTTTTTTATAAACATATATAACTATATGAGAAGAACATTCTGTAATTTTTTCAGATTTTTCTGAGTATGCCCGTATGGAGACCTTCCTTGTAAGTACGGGAGATGCTACCCGACGACCAGTAGCAGGTCGACCAAGAGTCACAACCCTTCGCCAAGATCGATATCTGGCAATAAGTGCGCGACGTCAGAGGGGCAATACTGCCAGCGAACTGGGTTCGGCGCTCACAGTTGCCACAAGAACACGAATTTCGAGACAAACTGTTTACAGGCGACTCAATCATACTGGTCTGTATGCTAGAAGACCAGCAGTTTGCATTCCATCCATGTCTACACATAAATGCGCTCGTTTAAACTGGAGTTTGAAACA
The DNA here is from genome assembly GCA_964019185.1 of Maratus speculifer. Lineage (NCBI taxonomy): Eukaryota > Metazoa > Arthropoda > Arachnida > Araneae > Salticidae > Maratus > Maratus speculifer. Next base: position 72,058,886 of record OZ025296.1, on the reverse strand, counting down.
TCAACATTGGAGTGAGGCAGAGTGGGCCAATGTGATGTTCATTGACGAGTCCCGATTTAGTCTGAGTAGTGATTCTCGTCGTGTAACGATATGGAGGGAACGTAGAACACGTTTTGAAGCAAGAAACATAATGGAAATACATCTTTTTCCATCAGCGGGAGTAATGGTATGGGCAGCCATCATCTTGGACGGCCGCAGAGACCTCCATATCTTTGATACGGTGTCTGTGACTGGTAAAAGATATAGAGACGAAGTTCTTGAGCTTTATGTTCGCTTGTTTCGAAGTGCTGTTGGTCATGACTTCATATTCATGGATGATAATGCGCCTTGTCACCTTGCGTTACTGGTTGACGACTTCCTTAACCTTCCGTCTACCAGACAAAACACCCATTTATCTACGGTAACACCTAATTTTAATTCCAAACTTGCAAACGGCACCAGTAATATTTTAATATAATTTTGCTTTTACAATGAAAGCTTAAATTAAGGAATTCGTAATATCTAGACAAGTCCTTTATAAATTCCGGTGTCAATCGACAATTTCTCATTTTACCATCGACACCAGAAATATTGCTGCCGGGTCCAATGGACCCGTCTGGTAGACGGAAGGTTAAAACGGAAAACATCCAGCGCATGTCGTGGCCTTCGAACTCCTCTTATTTAAATCCTATCGAACATGTATGGTATATGCTCGGGAGACAACTTGCAGCCCTTTTGCACCCACCACGCTCCGTTGCAGAACTGAAAAGAGCTCTCAAAGAAGCTTGGAACTGTTTGAGCCCACAACTCATTCATAATCTCGTACACTCTCAAAAAAACTTCCGTCTTTTCACAGAAAAAGTACTGGCAGCACTGCTGCCAGAAATTGTCTGTACATTGACGATTTTCAGTTTATTTTTTTCTCCGTCAAAAGAGGAAAAATATCCGTCACTTGAAAAAAGTTTGGAAAAAATCAATGCGGAAGAGGTGGGGATCGAACTCACGATCACAGGATTACAAGGCCAACGCTCATCCTCGGCGCCACGATTGCTCATGAAAATTTTGCTTTAAAATAGAAGTGTTCATTTCATATGGGTGTTTTTTTTTTACGTTTAGTATTAATATAGTATAAAAATGTGAATTTTAAATATATTACATAGATTGTCAGAGAAAAAACATGGATGTTTTATTTTTATTCGATAAAATTTTTTTTAATAATATCAATTTTTTTTTTTTTTTTTTTTTTTTTGCATTTTATTTTTTAATTAAAATATTTTTTAAATGTCTTCACTTAAAGTATATTTTATATGCGAATATTTATCATAGAAATAACTTGAGTATATTGAACTTTATTCAACTTATCCAACTTTGAATAACAGATTGTGAGAATTTTTGAACGAATAAAGAAAGTAATTGTAATTTATTTTTAAATTCGAAAACAATTTTGTCTTTTAAAACTAAATTAGACATTTTAATCGATAGAATATTTTTGTTTTTCATTTTAAAAATAAATTCGAATTTATTACTAACAGACCCAATGCGCATGCGTGCTAGATATAAACGGAATCGTTTCCTCATTTTTCGACTTTCGGAATGAACTCACAGAACAAATACGTTTTCTGGGAAAACAGAAGTTATTTGTGAAAAAATAACGATTACTTAGTGTATATTGACGAATTTTTCTGACAGTGTAGCATGTATGGGAAATCGCTGTGCCCCGTGTCTGGCTGTCAGAGGTGACCACACGCCTTATTAAACTGCAGCATCAGTATTTTATTTCATGTTTCCTTTCATTTTTCCTTTAAAGTGTGAAACCTTACTATGATTAATTTTCTTACAAACTTCTACTTTGGATAATAAAAGTAAATATTATCGTTCTTTTGAATTGTTTCCTTAATTTATAACCTTTTTACACTCGCATATCACGTTTCACCCCATTCCGATTTACATTTCTTTCATTACTTACTTAATTACCAATTATGCTTAACTTTTGGACACCAGTGTATATTAATATATTATATTATTATATTCTTATTAATCTATCTGTTTATGTGAATTTTCATTTTCAAATTTTTCTTTCAAAATTTTTTCGAATTGCGTTTAAAAAAGGCGAAATTATTGTTTAAGAAACCATCTATGGTGTGCAGTATAGCAAAATTCAAATATATATATATATTACCCATTTTCTTGAAACATTTAGTTAATAATCGAATAATATTAAGTGAGTGGAATCGTGATACTATTAACAAGAAATAATTTATAAGTAGAAGCGGTATAGTCATTCTGTATATGTAGCATTTCAACGATCGAGTATTAAACTTCAATTTAGATACAGGCCCCAAAGGGTCACTTTAAAATAATTGATTTTTCTGAAACTAATCATACAAATTTCATGACATTTAGGGTAGCCCCGCCAGTTGTTGAGTAATTCTGCTCTGAAAGCTGGCATATATAAGAGGTGCTGGATTCGAACCCCGAACCCAATTGTGCCTGTCGGACTAATCGTTCTGAGTTTTCATAAATCTTGCATAACATACGGGTTAGAATCCCTTAAAAAGACTCCACAGAGAATATCATTCCTAAGGGTCTATATCCCTTGTGTTCATTTAAAACAATTTTTTTTTTCCGATTGGCCGCAATATGAAGGAACACTTTTGAATGTTCCTGTAAATAAATTAAAATAATAAAATAATCTGCCGTCATAATCAACACGCACGCATTGTAATTAGGCTAATAGTAAAAGTGTAGAATTTACCTATCATGTCAAACTTGTGCATTGCTATTGAAATAAACTAAGAAGTGCTTGTTACGGTAAAAGTAGTATGTCGCATTTTGCTGAGCTCTTCATGGAGGGCTAAAGGCGTAAGAACTAGGTAAGCCAGAGCCTCAAATTATGTCTCATTCTTTTCCTAAAGTTCTGCTGGTCTTTTTGGTTTTTATTTGATCAAAATTGGTGCAGTGGTTGCCGAGATATGTTTAATTTAAATTTTAAGCTTTTCACTTAATCTCGTCCCCAGGCAACCAGCCATTACTACTGTACCAACAAGTTTCTGTGCTCATATTTTAATTATGCTTAATTATTCAGGTGTCTTGTCATTTATTCATGTTACCCAGATCTATTCTGGACATTTTAAAGGTATATTTAGTTTTTCAACGTAACTTATTTACGAAGTTATGGGTACTTTTATATAGTGTTGTCAATCCCTTATAATACTATTGCTACGATAGTCGTCATTTTTAAAGTGCTGTTTATATTTATAATCAAAACCTTGGATTAATTATCATATATTAAAGCATTTTCAACGACTTAGAGTGAGTTATTTTTAAAGTTTTATTTTATTTGTAATTTTTTTTTATGTGTTTAAACTATCTTTAAAAATAGCCTGTTATAGCAATGGCGAGTGCTTAAATTACATCCCATTGAAAAGTACATTGTTTACATTTTTTATTAAACTCGTAATTTACTAAATTATTATATTATCCTTACAAATGTGGACGTTTTATCTAATTTAAACATTTATCTTTGCTCCGCCGTTAATTCGGAAGCTCTTTGACCATTCTAAGTAATAAAAATTAATTTTTGAAAAAATGTCGTTCTGAGTTTGATACTTTTAATTTACATAAGTGGTCCCCATAGTGTGTAACTATTTTTAAAAAATTAATTAAAAATATTAGTTTATCTTTTAAATTATAATATTGCGTATGTACGTGTACAGTAATGTTTGAACTCTGCTCCGCCATACTTTTTATTGTATTTTGAATTTAATGAGTGTCTTTAATGAGTGTTTTTGTAAAATGTGTATCATTGTCTTTTAATGTCTCTCAATATGACGCTTGGGTTTTGCACATCCCGCCCAAGCTCAGCACAAGTTGAGAAGTTGATAGCTGGCTCCCCCAGTACATAATCTATGGTCCGTTGCAGTTCTAAGGGATAAACTCAAATAGATACTTAGTACTTAAAAGATATTAAAAATGTTGAGAGGTATTGTCCAGTTGCCATCCTTGTTACTCCTCCTAAATAGCTAGTTTAGTTATAAAAGTGTTTCAAAGATACTAATTGCTATAGAGGCTCGTTATGTAGGGTTGCCACACAGTTTTTATTCAAGTATTAATAATTCAAATAATTTCACGGACAAATAGTAGCGTTGCTGCGGGTATGAAGGTCTGCGGGTAGCCATGTCAGCCAGTATTATTCTCTGTTTTCATTATTCCTTGTTTTATTATCTTAATTCGCATCATTTTAACTATTAAACACCCATTCTGCTTTATGATATGTTCTATAGGGACTTTCAGGGCTGTTGGGGCCTCCTAGCCCACTTTATTAAAATTTCTTTTTCGAACAGCGAGGTATTGTGTAAAAATTTTAAAGCTCAAATTTTCTAGACTTTGAAGGCCTGTCCTGGGGGGGGGGGGGTTCTTGCACCCCCCAACTTATACCTTAAAATTTCGCTCGATCATTTGTCTATCACCCGTATTAATTTTTTTTATTAATTATGCACGTCCGGGGCTGTAGACCCCCCCTGTTGGTCACTCACTCAAAAAGGCCTATTTCTTCACTTCACTTCAAACTTTAACCGCTTATAGATCTGGTTCTATGGGAACTACAGCGAGGAGAAATATTTTGGCTAGACTGGCCCCGCACAGACTTTTTTCTGGCATCTGAATTTCCCCGGTAACTACAAGGGGACCGCCCCAGGGGGGGCAGACCTTAAATTTATGTCTACGGAAAGCTGCTGACCCCCACTTTTCAAATCAACCCTCTTTTGCACTCTCCTACATTTTGGGGCCACGCCCCAGCCCCTTAAAGGGTTAAAATTTTAACTTTACTAAATTTTCACCTTACCATGGACATGTTGCACCTCTTTCTTTTCGTCTCTAAGAACGCACTGCCACTAGCTAATTATCTTCCCTCTCCTCCCCCTCCCCTCTTCCATGGAGCATTAAAGATTAAAGAAGCTTGGAGAATTTCAGCTCAAACGCAGCAAAGATAACCTCATAGCAGGTAAGCCCTTAGGATGTCTCCTTCCTGCTCCAAGTGTTGCTCTTCTCCTAAAGATGTATATTGTATAAAATTAATTGACATGTATAATGTTAATTCTTTTAAAATGTGTTGAATATGGCAGACTAATACGTCTTACAATTTGCTTATATTACGGATTACTGCAATGGCGGTAGTGAACTCGAACTTATAATTATTGTATTCATATCGAATTAACTATGCCATATAACTGATTATTTAATAATATATTTACTCAAGTCTATTCAACGCCCATTTATCTAACCGGTTTATTTTTCTGTTTATAGGAGGAAAAATATATTTGTATTGTTACTTTAGTGTATCTAATTATGTATATAACAGTGTTTTAAGCAGAATTTTTAGTCAAGTTACTTAACTACCAATTTATCAAACTGGAATATATGTCCACTGGTATATGAATAAGTTTATAGCAGGGATTGACAACCACAAGCACAGAAACAACCAAAATTTACTCTTCTTTTATCACCAGCAAAATTTTTCATACTTACTTTGTATTAGTTTCTTCTTTACTTTTACTGTTTAGACCATTACCATTAATAATACCCCTCTGTATTCCAAAATACTATTCAAAATTAAACTATCCTTTTTTTTTTTTTTTTTTTTTCTTTGGGTTAGTATATAAACTTAACTTTTAACTGTTTATCTTAGCTGTTTACGGTGGACAAGTTCACCGGTTTTTCCTATAAACTCTCTATATATCTTTCCTTCAACGAGACATGAGAAGGGCTCTGACGATGCCTGGTATTTATCGTTTTGATATATTAAAAGAATAACTTTAGTTAAAAAACAAAAATTATTCTATTATTTAAAAAAGAATAACTTTCTTGAAAAAGTTAAAATATAGCTCTGATTAAAAAAAAAAATGGCAGAACTGCTGAGCGTTAGCTTATCGTTTTCGCCAGAACAATCAGCAGCAAAATCTCATAACTCCAGGGACTACGTGAGCCCACAATTATCCCAGATGTCTCAATCGCAATCCTCAACATCGGATGTAGAAGAAGCGGATTACGCCTCTGATACAAACCGGAATAAAAAGGGACTTATGAGTTATAAAAACATCAAAAAATCAGGAGACAGACAAAAAACCACACCAGTAAAAATAAAGGAATTAAAATTTGATGCAGAAATAGAAAAACAGATATCCTGGACCTGTTGGAATCTTGCATTAAGTTGACGAAAAGAAGGAGATCTGGGGATGCAGAAGAAGCGAAATTGTACTGGAACTGCGCGGTAAAAAAGATAGCACACCTGAAAGATTATAACTCCAAATTGTTACAAGAGTTAGAAAATGAAAAGAACAGAGGAAAAACATCAGATGCAGAGAAGGAAGAAGGGGCGAAAAAACCATCATTAAATAAAGAACAAGAAAAAGAAATCCAAGAATTAAAGAAAATAATAGAAGAGAAAGAAGAAGAGCTAAAAAAACTCCGGGAAAACATAAGACCAATGGAAGAAAATCCAATAGAAAATGAGGGAAATTATACAATGATAATGGACAAGAAAATTTTAAAAGAAATAAATGAGTCAGTCCAAATAATCAAAATTCAAACGACAGAAATAAGGGCAAATATTAGCAACTCACCGAAAGAAGTGAGGGAACGAGTAGAATCATCAGCCCCATCACAGCAGCAGTACGCGGATGTGATTAGAAGTAACCATCCCAAGCCCACACTGAAACATATTTATTCCAGAGCTGCAATATTATTAAAAAGAAGAACCTCCACCACAACAACGCTAAACACAATCAGAGACCTCCTCAACAGAAAAGCAAAAGCAGTGCCAGGTTTACCTAAAATATCCTGTTACACAGCAAGGGACCGAAACACCCTTATCATCCAGGCCGAAAACGACGAAGAAACAGAAAAAGTTCTTGAATTTCTAGATAATATCTACCCTAAAAGACATCGCAGAAGTAACTTACAAGTCAACAAATATGAGAAAAATCATCATCCTAGGCATACCCGAAATTACGGAAGAGGAGGAAATAACGGGGAAAATCTTAGAAGAATACAATGTAGAAGTCCCGATAGAGATACATCGTAGAATTCAAAGGGCGGGAGCAAAAACGTATCAACTTGTCCTAAACATAGAAGCAAACATGGCAAGAATCCTGCAACAGAGAGGAAGAATACTCATAGGGTTCAATTCCTGCAGAGTTGAAGATTACCGTCCAGTCATTCGCTGTGGAAATTGCCAAGCCTATGGTCACACGAAAGACAGATGCAGATACGAGAGAGTATGCGCCTTCTGCACGGGAAATCACTCAAGTGAAACCTGTAAATTAAAAGAAAAACACGACAATCATAAATGTATAAACTGCCAGGGTGCAAGAAATAATTTCCCACATGCAGCAAATTCTAGTAAATGTCCAGCGTTCAAATTTTACCTAACAGATAGAAACAACTCCATCAAGAGAAACAACCAGAATTCAACATAAAAGATAAAATGACACAACCTCAACCACCACCAACACATATTCAACAATCGTCTCAAACATCACGGATAGCCCCTCTCAAAATAGCATAAATAAATCTCCAAAAAAGTAAATCAGCAACATCATCACTTATACAATACTTAATAGAAAACCAGTATCACATAGCCTGCTTACAAGACAGCAGTTTAACGGGTACAAGACCACATGGACTACCACGGGGAATTCCATGCTATAATTCCAGAACAAACAATAGCCACATTTTAATAATTGACAGTAACATCCAGCACATTCAAGTAAAACAGAACGACCACTCAATCTTCATAAACATATCAACAGAAGACGGACAGCTGACACTAGGTAGCCAGTATTCTCCACCCTCAGCTAACCTCCAAGAAGATCTCAATGACTGGACGGACACAACAGGCATGAGTAATAAATTTATCCTCCTGGGTGACCTTAATGCACATAGTAAACTATGGGGCTATAGCAACGAGAATGAGAAAGGGCAACAATTAATCAATCATATAAATGCAATGCGCCTTCTAGTCATGAATGACCCCCACTCAAAACCATCATTTGAAACACGCACTTAGAAGATTGACCAGATGTATCTTTAGTTTCCTGTTCAATATATCCAGAAGTAAAAAGCTGGACAATAGACGGAGATATGCAATTTGGAGACCACAGGTTAATAACCCTAGAACTACAAATGCAAATCCCACACCGGCCTAAAAGACGATACAGAACGAAGAACGTCTCAACCAAAAACTTCGAGCAAACATTAAACGAATCCCTAAAAGCCAACAAAATAGATTTTAAACACATAAAGTCAACAGATCAATTAGAAGAAGAATATAAAAAATTTATAGCCATAATACAAAACTCATGCAATAAATCGTTTAAAAAAAAAGGAATCACTTACAAGCCAACAATTTCATGGTGGACAGTGGATCTTCGAAAAAAGAGAAGCCAAGTAAAAGCCCTGTACAGAAAATCAAAATTGCAAGAAGCAACAGAGGAAGACAAAATCAAATTCAAACACCACAGAGCTATATACAAAAAACTAATACTAGAAGCGAAAAATCAGGCCTGGTCCAACTTCTGTAAAAATACAAAAGACCCATTTGGAAAACTAAAGAACATAGCATTTAAAGAATCTTACTCACCAGAAAATTATAGATTAGAAAATTCAACAGCAACAACACACTCATGTCAAACATTCTACCAGGAAATCACTTCAACAATATTTGGCAGCTCATCATATGAAGAACATACAATAGATTCACCAATAGAATCACAACACCCATTCACGAGATCAGAGCTTAAATCAGCCATCTACTCCTTCAATAAAAACAAGGCCCCGGGATTGGATAATATAGATCATATAATAATCAGAAACATCCATAAAAATCATGAACACATCCTATTAAATCTGTACAACACATTGCTAAACCTAAATTACTTCCCCAACAACTGGAAAGTAGGAGAACTGGTGTTTTTCAAAAAAAGGCCTCCCAACATCAACAGCTGGCTCCTATAGACCAATAACTCTCCTGCCGATCCTGGGGGAAATATTCGAAAAACTACTCCTAAAAAGAATAAATTTTTCGCTCAGGAATTCTACGGAAGTAAGAACAAACCAACACGGATTTATCGAAGGTAAATCCACAGAAACAGCCATTCAAGACCTTCTATCAACAATAGACCTACTGACGGAAGAAAATAATTACATATCACTCATATCACTGGATATCAAAAACGCCTTCGACACCCTTCCCTGGGAAGAAACAATGCAAGAACTAAGACGCATTAAACTGGAAGACATCTACATAAACATCATAAGATCCTTTCTCTCGAAAAGAGGTGCTCTGCCAAACTGGCAATCAAAGGAAATCCACTGGTTTAACAAAGGGTGCCCTCAGGGATCGTGCTTCGGGCCGTTTCTGTGGCGTATCCTCCTAAATTCACTATTACGACAATTATTGGAAAAAAATTACAAAATAATAGCATATGCTGACGACATCATAATAATAATATTTGGGCAAACAAGAGTGCAGTTAGAAAAAATGGCCAATGAGATCCTAACCTTAGTAAGTGAGTGGATGAAACAACATAACTTGAAAATCTCATACGAAAAATGTAGAAGCCTCCACCTTAGAAAACCCAAGCACCTTAAAAGAAAACCAACAATTAAAATAGATAACAAATCAATAAAACAAGAAAACACATTAAATTATCTTGGAATTACAATAGACAATACCCTTTCCTTTCTTCCACACCTAAGACAGAAAAGACAAGAAATAAATGCCATAACTCAAGGCCTGCTAAAATTTGCCTCAGCCTACGGAGGAGTAAACAAATCAATATTAAAAATCTGGTACCATGCAATTCTAGAGAAGAAAGTCACCTATGCCAGCGCCACGTGGTACCATAGAATAAAAAATAAATACGCAGAAAAATTTATTTCGTCAATACAATATCAATGCCTATTACTAATTACAAGAGCCTACAAAAAAACATCAGCAGCCGCCTTATGTGTACTTTCAGGAATTCCCCCACTTAACTTACAGCTACAGTACACAGCAACAACAGGAAGAATACTAAGATTAGGAACACCAACAGACATATACGACCCAGCATTCTATCAATCAAAATCAAACACAAACCAAGTAAAATCATACATAGATTACCTAAATATAATAGAAGATGGAGAAGAAGACAAAGCAGAAGTCCAAATATATACAGATGGCTCGAAATTAAACAACAACACAGGATATGCATACTGTGTATACAAAAACGAAGAAACAATATATGAAGACCAAACCCAACTTAATAGTGAAAACACAGTATACCAAGCAGAATTACTGGCACTGGAAGAAGCGGTAACATGGGCAACCAACTCAAAATATAATTCAGTAATAATTTATTCAGATAGTCTGTCAGGCATAACAGCACTACAGGATATCTTCTCCAGGAATCCACTTGTAATTAATATAATAAAACTACTCCAGGAAACATCAACGAAAATATACTTCAAATGGATAAAAGGCCACTCCAATATAGCAGGAAATGACAGAGCTGATGAACTGGCAAAACAAGCCACGAAAACATCATCAAAAGTGAAAAAAAGATTCTACCCCTATCCCCCATCATACCTAAAGAAAACTTTAAAAGAAAACCTACTTAAAAGATGGCAAGAGTTATGGGACTATGGTGACACAGGCCGCTACACATATGAACTAGTGCCAAAAATAAAGCAAGACTTCCTACTTCCACACAGGAACTTGTACATCTTCGCAACAAACCATGGCCCATTCTTCTCCTACCTCTACAAATTCAACAAAGTCCACTCTCCTTTATGCATATGTGGAGAATACGCAACATCTCTCCATTACCTAACCCAGTGCACTCTAACATCTCACTTCCACATAAGAAAAACACAGCTACCCCTAAAACAATGGTTCTCACTTGTCCTTTCAAAACCAAGCCTATACCAAAAGATAATAGACTGCATAAAACTACTGGAGAAAAACCAATCCTTGTTCAAGAACCCAGAAGTTTATCTCCAAGACTAGCTATAAAAACTGTTATTGTGCATCTAATTTAGATCATATTATTAACCAATCTGAACATATTAAGCATGTAATATATATATACACATATTATTGTTATAATTTACAAATTGTCTTTAAAAATCAAGTATCAACAATGCAAACCATTTGTGTACGCCCTGCAAGCTCGGGAGAACCCTTGAAAAATTGCATTGTAATACCCCTCACCCATTCCCTACGTCATTTCAAGAAAAGTAACAATCCATTACCTCCCCATAACACTTCAGGCTTATTTTAAAAAAACTTAATTTTAATTTCAAATTTGCAATCAAATAATTATAAAATCCTCATATCAAAAAACTCTAAAATCCTATATTTTTTTATTTTTTTTTTATTTATTTTTTATTTTTTAATAATTAAACAAAAAATTTCAACTATAGATATACAATGATTAAAACTTTTATTGTACCCAACCTCATTTTTTTTTTTTTTTTTTTTTTTTTTTTTTTTTTTTTTTTACAAGAATTTTGCCAGGCGGGGCTAGTGAGTGCTTAAGCCATCTGGTAGGCCTCCCCGCCTGGTTGACCCTTGACCCCTTGAAATAAACTAAATTTGGTTTTGTTTTGATATGCAGATTTTTCTCTATTCAAATTTTATATACATTTTATAAAAGTAAGTAGACTTCATTTCCAGTCGTTTGGTACCAATAACATTTTTCTACAGTAATTTGTTACTGAGTTAGTAGAAGGTGTTTAGTTTTTTCTTTTTCCACGATTGTGCATACCAATGCCATAAAAATGAAGAAAAATTATGTGTCTAACAGAGATTATGAAACACTTTCAAATACTTCCTGAAATCTTTAACAAAACGTCGTTATTTAGAGAAATAAATTAGAAAAATAAGTAAATATTTAAGAAAACAGATAAAACATTTGAAAACTTGATGTCAGTAGTTACCATCCATAGCCAAATATGTATACCAATTCTTTTGAACATCCCTGTGTTTGATCTGTGGGTTTATATATATACTACATATTGCGAAAATTTAGTTTAGCAAGAAAACGTACAACAGGTTGAAATTTCTCTTTCAGCAATTTATACTAATATATAGAAAATTTTATACTTTTGTTCAGCCCTGTAATTAAACCAGTATCAATACACGCTACTATTAACTAAAATTTAATTCAACTAAAACACTTTTAAAACTACTAAAATGACATTTCCAGAAATTATCACCCATTGATAGGACACGTATCCAATTCTTTGCGTGGCCCTGTATATCATTTTATCTTATATTCTACAAGCGTTTCTTAGTTAACTACATATAGTTCTGCGTAAATATGTATAACTCATTTAAAAATCACCTTTAAGCAATTTTTGTTATACTCAGTAATTTTTACGAAATCTTTTGTGTAACCCTGTATATCGACTGTAGAATTTATACACATCATATGGTTTGCATAAATATAGCAAAACGTAAAAGCAATTATCATAATTAAAGATACATTTCCTGCCATCATTGCTAAACGATGGCAGTATATTTTATCCTGTACTTCGGATAGAATGTACCATCTGAAATCTTTTGTGTGTCCCACTAAATGCTATGCACTTCGTATTGTACATGAAATAACTTATAGTAAGCCTTAGAGACAGATATCAATTTCATTAATATAAAATCGTTTAACATGTTTGAAGTACCCCCCCCCCCTCCAATTATGTATCATTATATAACGGAAAACTTTTGTGTAGGCCTGTAAAAAATAAATGCACCGTTTATTATGTAGAATGTATATTTTCGTGTTATTCAGAAATGCATATAAATTTTATTATGTTTGAAAAGATGTAACATCTTTAAAATTCGTTTGAAACAAATTTTTCCAGTTGGCCGCAATATAATGGAATACTTTTAACTGTTCCTGTAAATAAATTAAACAAGTTACAAACTTCATTTGAAATAGGGTTATGCGTAGAGTAAGTGTTAATAACTTCCAAAAATTTCAGGATAATTCAAGTATACAGGGCGAGTCATAAATATCGAAAAAATAGGCTATCCCCTTAAATACTGAACCTAGACCCATACTTCCAATTGCAAAGTTTCATAAAAAAAAGGTGAATTTTTTGATAAGATAAGTTGCAACTCCATGGAGGGTCTATTTTTAAAAATACGAAAATTAAATTTTTATACAGCCCCCAGAGGATAAAACTTCAAATTAGAAATATTTTCCTTATCCATTACTAAATTGAACAAAAATAAATAAATAAATAAATAAATAAATAAATAAAAAATAAAAAAAAATTCATCTTGATATTTTCAAAACTCAGAGAGTTATGACAATTTTAAAAAATCGTGAGGTTTCAAGGGATCAGACACAAATTGAAATGCGTGTAATTGAAGAAACAATGTTGCTGTAATGGGTCCTGAAAACATTTATTTTATTTATTTATTTATAGAGTTAGATTTTTGAATGTTTTGTGATGGTTTACCATATAATTTGTAAGCATTATCAAATCATAAGACTTCTTAATAAATTAAGTAAATCTTAGTAAATTAAAATTGTTATAACTCAAAATATTATTTGTCGCGTGGAATTTCTTTCTTTTGATTAAATGAAAATGTCTAATTTTGAATTTTGATTCAGCATTTTAAATAATATTATTTTTTTTAAATAAAAGTATTTAAAATAGCAATATAAAAAAAGATGCAAATTTTTTGTAAACAAATCATATTTTTAAAAGTAAATTTTCTGAGCCGAAAACTTCTTTCGGCGCGTTGGGCATATTTTTTTATTTTATTTTATTTTATTTTATTTTATTTTATTTTACTTTTTTGAGATGTTAAAAAACTATTAACTCGCGGGGCTGTTACCGTAACCGCCGGTTATTGAATTATGTCACTTTAAAAATAAGAAATACTGAAATAAGAACATTTGATCCAGAAAAGTGCATTTAGTTTTAAACAAAGACGGGCTTCTAACGTTTAAACGCTTTTTTAAAAGTTACTAGGTGATTAACTCCGTCTTGTATAGTTTCGATTTCAGATTTTGTTTAAATTTTGCCATTCTCACCTTCTTTAATTGCTGTTTAAATGCATCAGTTGATTTAAACCTCATTTTTTACCCCGTCGATTTAAAAATTTTTCATTGTGTAGTGATTCACAAACATACATTTTGTAAAAACATGTTTTTTGGTATATCTGAGCCCTAAAACGTGTGAATCCGTCGAAAACCGGAATTCAAAATTTTCAAAAATCCAATACTTTCTTCTTGTAAAGATAGAAGAAAGTAAAAATAGGTTTAAAACCATCATAAATTTTGAAGCTGAATAGTAAAAAGTAGATTTTTGAAAATATTTCTATGTAATTTATTAAAATATATTTCCAATGAATCCGTTAATAGAAGTGTCATTATCGTTATTATTATTTTTACTAAACTTGTTGCCTGCGGTAATAAGTTTTTAAGACATTTTTAATGAAAGTTTAATTAATATCACTTAATTTAATAACACTTTTAATAAGTGTTTAATAAGATGGTCCGGTCAATGGGTCGTGTCAGTTACGAGGTTGGTGCCAAGCTCAAGATATTGCAGAAATCTAGCATATTTCAAGGAAGTTTAAAGCAAAAAGCTATACTCTTTTATTTTATGTCTAAAAGTTAAAGTATTGTTTTGGATCGACATTTAATATTGCGTAAATTTATGGTCGATCCCTAAATTGTACTTTCAAAACAACTGATATCGCTGCGCTCAGAGGTATTTTTAAGTGGTGTAAGTCACGAATTTTGGAAAATTTTGGATTTTAATATCTTTTGAGGATTTATAGATATCGAGATGAATTTTTTTTTTTTTTGTTCAATTCAGGAATAGATAAGGAAAAATTTTCTAATTGGAAGTTTTATCCTACGGGGGCCGTATAAATATATAATTTTCGTATTTTTTAAAATAGACCCCCCCCCCCATGGAGTTGCAACTTATCTTATCAAAAAATTCATCTTTTTTTTATGAAACTTTGCAATTGGAAGTATGGATCTAGAGGCAATATTTAAGGAGACAGCCTATTGTTTCGATATTTACGATGACTCACCCTGTATTTACAAGAGTTAGAGCATGGACAGATGACCAGATAAACTGAAATCATAAACTATTTTCCACTTTATTGAAAAATGCTAAAAACCAACAAGTAAGAAAAATCATGCGTTAAGCATAGATTATGAAGCACTTTCCAACACTTAATGTAATCTTTAACAAAACTTTGTTATCCAGGGAAATAATAGTGTATAGCCAAATATACCCAAATATGTGTTCCAGTACATTAGAATAGCCCTGTATTTCATATGTCAGTTCATATAATGGGAAAATTTAGCTTAGTAAGAAAATATCCAGTAGCTTGAAATTTCTTTTTCAGCAATTCATACTATTAGATGGAAACATACTTGAATACTTTTATTCAGCCCTGTAGTTTACATTGTACCTTTATTAAACGTCAACATTAGGCTAAAAGTTATTGTAAACTAAAACACTTTTAAAACAACTGAAATCACATTCTCATAAATCATCATTCATAGGCGTCCATGTACCGAATTCTTTGCGTGGCCCTGTATATCCGTTTATCTATATTCTGCAAACATTTCTCAGTAAATTGAATGCAGCTCAGCGTAAAAATGCATAGCTTATTTAAGAACCACGTTTAAATAATTTACGCTCATATTCAGTAACTTTGGTGAGCTCTTTTGGGTAGCCCTGTATATCAACTATAACATTTATACGCACCATATAATGTGCATATATTTAGCAAAATATAAACGCAAATATCATAATTAAAATGCATTTCATCCCTCCATCAGCCATCATCGGACACATATACGGTACTTCGGAAAGAATATACTATTTGAAATCTTTTGTATGGCCCTGTAAATGCTATGTACTTCATATTATGCAAGACAGTAGCGTATAATTTATATTAAGCTTCAGTGACATATATCAATTTTATTATACATGAAAAAGCTTAATATATTTAAAATACATACACAATTCCCCCTTTTACCATCATCTAATGGAATTATTTTGTGTGGCCCTGTAAATGAATAATAGCTACATTTTCACCTTTTATTTTATGGAATGCATATATTAATATGTTTGACAGGGTATAACATCTTTGAAATTCCTTTGAAACGATTTTTCCCCATAGGCCGTAATGTAATAGGACACTTTTGATTCGCCCTGTAGATAAACTAATCATGGTAGAAACTTCATTTTCGATAGGACTTGTGGTAGGGTAAACGTCAATAACGTCCTAAAATTTCATGGCAATCCGAGTATATTAACGATTTTTCCCCATAGGCCTTAATGTAATGGGAAACTTTTGATTCTCTCTGTAGATAAACTAATCATGGTAGCAACTTCATTTTCAATAGGACTTGTGCTAGGGTAAACGTCAATAACGTCCTAAAATTTCATGGCAATCCGAGTATATTAACAATTTTTCCCCATAGGCCGTAATGTAATGGGAAACTTTTGATTCTCTCTGTAGATAAACTAATCATGGTAGGTACTTCATTTTCAATAGGGTTCGTGCTAGGGTAAACCTCAATAACGTATAAAAATTTCATAGCGATCCGAGTATATTTACGGGAGTTAGAGCGCGGACAGACGGACAGACGGCCAGACGGACAGACGGCCATCCGGCCAGACGGACAGACGGACAGACGGCCAGACAAACCGAATGCATAAGCACTTTTCAACTTTGTTGGAAAGTGCTAAAAACGAACAGTGGAAACCTGAGAATGTGTGATATTTTAAAACGATTCAAGGTTCTTCTCAGTATAAAAATATATCTAGATTTTCAGAATCGAGTTTTTATCATCACTACAATACTATTATACGCATTATACTGTTATTGCATTACAGTAAATGTATGTAATGCAAATTGAAACAATTGGCTTTCCTGACAGAGGAGAAATTTGATTTTTCAGAGAGTCATAAGGGAGAGAAAATGTAAATTCAAGAATAGATATTAATAGTAAATTTATCATTAGTTCTTGTAGCATTAATACACATGGTACGTGCAATAAAAACCGGAAACAAATTTATTTCTTTCGTTTTGTTAAAACTGTGTTTATTTTTATACAGAGTGCCCCTTCTTATCGCTAATTTCAAAACCGTTAATTTTAAACGTATGGTTCTAATTACAAAAATATTTAAAACTTTGGTCTACATCATACAAAAATTTATCTACGTTAAAATAGTTACATTTTAGGTAGTTAAATTTTTTTTAAATAATCCATAACGCGTATAGTAGTCCAAGAGTCGACAGCACAAAAACCTATGTTATCGAGCACAAGAAAAAAAACCTTTATTTTATGGAAGAGTAGTAATATAGTCCAGTCACTTTAGCATTTTCCTTAGGAAAAATTTTTAATAAAGGTTTTTTTTTCACAGAGCGATTTATTATGTGATTATAAATGATATCTCAAAAGTCATCGATATTTTGCTGTACGCTTCCCCCTTTGGGGGGCATTTAGGGGGGAAAGGGGGCAAAATATTAATTAAGCTATATAGGCAAGTGATACATCTTTTTCCATGTATTTTTTAATGCTGATCGAATGAAACTAGAATCAAGTTGATACGACCAATAGTTTCTGAGTTATTGGAGCTTTTATATATTTAAAAAAATTAAAATTTTTCATGTACGTATTTTTAATGAGTTTTTTTTCCCCTTTCATTTTAAATCTAAACATTCATTATTAACGTTACATTAGACATTACATTATAGAACATATAAAACATTACTTTAGGAAGAAAATGTTTATTATAATTATCTTTTTCTGCTATAAAATATAGATACTTCTTCATAATTGTCCTTGAACATGAATATCTGTCACGTCTAATTCTTCTTTGCCAATTATGATATTCCTATCAGAGATCCTCTCTACTGGAGCAATATTTAAACAAAACTTTCCATGACAATTTCCGCATGCTATAGAACAGTGTAGACCCAACTTTCAGCATCCGCACGCACTGCCGCAACCTTTGGAACACGAACAGAAAATCATGTTCAAAATCGAATCTGGGGCGGGTGGTTGGGTTGTTCGTATGAGAACTAGAAAATTATCCTTTATAACCCAACCCCATTCCTGAGGTCCCCCAGTTCATTACCAAGCCATGCCTGTTAGTGGTAATATACTCGAAATAAATGTTGTTTTGCTGCACTTGAAGTGGGAGGTAGTGTATTTAAATTGACCGCTTTATTCTTTGTGACTGATTTAGTGAAGTGTACATACCGGTAATCACCTAGAGATTTTCCCTTAGAAGAGGCACCATAAATACCCAGAAAAATTTTGATGCTATTCTCAGCAATTAGTGCACGAGAAACGTTATTTTGATTGAAACTTTTTATTGCATCTTGTAAATCTGGATGCTTTTGTATTAATTTCATCACTGCTGATTTTCCTTTCTGAAAAATAACAGATATTCAATCGCATCCAGAAAAAGCATGGAGGAATAAAATGTATTCCCTGTATCTTCCTTCGAAACTTCTAGAAGAGTAAATTTTTTCCTCCACCTGGCCTTTACCTGGCTTGAGAAAAATATTTCCAAGTTTGGTGGAGTTCGAGCAGCCATGATTACCAGTAAATCAATATCTTCTCCAATAATAACAGTGGCATTTTTGCTAGTTTTTGCGGTCTTGAGTGCTGTTTCAACAATGAGGACATATGCATCATCTTTTGCATGCTTGACACATACACTGATGGATTTAAATTTTTCTGAGAGCAAATAAATCAACCTACATTTCTTTTTTGCGTGGGAGAGGAATTTTTCTTGGCTAACTGTCGCAGTCATGTTTTCATTAAAAAGAACCTCTGTTGATGTCATTTTCGAGCAACGACGAAATTGCTTCATGGTTTTGACACTTTTCTGAAGATTATTATAACCATCAAATACGAGGATAGTGTTTCTACCGTAGTGTTTTTCATCATACTTCACATATTTATCACAAATAACCCCGAAAGAATCACTTTGATGCTAGACTACTCGATGAAGCAGATATCCTCCATCAACAATGTTGTAGTTCGCTCTTTCAAAATCAGGATGGACATCTATGGGACTGAAGCTGTTGAATAAGAATGATATTTTTGTTTTTCTCATTCAAATTTCATCGAAAAGGGCTTAAGGAGCTAGTTCAAATTTCAAACATTTGGCCGTCCCATTCTTTTCTTTTTCGGAAACCCCTAGAAGCATCGTACAGCTATGAAAATACCGTAATTTCGGGTGTATAAGCCGCGGATCAAACAATTCTTTTTGGACCCAGAAATCTTATTTAGTGGTTGAAGACAAATCTTTACGGCGATCTAAATAGTTATATTTGTTTCTTAAAAAATTCTGGGTCGAAAAAGAATTATTTGATCTGCGGCTTATACACCCGAAATTACGGTAGTTGTATGGAGGAGACAACTGCAAAAACAACTTTACAATTACATAAGCTTCTTACATAGGAATGGAGGATACGTTGAGCTCTTGAAAGGAAAAAAATTAGTTCAACAGTCATGTTTTCTGCCAAAACGTTATAAATATTTGTTTAAAAATAAAAATGTATACAAACGCGACCCGGTGGGGAAGCATCCCCTTCCCCTTGCCCATACGTATGGACGCCCATGCATCTGGGAACTACTAGTCATATCGGCCGTGATATTTGGCTTATGAGATTCTAACCAAAAAAAGGTCGTTCTTATAAATAATGTGTACATAAAATATTTGAATTTTTCAAAATATAAAAACTGTTATAATTTGGAAACTATTGGTCGTATCAGTTTGGTTCTAATTTCATTCGATTCAGCGTTAAAAAATACATCGGAAATGATATATCACTTGCTCATACAGCTAAATATATATTTTGCCAACTTTTACCCCCAAAAAGCGTACAGACGAATGTCGGGGACTTTTAAGATACCGTTTAAAATGGCATAACAAAACTTTCTGTGAAAAAAAAACTTTTATTAAAAATTTTTCCAAAGAAAGACCCTTTTTTTTGGCTAAAGTTACTGGAGTAACAGGGAAATCTAATGATTCATGTCTGTCGGAAATGAAGTGTTGCATAAGCCAAAAATTAATACCACTAGTGGCTCACTCGTCAGTTTGTCATTGTGTTTTCCTGCTCCCAGTTTTCTATGTTTTCATGCCTTTGATAATTCCCTTTTGGTTTTTTTCACAAAAAATCCCAATATGTTTACATGTATAATTTTTTTACAGAAAAAAAAGAAAAGAAATAAACGATGATGACAATATACATTTGGCGCCCTCTCAATTTCCGTGCCCGGGACGACCGCCCCTTTCGCCCTCCTCTTCGCACGGCTCTGCATTTTAGTCGCATTATTAGGACGTTCATATGAAAATTCGCAGGAAATGTCAATATAGTACTCTCCGACTCCGACAACTCTGACAGAAGGGGAAAAAAAGGCTCACTTCTACGATATTATTACACAAGATGCACAAATCTGTTTATTTTTGGATACCACCATTTTCGAACAATATTCTTTGCCTTGTTTAGTCGCATCATTTTGCGAATGAATAAGGTTAGAATTATTATTTGGGAACTATGACATTGTAAAAATAGGACATTTACGAATCTTATTTATCATTTGGAATAAATTTTAATTTGTATACCGCAAGTATTACTTACAAAAGAAGAAAACATAACAAAACAGCAATTTCTCTAAGTTCTGAAATGCAAACGTGCCCAACAGTTCCATTGTATCCATTATCTGCTTGCAGCTGATAAAAGTAACAAAGATTTCGCATTGCTGAAATTAATGAGTTATCTTTGCATTATGCAACTTAATTTAAAGGGAGTAAGATGGCTTTGTTTAATTTATAAATGATTATGGAAAACAAAGGCGATTTTAAAATCTACTCTGAGAAACATATGATAGATCAGAACAATTCGAAACCGATTTCGACTTCCCGATATCATTTTCATAAACGTTAAATGGAAAAAAAGAAAATATTTCATTTCATAGAACACCAAAAATTGTTTCATCTTTTTTTTTTTTTTTTTTTTTTTTTTTTTTTTTTTTTTTTGAGGGAGGGAGAGGGAGAAAATCTGGTTGTATTCAACATTTTAAAATATTCATAATATTAATTATATGTGGATATATATATATATATATATATATATATATATATATATATTAACCCTCCAGTGTATGATTTTCTTTTAATCACCCATCCCCTTAACCTAAAATTATTATGTAACAACTGTATATTGAAGAAAAATGTTAAAAACGTCACATTAGTGATGGGCGATTTCGACTTTTTAAATCGATTTAATCAATACTACGGCCAACTCGATTTAATCGATACTTTAACATTTTTAATCGATTTCTCTGAAGGTAATATCATTTTCATTTTCCTTCAAAAATCGAAAATAAAATAGTCGGATGAGCCAATTCCAAAATTTCAGTCATTAGTTTCTAAGATAAAAGAATTAAAGAAACCTCAGAAAAAAAAAAAAAAAAAAAAAAAAAAAAAAAAAAAAAAAAAAAAACCTGCAAAATAGCGTTTCTTGTTGAGTGATGTACACCAAAAATTGATCAGGATCAATTTTTATCAGGTACCAGCTGAATCTGAATTTTGATGAAAATCCAGATACAGCTATTGCGAAATCATGAAAAATGCAGCATATCAGCGCTACCTGTAGGGCAATTTACGCCAAGAACTAAACAACACTAATCTATGTCAATGATTTACGGTATCTGAATTTTGAAGAAAATTTGTTCTTGAGATAGCGCTATTGCGTTAATCATGAATAATGCACTATAACAGCGCCATCTCTTAAGCGATTTCCACCAAAAGGTAATTAGCATCAAATAATATCAAGGAATAATTGTATCTAAATTTTTATAAAAGTCCGTGCATTAGTTCTTGAGATAGAGCTAAAATGGAAACAGAGGCGTGCGAAAAGAGAACTGCGCCCGGTTCAAAGTTCCAATTTAGTCCCTCCCCCCATTAACTTTTTCTTGTGATAAGCCAGATGTGATGTTGGTAGTAAAAATTTGGCGCCCCCTAAATTTCCGAGCTCGGGACGACCGCCTCACTCGCCCCCCCCCCCTTTATAGGGTAGTGGAAATTGTGAAAAATTCAGCATAGCAGCGTCATCTGAGAAGCGATATACATCAAAATGTAAAAAACATCAATTCATGTCAAGGACTAACTGAATCTGAAATTTGATGAAAATCCGTACATTCGTTATTCAGATATAGCTGTTGCGCAAATCGCAAAAAATGCAGCATCCAGCGCCACCTGTTTGGCTATCTATACCAAAAATTAATTAGATTCAGTTCATATCAAGGTCAAACTAAATCTAAAGTTTTGTGGAATTCCGTACATTTGTTCTTGAGATAGAGCGGTGAGAAATTTTTGTCATATACAGACTGACAGGCAGATACACAGACAGATATTTCCTAAAAACCATGAAATCGTGTTAAAGACCTTCTAAAATATATAAATCCATCGAAAACGGGAAGTCGAAAATTTTCACGAATCTAATACTCTCTTCTTGTAAAGTTACGAAAGAAAGTAAAAATGTAAAATCGATTGTGCTCGTAAGGTCGGCATAGCATAGCAATGGCGAATCGATTCATTATAGATTTGATTTCGATCTTTAGATTCGATTTCGATCTTTGGAATCGATTTCATTTTGATTTACTAAAATTGAAAGCATATTTTGGAACATTTTTATAGATACCGAGAGAATTGTAATTGTTTTGATTTACTTGAAATCGATCCACCTTTCAGATAGAATCGATTTTTCCATTTTTATTGTTTTAATGGTAGTATTGATGTAAAATTATGTATAAGAATGGTTTTTTTTCTAGGCTAAATCAGTGTTGAATGCAGGTATTTGTCTGCGACCCGGAGGAAGGCATCATGTTTTACAGCTCTGTAAAAGAGGGGAAATCGCAATTTGTGCATTAAAAAGCATAAAATTTCATAACTTCTAGGGGGGAGGGTATCCCCTGCGGGCCACCCCATTAATTCGACACCAGGTTAAATCGTTATATTTTTGTTTAGAAGTCCAGTTATTTGAATTATTAATTTATTATGTTTTATTTTTCACGCTTGTCTCTTCTAATCCCCTCCCCCACTTCCGCGTCAGTTTTAACTTACAGAGCCGTTCGAAATATGCATACAGTTTTAAAAGTGTCTAATTCTCGTTCTATTTTATTTTACATCCACATTTTGAATCCTTGACAAAAGATAAATAAGGGATCGCCCTTCTGCCCTTTTGGGGTTTATCTGCGCCCCGCCGGGGGCATATTTTTTTGTTTCTTCAAAAGAAACAAAAAAATGTTCAGGGGGGCTTGCATTCTCCCCCAACATACACCTTAAAATTTCGTTCATTTAATTCTCTACCATTTTTAACTTAAAAGTTTAAGCTACATGGCACCCCCAGAGCTGTGGACCCCACTCCCCTGTCGATCACTCACCTAATTTTCCTTATTTCTTCA
Source organism: Maratus speculifer (assembly GCA_964019185.1). Lineage (NCBI taxonomy): Eukaryota > Metazoa > Arthropoda > Arachnida > Araneae > Salticidae > Maratus > Maratus speculifer. The sequence continues at coordinate 72,035,388 of OZ025296.1, read as the reverse complement.
CTTCATTTCAATCTTTAAAAGGCTATAACTTTGCTTCTATATGAGTTACAGTGGGGAGAAAAATTCTAGTATAGCTAACTTTTTCTCCCCGTTCTTTTTGCTATTCCAGTTTCCCGGTTTTCCCTATATGACCCTTTTTTGGGCGACTGAGGGGGTTTTTCTCATTTCCTGATACAATATGTCTATTGAAAGCTTATGTTTCATACATTATAAATCTAGCATAAGAAATTTTCTCCCATCATTTTAAGTCATGTTACGGACCCATAATGGGTTAAAATTTTAATTTTTCAAACTTCTACGAAAAAAAAAAAACATTGGTACATATCAGCAAAACTGGGGTTCGAACCCGCAATCTTTTGATTGCACACGCAATCCCTAAGCTTATTGGCCACCGAGTGCTCAGCAGCGCTATTATTTCTTTAGATTGTTATTTTTAAATTCGTATTATCTTTTGAATAGAATGTCCGATTTCAATAATTCAAAAAGTAATTTACAGATATTGGAACAGTCATGAATACAAAATGATTTATTTGGATGAGGATTAAGGTATCGATAGTACGGTCTAATTTTGGTTGGTGTATTTATTGCGTTTTAAAATGTAAGAAAGTAGTTATAGTGAGTTAACTACAATAGCTGGACATATGGTATCGCGCGGTTTTTATAGATATTGATATGTTCTTTAATATTAAAGAAATTTTTTTTATTCATTTAAAAGTATTTCCTGACGATTCAAAATTATATATTCCAACGATTCAAAAAATATACACGTAATTGTTCAAGCTTTCACTTCTGTCGGCACTCTCGGAGTGCCACTATTAATTTTTTTTTTCATGTTCGCCCGTCCTAACCCCCCCCCCTTCCTCACCAATCTTAACTTACAGGATCGCTCAAATTATGAATGCGATTTTAAAAAAGTCTAATCCTCGTTCTATTTTGTTATAAATCCACATTTTGAAACCTCAACAAAAGATACATTTGGGCCGGGGTCGCCCTTCTGTCCGTTTGGGATTTATCTTGCCCTCCTGGATGGGGGGGAGGGGGGGGCATATTTTTTGTTTCTTCCACACCATCTCGTGTAACATATCGTTATAAAGCTTTTATCTCCTCGTTTTTTTTCTATTACTACCCTCCTCTCCATCTAGTTACATGCTCTTGGCACTTTTTATAGTTTCAAAGAGGGCATGCTCCCCGCGGCCCATCCTATGAATTCAACACTAAGTTAAACACTATATTTTTGTTTAGAAGCCCAGTTATTTGGGTTATTAGTTTACTATGTTTTTTTTTAAGTTCGTCCGTTCTAATCACTCGCCCCCCCCCCTTCCTCACCAATGTTAACTAAATGGGCCGTTCAAAGTATGCATGCAATTTTTAAAGTGTCCAATTCTCGTTCTATTTTTTTGTAAAACCTCATTTTGAAACTTCGACAAAAGATACATTTGGGCTATGGTCGCTCTTCCGTCAAGAGTGAGGTTTACATGGCCCCCTGGATATGGGGCATATTTTTGTTCTTCCAAACTATCTCGTGTAACATTTGGTTGGCATTATAAAAAAAAAAAAAAAAAAAAAAAAAAAAAAAAAAAAAAACTTTTTTTTTTTTACCTATACTCGTTGTTCCCTATCCTAGTTACATGCTCTTGGCACTCTTTATTCTCGGTTTAATGGCAAGTTACTCAGTGTTGTTATTAGTTGAGTTATGTCTCTCAAATTTGTCAAAGTTTTGTGTGTAAGTGACAACTATAAGTGATAACCATTTTAAAATTTAAAATTCTTATTATCCGACTCTAAAATCTGCAATAGCTTAATTCTATGCCTCCGAAATGGGGATGGGGGGGAGGGCAGGCGGTAATTGCGGTCCTGCTCATTGTCTAAGTTTTGGAATTACTAATTTGGGATTCTCTGTGTGAATCTGAATATCTAAATATCGATTCTAGTATTCTATGTCGATTTTAATCGATTCTCAAAATTTTCATAATCGCCTATCAGTACGTCACATGTCACTTTTAACCAAAATTTAGGATAAAATAAAGTGTGTCAAATGCAACATTAAAATTTGAACAACGTATAAAGTAAATTTGAAGTGTTGTCAAATGGAAACACTATGCACTATAGAATTAAGTAAAGAGTCATGTTTACATTTTAGGTTAATTAAAAATTATAAACAAATACTACTTTAAGTAGATTATGTTATTTCGATAAAATTGTAGTAGAATGCCTTTATAACTGAATAGCAATAAAAATTGTTCGGTCCAGAAAAGTTTGGACAAAATGTAGCGAAGTCTGCCAGTATTTTGAACCTGGTAAGTCTGACATTATCACAAAGCTCATCTTTGCTTGTCTACCTCATCAAAGCGAATTCATCCGGACAAAAATCGCCAAGGTCTGTCTCGTGGATTCCTATGTTTTGAACTAACACTTCCGATCTGAGAATGCGCACTTTATGTCTCTTCTATAAAAAACATTCTAATAATTTTTGTAAAACATTGTATTTTATTAGTTTGTAGTTTCAATTACATTATTTTCAAATGCCATCCTATAAAGAATTTCGAAGTTTCTGAAGTGAAAGTAACGAATTTCTACGAAAAATATTTCAGTTTTAAGAATTAAAGTAGGTACTTTCTTTTATAAAACGACAGCATTTGCATCCATTAAAGCATTGCACATTTAAGATCCTTGAGAACAGTCTTAAATAACATCTATAGAAAAGTGCGCATATGACATCGAAATTGTGCAATAATACACAAACACAAGGAATTTGCTTTCAACTTTTTCGGTTCTTAATCTTTAACTCATGTGACAGAAATTGTAACATAACTTGAGTGAACGGTCTGTGAGACTGCAGAATCAAAAGATAAATAAAAGACATGATTAATTCATAGGTTGTTTTTGTTCTAAACTTTTTATACAGGACTATAATTAACATTCACCGATGTCTCTGAGGATAATACTAAAGTTCCAAACGAAACAAAATTTCGGTGATGTTTATAGTTAAACTGAAAATTACAAGTTAAACTACAAAAATTGAAAAGAAGCAGTGACCTGTGAAATCGGTAATATTAATTAAAGGTTAACTGATGATTAAATGATAACCCTTTAACTGATGTTACCGGTCTCACAGACCACTGCTTTTTTTTGTTTTTTATAGCTTAAATTGTAATTCTCAAGTTAACTATAAACACTTCCGAAATTTTGTTTCGTTTGGAACTTTAGTACTGTCACCAGAGACTTTTAAATAGGTGAATGTTAATTATAACAGTCCTTTACAAAAAGTTTAGCACAAAAACATCTTCCTATGAATTAATCATGCCTTTCATTGATCTTTCGATCCTGCGGTCTCATAGACCGTTTCATACTAGTTATGTTAAATTTCTGTCACATCAAGGTTAAATATCGTGTAATAGAATGACAAAATTCTCGAAACACAATATTTACACTTCAAAAAACAAAAAATCGTGTTAACTGATAAACAAAATCCTTTAAACAAATATTAAAAATACTTCACCTTATAACAACAGATCCAGGAAAGAAAAATATCCAAGTCAAACTTTTAACATTAACGTAACACGCTGTACAACAAATAAAGGAAATTCTAAACTTCCGATCACGAACCTCCTAACTCGAATTCCAAACCAACTGCATCGTGTTTCATTATTTATCAGTTACAAATCAGAAAGAAACATCTAAAAAGCGAAATTAAGATGAAAGAAATGGAGTTATATATTCGCATGCATTAGTTTATGGGTATAAAAATGGTAAATTTTTCGTTTTGGCACTTTTCGGTTACTTAACTTTGGTTAGTTAATTGATGTAACCGAAATTGTAACGTGTGAGGAGGTCTGTGAAACTGCAAGATCGAAAGATGAATAAAAGACATGATTAACACATAACTACGGTAAGTGATCTTACGCTCTTATTCACCAACTACTTCGACCCCGAGTTACATCGAAAACCTCGGTCGAACGCTCAAACAGTATTCATCTTTAATCCTGATTGGACGTCTCCTTGATAATGTCCAATCAAATTTTATCATGAATTTCATTTGAGTGTTCGACCGAGGTTTCCTAAGTTGAGGTAGATGGTGAATAAGAGCATTAGAGACCGCTGAGTTTTTAAAGTTTCACAGTTTAACTCGTAATTTTTAGTTTAACTATAGATACTGCTCAAATTTTGTTTTGTTTGGATTCTTATTGCTATTTCTAGAGACTTTTGAATAGCTGAATTTTATTTATAATAATTTGGTATATAAAGTTTAATACTTAAATAGAATTCTGAGAGTTAATGTAACATTTTATTCATTTTTAAATTAACTGGTCTGACAGACCCTCACAGTAGTTATGTGACAATTTTTGTCACAGCAGTTAAGGGTTAATTCATAGGATGGTGTTTTCGTGCTAAACTTTTTGTACAAGACTGTTAATATTAAAATTCACCTATTTAAAAGTCTATCATGATAGTGTTAAATTTCCAAATGGAATAAAATTTCGGTAGTGTTTGTAGTTAAACGGAAAATTATAAGTTAAACAATAAGTTTATCAAATAGTTCAAAAAATATATATAAATTCAATTAGTTCTTGAAAACTAATTTATGCATGAAATCAATTCTTTTAATTTATGTATGGGCTATAGTAGAGGTCTGCGCGGGCCGATTTTCATTAACGGCATTCGGGCCGGGCCGGGCTCGGGCCTTAATTTTTTTCCCTGGAGTATCGGGCCGGGCCGAGTCTAACTTTTTTTTTCGTACGAGGCCGAAACTAATTTCGTTCTTCCTAGTCTTCACGGTCCAAAATAATCAGTTCCTGTTGAATCTTTCCGTATGAAAATCCTTTTCTCGACGTGGAAAAATCTGTTCATAAATCAGTAAAGTTTGGCATGATCCAAAATTTTTTGCAAAATAGACATATACTTTTAAGTCGTCATAATTCTACAATTAAACATTAGAATTTATTCTTTTTAAAGAATCGTGAATCACTAGGCGTCTTAAAATAGGATTAAACACATAAAAAAAACATGATTATGACGGAATTTTCGTTTAAACACTGAAAACTGCAAATTTCTTTTAAACTGTTCATTCATGCAAAATGAATACAACAATACGCGAAAAAAAAAATATACAGTGTCTCACATAAGTGATGGGACACTTGTGCTTTACAAAAGGAAACTAATCAAATAAATTAAAAAAACATGTACACATTTTTTCGTGGGTGTGTTTCATACTTAAATTTAGTAAAGATTATTACATAACATACATTTTGTCAAAATATTAAAATATTAATTTAATAAAAATACAAATGTTTAGAACGGAGCAAAAAATAGCTCAAATAAGTGATGGGACACCATTGCAACAAAATCGTGCAACAAATCATGCAACAAAAATCGTCTGAAATAAGCAATAAAAATATTTTTGGGGTTTTATTTTTACTTAAAAGCAATTGGCAATAATTTATAAAATCGTCTGCAGTATTTCTCTCCAGTTTGTTCTGGAATTTTTGTGTTTTTTAGCTCTGTGTAGCCATGAATGCTAAACGAAAAGAAACTTCGCCTGAAATTCGAAAATTAGTTATTAATTTGCATATTGAACGTGGAAAATCTATTAGAAAAACCTGTGAAACAGTTAACTTGAGTCGTTCAACAATTTTCAATATCATTAAACGATATAAAAAGAATCATATGATTCAGGATAAAAGAAGACCTGGCTGACCATCAAAGCTATCCAATGGAATAAAGCGAATTATCGTTCGAAATATAAAAAAAAAATCCAAGAAATAGTGCTTTAAAAGTTGCTGTTGATTTACAAGCATTATATGGAATAATTGTTAATCCTGGGACTATTAGAAGGGTAATTTGATCTGCTGGATATCACGGTAGAGTAGCCAGGAAAAAATTCTTCGTAAGTGAAAAGCATAGAAAACTCAGACTAGCTTTCGCAAAATCCAACATAAATAAGAATTCTGATTACTGGAATAAAGTTATATTTGCTGATGAGAGTAAATTTAATATATTTGGTTCTGACGGTAGAATCTTGGTGTGGAGAAAACCCAGGGAAAAGTTTCGCAAACAGAACTTGGTACCAACAGTAAAACATGGTGGAGGAGGAGTTATGGTATGGGGTGTATGTCGTCCGCTGGAGTTGGCAATCTTGTTTTTATTGACAGTATAATGGATCAGTACAAGTATATTGATATTTTAAAGCAAAATTTGAAATCTTCAGCACGAAAATTGAACCTTCATAACGATTTTAAATTCTACCAGGACAATGACTCCAAGCACACTGCTCTGAATGTTAGACTCTGGCTGCTATATAACTGTCCTGAAATAATAAAAACACCACCACAATCTCCAGACTTAAATCCCATAGATAATATTTGGCAAGAATTGGAATCAAGAATTCGCAAACACACCATTTCTTCAAAACAACAACTAAAATCGGTGCTTCAAGAAGAATGGGGTAAAATCACTCCAGAAATCACAAAAAAATTAGTCGAATCCATCCCAAAAAGATTAAATCATGTTTTAAAAGTAAAAGGAAATCCAACAAAATATTAAAACCTTTTAAAAAGTAAAATTTTTGGATAAATATTTGATGGAAAAGTAAGTGTCCCATCACTTATGTGAGCCATTTTTTGCTCCGTTCTGAACAATTGTATTTTTACTAAATTAATATTTTAATATTTTGACAAAATGTATGTTATGTAATAATTGTTACTAACTTTAAATATGAAACACACCCAAAAATTTTTTGCACATGTTTGTTTGTTTATTTTATTGCAGTTTCTTTTTATAAAGCACAAGTGTCCCATCACTTTTGTGAGACACTGTATATAATTGTGTCCCATCACTTATGTGAGCTATTTTTTGCTCCGTTCTAAACATTTGTATTTTTATTAAATTAATATTTTAATATTTTGACAAAATGTATGTTATGTAATAATCTTTACTAAATTTAAGTATGAAACATACCCACAAAAAAATGTGTACATGTTTTTTTTAATTTATTCGATTAGTTACCTTTTGTAAAGCACAAGTGTCCCATCACTTATGTGAGACACTGTATATTAAACATTTACATCTGCTAAGAAGAAAATGTATTTTTTCCAATGTCTTAGAAGATTTTACTTTTACCATATACCATTTTTAGATTTTTTTTATGTATTAATAATACTAATGATAACTGAAATATTTACATACAACAAACAAAGGTTCGTTAACCCCTTGAAGGGCGGTGGTATAAAATATATAGGGGGAACTGGGGTACATTGATAATTGGGGCACATTGATACACCCCCTGTACAGCACACAGGGTCATTACAGGAAGTTTCACAACAGCTCCAAAAGGTGATACTAGTGAAATTAACTACATACAGAAAGTTTTGGAATGATTCAATAGTTTGATGAAATGGGATGGGTGATTAATTGTTTTTGTAGGTCAAAAGTAAATTTGAGTTGAACAATTGAAATGATATTATACAACTATTCCAGTATTTTCAACCGAAAAGAATACCCTCCCTGGCACGTAAAGCTACTCTTTATCAGTTCCTCATTCTTTATTGTTAGATAAATTATGAAATGTAGGATTTGCGACTCATTTTATTTAAAATGCCTGCATGGGGCACAATGATACAGTCTTTGTCGGGGCACATTGATACAACCTAAATCCTTTTCTAGTTCATTTTTCCATTACCTTTTATTTTTATTTTTACCGTACACTCCTTAATTCAACCATTTTTCGTCAAAAAGTTCTACTATTAGTTTTTATTGAAGTGAAATAGCTCTAATTTCTTTATACTAGAACATTTTATAGTATTTTTGCAAACAGAAGACGTACAAACTTACACAATATCTAGTGCTAGTAAAATTAACAAAAGAAATGGACGGCAGTCTGGCAAATCTCAAATTTATATCGATTTCTCCAGAGAAAAAAAAGTATTATCGACATGAGAAATGTTAAGTAAGAGAAACAAGTTGCAGAACAGTACAGGATAATTATATTATAAACATAATTTTTAATATAATTAACCCAATATTTTCTGTTTCTAAACCAATTTATAAACAGAAAACCTGGTAATTCTTTCACCTTTCCTAAGAAAGAAGATAATTCTTGGGTTAAAGAGCCAGTATGACAAATTTACTACAGCCAACAAACAGAAGGAAACAGCCAGAACATCAGGTCACTATACATTTCATTTTGATTGCTTTAATATCGCTTACAAATAAATTGTGTGCGATTTTAATGTCTATAAATATACATAAAATGGTTTGCTAACTATTTTTCGATGAAAAATATGCATTGGTGTTATTTTGTCTCCATTTTTTCTAGATGTGTCAAAGTGTATCAATCTGCCCCGGGGATGGGGCACATTGATACAAATTACTTTTTTTGATTTGTTTAAAATTACATGCAAAAATAATACATAAAACAACGATTGTACATTTTTATAACACACTACACAGGTTTTGCTGACATCACATAGAAAAATAACTTGAAATTTCTGCTTTCTAGACACCAAAAAATTTTTTTTGAAAAAAGCTGTATCAATGTCCCCCAGTTCCCCCTACCACTTAATTTTAATTGCAAAACGCCACATTGACACCAGAAATTTGAAAAGAAGATTTTAATTTTATCAAGTACGTACAAAAAAGTTTTCATCTACAGTGGCTCACAAAAGTGTTCGTACACTTCAAAAATTTTTACTAAAAAGAAATTTCCCTGAAATTAAATTCGTATATGAAGTCGAGCAATTTTTTATATTATCTCCAAGTTATTCTAAATAACACGCAACCTTTTTGTTTAACATTAAGGGGGTTTTCTTTAAATCTAAAAATGAAAACGGAAGATACTACAGAAAGAAGACACCACAAAAGTCTTCGTACACAGAAACATTTTCGGATAATTTCATTATTAAAAATATTGTTTGTCGTTTTATTTTTATTTTTGCATTGTATTGACATTTATAAAATCGCTGGGCTTTATATTTTGCAGAATTGGTCCGTAATATTCTATTTATTAATTAAAAGTGGTTTGTAATCGTAATGTCACGACTAATAGCGTTTGAAATTAGTTATTTTTCTTCATAATAGTAGTAAATCAATTCGAAATATTGCAAAATTAGTTAATTTATTCCATTCTATGGTGAAGTATGCGATAAAAGGCTTTGTAGAAAAAAAATGGATTGAAAACTAGGTATGAAAAGGTCGTCAATCTAAGTTAACGCAATGGGATCAAACACTTACAATTAGAAAAGTCTTAAAAAATCCCCGTTTAAGTTCTATAAAGGTTGCTACAGAATTTAATGAAACAGTTTCTACTTCATTTTCACCTGAAACTGTTCGACGAGTGGTAAGTCAAGCTGCATTATATAGGTATTCTGCCCGTAGAAAAATTTTTGTTAGGGCGAAAAACTGAAAGCTTGGGCTTTCTTTAGCAAAATCGATGATAAATAAACCCGAATCGTATTAAAATAATGTTTTATTTACAGATGAAATCTAGTATGCCATTCTTGGTCCAATGAGTGCATAATAGTATGGAGAAAAAAAATTAAGAATTTAATTCAAAGAACTTTGTTGGAACAGTTAAGCGTGTCAGTGGAGTTGTCCTTGTATAAGGGTACATATCAGCATCAGGATTAGGTAATTTGGTACATATTGATAGCATAATAAATCACGATCTTTGTTCCAATATTTTAAAAGGCAATTTAAAATTATCAGGCCAATATATGGATAACAGATGCAACTTTGTTTTTTATCAGGATAATGATACAAGGCACATGGCTCTCAACGTTCGCCTCTGGCGTCTTTATAATTGTTCACAAGTTCTGAAAACATCACCTCCAGTTGCTTAATTTAAACCCAGTAAAACATATTTGGAGATAACTGGAAGTTAGAACACGAAAACACAGCATTGAAACAAAAAGCGAAGTAAAAACAGCAATGTTCGATGAAGGCATCAACTTTCAAGCAGAAAATACAAAAACACTAATTAAATCTATTCCCAGGTGTTTAAAAAACTTTTGTGGTGCTAAATAATATCCTATTAAGTACAACTTTAGCGAAGTATTACAATATTTACAAATATACAGCGATTTTTTTTAAGTGTACGAAGACTTTTGTGAGGTAAAATTTTTGTTATTTTTTTTATTAGAGATTTTTTTAAAATAAAGTTTTGCTATGTTTTTAAAATATTGTATGTAGTTTTGTTAATAATGAGTCATAGATCTTACTCTTAAATACACATTCTAAAATATTAATTTTAATTAATAGATAGAGCCCTATTTCATTGAAATTCCTAAGTGTACGAACACTTTTGTGAGCCACTGTATTTTGAAATAAATTCATTTTTAAAGTCTGGTGTCAATCAGTCATTTCAGCATTTTAAGAATAGAAGTGCTTTGCCCCTCAAAGGGTTAAAAGCGTAAATATCGCAGCCTTTGGCACTTCTTCATAAATAGAGAATATAAACATAAAAGAAAAAAAAAGAGACTAAGATCAGTTTTTTTTTTTTTTTTTTTTTTTTTTTTTTTTGTCTGAACTTTTCCGTTAGAGTAAAGATGAATGTTCTGTAGAAATTCACCAGAGCCGGGTCGGGTTCGGGCCGAAATTTTAACTCTCGGGTCGGGCCAATATTTTTTTCGTTCGGGCCGGGCCGGGCTCGCGCCGAAATTTTAACTTTCGGGCCGGGCTGGGTTGGGCCAATATGTCTTTGGTTCGGGCCGGGCCCGGGACAAAATTTTAACTTTCGGGCTGGGCTCGTGCCTGGAAATTTCGGCCCGTGCAGACCTCTAGGCTTATAGTGTGCATGATTACTGTAAATAAAAAAGAAAAAAAATCATGCTCATCTCTATGTTTAAGTAAAATACATGATGTTAAATATTTCGTAAAATCTGCTTCATTTTACTTATCGGGATGCTCCATGTGCCCTTAAAATTGAAAACACGCAGTGTTTATATTAAATCAGACGGTGTGAGTCTTTCCACCCGTGCTGGTCATTGGCCTCATCTATCCTAATCTTTTAAATATAAGTTAAATGAAATAAGATTCTCAATTGAGATTAATTGTATGCATAGTACATACCAATGTCTCGACCAAGTTCATTGGCCAGCTTCATCCGCCATCTTATTTCAAAGTGGCGGCCATTTAAATTTTTTTTTAATTTAAAAAAAAAAGGTGCAAATAAATTAAAAATTGTAAAAAAAAAAAATTTAAGAGTCTTTGAGTAAAATTTTCAATATTTTAAAACCAAGAAATATGAAAAGGTACCTTTTCCTACCGGCACTGTCCAAAAGGACTTTTTCTTTAGGACCACCTACACAATTTTATAGATCAGGTCTTTAGGGATCATGGGATTTCGTTATATGGACACTCGATTGTATATATAAAACACTGTTCATTTCTTACAAAATAATATCCGCAGCTTTATTTATTAGCCCCCGATATGCTCTTTCTTTCATTGTTATATAAGCCAGCCGTAAAATAAGGCAGATGTATCATTGTACCAGATGATCTCTATTGCAATTTTTTAAACTTCTAAGCATCGCAAACTTTCAATTTTATGCACCCTATCTGGGAAAAAGTATTTTTAAATGCATTTTATTTGAAAACTGCATCACAATTTTTTCTTTATTTTATTATTATTTTATTTATTTATTTTTTTTTTAGCTTTTAATGAAAGTTTTGAAATATTGGCAAAGGAAGTACTCCATTTCTGTAGAAAATAAAGCAAAAATAGTTGGAAAATAGTAGACTATTAAAGCAGTGAAAATAAACCCCTTTTTCGGAATATAAGCCGCCTCCTTTTATTTTTTGCAAATAATTCAAAGAAAAAAAAAATTTAAATATATCTTCCACACACCCTCCCAATTTTCTTCTCTATTCCACAAAAGTTACAATTAAAAGCCTCTCTTAAAATTATTATAATTTCTTGTCTGTTAAAGGGTGGGGGGCTTACTTTCAGTATTTTTTGATATATCTTTTTATTGACATTTTGCCATACTAATTGAAAAAGAAATTAATTAAAACACATGCTATTTTTAAAAAATAAATAAATAAGGAACTTCTGATGGAACATGGAGCTATTATAAAGCTATTTAACTAAATATCAACATTAATATTACAAAAAATGAAGACTTATGAATCATTCGGTAGCCGACTTTTTTTGATCAATTTTTTTCAATGATGACATCCTTTTTTGTTGGAAATCAGTAATATTCTGCGATAGGAACGTCATATGCATATTTTTTAGCCTCCGATGCTATTTCTTTCAGACAAGCTAAAAAATGTCCTGTCATCAGCCCTGAATTTTCTACTCAACCGATTTTGATAATTATTTTTTTTAATGAAAGCTATTTATTTGTAGTTGTGCCCATTTTAGTTATTTTTTAATTTATTTCCATTTTTATATTTTATTTTTAATTTTAAATGCTTTTTACGATATTTGTTCAAAATGATGGCAACTCAGTTTAGCTTTTCTCTGGATAATAAAAATTTATTTTCCAAAATGATTGCGTATAATTATGCACTAATTGAGGTAAGAAAAAATATATTTACTGAGAAATAATATTAATAATGTAAATAAAATAACAGAAAATAATTTATGATAAGCAAAATAAGAAAAATTTCAAATGAGGAAAATGATGTCATTCAGCAACCCGATAAATGGGAATTACTATATTGTTACGGATGCTTTTTTCATATTACTAATAAGAGTAACTTTTAAAAAACATTTGAAGAGAAAATGACGTCACTATTTAAAACATCGCATTTTTACTTATAACGATATTACATTTCAATATTTCTTTTCATTATGGACACTGAGATTTCGATTTTACTTTCAGATGACTTCAGTTAGTGAAAATAATGTCACAGTCAAAATAAAATTAGTTTTTTTTTTTTTTTTTTTTTTTTTTTTTTTTTTTTTTTTTTTAATAAAACTATTTTTCTGTGAATGCATATAAAATAAAATTTCTTGTTTTCGCCGGCATTCAGATTACAATTTTAACTGAATATGTGCGAATATTTGCATGCAAAATTGTAACTGGCAAATTTGACATTTAGTTTGTAAATATATTTATTATATATTGATTCAATAATGTAATTACTTTTGCTTTTTTTTTAAACCAAATCGATCGGGTTCTTTAAACATTTCACTCGTCGAATTCGACGGGATTACACTCGCTTTATTGTTAAATTGCATTTCCTTTTACTCAGAGTCTATAAAAAGGGTTTAAACTAAAGAAAAGGTCCGTTTTTGATGAATCTAGTCAATGAATAAGTAGCACGTCAAATTGTATCTCTTTGTTATTCCGCAATTCCAATGTCTCAGAGAGAAATTGCTATTCAATTGGGTATTTCACGCAGTTCTGTTTGCTATTATATTGATAAACACAAAAAAATGAAGTTAGTTCATTGCAATCTAAAAGGGGTTGCCCTTCTAAAAAACCTCTATCGATTTTTTCTTCTTCGAATCGGAGGTGAAACTCAATTCTGCAATAGCAGAATCTACATTCAACTTGTCTGTAGGTTTTGTTTAAAATTGGATGGTAAATGTGGGACTCTTCAGTGGATCCGAATAACAACATTTTATATAAAATAAAAATGTGTGTGTTAAATCTTAAAACTGAAATATGTTTTGCACAATCTAAATTTATATAGTATATGTACTTTTTTCCAGGGATGACCAGGGCCGTAGCTAGAAGTACAATGGGGGGGGGGGGGGGCTCATTTTTCTCTCTCTCTCTCTCTCTTTCTGACGCAAAAGATAAATGCGTGCACATTCACATCGTAGTACTATGTTTCTTATTAAACTGTTATAATACTTTCATTTTATGCTTAGAAAAGTATATGATGATGAAAAATTCGAGTGTATATTTAGTGCGAAATTAAACATCATGTTAGCTTCATATGTATAAATAGGATGAGGGAGTGCTGAAACACTTATTTAAGTTAGGGGGAGCTGGGGCACAATGATACAGTTTTTTTCTAAGAAATTTTTTGGAGTCCAGAAAATAGAAATTTCAAGTTATTTTTTCATATGGTATTAGCAAAACTTGTGTAGTGTGTTATAAAAATGTACAATCGCAGTTTTACATAATATTTTTGTATGTAATTTTTAAAAAATTTAAAAAAAAAAATCATTTGTATTAATGTTCCCCATCCCTGGGGAAGATTAATACACCTCATGGGGCACTTTGATGCGTTTGGGAAAAATGGAGACAAAATACCACGAATGCATATTTTCATAGAAACTTAGTTAGCAAACCATTTTATGTATATTTATAGAAATTTAAATCATCCACAATTTATTTGTAAGCATTATTAAAGCAATCAAAATTAAATGCATGAATCTTTGAATGAATGAAACTTTTTCCCCATTGACCATAATGTAATTGAATAATTTTGATTGCCCCTGTAATTGATCTATGCGCACGATTATCAAAATATTTGAAATAACTCGACATAATTACGTAATAATTGCGTATTTTAAATTTCAAACGATTAAAATGCATTTGAAACTTTTGTCCCCTTTGACCGTAATGTAATGGAATACTTTTGATTGCCCCTGTAATTGATCTATGCATCCAATTTTCATAAAATTTGAAATAACTCGACAAAATTATGTAATAATTATGTATTTTAAATTTCAAACGTATAGAATATATTTGAAACTTTTTCCTAATTGACCATAATGTAATTGAATACTTTTGATTGCCCCTGTAATTGATCTATGCACACGATTATCAAAATATTTGAAATAACTCGACATAATTATGTAATAATTGCGTATTTTAAATTTCAAACAATTAAAATGCATTTGAAACTTTTTTCCCCATTGACCGTAATGTAATGGAATACTTTTGATTGCCCCTGTAATTGATCTATGCATCCGAGTTTCATAAAATTTGAAATGACTCGACAAAATTATGCAATAATTATGTATTTTAAATTTCAAACGATTCGGTTGGGTAGTTTTTACGTTGTTATATGCGGACGGACAGACGGACGGACTGAACGACCACTATAGGTGCTACGTATTATATAATTACGAACGCACCTAAAAAGAATAATTATAGTAAAAATTTTGTTTATAATATAATTATCCTTTGCTGTTCTGCTGCTTGTTTCTCTTACTTAACATTTCTCATGTTGAAAATGCTTTTTTCTCTGAAGAATCGATAAAAATTCGAGATTTGCCAGGCTGTCATCCTTTCCTTTTGTTAGTTGTACTAGCACTAGCTGTTGGGTAAGTTCGTACGTCTTCTGTTTGAAAAAATACTATAAAATGTTCTAGTATAAAAATTTAGAGCTATTTCACTTAAATAAAAACTAATATTAGGAATTTTTGGCGAAAATTGGTTGGGTTAAGGAGTGTATGATAAAAAAAAAAAAAAAAAAAAAAAAATCATAAGATGTAATGAAAAAATGAACTAGAAAAGGATTTAGGTTTTCTGTAGCTGCAATGTGCCCCGATATACACTGTATCAATGTGCCCCATACAGCTATTTTTATGAATCTCAATTCCGACACTTCATAATTTACCTTACAATAAAGAATGAGAAACTGATAAAGAGTAGCTTTACTTGCCAGGGAGGGTATTCTTTTCGGTTGGAAATACTGGAACAGTTGTATAAAGCCATTGCAATCGTAAAACTTAAATTTACTTTTCACCTACAAAAACAATAAATCTCCCGTCTCATCAAACTGCCGAAACCGTTCATCAAACTGCTGAATCATCCCAAGACGTTCTGTATGTAGTTGTGTACACTGGCATCACCTTTTAGAGCTGTTGTGAAACTTCCTCTAATGACCCTGTGTGCAGTAGAGGGGTTATATCAATGTGCCCCAGTTCCCCCTATAATTTAATAATTCTGCAAAACTGTAAAAGGGTCTCAACCAAATGAGATTTTTGAACAGAATTTCATTTGAATTTTCGGGACAGAAATTCATTTAATGACATTGGAATTTTTTCCAGTGGGGCTCAAAATATTTTACGGAGGGCTGAGCCCCCCATAGCACCACCTTAGCTATGGCCCTTGGGGCGACACTAAATTCTGAAAAGTGAAATACCTTTTTTATAGGTTTTTTTTTTTTATGTTTGTCACAAGTTTTTTTAATGTACTTTGATTGCTGAACCTTGAATAAAATCGGCTGCCAAGCAACTATCATATTTTTTTCATTCTTTTGAAAAAAAATATCAGCAGCGAGTATTGATACAATACAAACAGATGGAATAATCAGCTCTTTTTCTGCTTATCGTTAATACCTTTATTAATCTATTAAAATCGCCATAGCAACGTGAATGCAAAGTTCACATTATACATTTCAGTACACTTGAAAAATAAAATAGATTTAAAAGCTATTCTTAAAAGAATTTCAGCGGTATAAGCAAATTTTAAAAACAACTTTTAAAAGATAAAATAAATCATCTAAAATGTATTATTATTATTATTAAAACCAGTTAGTTTTTGCGAATCGTGTAAAAGGAAAAAAAAAAAAAAAAATTTTAAAAGGCACTCTTTTATTAATGAGGAAAAAATTAATTACTATGAGAAATGATATTATTAATGATAATGATATAAATATAAGAAAAATACTTCCTGAGTGTTAATACTTCCTGAGAAATGCAGCACAGTGACCCCACCGGTTAGGTAATTTACACCAAAGTCAACAATAACCTATGTCAACTTCTAACTGAATTTAGCGTTTGAAGAAAATCGGAGCATTAGTTTCTGAAAAAAAACTATTGCAGCGATCTTAAAAAATTCTACATAATATCACCTCCTGTTGGGTGATGTACACCAAAAACTAATCAGGTACTAACTGAATCTGAAGTTTGGTGAAAATCCATGCATTAGTTCTTGAGATACAACTATTGTGAAATCGTGAAAAATGCAGCATATCAGCGTTATCTGTTGAACAATTTATTCCAAAAACTAAACAGCACCAGTGGCGCCAGCTTATATGGGTCCGTAGGGCCCGAGTTCACCCAAAAATTTTGAATCATAGCGTGCCAAATTTTCATTGTTCTAGTTATTTATTTCATTATTACTTGATTGGTCATTTTTCTCTTTAGAATAAAATTTATTTTGCCGGTGACCGTGTGTTTTAATTGTCCGACTGACACCCATAAATCCCAAATAACTGAAATGTTTAGCTCTATGTACTTTCTGCTAATTCAATCTGTAGTCATGTTTATGATATCATGACATTAGAATAAATATTAGTGTCTTTATAAGGAAAAACGCATGAGAACATAATTTAATATAATAAAATATGCTTTTTAAGAAAAAATACCAACCGACTTCAATAAAAGAATCAAGCTTGGCGACAATTTGGCACTAACGCATATGAATGCATAGTTTTAATATGCTTATCAGGCCTGTCCAACCTTTTAGAAAACAGGGGCGCACCTCAGCTCGTGGCACTCAGGGAAGGGCGCCATTATTCACACGACTGAAAACACGTGTGCGCACAGTAGTATTAGTGCACACGAGCATATATAACATAATGCGAATGAATCTTAGAGTGGAAGACAAAAGGCCCTTACAGTTCTGGAGTTGCATATATTAAATTTTAAATTATAAATTTTTCTATGATAGCTCTATCTCAAAAATGTTTACAGGGTAATGTACCAGAAATTTATTCGCGCCTATATTAACAACAATAATAAATAAATAAACAAACATGGAAATCAGAGATATTGATAAGTCTCTTTTAGGATGTAAAAATGTACTTTTGTGAGGGAGTGACCTTTATCATAAAGGCACTTTAGTATTTCTGGGATCGTGACGTCAATAATTTAACATGTGTAAGCGTAAAAGCGACATCTATCCTCTCTTTTACTTTAACTTTCTAGAGTGTGTGTGCTCTTTCGGATTCTGCAGTTAGCTCGCGGTTATTAGTAATATGTTAATGTGAAGTATCTCAGTTTGCAGCATATAAAAGCTTGGGTGTGAGTGTGTGGTGAGTGTCTCTGGCATTAGCCAGCGAGAGAGCGTCTCTGGCATTAGCCAGCGAGAGAGTGTCTCTGGCATTAGCCAGCGAGAGAGTGTCTCTGGCATTAGCCAGCGTGTGAGTGTCTCTGGCATTAGCCAGCGAGAGAGCATCTGTGGCGTTAGCCAGCGTGTGAATATCTGTGGCGTTAGCCAGCGAGTGAGTATCTCTGGCATCGACATTAGATAGCGAAGTGCTAGCAAATTGAAGGTAGCAGCGGGCCTCCAGTGAAGTGTAAAGGAATTTCGATATTTGACTTGAGAGTTGGCCGTGGTAAGAAACTTCATTTTGATTATTTGTGAATAAAGAATTACACACAGCCACGGGCTGTCTAATTAAGCTTTATCTAGCAGCTCAGCAAAGAGATAGTGAGAAGTATTAGAAGGTGCCACGATTGAGCTAGGCCGGAGCCTGTGAGTATGCGTTTAGCTTTTTCATAGTGTTCTCAGTTGTGTAAAATTAAGACTTGCTCCACTTCCCTTCAGCCCTCATCATTTTAATAAACTTTGTTGTTTTATCTTAATTACTGAGTATATCTGCATTTAACCTCCACCACGACCAACCAATCGTTACAAATGACACTCAACGTGCATATAACGTTACACTTTGACTTATTTTCAAGGCGCAAATTTATTATATATATATATATATATATATATATATATATCATGGTATAATATGTTTAAGAAATAGAAAATGCGAACGTCTTTTTAAAATTTCTGGCGAACCTGTTGACGTACGACAGTGATTTTGTTTTCAAAATATAGAACTCGACGAGACGAATAAAATGATAGCATTCAAAAAATTATCGCAGTTTACTGTAGTTTTTTATTTAACTTTTAACGAAAAAAATGAAGACGAAAAATCCAACAAGCAATAGCTAACGTTATTATGGATGGATTAACTTCGTTTTT
This sequence comes from Maratus speculifer, assembly GCA_964019185.1. Lineage (NCBI taxonomy): Eukaryota > Metazoa > Arthropoda > Arachnida > Araneae > Salticidae > Maratus > Maratus speculifer. The sequence goes on along the minus strand of OZ025296.1, from coordinate 72,016,498 downwards.
GGTTTATTTTTATCGCCTTGATAAAACTTAGAACAGTTTTTATTTTCATCTCTGTATGTTTGACGGTTTCTGAGAAAATCGAATTTATGTCTTTAACCTCCAGTTGAATACAAGGCCAACTTATCATAATAACTTTTTCTGAACATTTGCTTTTTAGATGTGTCTATTCTTTTTATCTATACCTACCGTAAACATTATACAAAATTTGCAAAACAAATATTTGCAAGTTAAGTTTGGAAAAAAGTCTAAGATTTATTTCGATTTCGTTTGAACGAAATCGAAGATTTAGGGTTTTTAAGTATCATATTGTTTGAATTTAATTTTTATTTTTTTAATGCTCACATAATTTAAATTATTTGATGCAAAAATTTGATACTAAATGTAGAAATAAATAAATGAAATATCTTAATACCTGTCCCTTATCGGGCTTAAATAGAGCAGGAAATAAATTTTGTTTTTTTAATTTGTTCTGCAAATTACGTTTTTGTTTAATATCTCAAGTTTTTTAATAACTACTGCATTCAGATGAGCTCATTTCAAAATGAACTGAGGGTACCATCATCAGGACTTCCTTTATGTGGTATCGTATCACAATTACTGATGTAATTTACCCAGGGACATAGCTAGAAGTGAATTATGGGGGGGGGGGGGGGGGTACGCTCAAGAGAACGTCTGAAGTGCTCATATTTCTCTCTCTCTTCCTCTGACGCAAAAAAATATATTAGTGCATTTTCATATTGTAAGTTCCATGTTTCTTATTAAATTGTTGCAATAGCTCCCTTTTATGCTAAAAAAGAATATGGTGATGAAAAATTTGAGTGTATAACTAATTCAAGATTAAACAACATGTTGGCTTCATATGTGCAAGCAGGATGAGCGAGTGTTGAAGCATTTTAGTTACAATTTAGCAATTCTGCAAAACTGTGAAAGGGCCTCATAAATTAGATTTTTGAACAAAATTTTATTTGATGAAATACTAACTATTACGTTTTCCCCTACGTAGGAATTTCTGATTTATTTTTCCAGATCTATACCGATTATGATACCCAGACTCCAAAACAGTGTGACCGTGTTTGGATTGTTGTAAGAAATCTGGACTGTTGTAGGACTTACAACAAGCTAAATCAAGCTAAAAACTCAGGCTATAAGATAGTTGTCATTCTATTGATATACTGACCATCAATAGATGGCAGGACCATCGAATTTATTTTTAGCTTGTTGTTAGTCCAAATCTAGCCTGATTTTAGCTTCAAAAAACGGTCACACTGCTCCAAAACCACCCCCAATTAAAAACTCTATCTATCTCCGTGGTATCTACGTTAGATTTTCATTTCTCCATTGGGTTTTGCACAGATTATCATTGATCCATATCCAAATTGTTAACTTTTTTGCATCTAGAACTGAATTCTGTACATGCTTCCTGTCTTGATACCAAATATTTCAAAATCTCTGTTTTATTTCCAATATGATGTCATAAATGTCTAGTATAATTCTAGACATTCATCTCTAGACAATATAATATTCCTCCAACAATACCTCAAGGCATAGTATCAATAAAATGTATTTATTTTATTATTTTTTGTATTACGTCATGTTTATTTATTTTCTGTATTTCTTCACTTAGAAGCTTCTTGATAAATAAATCAATGTTTGGATTGAAATTCTGCCCAAAATTGAAATTTAACATCGATAGAACTTCGAACCGCTATCGGAGCTCTTGGCAGGGTTCAGCGTAGAAAAGTTAGGGATAGATGTCATATATGCAATACATTGGCGCGATTGGAACAAAATGGATATTATATGCCTCACATGCTAACCTGGCTATCGTTGTTTATTTTACTAATAAATTGTTTATTTTCTATTACTTTTATTTAAAAAAATTATGTAGATCGTTTGTTCTATAGTTATTAAAAAACTTTTTTTTATTTATCTTTATTTTCCTTTTTAAATATTAGAAAATAATTAAAAAATATATATGTGATATGTATTTGAAAACGAAATTTTCGCCAAATTGGCATCAGAAAAAAACTGCGCCAACATAATAAGTATTAGACATCTGTGCATAAAAGTGACGCATTATGAATATTCCAAATGTGCTTAAATTTTATTAACTCATAGAGATAGTGAATCAAAAGTTTTATAAAAATGGTACTACTCTATTATCCCGTCAACTAATTTCGCCAAATTCTACAAATCGCCAAACTTATAGCCAAATTATACATGTTGACATAATTTGTATTTTAAATAACAAAAAACCAATTAATTAGTAGAATATTAATAAAAATACAAATAAAAAGTCGAAATAAAAATCACTTAATGACATTTTAAACACGTAAATTGTATTTAATGTTATTGAATGTGACATTAACAACCATCCATTATGGGCATTTAATCTTATAGTTAAGCGATAATTTTTTGGTCGACGGGATAACCTAGTAGTACCATAAAAATATTAACTTAAAGTATAAAACGCAGCAATTTTTCAACAGAAACTCTTTGCGATATTTTAAAAATTAAATCGTGTAGTGTTTTATCATATTAAAATCATCGGAATAATGAATTTAATACAAGTTAATCCGGTACTTGGTTATCCCTTACACCAATTCCGCCAAATTATATAAGTCGCCAAACTAATAGTCAAATTATATATATTGGCATTTTTTTTTTAACAAAAGTACAAATAAATGGTAAAACACTAGTAAAAAGTGGAAATAAAATCACTTGATGACATCTCTAAATACGTATAGGTATTTAATGTCATTGAATGTGACATTCACGATCATCCATTACTGGCATTTTATCTTATAGTTTGGCGATAGTTTTTTGGTCGACGGGATAACCAAGTAGTACCGTTGATTTAAAATTGATTTTATCCAATGATTAATTATTTGTAACATTACAAATTTAGGCACGATTTAAAAAAATCACCAAATCGGGAATTAAAAAAATATATTTGTAAACATTGTTTATACTTGTTTACATTGGATTTGAATATTTAGGTTGATAGAATTGGCGAATTTATTGCAGTGCCGAAAGGTCTTATACCAAGTAGTTGACGATTCTGCGGTTTAGCCTTAAAAAATTGCTGTTTGAAGACCCAGTTCTGCAAATTTACTAGTTTCATTACATAAGGATGAAATGCTATTATTCTCAAATACTATTATTTTTGAAAATTTTTATTCACCTAAATTTATTTTGATTTTCTTCGAACATATAAGACGAAGAAATTTTTAAAAATGTGGTGTAAGTACGAAATCCCGGCGCAAATGTCATATATGCACTAAGTTTGGTGCTTTTTTTTTTTTTTTTTTTTTTTATGCTAATGTGTCAAAAAATTCGCTTTCAAATACCAGTTACATATACATACTTAATAGGGATGGGACGAATAGTGATTTGGCCGAATAGCCGAATACCGAGTATTCGGCCAAATATTAGGCCGAATACCGAATATTCGGCGACCGAATACCAACTTTTTTTTCCAATAAAGAAAATAAATTTTGATTATATATAATTCAAAAAATAGGAGATCATTAATAATTATTACTCTTAAATGTGCTTTTAAATGTATTTTTAAATTTGAAACACATATTGTAACACAAAAAAATTATGAAAGTGCATTATATTCTTTTATCTTAATATACATCAAATTGATGTTCAGTAAGTCAGGATGGTAAGATATTTCCATTCAAATGTGAAGAATGTACTTGACTTTTACTGTCAAATGATACTTTTACCCTTTCTTGCATCTAAAATTAATAATATTCTTAATCTCTCTCTCTCTCAGAACTGACAATGAGATATTTTCTGAAATAATCTTTAATGAAGTAAATTTGATCATTTAGTTTGTATCCATAATGATAAGAAAATTCATAAAAATGAGCCTGCCCTGAAATCAGTTGCCAAGGTTTAAATTACAAATTACGTTAAAGCAAAAGGTAATAGTTAAAGTAGAATGCATATGTTAAAAAAATCTTTGACATTTGAATCAGTGCATACAATATTCAACTTCAATATTCCACTTATTCAACAAGCATTAAAAGGATAAACAGAAATTGATAACAACATGAGTGAAGGAAGATGTAAATTAAAAATATATACATAATAATGTTACATATTTAAGTCAGAAACTATGCAAATAATTATTTAAAAGTGAAAACTATCAAATAAAAAAATTTATTTTGTTTAGTATTTAGAATTTATGTTTAAATACTTATGAAACCATCTTAAAGCAAGTTGTGTCATCTAATGTGTATCTAGTTTGTCACCAATTCTGTTTTCTGATGTACCGTTGTATTTGGAATAGTGATATTTAATTTTGAAAATGAATGTACCTAATGAATGAATTTTTTTCATTTCTTACTTTCCAGAAAATAAGTTACGAATTTCATAAAGAGCCTTTTTTATATGTGCATGGAATTTGCAGTCATTAATAAATATTCAAGTGTTTTAAAATAAGGCAGTGGGTTTTTTATGTGTTTTTATATCTTGAATTGTAATATAACATTCTCTAATGAAGACATTTCCTGTACAATTAAATCTCCGACTTGGGCAGCATTTTCTAAAATATCACTAACTTTTATAGGAAATACAGAAAGGCTGTATATTTTTTAGTAATCGAATAACTGTATATTTTGTAAGAATAAGAATGACTTCACGAATGAAATAGCTAATTTGGATTAGAGAAAAAAAATTGCAAGAAATGAAATTCTTTAAATCCTAAATTTATTTGGCAAGATGTTTTTCACTATTCGGCGAGATTTTAGCAATATTCGGCCAGATATCGCTAAATATTCGGCTACAGGTATTCGGCCGAAGTATTCGGTCAACAAGCTTTCAATATTCGGCCAACCGAATATTCGGCAAAAGGGCCGAATAGGCCGAATACCGAATAGTGGCCGAATATTCGTCCCATCCCTAATACTTAAGTTATTTTCTATTATTTTGCAGAGACAATAGGTAGTAAAAAGTTTAATTTACTTATTTTCTGTATTTCTTCTGTTAGAAGCTTCTTGATCAATGCTTGAAAATGTCCTTTTAATTTAAAAATCATGATGCTTCATTTTGCTTTCTGTTGACGATTCTTGTATTTGTACGAAATGTTTGCAAATCTCCGTTTCATTTCTAATATGACGTCGTAAATATACCATTTTTAATTCTTACAAAAGAAAAAAAAATATTTTTTATTTATCACGTAAAAATGATTAATTGCTACAGGAAATATGTCCATTGACCTCTGTATATATATTTTTTTTGATTGGAGGGAATTATTTTTTAAACAATTAGATCCTTTAAAGAAAATTTGTGGAAACGCGTACAAAATGTGGGAAAATGTCTAGTAAATAACTCGTTCAATGTTAAATTCCATATTAAAATAACATTACGGCGTCACACTGGAAATAAATAAAGCATAGCACTACCGTGCTATGCTTTAATTAAACTACTCATGTAAGTAATAAAGGATCAATCAAATTTAACGGCGGAATTACAATAGGAAATATGTAAAAAAATAAAATACTTTCGAATATTTGGCGTGAAAAGACCAAGTGGCGCGCGATTTGGCGAACAGTACTTTTCCGCACCAGAAGAAAGCGATTTTAATGTAACTGAAAATTGTTTCTTAATAGATTTTTAGATGCATTTAAATTGTATTTAATGAATTTAACCATAAACAATGAAAGAATTTAATATATTCTACACACACACACAGGCACACGGACAGACAGACATTTTGTAAAAACATGTTTTTTGAAATCTCTTACTCCTAAAACGTGTAAATCAGTCGAAAACCGGAATTCGAAAAAAATTTCGATTACAATACTTTCTTCTATTGAAGGCAGAAGAAAGTAAAAATGGTACAAAAATCGCTATTACAGCGCCCTCTTTCGACGGAATATTTCAAAATTGAAGGAAAGCCTGCTTACCAAAAATAAACACAAAAAAGTTGGTTCAATTTTATGCATAACTTCATACACTTCTCGATGGTACAATAATGAAAATGGCACAGACACCTATTACAGTTCATCCTTCAGTCAGATTTTTTTCAAATTCAGGGAGAATCTATTAGCCATAGCCAGGGCCGTAGCTAAGGGGGCGCTATGGGCGGCTCAGCCCCCCTTAAAATATTTTGAGCCGCCCCCCCCCCCCCTGGAAAAGATTCCAAGGTCACTAAATGCATTTCTGCCTTGAAAATTCAAATGAAATTCTGTTCAAAAATCTAATTTAGTTTGAGACCCTTTCACAGTTTTGCAGAAATACTGCATCTAAAATAAGTAATTTAACACTCCCTCATCCTATTTATACATATGAAGCTAATATGTAGCTAATATGTACATATGAAGGTAATATGGGTGTTTAATTCTGTTCCAGTTATACACTCAAAATCATAGTATAAAATGAAGTTATTACAACACTTTAATAAGAAACATAGTACATATAATGTGAAAATGCACTAATTTATCTTTCTGAGTCAGAGAGAGAGAAAAAAATTATGAGCCCCCCCCCCCCTATATATCACTTCTAGCTACGGCCCTGGCCATAGCCAAACACTAAAAAAAATGGTTCAGTTCTATGCATAACTTCATACACTTTTTGATAGTGGAATATTGAAAATGGCACAAAAATCGCTATTACAGCCCCTTATTTTGGCGGAATATTTCAAAATTAAAGGAAAACCTGCTTGCTACAGCCAAAAACATTCACAAAAAATTTATTTCAATTCGATGCATATCTTCATACACTTTCTGATGGCACAATGGCGACACACAGACACACGGACTGAAAGACAGACATTTTTTTATAAATAAATTTTTTTTAATCTGTGACCTTTTAGACGTGTAAATCTGTCAAAAACCAGAAGTAAAAAAAAAAAAAAATCTTGATTACGATATTTTCGATTGAAGATAGAAGAAAGTAAAAATCGCGGGAGTGTAGTAGTTTGAATTTCTAGAGAATGACTTTCGAAACAATTTGATTTTTGTTTTGCGATAGCATGCATATTACTTTTACTAATTTGGATATGACGAAGCATGTGTACAGAGCATACAAGGGCGTGCGAAGGGGAAATTTTACCTGGGGTAAAGTTAGAATTTGGCGCCCTCCCCCTATTTTTTATTGTGACAGGACAAAAATGATGTTGGTAGTATAAATTTGGTGCCCCCTAAATTTCCTCGCCCGGGGCGACCACCCCTTTTAGCACGGCGATGAGAACCTATTAATAGGTATCAGGACTCTTAAATTAAAAAAAAATTTAAAAAGAAAACCATCTACAACATTTAATATTTTAAATTTTTTATATTAAATTTATTACACAGTTTTTATTGAGATGAAAAATGTAAGTACGTTCTTTCATTTAAAAATTGCAAGGTGCAGATTTAGCATTTACAGGGTGCTCGAAACTGTCAGATATTTGACGAGCAGAAAATTGGTATAATAGCTTACGCGCACGATTACAAAATAAATATGGCAACTAGAATAGAAATTCTGGTGCAGACTTATACATCAGACACCTTGAACCTAAATAAACTTATATTTAAAGCATTTTTCTATTTTGAATACAAAATTGTATTTAACTAAAAAACAAATTTTTGAAAATTTCAACAACATAATCACTTAAGAAATAAACTTTTTTGAATAATAAAAATGAAATTTTAGGTTCAGTTTATACAGATTAACGTGAAACATACATTTTGAAAACTTTATGTGAAAATATACTAACAAGATTTTGAGATATCGTGCTCGCTATGAAAAAAAAAAAAAAAAAAATGTCATTTGGAGAAAAATGACTTTCAAGTTTCGAAAACGCCGCTTCAGCTATTGAACGGATAAAATTCTAAAACCCATAATTTTTGTTCTAATGAGAATTTCGAGAAAACAATTATATTAAAAATTGTTTAGAAAAGATAGCAGTTTATCATTAAAAAAAATTTAAATTTCGAAAAATTGGAAGCTTTCAGAGTCCTGAGATCCTAGTCTTTATTGGTTAGCTTTCATTGCATTTTCATTGGTTTGTTAACAGTTCAGTTTTCATTGGTTAGTTAACCAAACTTATTGGTTAGCTTCATCCACCTTGTTTTAAAAAGGTAGGCACATCAAGATACCGCCATATTTGACGATGAAACATAAATCATTCAAAATGAAGTCAACTTGGATTTAGCTCAATATTTTGATGAAAATGTTATTCATATTCAATATGGAAGAAAATTTTTATTGAATCATCTATAATCAAGTTCCACTAATTTTAGTTTCTTGAATTGAGTAAAATAAGCTATATTAAAAAGAAAAACAAGGAATGTGAAAGCCAAACTTTTCCTCCCGGCACATGCCGAAAGGACTTTGGGGCTGTTCAAATATAATGTTATCAACTTTTTGGTAATTTTGAACCTCCTCCCCCCCCCTACTCTTCCGATATCATACGTTATCATACATTGAATCCCCCCCCCCCTTAATGATATCGTTATCAAAGTGTAAAACATTTTTGATTTTTAGAAATTATTTCTTTTGCTTAAAATGCTACAAAAAACTGGTTATGTTATTTTTCGCATATTTTATTGATTAAAATGAAGAAAAGTCAATAAAATATTACTTTCTGCCAAATCGCACTTAAAAGAAATAATTACTATTTAAAAATATTTTATAATATCATAGTTTTTTCTTACATAATCCATTCAACAGTAATAAAGTCTTATGACACTTGCCCCGAATAGAAGAGAGGTTGGGGGGTTGGGGGGGGGGGGGGTAAATAAAAATTCTTACCAACAAAGCAAGTGGTGAGTATTCTTTTTCTTCCTCTTTCATTTATTAGTAAACAAAAGCTTTATTTCAAATACAGTCGACTCTCGGTAATTCGAACTCGTCAGGACCACAAGAAATGTTCGAATTATCCGAAGTTCGAATTATAGAAAACATGCTTAATACTATTACAAAGGAATTAATGGTATGGTGTTTTTTCAACTTATTTTGTCTATTACCATTATAATATGACTTAATATTAAATTAGAATGTATAAATACATAAACTAATGAAAAGATTAGAAACAAGCACGATGGAAGAAAAATTTAAAGCTTCACTGATGGACTAACGGGGCACTTAGAAAGTGGATATCAAATGCATTGGATAATACGTATATTCGTTCGGAACAATTTTCACAAAAATCAAAGAAAGAAAGTTATTCAAATGATCTGAAATCCGTGAGAAAGAAAAGAAAAATGAAAAATCGGAATTGTCGTCAGTTCGAATTAAATAAAGTCAAGGGAAAATGGGTCCGAATTAATGAAAAATTTTAACGTTATTCTGCCCTTGAAAATTTCGGGACTTCATGTTTAGTTCGAATTAAGCGAAGATTCGAATTATCCGATTTCGAATTAACGAGAGTCGACTGTATATGATATTCACGTACGGTTTCTCGAACCGCGATTATATATGCATAAACATATGAAGAAGAATAGGAATGTCAAACATTGATTATTCCATATTTTAGAATTAAATAATTTTATAATAATTAATTTAATATAAATAATTAGTTATTTTAATAATAACTTTGTATTTTCATAAAAATAACCGACTAAAAAAAAAAATAAATAAATAAACATACTATGTTACAATTGTAACTAGACTATGTTACAATTTAAAAGAGAATACTTTGATCGTATCAAAAATGATATCGATATCAAAAGACTACCCCCCCCCTCCCTTCTAAAATGATAATGTTATAAAAGCACAGCCCCTTTTTTGTACTTAGACATTTCTGCCTAAGAGTGCAACAGCTGTTACATCAAGATCTGAATATTTATAAAATTAATTATAGTACGAACTACCTCATTTGCCACGACTGACGTACAATTTCCGACTTCTTAAGTACCGTTTTGCAACAATCATATTTTGATAAGATGTTCTGAGGCACTAAGAAGTAGAGATGGGCATTATTTAACGTATTAGGATAAATAACAATGTTATTGTTATATAGTTCATTATTTAATAACAGATTAACGGAAACACCCTGTTAAATTTAGAACGCAATCCCAACAACATATTAAAAAACAAAGATTTGAAACAATCGTTTTTCTAGAAGTATACATTAAAATTATAATAAAAATAAAATTTCTGAAATTTGCTTTCTGTATTTGCAAAAAAAAAAAAAAAAAAAAAAAAAGAGCTTAAAATTGTGCTTAAAAATAATCACATTTCAAACGCTTATAGCGAATAAAGAATCACATTTCAAACGCTTATAGCGAATCAGTGGATGCAATGAACCAGCCGATCTCCCCCTTTGAGCTTGTTTCCCAACAGAGCTGTTAGCACTGTTTCAATTACTTACGGTTTTAAAACCTTCCTTTCTTTCCCTCTAAGTTCTTTGGCTAGGAAAAACGCATATTTTATTATTCTTTTTTGTTGATTTTCAGTTATCGTTTCAGTTATTTTATTCCAAGTATCGGTATGAAACAAAAGATCGTTCTACTCTTCAGAGTTATAAAATCACGGATTGCGGTTAAAACTTAAAATAACTCATATTTGTTATAGAGTTAAATAGAGTTTTGTGGAGCAAATTGAGTGGTATAAAATATTTTGCAACGAAAGTGAAAAAGAGTTCTTGCGGGTTTTTTTTTTTTTTTTTTTTTTTGGTCATCGAAAGGAAAATGAGATTGATTCGGACGAACAATGGATATGGGTAGAGGAATGGTTTCTGTAGTATAAAGGTGTGTTTTAATTTCAGATTCTTTGGAAAGCGTTCGCTTGCCCAGGGCAGAGTGAAGGGTGGATAGGGCAGACAGAGGGGCCATGTACCCTGGGCAACAGACAAAAGGGAAGAGGGCGGCGCTAAATGAAAATTTTGTATGTCTTATTTTTCTCGAGTTTATGTTTAGCACGATATTGTTAAAATAGTTCTGTCTGGAATCTACAAATGATATAGGATTATAAGGATCCTTGCCTGTATAATACGGAATGTTTTTCTATTATTTTCGATTCGATTTTCAGGATTTTAATGAATCCATATTTGACAAAGCTGATTATGTTGTTCAGTACAACATATTTAATGATTGAGCTTTTTAAATGTCAGCTATTTGAAACTTATAAATATTACTTCTGCAAATTCAATTGGCGTAGGTGATGGTGGGGGCGAAATTCATATTTATCCGGGTCTAAAAAAGACTAGTTTCAGCCCTTGCTTGGCAGATTTGTTTATTTGGTTTTAAATATTCGAATTTTCGAGAAGAGATTTCTGATACTATACTTTTTTTCTAATGAGGGGAGGGGCGAATGATTTTTTCCCCTTTCATTTTATTCCTTTTTTTTTTTTTTTTTTTTCCTTTGTCATTATTGCGTCTTAAAAAAATGGGAGATGAAAGCTTTTTTTTATTTTCTTGTTTTTAATCTATTGAAAAAAAAAAAAAGAAAAAAAAAATAACATTTTAAAATTTGTGAGGACACGTATAAACCGGGAGGCGTTAGCAAAGACATTCACCTCATCAAGTTCTCGTATGAAATTCTAAGATTAGTTAAATCTCGATTCGTATATTAAAATGCAATCAGTCTGCCAAGTCATATCTTGGAGGAAAATACCGAAAACCCGATTTTAGCAATTCATTCGTAAATTTACCATTATGTTTTTTTACAACCAAAGTTATGAAGGCATGAAGGACTGGGACCAGGCAAACACAATGGTAAACTTACCAGTCAACCTTTTAAATCGGGATTTCATGATATGACTTGGCAGACAGTTTTAATATGCGAATGGCGATTTAACTAATCCTAGAATTTCATCCGTGAACTCGATGAGGTGATTGTCTTTGCTGTCACCTCCCGGTCAATTAGTTTTAATACAATTGTAATTAATTTGAAAAACATATTTGTGCGTAAGAAATTTATTTGCATGAATTGAATTTGATTAAACGTGTATAAATAATATTTTCGTATTCTTGCTTATTCACTTTAAATATGCATTGATGGATATGACTGCAATTTTGCTTTTTTTTAACAGTCGGGCTTTTAAAGCTGTGTCTATTCTTATACAGTGATTCTCTTATTATTGTTTACCTATAGTTAATAACCATTAGTTTTAGAGGTGTGGTTCAAGTTAAAAAAATATTTTATATTTTGTTCTGCATTATTTTAAAAATTGATTTATGTTAAAATAATGCATTTTTAAAAGGTTAAGAAATTCCGAATTTTATACAATGTTCCGGTTTCATCATAAATTTCATTTAGAAAATGTTTCTCCATGTTCTAACAAGTAAACAGTAAAAATTGATTCGTATATGACCAAAATTTACTGAGTTATGATACTTTCAGTTTTATGAATTTTCAATGCTTTAATCACAGCATTAGAAAATGTGTTTTTAGTGAAAATAATAATAATAAAAGAAAAAAAAAAGAAAAGCTAAAAATGCATGAAATTTATACCATCATAATTAGATAAATTTTTGCTTTGCAGAGTTAAAGTTTTTAACCAAAAACTAATTTAATGGTGTAAATTCATTTCAAAGAAAAATTGCGTCTAAAATTGCATCCAAAAAGTATTTCAAGCATTTTGAATAACTGTCTTCTAATTAAAACATCCGTTGATATCATACGCATCGATTAGTTATCTTTATATATAAAAATCTTCTGTGCGTGTGTTTGTAATTGAACTCCTCCTAAACGACTGGACCGATTTTGATGAAATTTTGTGTGTGCGTTCCAGTAGATTTGAGAATGGTTTAGATTCACATTTCGTCGAAATTGATTCAGTACTTTTTTAGTAACTAGGCAAAAACTAATAGTTAGTGATTTTTCGCTAATTAAAAGTGCTATAAATATTAAAGAAAGTAAGGATTTCGTATTAATCATAGCACAAAAAAATCTACCATACCAAAAATCTTGAAAATTGGGGTAAAAATACTTCTTATAACATTGATTGTCGCTAAGAAAGGATTTTCGAAAATTACACCCCGAAGATGAATAGAAAAAAGAACGAACTTTTAAAAAATTCCATAAAAATAGGCTTTTGTAGTTATTTTTCAACTGATAACATATTTTAGTGCATTTTTTCATTCTGAAACGAATTGTACTAAGCAAATTCGTTTAAATCCAGTAATTCGTGAGATAATTCACATTTTCCTAATTTGGCGATGTCTTCGGCGCAAAAACCTGAACTTTTCAATGGTTATCTTTATATATAAAATCTGTGCGTGTGTATGTAACTGAACTCCTCCTAAACGACAATTTTAATGAAATTTTGTGTGTGTGTATGTAACTGAACTCCTCCTAAACGACTGGAACAATTTTAATGAAATTTTGTGTGTGTGTTCCAGTGGATTCGAGAATGGTTTAGATTGCCATTTCATCGAAATTTGTTCAGTACTTTTTCAGTAATTAGGGAAAAACTAATAAGTGATTTTTCGCTAATTAAAAGTGCTATATGTAAAAGAAAGTCAGGATTTCGTATTAATCACAACACAAAAAAATCTACCGAACCAAAAATCTTGAAAGTTTCGGTAAAAATACTTCTTAGAACATCGAGTGCCGCTAAAAAGGGATTTTCGAAAATTCCACCACTAAGATGAGTAGAAAAAAGAACGAACTTTTAAAAAATTCCTTAAAAATCGGCTATTGTAATTATTTTTCATCCGATAACATTATTTAGTGTATTTTTTCATGCTGAATCGAACGGTACTAAGCAAATTTGTTTAAGTCCAGTAGTTCGGGAGATAATTTACATTTTCCTAATTTGGCGATGTCTTCAGCGCAAAAACCTGAACTTTTCAATGCTTATCTTTATATATAAAAATCTTCTGTGCGTGTGTATGTAATTGAACTCCTCCTAAACGATTGGACCGATTTTGATGAAATTTTGTGTGTGCGTTCCAGTAGATTCGAGAATGGTTTAGATTCACATTTCGTCGAAATTGCTTCAGTACTTTTTTAGTAATTAGGCAAAAACTAATAGTTAGTGATTTTTCGCTAATTAAAAGTGCTATATATATATATAAAAGAAAGTCAGGATTTCGTATTCATCACAGCACAAAAATATATATCGAACCAAAAATCTTTAAAATTGGGGTAAAAATACTTCTTATAACATCGAGTGCTGCTAAGAATAGATTTTGGAAAATTCCCTCCCTAAGACTGGTAAAAAAAAAAAAAAAAAAAAAAAAAAAAAAGAACGAACTTTTAAAAAATTCCTTTAAAATCGACTTTTGTAGATATTTTTCAACTGATAACATATTTTAATGTGTTTTTTCATTCTGAATCGAATGGTACTAAGCAAATTAACCGACTTCAGAAAATCGTTAACTTTTAATTAAAAAGAGAAAAATAAACTTTTCTACCAAAAATTGAACCTACTTCAAAAACTACTAAAGAGTGAAAAATAATTTCGTTACATAATTGTAATAAGAAATTAAATTAAGAGCGTAGTGTTTATCGTGCGTATTACCATATTTACGTACATTTATATGATTTCCTGGAGTCGGTGCCAAGAAGAGCAACGTCGGCGTCGGTCGGTGACAGAACAACGTCTGTCGGGTCCGCTAGTCTTTATATATAAAAATCTTCTGTGCGTGTGTATGTAATTGAACTCCTCCTAAACGACTGGACCGATTTTGATAAAATTTTGTGTGTGCGTTCCAGTAGATTCGAGAATGGTTTAGATTCACATTTCGTCGAAATTGATTCAGTACTTTTTTAGTAATTAGGCAAAAACTAATAATTAGTGATTTTTCGCTAATTAAATGTGCTATATATATTAAAGAAAGCCAGAATTTCGTATTAATCATAGCACAAAAAAAATCTACCGAACCAAAAATCTTGAAAATTTCGGTAAAAATACTTCTTATAACATCGATTGTCACTAAGAAAGGATTTTCGAAAATTCCACCCCTAAAATGAGAAGAAAAAAGAACGAACTTTAAAAAAATTCTTTAAAAATCGGCTTTTGTAGTTATTTTTCAACTGATAACATATTTTAGTGCATTTTTTCATTCTGAATCGAATGGTACTAAGCAAATTCGTTTAAATCCAGTAGTTCGTGAGATAATTCATATTTTCCAAATTTGGCGGTGTTTTCTGCGCAAAAACCTGAAATTTTCCATCTTTATCTATATATATAAAAGAAAGTCAGGATTTCGTATTAATAACAGCACAAAAAAATCTATCTAACCAAAAATCTTGAAAATTGGGGTAAAAATACTTCTTATAACATCGAGTGCCGCTTAAAAGGGATTTTCGAAAATTCCACCCCTAAGAGGAGTAGAAAAAAAGAGCGAACTTTAAAAAAATTCCTTAAAAATCGGCTTTTGTATTTATTTTTCAACTGATAACATATTTTAGTGCATTTTTTCATTCTGAATCGAATGGTACAAAGCAAATTCGTTTAAATCCAGTAGTTCGTGAGATAATTCACATTTTCCTAATTTGGCGATGTCTTTTGCGCAAAAACCTGAAATTTTCAATGCTCATCTTTATATATAAAAATCTTCTGTGCGTGTGTATGTAATTGAACTCCTCCTAAACGACTGGACCGATTTTGATGAAATTTTTTGTGTGTGTTGCGGTGGACTCGAGAATGGTTTAGATTCACATTTCATAGAAATTGGTTCAGTACTCCGCCCTGGCGACCAGTTTGGTCTCCAGGTCTTAGGATTTGGTCATTGACTTTTTTGTAAAAGACCTTTAATGATGTCTACCCTTACATTAAATCAAAATATCGTTTATTTAATGAAAAAAAAACAGGTTATGGAATTTTTTCCCATTTGTAAAGCGCAAAAAAAAAAAAAACCCATCGCCAAATTACAATTTGGCAAAATTGATAGATGGGATAATCAAATTAATTATAATACGCAACCATACATTTATAAATACTTAGGTATTTAGGTTCCGTCGACCAATTTCGCCAAATTGTACAAATCGCCATACTAATAGCCAAATTTTACATATTGACATAATTTTTATTCGAAATCAGAAAAAAAACAATTAATTAGTAGAATATTAATAAAAAATACAAAGTACAAAATAAATCATTTAATGACATTCTATTATTGACATTTAATCTTATAGTTTGGCGATCATTTTATGGTTGACGGGAAAAAAACAGGTTATGGAATTCTTCCCCATTTGTAAAGCGCAAAAAAAACATCGCCAAATTATAAGATTAAATGCCAATAATGGATGACCGTAAATGTCCCATTCAATGACATTAAATATTATACACCTGTTTAAAACATCATTAAGTGATTTTTATTTCGGCTTTTTATTTGTATTTTTATCAATATTTTTTTTTATTTATTTGTTTTTTTATTATTTAAAATGAAATTTATATCAATATAAATAATTTGGCTATGAGATTGGTGATTTGTACAATTTGGCAAAATTGATAGATGGGATAATCAAGTTAATTATAATATGCAACCATTACATTTATAAATACTTAGGTACTTAGGATCCGTCGACCAATTTCGCCAAATTGTACAAATCGCCATACTAATTGAATCCGACATTCACGATCATTCATTATTGACATTTAATCTTATAGTTTGACGATCATTTTATGGTTGACGGGTAAAAAACAGGTTATTGAATTCTTCCTCATTTGTAAAGCGAAAAAAAAAAAAAAGAAAAAAAAAAAAAAAAAAAAAAAACCGCCAAATTATAAGATTAAATGCCAATAATGGATGATCGTAAATGTCGCATCAATATTTTTTCTATTTATTTGTTTTTTCATTATTTAAAATGAAATTTATGTCAATATGAATAATTTGGCTATGAGATTGGTGATTTGTACAATTTTGCAAAATTGATAGATGGGATAATCAAGTTAATTATAATATGCAACCATACATTTATAAATACTTAGGTACTTAGGTTCCGCCGACCAATTTCGCCAAATTGTACAAATCGCCATACTAATAGCCAAATTTTACATATTGCCATAATTTTTATTTGAAATCAGAAAAAAACAGTTAATTAGTAGAACATTAACAAAAAATACAAATAAAAAGTACAAAATAAATCATTTAATGACATTCTAAAATTCTTTGTATTTTATTTAATGTCATTGAATCCGACATTCACGATCATCCATTATTGACATTTAATCTTATAGTTTGGCGATCATTTTATGGTTGACGAGTTAACCAAGTAGTACCAATACTTATTATCTTTATATATATAAATCTTCTGTGCGTGTGTATGTCACTGAACTCCTCCTAAACGACTGGACCGATTTTAATGAAATTTTGTGTGTACGTTCCAGTGGATTCGAGAATGGTTTAGATTCACAATTCGTCGAAATTGATTCAGTAATTTTTTAGTAATTAGGCAAAAACTAATAGTTAGTGATTTTTCGCTAATTAAAAGTGTTGAATAAGTTCGATGAATAGAGTGCGGACGGAATGTCCGAGCGGTCTAAGGCGCCAGATTTAAGCTCAGCTTCTTGAAGAAAGAGATCGCGTATTCGAACCTAACTCCTGACAAACGTGTATGCTTTACAATATTTCCTGTATTATAATTTTGATTAACCAACTTGAGAAAATCGTTAACTTTTAACTAAAAAGAGAAAAATGAACTTTTCTATCAAAAATTGAACCGACTTCAAAAAATACTGAAGAGTGAAAAATAATTTCCTTACATAATTGTAATAAGAAAATAAATTAAGAGCGTAGTGTTTATCGTGCGTATTGCCATATTTACGTACATTTATTTGATTTTCTGGAGTCGGTGACAAGAAGGACAATGTCTGTCGGTGACAGGACAACGTCTGTCGGGTCCGCTAGTATGTTATAAAAATAACAGGTTTTTGGAACCTGTTATCTGTGCAAGAATGTAACAATGAAACCTGTTAATCAAAATTAATATATTTCTCATCTCTACTAAGAAGAATAATGTGATTTTTTCCCCAGAATTTTGCTATATCACACTTTTTCAATGCATGATACGAAAAATGTCTTAAAAACAGTACATACAATTTATATTACTATTCGCTATTTGAAAATTCATTCTTGAAAAATAATGAAAGTTAATACAGTAACACCTCTATTTAGCGGACAGTTTTTTAATCCCCATTCCCCAAACCTAAATTTTTGTGTGTTTAATCTCTCAATAACGGATATTCCAAATAGTGGACAATAATTTTGGCGATAAAGGATGAAAAATTATTTTTTAACAAGAAAAAGAATGAAAAAATAAAATAAAATAAAAAGGCCTCTAAGTTTTTCAGGGTAATGTGTCACAAATTTTGTGATAAATGTAGGGATGGGCTGGAAATACAAATTCTCATACAAAGCATTTGAAATTTGACAATGTTAAAATTGGGTTTTTTTTTTCCTCAAACATAATTTCATTATGCCAGCTACTTGATAAAGGCATAATACAAACTTTTTAAAGCCTGGTTCTGAAAGCTTTTATTACACTACATTCTTTTAAAGTTGGATTTTATGAATGCATTGCCAAATGTGTGGTTAATGCTGTCGATGCTACTGTTTGGATTTCCTTAGCTGTAAAAAATGTAAAACCGCAAAGCGTACGACAATGTTCCACAAAAGCAGGCTTTATATTAAAAAAAAAAATAAAACACACATTTCCGACACAAATGAAGAAATAAGCGAAATATGTGAATTAATGAAATATATCAGGAGTGAAGAAACTGCCAAAACTTTGATTAAAATTGACGATGACTTATCTACTGAAGAAGAATCAATTGCTATATGCGATTATACTGCTTCAGAATTTTCGACAAAAGCTGACTTTTAGTGATGATGAAAGGTATACTAAAATTGGAGATGTTTCCTGCAATATTGAGAATTTCCAAGAAGTGGCAAAATACATAACTGTGTTACACATTTTTTTGAAAAAAAAAAAAAAAAAGATAATCTAAAAGGATTTTAAAATTAGTGACAGAGTTGAAACATCACATTGAAAAACAAATTACATGTAATCGCGAACGAAAACAAACTTTTGCAACATTTTTTTTTGGTAAGCATGTAATAATTTGTGAATAAAGGTATGCACAATTTTATTTCTGTTTTATTGCTTAAAAAATTAATTTCTGATTAATCATATAATGGAGATTTTATAGAACATAGAAAAATCAATTAATAAAACATTAAGCATTTCTTAGCAAATTTTTAACTTCTGAAGTTTTCCCAAAAGCGGAACCTCCGAATAA
Source organism: Maratus speculifer (assembly GCA_964019185.1). NCBI lineage: Eukaryota > Metazoa > Arthropoda > Arachnida > Araneae > Salticidae > Maratus > Maratus speculifer. The sequence goes on along the minus strand of OZ025296.1, from coordinate 71,997,363 downwards.
AGGACAATTTTCGTACTCCCGAGGAGTCGGTTATTTAGAGGTTTTGCTGTAATTTTAATTAATTATGCGTAACTTTTTTCGCGATATAGCAACTGTAAATCGCTGGTCCAGAAAAATATATGAATCCTTTTATTCTTATCTGTCTGGCTCAAAATGTTAAAGTAAAAGAAAAGAAAATTGTAAAGTTAGCAAGTCTACATACCCTAATTTAAAATGAAAGCGATGTCTTCTAAGAAGTGAAAAATCAGGGATGTTGCTTCTGCAATGTGACAATAAGAGTATTTTATATCTGAATTAACTTAAAAAACTTCCTCAAACGGCATGAAGATAAGAAAGATAACACCCAAAACTATATTGACATAGCTCAAATTTGAAGAAAACTTTTATCTCTCACAATATTTAGGAAATGTGTTATTTAATTTTGTTACATGATAAAAGTCTCAATATTTTATTTTATAAGTAATTTTTATACCCATTTTAGTCCAGTCATTTTAGAAAAAACAGCAGAAAAAATTTAAGGGCAGATCTGGAGCGTCTTCAAGGATGATTGGGGAGGGGGGGGGGAAGAAATTTAGACTTAAATCTGATGTTTGCGTCGAAGCTATTTTTTTAATGTGGGTCACGTTGTTTCTGCTTTTCGCTGTGGGTCTGGCTTTGGTCCGGTTGACTTCCATTTTTGCTGATGGTCGAGTTAACTTATCTTTTTTTTGTTATGGGTCGCGTTTGGCTCCGGTAGACTTCTATTTTTTGCTGCGGGTAGGGTTAAATTCTGCTTTTTTTGATGTAGTTCGTGTTCGGATCAGGTTGACTACTTATTATAATTTACTGCTGGTCTAGTTGACGCAGGGTCGGACTGGGTCAGGCAAAAGGGCGTAGACCTTGGATTTTCAGAGGGCGCAAAACTAATTAACAAATTCATGTCAATTTTACTTGTTGGTATTATATTTAATGTAACAAAATTTAACACATTAATGGCCTAAAATTATATCACTGCTTCATTCCCCGCACGTGTTTAAAGATCCATAAAATGTACTCAATATTGCAAAATTTTCGAAAATGAATCATGTAATATCTAAATGGTCCAGCAATTTGAACACAGATTAGCCTGTAGTAGACTAATATCAAGGGTATCACTTTCTTATTTTATTCTTTTGTGTCAATAGATTATTTTACAAAAATCATAGGGGGGGGGGGTATCTCCACCTTCCAACTATTTTGCATATTATATGTATACAAAAGGCATAGGTACGAACAGATTGGTAATAATATTAACTATTAATGCTATTTATAAAATTTTTTTAGGGGATCCTCTATGTTAATAAATGCACGAAAGTTGATTTTTCAAATGGTAACATCCATTTTTGACACTTTATTTGAATCCCTGCCAGCCAAGAAAAAGATATAGTTTAAATAAATTTCTTAAAACTTAATACAATTATAAAACAGTGTTAGGAGTTTATCCATAAATTTCATAAAATAAAAGGAAAACATTGAAGAAAAATTGCCGAAGAAAATTCAATTAGTCACCAGTAAAGTTATACAGTAATTTTGAATCCATAATAAACTTGCTGTTTATTATAGAAAATCCTGAAAATGTTTCCAGTAATAGTCGTGCGATTTTTTTTTTCTATGGCTCTTTTGGTAAAAGAAGATGGTCCTTCTTAAATAATGGAAAGGCAAAATTTCTGTTTATCTCAAAAAATAATTGTTCAAATGAACTGTAAACTTACACATGCATGTGTTTTTAAGATTGTGATCTATTCAAGTATGCAATGTAAAAATCAGATGACTCTTATGAAGACATAAATTAAGGTTTTTCAGTTGGGTTTAACTTTATTATCCTCAAATCCATTCTCTTCCAACTCCATCAAGATTTAAGATAATATATCTATATTATCTTGCCAATGCCATTTCCTGGCTCTTTGGATACAAGAAACTCAACTAAGATGTAAAAAATGGATGTTACTGTTTGAAAATTCAAAGTTGGTACAATTTTTTAAAAATTACATTGTACAAAGTTGGTACAATGAAAATTCAAACTTGGTACAACATTTTAAATATAAATGATTTCAAAGACATTATACATAACATTAGTTAATAAACTTTATACCCTGCTGTTGTTTCCTAAGTTTTTTTTATGATTATTTTGAGTGGAATTAGTTCGTGCTTTCATTCTATTTATCACCGTTGATGCATTGGAAATTGATAGAAAAACCAAGAAAGTTTTTTTTTTTTTTTTTTTTTTTTTTTTTCTCTGGCTGCAAAATTAAGTTGCTGCGGTGCTGCAAAAAGCTTCAATCTTTTTTTTTTTTTTTTTTTTTTTTTTTTTTTTTTTTTTTTAACGCAACAAGAATTAGTTATCTATCAGTTAAAAATGAGATAAATTCAAACTTCTGTTACAATTTGACAGCAATTACCTTTGCGAGTCAGATAGCTTGTACAAAGAGGCTTTTTCTATCCTTAAACAATGACTTAATTTATCCATAAAATGCTAAATTTATATTTCACTGTTACAAAATTTCCACCAAAAAAAAAAAAAAAAAAAAAAAAAAAAAAAATCACAAAATTTGTTTTATTAGCCTAAAATTACTAAAATAATTTACTACATTTACAATTATCAGCATATTCTTCCCATGGTTTGTAAAATTTCTGTAACTAGAGATCAAGGGAAATATTTAAATTTCGACAATTGAGTGGAATGCATAAAGGTTTTATTACTGGAAATTCAGGACTTTGTATCCAGCGTTTTTATTATTATTATTATTATCCTCAATACCATTGTTTTATTTAATAATTTATTTTTCTATGATTAAATTAAACTTTTTAAAATGCAAAATACATACTAAAATTTTTTTAACATATTCGCTGCCTATCACGCGCCAGCGCGTTATATGGTCCCAACGTTAAGGGGCCTCTCACGCGCCAGCACGTGATGTGGGGTGATGTCCAATAGCCAGTCACGCGCTGGCGCGGGAAAGTCTTTCACTGATTCTTTGTTATAAAAAGTAAATCGGCTTCTGGGAAAAGCCCATTTCTATAGTGCGGCATTAACTATCATCACATCTTCATGTGAGCGGCAGCGAACGTGTTAAATTTGTTTAACCACGGAAAGTCTGTCATTAAACAAAGCGAAGATTACTAACCAAAAGTTAAGTTATAGATTTTGTGAAAAGGAAAAAAAGCTGGCAGTTGAATTTCACATCTTGCAAGATTGTAATCCAAATGTGTTATCAAATCTGCATTCCTCATAAACAAAGATCATGTTTTCCAGTCAACAACAAAATCTCCACAAAAAGTTTTTTGCCTTCTGATATTTATATATTTCTTTTCTCAAAATATTTTCATAAAACACGGTTTTTAATTAGGTGCATTCATGTCCGGCTTTAAAAGGGGAGGGAGGGACGAAATATTAAAAGCTAAAAGACTGAAAATATGCAAAATATTTGGGGAAAATCTAAAAGATATCATTCAAATAAGTTAAATATTCTAGCCCAGGGCGCTGTGGCTACTACTCTCCCTAGATGCATATGTTCACTCTCGATCATATGCTCAAAGATGCCTACTTTGCTTTCTGACCCTAAAATTGTTTCGATCTATATCTTTAATTTCTTTGTTATATGAAACACACATTTATGCTGCCTGTCTGTCGACTGAGGATTATTTCCTAAACGAATTCTCGAAAATTTGTACACTAGACAAAAATGCATGGTAAAATGAAAAGGGAAAAAAAAAACTCTTAAACGGCTTAAGTACTTAAGGGCGTAAAGTCTGCTTTGGACCGGCGGGCCAGTCCGAGCCTGAGTTGACGTTTGCTTTTCTGCTTGCGGATCGGTTGATTTATTCTTTTTTTTTTTTTTTTTTTTTTTTTGGCCGAGTTTATTTCTACTTTTTAGCTGCGCCTAAAACGTTAGATTTAGGGCAGATTGATTTACATAAATTTGCGTTTGGTTCAGTTTCAGGTTGGGTTTTTACTCTTGCGAAAAAGATTCTGCCTGGCCGAATTTTGAAAAAAAGAAGTCTAAATGTTTTTGTAGATGAAAACTACATACAGGGATGTAGTGGAGTATATACGAGGGTATACGCCGTATATCTTTTGGATTTTTTAAATGAATACCGTATACCCTCTGCTTCTCAAGAAAGCTATAGTATACACATTCTAGGGTATACCCTCTGCCTTGACAGTATACCCTCTGATTAGAGCGTATATCCTCTGTTATTTTTACGACTACATCCGTGACTACATACAATAAAAGCTTCATAACGGACGCGCACAAATAATTATTTAGGAATACTTTTTAATATACAGAATTATGTAAAAAATATTAATTTGATATAAGACTGCTTGTTTCTTTATATCTACAAGTAATATCAGTTGTAATGTAGTAAACATTACTTTGAAACTTATTAAAGAAATATACAAGGTGTCCTAAAATAAACTGTCTGATTTTAAAATTCACTAACTTGCAAATCAAGATAGCTATTTAAAAAAAAAAAGTCTTGCAGAAGGGTTATGTAAGATGGCTGCAGATTTTTTTCTGCTATTCTTGATTTTACTTTAAATAGCACCGATAGATGGCGCTGCAAGTAAATAGGGACCTGATTTAAGGTTTCCCTTTTCTCTCAGTATTAATGCGAAAGAAGGAGGTTAAATGTATGGAGATGTTCTCTGCCTCATGTGCAATTGTGTTCTATGATACTCCTGTAATATATTTAACTTCCTCTTCTCGCATCAATACTCAGAGAAGATAGAGGACAAGATTCGAGCATCGATTTAGCGCCTATTACTTGCAGCTTCATCTATCCTTTCCTTGTTATTTTTAACTAAAATCCAGAATCGCAATAAAAATACTCCTGATCGCTAATTAAAAGTGTTGAATAAGTTCGATGAATAGAGTGCGGACGGAATGTCCGAGCGGTCTAAGGCGCCAGATTTAAGCTCAGCTTCTTGAAGAAAGAGATCGCGTATTCGAACCTAACTCCTGACAAACGTGTATGCTTTACAATATTTCCTGTATTATAATTTTGATTAACCAACTTGAGAAAATCGTTAACTTTTAACTAAAAAGAGAAAAATGAACTTTTCTATCAAAAATTGAACCGACTTCAAAAAATACTGAAGAGTGAAAAATAATTTCCTTACATAATTGTAATAAGAAAATAAATTAAGAGCGTAGTGTTTATCGTGCGTATTGCCATATTTACGTACATTTATTTGATTTTCTGGAGTCGGTGACAAGAAGGACAACGTCTGTCGGTGACAGGACAACGTCTGTCGGGTCCGCTAGTATGTTATAAAAATAACAGGTTTTTGGAACCTGTTATCTGTGCAAGAATGTAACAATGAAACCTGTTAATCAAAATTAATATATTTCTCATCTCTACTAAGAAGAATAATGTGATTTTTTCCCCAGAATTTTGCTATATCACACTTTTTCAATGCATGATACGAAAAATGTCTTAAAAACAGTACATACAATTTATATTACTATTCGCTATTTGAAAATTCATTCTTGAAAAATAATGAAAGTTAATACAGTAACACCTCTATTTAGCGGACAGTTTTTTAATCCCCATTCCCCAAACCTAAATTTTTGTGTGTTTAATCTCTCAATAACGGATATTCCAAATAGTGGACAATAATTTTGGCGATAAAGGATGAAAAATTATTTTTTAACAAGAAAAAGAATGAAAAAATAAAATAAAATAAAAAGGCCTCTAAGTTTTTCAGGGTAATGTGTCACAAATTTTGTGATAAATGTAGGGATGGGCTGGAAATACAAATTCTCATACAAAGCATTTGAAATTTGACAATGTTAAAATTGGGTTTTTTTTTTCCTCAAACATAATTTCATTATGCCAGCTACTTGATAAAGGCATAATACAAACTTTTTAAAGCCTGGTTCTGAAAGCTTTTATTACACTACATTCTTTTAAAGTTGGATTTTATGAATGCATTGCCAAATGTGTGGTTAATGCTGTCGATGCTACTGTTTGGATTTCCTTAGCTGTAAAAAATGTAAAACCGCAAAGCGTACGACAATGTTCCACAAAAGCAGGCTTTATATTAAAAAAAAAAATAAAACACACATTTCCGACACAAATGAAGAAATAAGCGAAATATGTGAATTAATGAAATATATCAGGAGTGAAGAAACTGCCAAAACTTTGATTAAAATTGACGATGACTTATCTACTGAAGAAGAATCAATTGCTATATGCGATTATACTGCTTCAGAATTTTCGACAAAAGCTGACTTTTAGTGATGATGAAAGGTATACTAAAATTGGAGATGTTTCCTGCAATATTGAGAATTTCCAAGAAGTGGCAAAATACATAACTGTGTTACACATTTTTTTGAAAAAAAAAAAAAAAAGATAATCTAAAAGGATTTTAAAATTAGTGACAGAGTTGAAACATCACATTGAAAAACAAATTACATGTAATCGCGAACGAAAACAAACTTTTGCAACATTTTTTTTTGGTAAGCATGTAATAATTTGTGAATAAAGGTATGCACAATTTTATTTCTGTTTTATTGCTTAAAAAATTAATTTCTGATTAATCATATAATGGAGATTTTATAGAACATAGAAAAATCAATTAATAAAACATTAAGCATTTCTTAGCAAATTTTTAACTTCTGAAGTTTTCCCAAAAGCGGAACCTCCGAATAAAGGACAATTTTCGTACTCCCGAGGAGTCGGTTATTTAGAGGTTTTGCTGTAATTTTAATTAATTATGCGTAACTTTTTTCGCGATATAGCAACTGTAAATCGCTGGTCCAGAAAAATATATGAATCCTTTTATTCTTATCTGTCTGGCTCAAAATGTTAAAGTAAAAGAAAAGAAAATTGTAAAGTTAGCAAGTCTACATACCCTAATTTAAAATGAAAGCGATGTCTTCTAAGAAGTGAAAAATCAGGGATGTTGCTTCTGCAATGTGACAATAAGAGTATTTTATATCTGAATTAACTTAAAAAACTTCCTCAAACGGCATGAAGATAAGAAAGATAACACCCAAAACTATATTGACATAGCTCAAATTTGAAGAAAACTTTTATCTCTCACAATATTTAGGAAATGTGTTATTTAATTTTGTTACATGATAAAAGTCTCAATATTTTATTTTATAAGTAATTTTTATACCCATTTTAGTCCAGTCATTTTAGAAAAAACAGCAGAAAAAATTTAAGGGCAGATCTGGAGCGTCTTCAAGGATGATATTGGGGAGGGGGGGGGGGGAAGAAATTTAGACTTAAATCTGATGTTTGCGTCGAAGCTATTTTTTTAATGTGGGTCACGTTGTTTCTGCTTTTCGCTGTGGGTCTGGCTTTGGTCCGGTTGACTTCCATTTTTGCTGATGGTCGAGTTAACTTATCTTTTTTTTGTTATGGGTCGCGTTTGGCTCCGGTAGACTTCTATTTTTTGCTGCGGGTAGGGTTAAATTCTGCTTTTTTTGATGTAGTTCGTGTTCGGATCAGGTTGACTACTTATTATAATTTACTGCTGGTCTAGTTGACGCAGGGTCGGACTGGGTCAGGCAAAAGGGCGTAGACCTTGGATTTTCAGAGGGCGCAAAACTAATTAACAAATTCATGTCAATTTTACTTGTTGGTATTATATTTAATGTAACAAAATTTAACACATTAATGGCCTAAAATTATATCACTGCTTCATTCCCCGCACGTGTTTAAAGATCCATAAAATGTACTCAATATTGCAAAATTTTCGAAAATGAATCATGTAATATCTAAATGGTCCAGCAATTTGAACACAGATTAGCCTGTAGTAGACTAATATCAAGGGTATCACTTTCTTATTTTATTCTTTTGTGTCAATAGATTATTTTACAAAAATCATAGGGGGGGGGGGGTATCTCCACCTTCCAACTATTTTGCATATTATATGTATACAAAAGGCATAGGTACGAACAGATTGGTAATAATATTAACTATTAATGCTATTTATAAAATTTTTTTAGGGGATCCTCTATGTTAATAAATGCACGAAAGTTGATTTTTCAAATGGTAACATCCATTTTTGACACTTTATTTGAATCCCTGCCAGCCAAGAAAAAGATATAGTTTAAATAAATTTCTTAAAACTTAATACAATTATAAAACAGTGTTAGGAGTTTATCCATAAATTTCATAAAATAAAAGGAAAACATTGAAGAAAAATTGCCGAAGAAAATTCAATTAGTCACCAGTAAAGTTATACAGTAATTTTGAATCCATAATAAACTTGCTGTTTATTATAGAAAATCCTGAAAATGTTTCCAGTAATAGTCGTGCGATTTTTTTTTTCTATGGCTCTTTTGGTAAAAGAAGATGGTCCTTCTTAAATAATGGAAAGGCAAAATTTCTGTTTATCTCAAAAAATAATTGTTCAAATGAACTGTAAACTTACACATGCATGTGTTTTTAAGATTGTGATCTATTCAAGTATGCAATGTAAAAATCAGATGACTCTTATGAAGACATAAATTAAGGTTTTTCAGTTGGGTTTAACTTTATTATCCTCAAATCCATTCTCTTCCAACTCCATCAAGATTTAAGATAATATATCTATATTATCTTGCCAATGCCATTTCCTGGCTCTTTGGATACAAGAAACTCAACTAAGATGTAAAAAATGGATGTTACTGTTTGAAAATTCAAAGTTGGTACAATTTTTTAAAAATTACATTGTACAAAGTTGGTACAATGAAAATTCAAACTTGGTACAACATTTTAAATATAAATGATTTCAAAGACATTATACATAACATTAGTTAATAAACTTTATACCCTGCTGTTGTTTCCTAAGTTTTTTTTATGATTATTTTGAGTGGAATTAGTTCGTGCTTTCATTCTATTTATCACCGTTGATGCATTGGAAATTGATAGAAAAACCAAGAAAGTTTTTTTTTTTTTTTTTTTCTCTGGCTGCAAAATTAAGTTGCTGCGGTGCTGCAAAAAGCTTCAATCTTTTTTTTTTTTTTTTTTTTTTTTTTTTTTTTTTTTTTTTTTTTTTTAACGCAACAAGAATTAGTTATCTATCAGTTAAAAATGAGATAAATTCAAACTTCTGTTACAATTTGACAGCAATTACCTTTGCGAGTCAGATAGCTTGTACAAAGAGGCTTTTTCTATCCTTAAACAATGACTTAATTTATCCATAAAATGCTAAATTTATATTTCACTGTTACAAAATTTCCACCAAAAAAAAAAAAAAAAAAAAAAAAAATCACAAAATTTGTTTTATTAGCCTAAAATTACTAAAATAATTTACTACATTTACAATTATCAGCATATTCTTCCCATGGTTTGTAAAATTTCTGTAACTAGAGATCAAGGGAAATATTTAAATTTCGACAATTGAGTGGAATGCATAAAGGTTTTATTACTGGAAATTCAGGACTTTGTATCCAGCGTTTTTATTATTATTATTATTATCCTCAATACCATTGTTTTATTTAATAATTTATTTTTCTATGATTAAATTAAACTTTTTAAAATGCAAAATACATACTAAAATTTTTTTAACATATTCGCTGCCTATCACGCGCCAGCGCGTTATATGGTCCCAACGTTAAGGGGCCTCTCACGCGCCAGCACGTGATGTGGGGTGATGTCCAATAGCCAGTCACGCGCTGGCGCGGGAAAGTCTTTCACTGATTCTTTGTTATAAAAAGTAAATCGGCTTCTGGGAAAAGCCCATTTCTATAGTGCGGCATTAACTATCATCACATCTTCATGTGAGCGGCAGCGAACGTGTTAAATTTGTTTAACCACGGAAAGTCTGTCATTAAACAAAGCGAAGATTACTAACCAAAAGTTAAGTTATAGATTTTGTGAAAAGGAAAAAAAGCTGGCAGTTGAATTTCACATCTTGCAAGATTGTAATCCAAATGTGTTATCAAATCTGCATTCCTCATAAACAAAGATCATGTTTTCCAGTCAACAACAAAATCTCCACAAAAAGTTTTTTGCCTTCTGATATTTATATATTTCTTTTCTCAAAATATTTTCATAAAACACGGTTTTTAATTAGGTGCATTCATGTCCGGCTTTAAAAGGGGAGGGAGGGACGAAATATTAAAAGCTAAAAGACTGAAAATATGCAAAATATTTGGGGAAAATCTAAAAGATATCATTCAAATAAGTTAAATATTCTAGCCCAGGGCGCTGTGGCTACTACTCTCCCTAGATGCATATGTTCACTCTCGATCATATGCTCAAAGATGCCTACTTTGCTTTCTGACCCTAAAATTGTTTCGATCTATATCTTTAATTTCTTTGTTATATGAAACACACATTTATGCTGCCTGTCTGTCGACTGAGGATTATTTCCTAAACGAATTCTCGAAAATTTGTACACTAGACAAAAATGCATGGTAAAATGAAAAGGGAAAAAAAAAACTCTTAAACGGCTTAAGTACTTAAGGGCGTAAAGTCTGCTTTGGACCGGCGGGCCAGTCCGAGCCTGAGTTGACGTTTGCTTTTCTGCTTGCGGATCGGTTGATTTATTCTTTTTTTTTTTTTTTTTTTTTTTTTTTGGCCGAGTTTATTTCTACTTTTTAGCTGCGCCTAAAACGTTAGATTTAGGGCAGATTGATTTACATAAATTTGCGTTTGGTTCAGTTTCAGGTTGGGTTTTTACTCTTGCGAAAAAGATTCTGCCTGGCCGAATTTTGAAAAAAAGAAGTCTAAATGTTTTTGTAGATGAAAACTACATACAGGGATGTAGTGGAGTATATACGAGGGTATACGCCGTATATCTTTTGGATTTTTTAAATGAATACCGTATACCCTCTGCTTCTCAAGAAAGCTATAGTATACACATTCTAGGGTATACCCTCTGCCTTGACAGTATACCCTCTGATTAGAGCGTATATCCTCTGTTATTTTTACGACTACATCCGTGACTACATACAATAAAAGCTTCATAACGGACGCGCACAAATAATTATTTAGGAATACTTTTTAATATACAGAATTATGTAAAAAATATTAATTTGATATAAGACTGCTTGTTTCTTTATATCTACAAGTAATATCAGTTGTAATGTAGTAAACATTACTTTGAAACTTATTAAAGAAATATACAAGGTGTCCTAAAATAAACTGTCTGATTTTAAAATTCACTAACTTGCAAATCAAGATAGCTATTTAAAAAAAAAAAGTCTTGCAGAAGGGTTATGTAAGATGGCTGCAGATTTTTTTCTGCTATTCTTGATTTTACTTTAAATAGCACCGATAGATGGCGCTGCAAGTAAATAGGGACCTGATTTAAGGTTTCCCTTTTCTCTCAGTATTAATGCGAAAGAAGGAGGTTAAATGTATGGAGATGTTCTCTGCCTCATGTGCAATTGTGTTCTATGATACTCCTGTAATATATTTAACTTCCTCTTCTCGCATCAATACTCAGAGAAGATAGAGGACAAGATTCGAGCATCGATTTAGCGCCTATTACTTGCAGCTTCATCTATCCTTTCCTTGTTATTTTTAACTAAAATCCAGAATCGCAATAAAAATACTCCTGATCAAAGGTGATTCTGAAAATAATAATAAAAATAATAGTAATAATAATAATAATAGTAATAATAATAATAATAATAATTTAAAAGGTTGAAATAGAGTGGGGGGGATTTCCTCCCTTCATTCCTCGTAAGATCCAGAATCACAATATAAAATCTCATCAAGAATGATTCTAAGCGGAAAAAAAATTCTGAAATTCAAAGCAAATTTTTTGAAGGGTTAAAACAGATGGGGGAGGGAGAAGGATTCTCTCCTGGAACTAATTATTTTTGTTGCGGGTCTGTTAAATCTTTTCGATTCGGGTCGATTTCAGGCTATATTTTCTAAAGTGATTAGTGTAATTTTTATGCAGCTCTTTGGTGAAATTATCATTTCCACCACGACCTTTTGGCGAAATTCGCATATATATTTTCGAAGCCTTTTGATAAAATTTGTGTTTTCCACAATTGTTTGAGGAAATTCGCATTTCTTCACCAAGCTCTGACGAAACTTGCTTTCCTTCAGCAACTCTTTAACAAAATTAGTGTGTTTACTCAAACGTTTGATAAAATTCGCAATTTTCCCACGACCCTTTGACCACGCAATCCTTTGACAAAATTCAAGTTTTATCAACGATCCTTTGACAAGATTCATATTCTCAGAGATTTTGTTTTCATGAAATTTGCTTTTTCATGTAATCCTTTGAAAAGTGTTTTCTCCGCAATCTTTTGACAAAATTTGAGCTTTTGTCACCTTATAGCTAAATCTGCGTTTCTTTCACGACTCTTTGACGAGACTTGCGTTTCTTCGATGTTTTGACGAAATTCGCGTCTTTTTGCGCCTGTTTGGCGAAATTTGAGTTTCTTCCGCGACATTTTGGTGAAATTGGAGGTATTTTCTGAGAACGATTGACAAAATACTTTTTTTTATATATAATAACCATTTATAAATATTCGCGATCACTTTTATGTCCGAATTTTCAAACGGATAATTTTTTTAATTTTCGAAGAGTTTTTTTTTTAAGTTATTGCATAGTTTTTATCGCGGGCATTGAGCGCGGCGACCTAATCTAGAAATTCCGTAACGAGAAAAAAAACCTAACACTCCGGCTAACGCCGTTTCAGTTCGGCAGACTTCTCATTTATTCAATAAAAGAAAAAAATTTGTTTTAATTTCTTTACTACACCAGTCGTGTGACACATCAATTGAAAGGTCTGCAACTACTTATTCCTATTATGCATGTCTAGTATGTCACCCCCCACTCTGCCCCCCAGGGGAGGCACATTTTTAATTTCTTTACTACACCAGTTGTGTGGCACATCATTTGAAAGGTCTTCAACTGCTTATTTTTATTATGCATGGCTAGTATGTCACCCCCACCCTGCCCCCCAGGGGGTACAATTTGAATTTCTTTACAACATCAGTCGTGTGACACATCATTTGAAAAGTCTTCAACTGCTCATCCTAATTATACATGTTTGGTGCGTTACCCCCCCCCCCCCAATCTGTCCCTCTCAGGGAGGGCACATTTTAGAATTCTTTTCCACACGAGATGTGTGACACATCGTTGGAAAGGTCGACAGCTGCTCATTCCTGTTATGCATGTCTGGTGCTTCACCGTACACTCTGTCCCCTCCCCAGGGGGGTATATTTTTAAATTCTTTTCTACAGCCATTATGTGACACATCGTTAGGAACGTCTGTAACTGCTTTTTCGTGCATCGCAAATCCAGTGTGCTGCCTCCTCTTTGCCTTGGGGTAATATTTTTTAAAGGTGGAGGTCCGCAGCGGTTCTGACGTGCAAATCGATCGTCAGATCCAGGTCTAAGGGCGAAAGACTAATCGAACCACCTAGTAGCTGGTTCCCTCCGAAGTTTCCCTCAGGATAGCTGGCGCTCGACGGATTCAGTCTCATCCGGTAAAGCGAATGATTAGAGGCCTTGGGGCCGAAAAGACCGCAACCTATTCTCAAACTTTAAATGGGTGAGAGGGCCGCCTTGCTCGATGGAAGGCCGGCCTCTTTCAGGATGGGAATGTCCCGTGGGCCACTTTTTTTCTTATCGGTCATCACGCTTAAAAAGTATAACTTGAATTAATATCAAAGACAAAAAAACTGCATAAATAATAAATAAATAAATAATTATAATTGCATAAGTTGATAAAAAAAATGGTATGCAATAACTTTACCGCGGCAGTCCCCGAGTGCCACACGTATTTTTTTAAATAGTTGTTATCACTTGCAAGTTAATGAATTTCAAAATCAGTCAGTCCATTTTATGTCTACCGGTACATATTCAGTAGCTGTAGGATGACGCGTAAAAGTAACATTTTTAACACGTTCGCTGCCGCTTACGTAAAAATGTGATGATAGTTAATGCCGCACTGTAGAAGTGGCGTATACCCAGCAGCCGATTTACTTTTTATAACAAAGAATCAGTGAAAGATTTTCCCGCGCCAGCGCGTGACTGGCTATTGGACATCACCCCACATCACGCGCTGGCGCGTGAGTGGCCTCTCAACGTTGGCGCCATCTCACGCGCTGGCTCGTGATTGGCAGCGAATGTGTTAAACTGTATACTCTTATAGTGTAACTGTATTTCATTAGCTGCTGTATTTCATTTGCCAAGGCCCAGGCAAATTATTGCAAACTAAGTGCAATAAGCAGGGTGTGGACTAAAGATGGGAAATATAGTTATTTTTGGTTAACAGATTACATCATTACATTCACAGATTACATTCACAGGTAACAGGTTTCAACAACCTGTTATTTTTGTAACGTATAACTAATCGATGAGACTATGCTGTCAACAGACATTTTAATTAGAGGGCCGTTAATTAAGGTATCTTGAATAATTTTGATACATAAGTATAGACGCTGTTTTAGTTCAGATAAACCTGCGCCTTTAAAATCAACACAGAGTTAAAATTTTAATTTTTGCAAGACAAAAACTTAGTTAGTTGTGATACTTTACATTTCACGTATTATTATCGTTTTCTTGCACTGAAAATGCATTTTTCCTCGTTGAAAATTTATACGTATCATAACTCAGTAAATTTTGCCCGTAGAACTTTTTTTTTTTTTTTTTTTTTTTTTTTGCTGATTTATTTGTTAAAACACATAAAAACTTTTTCTAAATAAAAGTTATAGGAAACTTACTGAACACTGTATAAAATATGTAGTTTCTTAACAATTAAAAAAATAATTATTTTAATGTAAATTAATATTTGTATGAGGCAGAAGAAAGTTTAAAGCATTTTTGCAATTGTTACAATGACTCCAAAACTGACGGTTTAGAAATTATTTTTTTCTAAACGATCAGAAATATCCTCCATAAAAACAACACCGTTTTAACAATGCGATTTGTTTAAAAAAAAAAAAAAAAAAAAAAAAAATCTTTATTTTTAGCACCTTGATTTGAAGTTCGAATTTTGACATCCCCGAATCAATATCTGTCAACGCATATTCAAAGCTTATCCCACAAGAGCACGAAACATTACTTGTATATTTTTAATCAAATGTCATTCATTCCACAAATTTCCTATGTGCAAGTACGTATTTAAAATCCCCTCCCCAAAACTTGTGACAGGCCAAAAAATGACGTTGGTAGTATAAAACTGGCGCCCTATAAATTTCCGCGTCCCTCGGGACCGCCCCCCTTCGCCCCCCCCCATCCCTTTTCGAATGGCTGTGTCCTCACCAGGCTATAGGCTATTTTTCTTCTTTTTTTCAGGAAAATACAATTACAAAAGTAATGTTTTCCAGTTCGTATTTTCTAACGACGCAATATTGACAAAATAATAATGATAAACAAAAAACAGTAATAAACATTTTATTAAATAAAAATCATAGCGCCAGAATACCCCCCCCCCCTTCCCCAAATACCATGAGTACATAGTAATATCCCTTTTAAATATTCAAACTCAAAAATTGCCAGCGTTTTACCCGTCTAACTACTTCAACGAAAGATTATGTCCCGTGTCCGAGCGATAAAACAGCTTTCTATCAACAATTAAATCCGTAAATCTCTTTAATTCCATTTTTCAAACAGAGATTCCTTCCCATTAAAAATATGACCAAAGATGGCCGACATTACCTCCTAGCTTTTTAATAATCTGCAAGCGTCACTAACTAACTTCACGTACTCTAGAATAAAAACACATTTTTCCCCCATTTCATTTTCAGTATTCTAACCAGTTTTCATTATTCCAGCTGTTTTTTTTTTTTTTTTTTTTTTCCAATAAATGTTGTTTTTGTTATTCTAAAAACTGATTCTAACTGTGAGCGTTATAAAAAGTCAAACGATAAAATATATTCTGTGAAGAATCGAAGCCAGATGTTTTTAAATATTCATAGAATAATCAACAACGAATAGCTTTTGAGAGATTTTATCACGTGAACTTTTGAGATAGCAAAAGGACAAGGTTTCCCATAATTGGCTTTCTTGATTAGACCAAAAAGATTTGTAATGTCTTGGACAATGCAAAAGTAAAATGGTTCCTATGATTGACTTCCTTGATTAGACCAAAAGGATTTTTAATGTCTTGGAATCGTAGATCGACAGTGACGCCTCAAAAAAAAAAGTTTCATAGGTTTTTTTTTTTTTTTTTTTTTTTTTTTGTGCGTCGGAATTTTTTTTTCTTTCTCTGTCTCAAAAGCGTTTTAATGCAGTTGGGGATTTTTGTTTTCTGCAGTAATAGAAATTCTTTGCCTCAGAATTCAAATAGATTTATAAGTTGGAATTTTTTTTATATAACTAAACTTTTATTAATTTATAAATATGAATTCCTAAAATGATTTTCAGCCTTAGTATTTGTTTCTTCTTTTTAAAATGCTTATCATACGAGGCGTTCCAAAATTAACAGGGACTTTTTGGTAATCTGTTATTGAATAATAAGTTTTTGGTTAATATTACGAATATTTATCCTGTTATGTTAAATAATGCCCATCTCTAGTGTGGACGTTTTAAGATTTCTGGACGAGAGAAGAACCTAGAGCTTCGGTTAGGAGTAAAGGTCTTCCGATGAGTCCCCTTTCTTTTAAAAGCTTTTTAAATGGATTGACTGATGATCCATACTTGATAATGCTTGATCCATGCTTGACTGATAATCACTAATATGTGTTATATATATATATATGTGTGTGTGTGTGTGTGTTAGCCAAGATATGTTTATTTGTGTGTACTAAAATATTTAACCAAGACTGTTAATTAAATATCGATACAGTGACATCTTGGAACTTTTTTAATTTTCTACTGCCTCCTCTTCTTACGTCGCTTCCTATATATATATATATATATATATATATATATATATATATATATATATGACACTTAAAATTAGGAGCCAAAAACATCATCTCCGGGGTCCCCGTTCTACCGCACAGAAGTCATGGCGAACTAGGAAAAAAAAAAAAATAAGTAAATAAATGTAGAGGATCCAATAAATTATTCATTGGCTGTTGCAAGTTACTTTATTAAACTGTAGTCATGAGAGAGGTAAAGGCTCCTTTTGTAAGCTATCTTTAACAGAAACATCGAAAAGAATATTTCATCATTTACTTCAACAAGCCATAAGCCGTGCTCATCGAAGAAAAAAAACCAAGAATCTTCCTTCTCACCTCGAGGCTTCCTTTCTTAAATCTAAAAAGAAATTTCTAGAAAATTCTCTACTCTCGAACCATCATTTTCCATGCAAACATAACTCATGCCCAGAGTCGAGACTTTTTTCAACAGACGATAATTTTATTTAAAAAAAATATTATTTAACCAATTTATAATGGACTCAGAATTTTAAATATCCTGTGCAAACGATCTTTTTGCAGACGATTAATTTTAAGAGAAAAAGAAAAGAAATGAATTTATTGTTATGCACACATATCGAATGTTGAAGGAGGGAAAATAAATAAATAGATAAATAAAAATAATGATATTTTTTGGAAGGTATGGTTTTGGAGTAAATTTAATAAGACTTTCTTAAAAAGGGTTGATAAAAACATAGAAAAAAAAATGAGTTTTATTTGGAATATTAAAAAATAAAGTTTAATTAAGAATATTTTTAATTTAGGGCCATCTTTTAAATTTACGCGTATTGGAATAAATGTTTTTTAAGGCGAATTAAGAATTTATATCGTTTCCATAAAGATTAATAGATTAGATCTAGAAACAAGATTTTAATTTAATAAGTTGAACTAACAAGGAAGGTCTCCACACGGGTATACTCAGAAAAATCTGAAAAAATTACAGAATATTCTTCTCATATAGTTATATATGTTTATGAAAAGAATTTCGGCGGAACCTCCTTATAACGTCCGTAAAAAAATAATAAAAATTTCGCTTATTTGGCTATTTATCTCCGGTTGGCGAAAAAACGAAATTTTGAAAAATACGCTTTTACGCTTCGAATACTTTTTAAAGAAAAACTTTCTATCTTCAATTTATTTAAATAGTTTAGTTTAAGTAATTTTAGTTTTGCATTTTTGCTTTACTTTAAGTGTAATTTTGTGTACTTATAATGTGTACTTATAACGTATTAATATGTACTTATAACAAAATGAAATTAATATATTTTATCATTTAAAACACAATTTAAATTGATTAAAATTGTTCCAAATTGAAAAACACACTGTTAAAAATCTGCTGCATTTTGTTGCAACGCACTCCCTTGCTTGTATAGAAAACGGTTACTTGGCCGTGAAATGGAGCTTTCGCATTGGTTGGAATAGAGATATTATATACAAGCGGTGGAGTGCGTTGCAGCAAAATGCAGCAGATTTTTAACAGTATTGCACAAGCTACAACACCGCTAAAAATCTGTACCATTTTCTGCAGCGTCACTCCACCGCTTTTATAGAAAACGGTCAATTCACCGTGCTATGGAGCATTCTCATTGGTCAGAAGAGAGATATTCTATAAAAGTAGTGGAGTGACGTTGCAGTAAATGCTGCAGATTTTTAACAGTGAAGTCAATTAAAATCAATTTTTAGATTCGTTAAAATCGTCTGCTTTTGGCGAGGAAATGCACTGCTTGCCAAATCCCGCGTCGCTTTCAGCTTTTAACGCCAATTATTCCAAACTATTTTATTTTTTACATATCTAATAATGTAATTCCGCCGCTAATTTTCACTGATCCTTTATTACCTACATGAGTAGTTTAATTCGTATTTTTTTTTCAAAAAATTCTGAGTATGCCCCCAATGGAGACCTTCCTTGTAAGTACGCAATATTGTTATAAGAAAATTAATATAGTATAAAGGTTAATTTTGGCGAAAAAAAAAATTAAATTTGTAATATATATATATACTATGTATAGGCGGTAAATGAATTTTTTGTGACAGGAGGTATTTTATCGTTAATATTACGGAAAACCACAACATACAAAAATTCGAAAATTGATAGTACAATAGAGAAATGGTTGATAAACAAAACATACTGATGCAGACAGTTTTTAAATCGAATAATTATTTTCAGAGTTATTTAATGTTAAAGTTGGTCAAAATCGATTCACTGAAAAAGTTTTATAGGAGCAAGAAATATACATACGAATTTAACCATTTTTCTAATACACATTACAAGCTCTCAATGCAGTGGCGCAGCCAAGGGGGAGGGGGTTAAAACGCTTCCCCAGGATCAGAGATTTTTTTTTCCCCAGTCCTTTATTCATTTTTTTTCTTTCCCACTCTCCAGAAAAAACAACACTTTCAAACAGTTTATCAGTTCGGATGCATTCGACAAGCCAAAATCTGTATTTTAAGCCATTTCTTCCCTCCCAATGGTCCAACCAAGGGGGAAGGGGTTAGATGTTACCCCCCCCCCCCCAACACCAACTCATGTTCAGATTTTTTTTTCCCGTCATTTATTAAAAATTTTCCCCTTTCTTTACAAACACGATACCACCGATTCAAACAAATTATCCGATGCTTTCGGCCGAAATCTGTATTAAGTCCCCTTTTCCCTCCCCATTTCTGAGAATGAGGGGTATTTCACAAATGTAGGGGGGACTGAAGTGTCTTTACGGAAAACAAGTTTCTTCACATTCTTTTGTTTTGGTAAGTGAAGATGACCATATGCCTAAAAGGCTAAAGTTGTAAAACTCATTTAAAAGAATAAGCACGCTATAGCTAAATAGCATACTAACAAGGAAGGTCTCCATTGGGGGCATACTCAGAATTTCTTGAAAAAAATACGAATTAAACTACTCATGTAGGTAATAAAGGATCAGTGAAAATTAACGGCGGAATTACATTATTAGATATGTAAAAAAATAAAATAGTTTGGAATAATTGGCGTGAAAAGCTGAAAGCGACGCGGGATTTGGCGAGCAGTGCATTTCCTCGCCAAAAGCAGACGATTTTAACGAATCTGAAAATTGATTTTAATTCACTGTTAAACTCTGCAGCATTTACTGCAACGTCACTCCACTACTTTTATAGAATATCTCTCTTCTGACCAATGAGAATGCTCCATAGCACAGCGAATTGACCGTGTCATACACTATTAAAAATCTGCTGCATTTTGTTGCAACGCACTCCACCGCTTGTATATAATATCTCTATTCCAACCAATGAGAAAGCTCCATTTCACGGCCAAGTAACCGTTCTCTATAAGCAAGGGAGTGCGCTGCAACAAAATGCAGCGGATTTTTAACAGTGCATTTTTCAATTTGGAACAATTTTAATCAATTTAAATTGTGTTTTAAATGATAAAATATATTAATTTCATTTTGTTATAAGTACATATAAACGTATATGACAAAATTACACTTAAAGTAAAATAAAAATGCAAAACTAAACTTACTTAAGCTAAACTTATTTAAATAAATTGAACATAGAAAGTTTTTTCTTTAAAAAGTATTCGAAGCATAAAAACGTGTTTTTCAAAATTTCGTTTTTTTCGTCAACCGGAGATAAATCGCCAAATAAACGAAATTTTTATTATTTTTTTACGGACGTTATAAGGAGGTTCCACCGCAATTTTTTTTACAGACATATATAACTATATGAGAAGAACATTCTGTAATTTTTTCAGATTTTTCTGAGTATGCCCGTATGGAGACCTTCCTTGTAAGTAATGTCAGTCGCGCAGAGATCGATGATGTTACAACCCCCCCCCCCCTCCTTACAGATGTGGACCTCCCAAAGCTGGATATCTCTTTTGTCGGCTTTAGGACCTATCTTCTGTTGACGTAGGAAAGAAGGAATAAGCGGAATCCTGTCTTTTTAATGGATTTTCTATTGACCCAGCAGAGTAAGGCAATTCTACTTTGTATTAACCCATTACGAATTCACACTTAAAAAACCTCTTTTATATAAGAGCCCATTCCGTAGAAGATATGCTGGCCGAAACTGGAGGAATAAAATAAATCCACCCTTTAATTGTCAATCTGTCACTACCAAGAATGAGAGGTTGCAATGAAATAAGTTTAGCTCCCTTCTTTTGGATCTATTCAGAAATCTGTGTTTCACTTCTCTCTCTTTTTTCTAGTTTCATAATTGTCTGGGTTTGTGTTTGTGTGCTTTTTTTTATAGTATAGTGGAAAAGAAAAAAATAAAAGAATATTTCGGTTTTGGATCTGCTACCACTATGTCCGCTTCGAAACCTGGCAAAAAAAAAAAGGATTCAAAATGATATTATATCGTATTTTGAGAAGAAAAAATCTAAAATAGAGAATAAGGATATAAATAATGTAAACACTCCTCAATGTTCAAGTAAAAAGGATCTGGACTCTGTATATTGCAGTGAAAAATCAACGCTTAATTCTACTCAACCTATTACTGCTGATTTAGGATTAAATAATAATTCTTTGAGCGAAAAAACTAATTTTAAAACAGACTGTACTGGCCATGATTTTGTATTATATTTTGGGTCTGGAAAACAGGTTAGAATTATTTATTTTCTTAATTTTATGATAATTTCTTCTTTTCAAAACAGACATGCCTTTTTAGAGTGTAAAATTCTTCAGTTTTTAAGTTTTTAAACAGACAGTTCAAAAATGATGGAAGACGTTAAAAAAATAAAAACATTGACAGAATTTTATGATTTTCAAGATAATGTCACAGGGGAAGTAATTTTGTGGCACCAATTTTTAGCATCTTATACGGAACAACCCCGGAACGCTATAGATGCTCTTTGTATATGCAATAAAACGCTTTTTCCGAGTATACATATTCTATTAACTATAATGGCTACATTGTCAGTTACCACATGCAGTAATGAACGCTCTTTCTCTACATCAAAGATTTTGAAATCGTATTTGAGAAATTCTGAATCAGAAGACAGATTAAATGCCCTAGCGCTAATGTACATCCATAAAGAAGGGCATGTTTACAAACAAACGCTTCCTTCAACCAATCTACCAGTTACATTTTTGCTTTCGCGATCACTACAGGAATCATCACGGCGACGTCAACCAATCATACAACAGAGCTTTTAATCGCTGGCAAATCAGACCAATCCTAGACCAATCAGATCGCTTTGACTTCTTGGGTATCGTAGAAGTCTTAAAGACGCGCAGGAAATTACTGTGGATCCACAGTAATTTTGTCCACAGTGATGTCAGCTGCCCTTTCCTTATACAAATATCAGAAGAAGATGTTTTAGATAATCTTGCAAAAAACCCAAGAAAAATGGAAATAAAATTAAAATAAATGTTTTTGTACTAAAGCATGAAATATCACTTTTCATTTTTATTACTTTTCTTGTTTTAATTTTCATTCTTTTTTCTTGTTTGGTACATTTTGAAAAAAAAAATGTTAATTTTAAGTTAATTCCATAAATTAATTATTATTAATTAATATTAACAATATAATTAAATATAATTAATAATATGTTTAAAATGAAAGACATTTTTGAAAAAAGGCTATTTTTTTTTAATTTTGAACCCCCCCCCGCTCTCTTCCCCCCCCCCCTCAAAAAAAAAAAGTTTTCCTGGCTGCGCCATTGTCCCAATATGAAGACTGCAAATTATGTTTTTTAATTTGACTCATTTCTTAAGGATTTATTTCCATTTTAAATCCAGATTTTCAGCATTTCGAGATTTATTTATTTATTTTACATATTTTAGACAAAGTTATTATTTTAAATTGTTGTCAATTGTAATTTGTTGGATGTGCCAAACCCAAAATTTTCTTCTATCCATTACATATTAATAATTAAAAATTCGCTACCACAGTGCCCAAAATTAAATGATAATATATGCCCATCGCGAGAATTGTAAAGATATGCAGGTTCTTTGAATTGAATTAATTCATTTAACAAGGAGATATAAACATTGCATTCTTTCAAATAAATAATTGATTATCGAACCCAATCTTTTAGGGGTCCGCAACTAAAATTTCCAAATGAATGTACATAAAATCAATAGCTATTGGTCAATGCTGTTACCAAAGTCTAATACGGATCTATTTACGTGAAAATGTAAAAGAATATTAAGTTTGATTAAATAATACCGTGCATCAGAAAGGTTGCTTTTCTGAGTCCAGAGCTCACCTTTCTTGTGCAACGGATTGTCATTATATTTATCATATATGATATAAATTATATGATATCATACATCATATAAATTATAATCAATGATTAATTATAATTTATCACATCCATGATATATTCTTCACGATATTACCCACAGGGACCGACTTACAAATTTAGGGGCCCGGGGCATAGATGCTTACAGGGGCCCCATATCACCAATGCTTACAGGGACCTTGAGCAAATATATATATATATACAGTGTCTCACATAAGTGATGGGAAACTTGTCCTATACAAAAGGAAACTAATCAAATAAATTAAAAAAACATGTACACATTTTTTTGTGGGTGTGTTTCATACTTAAATTTAGTAAAAATTATTACATAACATACATTTTGTCAAAATATTAAAATATTAATTTAATAAAAATATAAATGTTTAGAACGGAGCAAAAAATGGCTCACATAAGTGATGGGACACTATTATATATGCAACAAAAATCGTCTGAAATAAGCAATAAAAATATTTTTTGGGGTTTTATTTTTACTTAAAAGCAACTGTCAATAATTTATAAAATCGTCTGCAGTATTTCTCTCCAGTTTGTTTTGGAATTTTTGTGTTTTTTAGCTCTGTGTAGCCATGAATGCTAAACGAAAAGAAACTTCGCCTGAAATTCGAAAATTAGTTATTAATTTGCATATTGAACGTGGAAAATCTATTAGAAAAACTGCTGAAACAGTTAACTTGAGTCGTTCAACAGTTTTCAATATCATTAAACGATATAAAAAGAATCATATGATTCAGGATAAAAGAAGACCTGGCCGACCATCAAAGCTATCCAATGGAATAAAGCGAATTATCGTTCGAAATATTAAAAAAAAATCCAAGAAATAGTGCTTCAAAAGTTGCTGCTGATTTACAAGGATTATATGGAATAATTGTTAATCCTGAGACTATTAGAAGGGTAATTCGATCTGCTGGATATCACGGTAGAGTAGCCAGGAAAAAATTCTTCGTAAGTGAAAAGAATAGAAAACTCAGACTAGCTTTCGCGAAATCCAACATAAATAAGAATTCTGATTACTGGAATAGAGTTATATTTGCTGATGAGAGTACATTTAATATATTTGGTTCTGACGGTAGAATCTTGGTGTGGAGAAAACCCAGGGAAGAATTTCGCAAACAGAACTTGGTACCAACATTAAAACATGGTGGAGGAGGAGTTATGGTATGGGGGTGTATGTCGTCCGCTGGAGTTGGTAATCTTGTTTTTATTGACAGTATAATGGATCAGTACAAGTATATTGATATTTTAAAGCAAAATTTGAAATCTTCAGCAAGAAAATTGAACCTTCATAACGATTTTAAATTCTACCAGGACAATGACTCCAAGCACACTGCTCTGAACGTTAGACTCTGGCTGCTATATAACTGTCCTGAAATAATAAAAACACCACCACAATCTCCAGACTTAAATCCCATAGAGAATATTTGGCAAGAATTCGCAAACACACCATTTCTTCAAAACAACAACTAAAATCGGTGCTTCAAGAAGAATGGGGTAAAATCACTCCAGAAATCACAAAAAAATTAGTCGAATCCATCCCAAAAAGATTAAATCATGTTTTAAAAGTAAAAGGAAATCCAACAAAATATTAAAACCTTTTAAAAAGTAAAATTTTTGGATAAATATTTGATGGAAAAGTAAGTGTCCCATCACTTATGTGAGCCATTTTTTGCTCCGTTCTGAACAATTGTATTTTTACTAAATTAATATTTTAATATTTTGACAAAATGTATGTTATGTAATAATTGTTACTAACTTTAAATATGAAACACACCCAAAAAATTTTTGCACATGTTTGTTTATTTATTTTATTGCAGTTTCTTTTTATAAAGCACAAGTGTCCCATCACTTTTGTGAGACACTGTATATATATATATATATATATATATATATATATATATATATATATATATATATATATATATATATATATCAATTTTAATTTTTTTTCCCAAAACTAACCTTTATACTATATTAATTTCCTTATAAAAATATTCCGTGCTTACTTCAACTTATTAAATTAAAATCTTGTTTCTAGATCTAACAGTGCTGTAGTTGGAAAAAAATATTTGTGGGAACTCACCTTTTCACAGAGTTTATGTTGATACTA
The DNA here is from genome assembly GCA_964019185.1 of Maratus speculifer. Classification (NCBI taxonomy): domain Eukaryota; kingdom Metazoa; phylum Arthropoda; class Arachnida; order Araneae; family Salticidae; genus Maratus; species Maratus speculifer. The sequence continues at coordinate 71,972,221 of OZ025296.1, read as the reverse complement.
TCGGATTTTCCCAAGGCAAAATCTAATTTAGAAGACTTAACCAGAAGTCCACTTTTTAAAGTTAACTGTTAAATGATTATTATATATAGTTTAAAAAAAAAGTTATGTGCTTGTACACATTTTTTTTTTTTACACTAACAAACCAAATATTTCTGGGAACGGTGTTCCCATGCGTTCCCACCCAATTACACCACTGAGATCTAATTTGTTAATCTTTATGGAAACGACATAAATTCTTAATTCGCCTTAAAGAACATTATTTCCAGTATGCGTAAATTTAAAAAGATGGCTCTAAATTAAAAATATTCTTAATTAAACTTTATTTCTTAATATTCCAAATAAAACTCATTTTTCTATGTTTTTATCAACCCTTTTTAAGAAAGTCTTATTAAATTTATTCCAAAACCATACCTTTCAAAAAATATCATTATTTTATTTTATCTATTTATTTATTTTCCCTCAGTCAACATTGATATTGTGCATTTCAATAAATTCATTTCTTTTCTTTTTCTCTTAAAATTAATCGTCTATAAAAATCGTCTGCCTAAGATATTTAAAATTCTGAGTCGATTATAATTTGGTTAAATAATATTTTTTTTACAAATAAAATTGTTGTCTGTCAAATATTAATCTCGACTCTGGGTATAAGTTATGTTTACATAAAAGAATGATGGTTTGAGACTAAAGAATGCTCTAGAATTTTCTTTTTAGATTTAAAAAGAGGAAGCCTCGATAGGTGGTAAGAAGAAGAAGGATTTTTGGGTTCTCTCTTCCATGAGTACGGCTGGATGGAATATTTTTTTGGATGTTTCGGTAAACGATCGTCTGCAAAAGGAGCTTTACTCTCTATTATAGCTACAGTTTAATAAAATGAACTTGCAGCAGCCAAGGAGTGACTTATTGAATCTTCTACATTTTTTTTTTTTTCTCGCTGCCCATGACTTTTTGTGCGGAGAAAGGGAAGTACTGGCGATGATGTTTCTGTCCCCCTAACTTTAAAATGTCACACACACACACACATATATATCTGTGTGTGTGTGTGTATTATTGAAAGCCGTACTTATTAAGTTCATTATTGATTTAATATATTTTTTAAATATCCATTAAAAAACTAAATTTGATAATTATTAATTTGATTTTTAATAATTATTTCATTATTATTAAATTTAATTGAATATGGTTTTCTAATAAATTGTGTGTTTTAAATTTCTGTTTTCTGTAATTTCACACATCTGTAATGAAAAAGTATGCAACAAGTGATAAATTTTCTACAGTACTATAATATTTGAAATATCAGCTATTAATCAAAAAATATATTTTTTTCAAATATAAATACTTACTAAAAAAACAATCTATTTTTTAGACAATAATTAAAAAACTTCAATAGCATTTGGGGGGCCTTGAAATTCAGGGGCCCTGGGCCTGTGCCCCGAATGCCCTGCCGTAAATCAGCACTGATTACCCACTCCGTGTTCTTGTCTCCTGAGCACGCCGCGTGCGCGTCCATCTCGAATAGACTCAGACTCAGACCCTATGTTCTAGTTTGTACTTTGTCTTTAACTTTGGTAGAGTCTATTTGGTATCCCCTGGATCCAGAAAACTGGCGCATGCGCATCTACCGTTCTCTCGCTCGCCAGCTTTGTGATTCCAGGGGATAACATGTAGACACTACCTACATGGTATCCCCTAGAATCACAAAACTGGCGCATGCGCATCTACCATGCTCTTATACTTTGAGAACGCTACTTCTGCTGTTTTGTTATGCATTTTATTTTAAGCGTCAGAATTTCTGAAAACGCGATGGCGTGATTCGTATGGTGTCTGTCTGGGAACCGGAGGTCGTGGGTTCGAACCCCGGTAAGCGGGGATCTCTGTAAAGTTTGAAAACAGAATAAATTAACTTTTTGAAAAATTAGATTTTTGTTAAAGTTATATAAATATTTTTCAATGCTTAATTATTTAAAATTAATTATCAATTATTTTTTATATAATTAATTATCGTATAATTATTAATAATTAATTATCAATTAATTTATTATATGATATATTTACAAAAATAATACTAATTATATTATTTTTTTTTAACTGTCATTTTGTAATTAAAACTACATACATTTGTTTTTCAAGCTGCAATTAATTATTATATATTATTATTAATCTTATTATTAATTAATTTATTAATTATTACATAATAATATTAATATAATTATGTATAATTTATATTGAAAAATCAATTATAGCTTTCTGTAAATAAATACTTATTAATTATGAATTATATTATTTATATAGTATTAGTTATGCAGTTAATAATTACATAATTATTATACACTTATTAATTAATAATTATGTGATTATTATAGAGTTATTAATTAATAATTATATGAATATATTACATAATTATCATAATATTTTTATATAGTAATTATATAATGTATATATAATAATAATAATTATTATTATATTATTTATATTTTAAACAAATTGGCATTTGTAATTAGAACTACATACATTTTGTTTTTAGCTGCAATTAATTATTATATAATGTAATTATTATTAATAAATTATTATGCAACATGTAAATATTAATATTACTTATTAACTTATTATTATATCGTGATATTAATATAATAGAAGTTGTTATATAAATATTTTTCAAAGTTCAATTATTTATACTTAATTATCAATTAATTTATTATATAATATATTTACAAAAATAATAATAATTATATTATTATTTATAATGTTAAAGTTAAAAAAATATTTTTCAAAGTTTAATTATTAATAATTAATTATTGTATAAAATTTAATAATTAATTATATAAATATATTACATAATTATTATATAATATTTTTGTATAATATAATATACTTATGTAATAATTATGTTATTTATATTATTTAAAAATTTGGCATTTGTAGTTAAAACTACATACATTTTGTTTTTTAGCTGCAATTTATTATTATATAATGTAATTAGCATTATTATTAATAAATTATGATGCAACATGTAAATATTAATATTACTTATTAATTAATTATTATATAGTAATATTAATATAATTTATATTAAAAAATCCATTATAGCTTTCTCTAAATAAATAGTTTATATTAGTTTAGTAGTAATTAATAATTATATTATTTATATTTCTTAGAAAGCTATCTGTAATAAAAACTATATATATTTTGTCTTTCAAGCTGTAGTTCCAGGGAGAATTTTCATTTCTAATCCATAAAAAAACAAAGTAATAATATCAGAAGTCTGTGTGTGTGTAAGTGTGGGGATACCCCGAAATTATACCTGCTTTATATTAATAATATTATATCTTAATTATATTAATCATTAACAATTTATTATTATCTATGTATAGTAATTATTACTAAATATTGTTAAATATTAATTATAAAATATTCATGTATTTTTCATTTATAATATGCAATTTTATTTTTTTTAATAAAAAATGATAAATGTTTAGACTATGATAGTTATAATTGTATTCATATTGTACAAATAACTTGATGCGCTTGATTCATGATGCGCATGTGTCAGTTTTGTGATTCTAGGGGATAACATGTAGGTAGTGTCTACATGTTATCCCCTGGAATCACAAAGCTGGCGAGCGAGAGAACGGTAGATGCGCATGCGCCAGTTTTCTGGATCCAGGGGATGCCAAATAGACACTACCTTTAACTTTGTCCATAACGGGTATAAACATTTTGTATTTTGATCGGTCTTTTTTTGAAATGAAATTTTAATTTTTCAATTATTTATTATTATTGGAATTAAATTCGCAGATAAGTGAGTAGTAACAAAAAGATTATTAATAATTATTAAAATTCTGTTACTCATATTACTAATAATTTCATTCTGAATAAAATGTTTTTGATATACCGGCATATGTAGTTTGCGTAATTGATGTAAAAGCATGTTTGATGTTTTTTTTTTTTTTCTTCCACTGTGAAATAAGAAAATATTATTGGCTGTATTATTTTATTTGAAAAATAAAATCTCCATGTTTAGTAAATTTATATCTTGGGCAACTTTAGATTAAACAGCCTGCATATTTTTGTTTATTTCTGGTTGTGTATTGCTTAAAACTTAACGCATCAAAAGTTTTTCATAAATTTCAGAATAATAATAAAAACACAGAAGCATTAAGTGATATTTTCCCCATCTTCTTCATTAGAATTTCGAATTTCAAAGAGTTGTAGTTCAAAATCATTTATTTTAAATTTAAAAATGTCATTTTATGATGTTTGATTATGTTTATACTAGGGATCTAGTACAGGGTTTGAAAAAACCCGGATTTTTTTTTAAAAGCCCAACCCGCTGGGCCCAGTAGTCTAAAACCCGGGTTTTTTCAGGTTTTATTAAAAAATTTTAGAGAACTCTTCAAACTTCTAATTTTCATATGCTTAATATCTAAATTTTTCATTTATCAGTTAAACAAAGATATAATTTTTCATTAAGATTGGATTAACAATAAAAATAAATATATAAAAAGAAAGCATATTTAAAAAGATTTTGTATCTCATAGCACTAGATTACTGTAAGTAAGAATGATATATTACGCCAAGCAGAGCATATTTTAAGAAATTTTCACTGGGCGACATTGGGCTTGATCTTTTGTCCCAAATTAATTTTGATAAAATCTGTGGTAATAGGAAACTAATTTACAAGAATATTGAATGGTTGACAAATTTCTGCACCTTATTTGTTACGTATATTGTACTTCTGTTACTGGTTAATAAACTACCTAACTTTTACTGAATCATGTAAATATGTAAAATCCCACAATTTATAGGTAGGTAACATAGAAAAGGCTGCATTTTCAGTTCAAACAAATTGTCAATCATTACGTTAGTAATGGACCAAATATAAAATCCAATCTACCGAATTTACATGCCTAATTAAAATATTAAGCGACAAATTATCATCTAAATTCATGTTAAAATGTTAGTCTTTATTAATTGAACATTTGCTTGTTTTTCATAACCATTATAAGTCAGACTATTAGGTAATAAATAGAAACTGCAATAAATTCTGTAAAGTAAATTTAACCTGAATCATTAAATATTTTTTTAATGAAACATTACTAGAGCTATAGTTTTAGACCTAAATTGGAAAACTAATCATGAAAACACATATTTTTTCTTAATGCTTCATAAAACCATGAAATAAAAAAATACCATGTTAACATTTTTAACGGTTCCAAAATAGCAAATCAATTATGTTTATAGCGGTTAAATATCTTTTGACTTTTGCAAGCTACTGCACTTTTCAACGAGTAGAACTAAAGCAGAAAACATATTTTGTACTTAATCTGTCTATTCTTAAAAAAGTAAAAAAAAAAAAAAAAAAAAAAAAGCAACTAACTTTGTCTTCGCCATTGACAACGAGTTTTTTTTTTTTTTTTTTTTTTTTTTTTGACAGGAGGTCTTTCTTAGTTGATATTAAAGGAGCTGTTGCATGCAAAAATATGAAAATTGGCGGTATCATCGAGAAATGTTTGATATATACGCTGGGACAGACAGTTTGAAAATTGAATAATTATTTTAAGGTATATTTAATGTTAAAGGTTGTCAAAATCACTGCGCCGAAAAAGTTTTATAGGATCAAAAACTATACATAAGAATTTAATCATTTTTAGATCATTTTATACCTTAAAAGTTCCCAGTGTGCACACTCATTTTTTTTATTTTGATTCATTTTATGAAAATTTATTTCAATTTTAAATTCAAATTTCCAGCATTTCGAGAGTTATGCTTTACATATTTTTAAAAAGAAAATTGTTTTAAACTGTTGTCAACTATTAAAATAGTGCAAAGGATAAAAGTTCCTTTAAATTAAACATTTATTGACACGTGATTGTTATAAGTAAAAAAAAAAACTTCCAATTAAAATTAAATGAATATTACGTATTAAAAGCAGAAAAATATTGAACATTACAGCATAAAAAGTCTATTTACACGTGAATTTTAAAAGAAAAGAAAATTGAACAATATTAAATTCATTAATATGTGTTAAAAGTCGTAAATAGATAAAAATTACGTCAGATTTAAAAAAACAAAATAAGAATATTTCTTTTCTAATGGCGAAAATATTTTTGTGTAAATATTATAAAAAGGAAAAAATGTTTGGTGACAATTACGTCAGATTTAAAGCTTTAGATTTAAGAATCACTTATTTAAACCCATTCCCTTATTGCATTGTTAAAAAATACCCAGAACACCCTATTGACTAAGTTCATTTTATATTAGCTGATTCTGAAATGTTTAAATACACTTATTTAATCAAACATGAAAACAGCCATTAATAGCAGCTTATTTGGTCTTAAACTTTCTCCGGGAAACCGAATTCTTAAAAAGGAATTTTAAATACCCTTTTATAAGGCAATTAATTGCCACTGTTTTTATTTTAAATTATAACTTAAACTTCCGTTTTTCTTCTTCTTCTTTTTTTTTTTTTTTTTTTTTAAAGTTTAACAGTCGATTAAATCAACTGATTTTTAGAGGTGGGATAGGGGTTGACGAGCATAGTTCATAGGGGACAGAGCCCCCTAATGTTTTAAAAAATCCAACTATCTCTATAAAATATATTCAAAATCATACAACAATAATAATAATGGATCAAAATTTTTATACAAAGAGCTATCTTATACTATTAGTGGAATTATGCAGGCTAGGAAAACAATTTTGTTCTTTGCGTCTAAAATATTTTAACATTATTAATTCTTTATGTTTTCAAAATGTTAAATGTTTGTTATGTTTTCAAAATTCTACAAAAATAGTTGCAATCGATAAGGAGTTTTTTACAAGTTACTGTCTTCGCTAAATATTCTTAACCAACTCAATATTCTCATTGATTTTTTTTTTTTTTTTTTGTTATATGGAGGCTTTCTTTTTTAACTTTAGGGAAAATAGTTGTTGTCGGTAGAGAAATGGGAAATCTGAAATATATCTGAATCTTTTTATTGGTTGAATTCCGCAACTTATTTTATTTATTCGTTTTCTGGTTGGTTTATGTTTATCGTCCAAAAATGGAATACTTCTGTTTTTTATTTTATTCGTTTTCTGATTGATCCATCTTTAATGTTCAAAAATGGAATACTGCCAAAATGGCAAAAAGAGTAATAAAATTTTTTAAAAAAGATTAATAATTTCAAAATAAATATAATTGTGATAAATATTTTAAATAAATTTCATTAAAAAGTGCTTTTTTTTTAATTTAAAAAAATCGGTGTTTAGAAATTAAAAAATTTACAGTTCTGAAAATTGTAAACCGAAATTTCATTTAAAATTTGTTTGTGGTGGGTCCAGAAATATGAATGTTTAATGAATGTCGTACGTAATAGGAAGCTTTCAGAAGTCAGTCTGAGTAACTGCATACAATAAAAATGCACAATTTAAACAGTTAAAGTTTTCTATCTATAAATTGACTTTTTTTTATCATTAGTCTAGGAATATTAATGTTTAATGCATGGCGTATGTAATATGGGACTCGTTATGATCATCATAAAAATGATTCTTATCATTATTAATAATTGAAATGTAGACTTCATTTATAAGTCTTTGAAAATTTTAGTCTTTGAAAATATCATTTTCCAAATAGTCGTTGTAATTTGTTAAATTACATTTTTGTTATTTTGTTGTTGTTGTTCAGTACGATAATTTACTAATACAATAAAAACTATTTTGTATTCTATGAAAGGTAAATGCAATAAGCAAGCAACAATATATTAAATCGATTTTGCTTTTCTTCGATACCACAACCCCTGCATGTCTCTGTGTAAATTTGATAGATTAATAATGCAGTTTATCGTCAACTATTTTCTTATGTAAAACATGTTAATGTTAAACTATCTTAAAACCTTACTTAAGCAAAAACGGTGGGGGGGGGGGGGATTCAGCATGTGCTGATTTTTCCTTACAAGGAGTAGGAAAGAATACAAAATGACTAAAAATATGCTTACTTAATACTTGAAAAGTCGCTAATCTCCCCTATAAGTTAAAAAATTATAATTTTAAAGAGTTCAAAATGAAATAACTTCATTCAAAATATCAGCTAAATAAAATATAAAACTGCACCTGGTTTAAATGAAAGATTACTCAAAATTAACTACTTTTCGTGATTTTTATTGTAGGTTAAAAAAACAACATTATCACGTTTTCTGTCACTGCGAGTAGTATAATTCACTTATTTTAAATATATATTTACGCAATTTCCACTTTTGCAAATACACGTAGAACCGTTGTGTCACCTTGAACTAAAATGTTTTCCTTGATCGTTTGTTGTCAGTCTCTTTGTTGGAATTAAGTCCTGTATGTATGGACGCAACTCTTTCTTTCTTTGAGGAGTCATATAAACATATGACTGCATGAATTCTTAAAAATTGAGTGAGTTGAGGTCTTTAAAATAGTAATACAGTCTTGCTGTCAATGAGAAGGATGCAGTTTTTCAGTTGCATACAAAGCCATCAGTAAATTCAGTGACCATCCCAAGTCCCGCCTCCACCCAAATTAATTAAATAAAAACATTAAGATAACATAATAACAAGTTAAATTATTCTTAAAATACATAATTATAACTTGTATATTAATTATATATTACTAATAATAATGAATTAATAATAAATAAATAAAACAATAAATAAAACAAACAAAAACAAGTAATTTTAGTTAAATAATACATTACTTTTAATAATAAATACTATACTTTACTGTAAAGTTTGCTTTTGCTTTATACAAGGTAGAAAACAACTGCGCCCTCTAACGGTGAAGAACCGCATCTGTCTCCATTGGTTTAACATGTGGGGCATGGGGCAATCGCGCAGAAGGTAAATACTAAATTGCGCGCCTGTTATCCTGGGGCAATCAGTATTACTGTCAACACTCGCTGATTACAACTTAGCAAATTTCAAGCAAATTTCTTTAAACATTGTAATATTTTACTACATATTAAGTTATTTTTCTTCTATAAGTTTTAAAATTATAATAGTTCAGTGATTGCCCCAGTTCTAAACATCAAAACGGCCGCACTAACAACTTCTGTTTTCAAACATTTAAAAAAAAACATCTCGACCGTTGGAGATGTTCATTTGAACCTTTTTCAATATTTTAAAACATCCCATACAACTTAATACAGTTTTATTTTTCTCTACAGACCAGCATCCCTTGATAGAAACTAGTGAGTTGTTAAATTTGTCTCTGTGAGAATTATCTTCAATATTCGAATCACCCTCTTCTTTAAAGCTGCATTATTTCCGCCTACTGCTCTTCGTATCCACCGGGATGACATCCATTTTTGATAAGAATCAAAGCATTCATAAAAATGTTTCTTTAAATATTCTATATGAATTCTATATCAGGCAATATAATAAAAGATCTCTGATTGTATTTTTGAAGTTTTTCGAAATGCTTCATAAGATTCAGGCAGTAGGCAAGTCAGACGTTCTTGTTCATTATCTTCAATCTATAACCGAAGGAACACAGGTTGAGATGCTTGTTCAGGTTTGATAAGTCGGGTTGATGATTCCTAATGCTTTGAGTGAGAGAATGTTTGTGTCATAAGACTTTTAATAATTCAATAAATTAAAAAAAAAAAAAAAAAAAAAAAAACAGGGAAACGGAAGGTACTTTAGTTTCCGTTCCTTTTATTTTTGATTATTTTTCAAAGTGTGGGTCAGAAACTCCAGAAAGTGTTGCTATTCAATATCCAATGCTGAAGTTTAATAACTGATAATTACAAATGAGACATATCTAAGTCGGACTTGTAACGCAAGACATCCAAAGCAAGTCTCTATCCAAATATTGTTTTATACGAATCTAGAAGCCGCTGTTCTTGCCTTTATTTGCAGTTCTTTCATTTCCAATTAAGTCTGCCAATTTATTTTTTGCATCATTCTCAAGAACCAAAGTTATCAAATACAATCGTGGTGGAACCCATGAAGACTTCTCTTCTTCGCTTACTTAATTAAATTTTCCTAGAAAATTCGATTTCATTTCTTTTCTTGTACTTCTGCAAACAAATTGTGTCGTAACAAATTTCTTATAAACTCCGAAAGGTTCAGTGAAACCATATACTTGATAGCAAAACAATCAGCTTTTTGTAACCGTGCTATTGTGTTTTATTTTACAGCTATGACGAATGTTGCTATTCTTATCATATCCGAGTTACAGAATAAACTTATGCTATTCCCTAGTTTTATATTAAAAAAATGCCGGCACTATCACCTGTCACTGGGCGACAATATCTTGGTACTGGGCGACACTAGTGTCGCCTACTTTCTATGTTATTTTATACCCTGACGCCAAGTACAAATGAATCTTTATATAAATCTTACTTAAGTTAAACAGACTAATAATTTATACAATTTCTTTCATTTACTTCAATCAGAAATCAGTTTAAAACATTATATTTATTTTTGTGTTTGAAAAAAATGGATTTTTTTTTTCTAAATAAAAAAAATTAGCTTTAGTGTTTGTGATAGTTACACATACTTATAGAAAATTCAGTTACAATTCTTGTTTTAAAAATTGTCATTGGGAGGGTGTCAAACTTTACAAGTGGTGTACTGGTATTAAGAAATATATTGCCTTGTGTTATTTACAGTTGAAATTTTGAAAAAAACCCATTTGGGTTTTTTCAGAAAAGCCTTGTTGGTTGGGGAAAAAACGATAATTCTGCCTTAAACATGCTAAATTTATATAGTTTCTTTCATTCACTTCAATTAAAAAAAGTCCTTTTTTTTTTTTTTTCTTTTTTAGGGGATTTATAATATTTTTGAAAAATTTACTATATATATAGCAACAGTATTAAATATAAATATTAAATTAGATTATCATAGAAGTCAGTGTCAATGGCATTTGTAAATTCAGAACACAAATGGAAATATTTTTACTAGCTTTGTTGCTTAATAAACACCTAAATGATTATGTAATTTGTTCCAAACTAGATCAAATGTAGAAAAGTATTGTTCGATTGAAATAGAAATAGTTCGTGCTGAATGTAAAAAAAAAAAAAAAACTGACAAAATCCATGAGGAAACTTATCTTTTACACTCTTTTATATATATATATATATATACAGGGTTCGCACGGACCTTAAAAGTCCTTATAAACTCCTTATATTTTGATAGTCCTTAATAAGGATCCTTAAAGTCCTTATTTTTTAACATGAGCCTAATATTAACGTGATCCGTAAAATGTTTTTAAATAATCGCCAAACATTCCAGTGGTGATTCCTGTCCAAAATTTCTGAAAATTTGAAATTGGGTTATGAGTTCCACGTAGTTGCCAACTTGTACAGTTTAGTGCGCGGAAAAAGCAATCGCGGAGAAATGTAAATTTCGTAAAAGGATCGCCGAAAAAGCACATGTTTCGTCAATATTTCGTGGGGAACGACGATTTCTTTGATATTTTTGCCAAAGAACTTTGTCAAAAGATCGCTGAAAATTGCAAATTTCATGTGTGGATCACAGAAAAAATGGCAATTTCACCAAATATTGCAGACAAAACGCTGATTTCGTCTGAAGACCACGGGAAAACGTCGCTTTCGTCTAAAGATTGCTGTTATAATGCCGATTTCGTTAAAAGATCGCGGGAAAAAATGCCGCTTTTGATAAAAGATCGCTTAGAAATATTTTGTCAAAAAATCATAAAAAAAGAAAAACGCCGATTTTGTCAAAAGATCGCGGAGATAAAACGCCTAGGGATGATTCTCGTCCGAAATTTTAAGGCATCTTCTTCCGAAAATTTGAAATTGGGTTATGAGTTCTGCATAGTTTCCAACTTGTACAGTTTTGCGCGCGGAAAAAACAATCGCGGTGCAATGCAAATTTCGTGAAAGGCTGCTGCTTCGTCAATATTTTGGGGGAAAACGACGATTTCGTAAATTTTTTTGTCAACGAAATTTGTCAAAAGATCGCTGAAAAACAAGAATTTCCTGAGCAGATCGCGAAAAAAACGGCAATTTCACCAAATATCGCAGATTTCGTCTGAAGACTGCAGGAAAACGTCGATTTCGGCTTAAGATTGTGGATATAACGCCAGTTTTGTTAAAAGATCACTTAAAAAATGCCGTTTTCGATAAAATTGCTTAAAAATATTATGTCAAAATGAAAAAAACAGAAAAAAAAAAAGGCGATTTCAGCAAGAGATCACGGAAAAAAAACGCCGATTTTGTCAAGATTGTGGGGATAAAAGGATGTTTTCGAGAATAGATCGCGTAAAAATGCAAATTTTGTCTAAAGATTGTCGAAAAAATGCCGATTTCATTAAAAAGAAACACGGGAAAAAATGGATTATGTCAAAAGATCGCGGAAAAACTGCTGATTTTGACAAAAGTTTGCAATAAATCGCTGATTTTGCTAAAATATCGCAGATAAATCGCTGATTTCATCTGAAGATCGCGTATCCCCCCTTCCCCGCCGATTTCCTAAAATGCAATGTGAATTTCCGAAAAAAAATTTTCACCCAGAAACACCCCTAAAAATGCAGTTTTTGAGTAAAGATCGTGTAAAAAATGCATATTTTGCCCAAAAATCATCAAAAAAACTGCTGATTTTGACAAAAGATAGCAATAAAACACCGATTTTGCTAAATATTGCAAATAAATTGCTGATTTTGTTTGAAGATCGCAGATAACCCCCCCCCCTTCCCAGGTGTAACTCTCGGAATTGCCCCCTCCCTCTGCACCACCGATTTCCGAAAATGAGATGTTAATTTCTGGAAAAAAAAAATTTCACCCAGAATCGCCCCTGAAACATTAATAATCTGTTTTTTCTGTTATAATTCTCTTATTTCTGATTGAACATTAACCCTTTAAGCGGCCTAACTAGGATTTTCCATCATGTAACTTTTAGAAACAATGGCTGATTTAACACAAAATCAATTTTAAAATTAATTTTTTGAAGTGAATAAGATAAATAAATACGTAAGTTTGTCAAATAAGAATTTTCATACCAATAATCTTTTATAAATATTATTTTATGAATTGTTAAACATGAATGGAATATTTTGCAGGCCGCTGAAAGGGTTAAAGCTGCCTCTTGTTTTCGGATTGCGACATAGAAACCTCGTATCCACAAACACCAATCATTTCGCCAAATAATTGCGCCAATCTGTTCTATAATCCACTGATCTGTGTTTGATTGCAGTCTTATTTCACTGGATATGTAAGCATGGTTAACAGCAACAGTCTTCCTCTGCAGGAAATAAAAGGAAATTTATTGAAGATGACTTAGGTTTTATAAAGAAAAAAAAATGGCTTCTCGAAAAAGAAGTATTGGAGTTAGAAAATAAGGCCAATGAATTAGCTGATAAAGCTGAATCAACTAAAGATATTCAATTATTTATAAAATCGAACAATTGTAGAAAATCTGCAACAAAAAAAAGGAAGAAATTTCCTCCCTGACCAAAGAAATAGATGCTAAAAAACAGTTGCTAGCCAACTAATGTTATATATTTACGATTAAAATTTAATGTAAGTAATTATGTGTACTGTTCTTTTTTAACTTTAGAAAGTCCTTATTTTTCTTTGAACGAAGCCCTTACAAAGTCCTTACAGAGTCCTTATTTTTCATTTAGCAAACTCTGTATGAACCCTGATATAATATGTCATTGTGTTGTGTTGAAAATTACTGTATAACACTTTCATTAAACATTGAAGCAGGATAACAAATGTGAAGATTAATCTTAAAAGCTATAATAATGCAAGCAATCAGGATGGGGTTTAAGTTTCAAATGCCACTTTTAGGTATATATTAAGCTTTAAAGTACTTGGATGCATTTTAAAATACAGACATAAAAATCTTCCTTCTTTACAAGTTATTTTCTGCTTTTTTGGGTCATTTTATCAATACTCAGAAATTCCTTTAAATCATTCTTTTGAAATATATTTAAATTAGCATTTATCTTTGCATTATCATACCTTAGATTAAATAATGATACAATTGTGAAAAATTTGAAAAAACCCACAAATGGGTTTTTGATTGGGTTTTTCAAGTGGACCCGCCCAGGTTTTTTCAGGCTGGGCCCACTTTGGCGAACCCTGATCTAGTATAAGCATATACGTTAGAGGACCATTCACGAAAATTTTTATCATAGCAGGACAAAAATTTTTATTTTAAAACAGGACTTTTCACAAAATTTTTGTCTTTGATAGAACTTTTGTTAAATTTTATCTCCAATTTGAACCTTTCATAAATTTAATCATTTAAAGGTGAAATTCAACCTGTCATATTTACATTAAAAAAAAAAAAAAAAATACATGTATCTTCTTAAAAATGTATAAATTTGAAACTGAATATGGTAATTCATTATTTCAAATTTGCAAAATTATGACTATATTTTTCACACTTATAAAAAGCTGTTCATGATATCCCAAAAACAGGACACTGTAAAAGAAAAAAAAAAGTGTAGAAAGACCTATAGAGGAACTCGTACATGTCAACGGATTTCAATCTTTGGGATGTTTTTGATTAATAATGATTTTTTCTTTATAGAATAGATGTGCCAATAATAGACACCCTTAAAGAATTTCTTTTAAAATAACATTTCATTAATAGTTATAATTATTATATTCTAGCTTTCACAATATTAATTTATCAACAATATTTAAAGATTCTTATAGTATAGTTTCATTTCTCTAATATGAATCAAAATTTAACTATAAATAACAGAAATATATCAAAACACCTTTTGGAGCAGTATTGTTCACTCTGTGTTCCAATAATTTAACACCCTACAAAAAGTAATAGATATAATTGTTTTTACGTCTGTAATCACTACCAGAATTTAATGCAAGCATACAAATGTAACAAGACTAGTTATTTTCAAAAAAGTTTAGGAATTAGCTATCAATAATTAGTCAAATATCTTCTAGAATTATTTGCTGTTTAAATTATTGTGCTGATCACAAGATTTAATATTTTAATGTGGATATTATTTTAGATAGATGATTTAAAGTATTAAAAGTCTGGGAATTACAGCTGTCAAATTATTATGATAACGAGATGTTTAGAAAGGTAATTAAGAAGAAAAAAGAAAAAAAAATCAGAAAAAAAGTTTTGGAATATTAATGCATAGATTCGTATATTTCCCAAGATTTTGTATTTTTAACAGTTAAAATCCCAGAAACTATTTAATTACTACAGTGAAACCTCCCTGTCAAATCACCTCCCCCGAACAACCATTTTTTAATGGAATGAAATTTATCCACATAGAGGCTCAATATTAATTTTACCTCCTTTCTGAGATTAATCCAGTTGAACTAACTCTAGTGGCAATTTTCTTGAAGAAAAATAAAGTAATTCCGTTATTTCCTGGTTGTTTAAAGAAGATTTTATATGAAATATAATTCAGGAATTAGAGTTTTTTTATTTATTATTCTGGTAACTTTTAAGTATTTAAGCCTGTTTCTACCTTTTTTAGTAGGGTTGGGAAAAAAAAGGTTTTTTTTCTTGGTTTAAACCAGGGTTTTTTTTAAACATACTTTTTTAATACATAATGGAGAGTGTTGTACCTTGGGATGCTTGTACCTCGGGACATTGACAATTTCTAAAAAAACTGTTGGCAACAATGATCTTTTGTTTATGTCTAATAGTGACCTATAACCAACTGGTCTTATCATTGTAAAAGATAACATCAGAAGTAATAAATAAATGACCTGGTGAGAAAAATAAAATTTTGTTACCCCAAAATAAATATTTTTCTCATTTTAATTTTCTTTTCCACCTTTGTATTTTTGCAATAAGCCAACTGCATTTTATTTCTATGTAAAAGAGAAGCTTTTTAAATGTTTTGGTTTTGAGAAAATAATTAGTGCATTTTGTTTGACTAACATTTTGATTTTATTTAAAACATATAAGGATTGTACCTTGGGACAGTAACCTATGTTGTACCTTGGGACATATCCCAACGTACAGCATATTCATGTTTCTCGGTAATTTGGATAAATAAAAATACAGAAATACAATAAATAACTCAACTTTCTTTTGGATATGTTTTATAATGATTGAAGTTAAAAATGGGAATCTGGCAACAGCTGATAAATCTTTTTATTTCCATGTCATGGAATGGAATGTTCTAACGAACACAAGCTCTGATGTATTTTTCTTTACTTTGAATCAATTTTAAAGGTATGTATCACAAGGTTTCAGTATGTTTCTAGTAATTAATTTTATTTTACTGAGAAATCGATTGTTAAAGAAAACAACATTGTATTATTTTATAATTGGCGCAATAGGTGGAGCTAACCCTTCAGGGTGGTCGAATGAAGTTCTATTTTTGCAGTACATTGAACATTTTATAAAACAGGTGATGCCATCTAAAGAATCTCCAGTGCTGTTAATCATGGACAATCATGAAAGCTATATTTCAATCCCTATTATACAGAAATGCCGAGAAGTAGAAATTATTTTATTAATAAAAATTCCTCCCCATACTTCCCATAAACTACAACCACTTGACTGCACTGTCTTTGGGCCATACAAAGCATATTACAAGACTAATTAATGGATGATTTCACAAACTGGGCAGCCAATGACACTATATGATGTAGCAGAAGTTATCGGAAATGCATTTTTTTAAGTTTTCACTCCATCTAATATCGTTAAAGGTTTTGAGGTAACTGGCATTTACCCGATCAATGAAAACATATTCAGAGAAGATGAATTTTTAATGCAAAAAAGCACGAATCAAATCCATAAATCGCTCAAAAAACGTGAATTACGTCCATGAATCGTGTAAAAAAACGTGAATTACGTCCATGAATCGTGTAAAAAAACGCGAATTACATTCTTGTTTAATTGCATAAAAAAAAACACGAATTATGTCGATAAATTGCATAAAAAACACGAATTACGACCAAAAATCACTCAAAAAACGCAAATTAAGTCCATGAATTGTATAAAAGTAAACAAATTACGTCCATAAATCGCATAACAAATGCGGATTACATTCATAAATCGCATTAAAAAACTAGAATTGTGTTCACTAATCGCACAAAAAATGTGAATTACGTCCATAAATCGCTCAAAAAATGCAAATTACATCCAAGAAGCTCTCAAAAAATGCGAATTACGTCCATAAATCTTAAATTTCGTCGCAAGAAAGCTAAAAAAAACCAGAAATTACATCCATGAAGTGCATAAAAACGCGAATTGCGTCCATAAATGGCTGAAAAAATGCAAATTACTTTCATAATTGGTGCAAAAAACGCGAATGACACCCAACACTAAATTAATATGCAGAAAGTTTTTGACCCAATATTACGTGCGCAGAAAGTTTTTGGTTTTATACAAGTCTGCCTATGATATTTGCTTATCCGATATTGGGCGTAAACTTCCACATCCACACATCCAATTTCTACTGGTGTGATTGAACGACAAATTACACAACTGATTTTCGAAGCTGACTTTTCAACATATAATACAAAATAATCAGAAATTTTGCTATTTTATTGTATTTATAAATTATTCTTTAGCTTTAAAATTTTACTCTCTGTGTGTTTCTGTAAAAAAAAATAAAGTTCTAGTTTGTTGACAGAAAATTAGTTTGAATATTTCTGAAATTTCGTGGTATGTCCCAAGGTGTTGTACCTTGGGACACTTTTCCCTCACTACTTCAAATGAGTGGCAACACTTTATTTACAAACTGTCTGAGTTTTAAAAATTATATATTATAGAGAGAAATATTGGTGTATTGAAATGCTGCCTTTAAATTTAAAATCTGATTATAATTATTGAAGTAAAAAATTAAAATGTGAAAACTGTCCCAAGGTACAACTCTCCCCTATACATGCACATTTAATTGTTAGACCTTCTTATCATCATAAGTTCCATAACAGACTTATTTTCAAGAATCAAAAATAAATCTCTCAATTGTCACTATAGGTTAATTAAAAAATCACCCTGTATTATCTTTTCGGTTAGCAATTTTCATTATTTGGTATTATATATGATTTTTAAATTAAAACCTAACTGTACATTCATCATTTTTAAATTTCCACTCATCCCAGGAACAGAATCGACACAACGCTGCAACGCAAGTCGCAGACTCTTGGGAAGGTCTGCAGACTATTTTTCAACTGTTAAAAATTTAGCAAAAATAAAAAAATTTCGGTCCTAAATCCGAAAATTCGGACATAAAATGTATCACGAATTTCGACAAATGGTCTTAAAAAAGAAATCAATTTCATCATAATCGTGAAAAATACAAGAATTTCATCCAAAAATCACGAAAAAACGGCAAATTTCGTCAAAAAATCACTAAAAAACAGAAAATTTCTTCAAAAGATCGCCAAAAAAGGCAAATTTCTTTAACAGATCACGAAAAGACAGCAGTTTTCGTCAAAAAATCACGAAAAAACTACAAATTTCCTGAATAAATTTGCGATAAAACTGCAAATTTCTTTAAAAAATTGTAAAAAAGGCAAATTTCTTCAAAAGATCACGAACAAAGTCTTTTCGTCAAAAAATCATGAAAAAAAAAGGCGAATTTCTTCAAAAAATTGCAAAAAACCAAAAAATTTCTTCAAAAGATCACAAAAAATGGCAAATTTCTTCAAAAGATCGTAAAAATAATACATTTCTCCAAAATATCATGAAAAACGACAGTTTTAGTAAACAGATGGCGAGAAAATGGCAGTTTTTGTAAAAAAATCAAATAACAAGGTTGAAATTCTTCAAAAAATTGCAAAAAAAAACGGCAAATTTCATCAAAAAATCACGATAAAATGGAAGAATTGAAGGAAATGCTTGAAATCTTCCTGTTAAATGAAATTCAAACAAATCTGGGATTCTATACTTATATTCTATTTAACCCTCTGACCGCTGAGCAAAAATGCAATGTTATTTTCTCCTTAATTTATTTTAAATGTTAATAAAAGAGGATTTTCTAACATGGTATAATTTTTGGTACTTACATGTTAACGCCACCGCAGCAGACGTCGTAGTAATGCTCCAATATAGAGCAATCTTGTTCTTCGTGCTTTTTTAGTGCTTTCATTTTTTGCTCATTTTTTAGCGCTTTTGTAGTGCTTTTTTGCTCATTTTTGATGCCATTTATTGTGCGCATGCGAACAACAAGATTCTCTTTATTGGCACATTTGCGCAACTATTGCTGTGGTGGCGTTAATACGTAAGTACCTAATTTTTTTGTAATGCACATGCTTATAAACCTTGAAAGTATGAATCATAACTCAATTTCTTAGAACTGGATTACATTTGTAGAATTAAATTAAATAAAGCTTCAATTACAGTGAAACCTGTCAGCCTAGTGAATGGATATATCCGGTCACGGCAGTGAGAAGGTTAAGAAAAAAAATTCATATTTTTTAGGGGAAAAGTAAGTGTTTAGTCTGGGCCTTCTGTTAAGGATACAGCTACTACACTTTTTTTAATCTGTAAAATGCGCTTTTAATAAGTAGTGAAATGCACCTCTGTCTCTATTTGTGTTAATATTTAACTGTTTTATCTTGTTTCTCTTTTAGAATGGAGGTGACGGAGAGCAATCTGAATACGCTTGTAGGCTATCTTCAACAAACTTTAAGTCCTGATCCGTCTGTTCGGCGTCCTGGTAAAGTTTTATAATTGATTTATTTATTTTAAAATAAATTGTCATGTTTAAAAAAAAAATTGTAATTTTTGATTATTTAAAGTTTTTATGAAAAAAATATGTAGTGATCTGCCGAATAGCAATTTTGGTTAAACGCTAAATTTACAGAACCTGTCAATTTGACATTTCTTCAATTTATGTTTGAACTTAAGATCCTTAAGACTAGAATTTTCATGAAATGTATTCAAAAAAGTTGGGGAATTTTATTCTTCTGTGTGAGTAGCAACCTTAAATTGGGGGGTACCATGTGAGATAAAAATGGTATTGATTGAACACGTTATAGGGTCATTCCATATCAAATCAACCAAAAAAATTCAATATTCTACCTGACTATTTCAGATTTCATCGAAACTGCCAGAGATAATTCTCTATGATGATATAAATTAGAACATGTTTTTATTTTTTATTTATCACTTTACATTTTAATAAAATATTCAAATTTTGAAAAATCATAATTTTTGACTTACATAAATATTTTCAATTTTGAATTTCTCAAGTTCTATCAAACATGGAAAATTGTATGGCCACTCATTTTAAAGAGGAGTTTATAAGGTTTAATTTGATATTCAAGTTGACTATGCATAGTTAAAGAAAATAAAATTTAAATAAAAAAAAATGTTTGTTATAATAACATTAGTTTAAAATTTTGAAATTAGAGTCTCAATGAGATCAGGAGTTATGAAATAAAAGCTGAAAATTACCATACAAGTTATAAATAAATAACAAAATAGATAGAATTAGATTGTTATTTTAATGGTAATTTTTAGCCTTTATTTCATAACTCCTGATCCCATTGAGATCCCACTAAAATTTCAGAATTTTAAACTTATAATATTACACATGGCTCGAAAATTCTAAAAATTTTAAGGTTCCCAGCTGGGAACCTATATGAAAAATATAGGTTCCCAGATGAGAAGTGTAAGTTCCCTGGAAATATTTATGTGTAAGTATTTTAAAGAAAGTAGCCGTTTTATAGCGATTTTTTAACGAAGTTTGTCGTTTTTTTGCGATTTTTTGACGAAATCTGCCTTTTTATCGTGATATTTTAACAAAACTGTTTTTTTTTTTTTTTTATTTACGAAATTTGCCGTTGTTTGCGATTTTTTTAATGAAATTTGCATTGTTTCGTGCTATTTTTTGACAAATTTTGAGCCATTTTTGCGATCTTTTGAAGAAATCTCTTGTATTTTTGGCATTTTTAAGACAAATGTACCGTTTTCACATGGTTTTTTTTTTTTACAAAATTTGTTGTTTTTCACAATTTTTTGACAAAATTTGCCGGTTTTTTTTTTTTTTGCGATTTCTTAATGAAATCTGCCGTTTTCATCGCAATGTTTCAATAAAACCTGCCGTTTTATCACGATATTTTAACAAAACCTATCGTTTTACTAGATTTTTTTTTACAAAATTTGCATTTTTTGTCATTTTTTAATGAAATTTGCGTTGTTTTGTGCGATTTTTTGGGCAATTTTTGCGATCTTTTGGCGAAATCTGTTATCTTTTCAATATTTTTTGTCAGAATTTCCTTTTTTCCGAGCTTTTAGATTTTTTACAAAATTTGTTTTTCAAATTTTTTGATGAAATGTTTTTCGCAATTTTTTAACGGATTCTGGTGGGTTTTTTTGCGATTTTTTGATAAAATCTGCCGTTTTATCGCGATGTTTTAACAACACCTGCCGTTTTATCGCGATATTTTAACAAAAAATGTCGGTATTTTTTTTTAAATTACAAATTTTGTCGTTTATGTGATTTTTTTAAAAATGAGATTTGCGTTGTTTCGCCAGATCTTTTGACAAAATCTGTTGCCTTTTATATATTTTTGAACGAAATTTGCCGTTTTTTCTCAATTGTTTGGCAAAATTTACCGTTTATTCGTGATTTTTTGATGAAATCAGACATTTTATCACAATGTTTTAACAAAACATGCCATTTTACAGCGTTTTTTTGAAAAGAAACATGTCGTTTTTCCAAGAGTTTTTGGCAAAAAAAAGCCGTTTTTTGCGATCCTTTAATGAAATTTGCATTTCTTGCAGCGAACCATTGTTAAAATTCAAGCCTTTCTCTTAATATTTTGACAAAATTACGCATGCTACGGGCCGCTTAAGTGCTTTTTTTGCATAATTTATGCGTTATAATGCATCTGTGGCATCGTTGGTGGACACGGCGAAAAGTTAGGTTCCCAACCGGGAACCTGAGTGCAAAAATATACGTTCCCAGAAAGGATTTCTGGGTTCCCCGGGAACGCTATTTTTCGAGCCCTGTATTACAACAAACATAATTTTTTCAAAATTTTTAAAAATAATTATCTAAAAATTTTAAAATGAAAAAAAATATATATATATTATATATGTATATATATAATACCATTAAAAGTAGACAAGATTCACCAATGGATTTTATCAATAAAACAATAAACCAAAACGAAGAATTAGAATTGAATTGAATTATAATAATAATAAAAAAAAAAAGTGAAACAAATATATTTGAATAAATAAATAAATAAAATGAATGCAAATGAAATTTGTAGCCCCCAAAGCAGAATCATATGTATATATATTAACTATGCATAGTCGACTTGAATATCAAATTAAACCTTATAAACTTCTCTTAAAAATGAGTAGTAATTTTCTTAAGAATTTGAGAAATTCAAAATTAAACACACGTAAGCAAGCCAAAAAAGGATGATTTTTCAAAAATTAAATAATTAACTGTATAAAATTTTGATTGCCCCCCCCCCCCCCCCCCAAAAAAAAAGTAAATAAATAATAATAATAATAAAAGAACATATATTTTTATTTATATCATTAAGGCAGAACGATTCCTGAGATTTTCATAAAAATCTGAAAGGGTCAGGTTGAAAAAAATTGTACAACTTTTAAATTTGAAATCTTTAGTAATCACAGTTATTGAAATCTAGCTCCTTTTTAAATTTTCATAATTTAAGATTTGGCAATCACATTTGAGTCCTTTTCTTCAAGGGGAAAAAAACCAAGAAATTTTGCTAATTCTTTTCCCCTATGTCAATAATTTGTCCATATAATCTACAATTTTTTTTTTTTGGTTTTTGCATATCTCATTTTAATCCTCTTGCCTAGTAAGATTTCAGATGCTTTCATAAGGATTCATGCCACTTTCGCCGAAAATCCACCCTCTTACCTCATGCTGTTTCTTGATGGTTCCTACTAATGAATGGCGCTTGACTTCCTTTAAAAGACCAAAAGTTTTAAGCCGAAAAAAAGGGGGCTGTTAAAAATTAAATGCATTTACGACCGCCGTTATTTTTCAATGGCTATTTTATTTATTGCACACATCTATTATTTGCTTCCTGAGATTTAGATAATTTGAAAACATTAATACTTATTTTGGATTTGATTTATAAAAGATGATTATATAATAATTTATTAATTCAAAAAAACCAGAGTATATATATAATTAGCTAGGATAATTGCTGTGTTGCGCATAGGAAATTCCATTATAAGTTTGCAATATTATTATCTAATAATTTCATATAATGATACAATGTCATAAAATATAAAGATATAATATAATGATTTATGACTAACATTAAATGTATATTGGTTTTGATTATATTCCTTTTAATTCATTTTTTCATGCGTTTAAATGATGCATATTGTATTAAATACATATATATATTTGTGTGTGTGTGTCGGCGGGGGGTGGGGGGGCAATCTCGAAAATACTCTTTCGCTGAACATCTATTTTAGCTCAGTTTAAAAAACAATTTCAATTAATACTTTTTAAATAAAGATTTTCTTTCAACGAAATTAATATAAAAAAGTAATTCTGCATAAAAACCCATTCATCTAATTGAGGACAGATGGGAGGGGGGGGGGTAATCGTCCCTTCCTAAAACTAATCAAGTCAGGCAAGCGTCTTTTCAGTATCAACGTATATCCAAAAATTGAACCAAAACAGTTAATTCAGCATAAAAATCTCATTTATCTAAATTATGAGCCCCTCTCCCCCCCTCCGATCCCCCTCTGATACTTAACCAATGAATCCCCAAAATCAACAATAAAGCCCCAAAATCAATTCCTTGTCACTTTTTTTCCGGTAACTTTTTTTCTTGTCACTTTTTTCCTCCACTTTTTTCCGTGTCACTTTCTTCCGCTTTTCTAGTTTATGTCACTTTTTTCCGATAACTTTTTTCCCGGTCACTTTTTTTCCTAGATTCAAGGAAATCACACGGCACCTCATACATGTATTCGAAAATCTCTTTTGGCATGTTTCATATTTCTACTTTTAAAAATGTGTCTGAAATTGTATCAGAAAATTTCGAGCTCTTGAAGGTGGAAAAGCGTTTTTTCGAATACACCTAAGAGCGAGTATTACTCGCGCTCAGAGTGTTCCGTACAATAAATATACGTATTATTATTTTTAAAAAATAGTTTCTGAAAGAATAATAAGTGAAATAAAAAGAATATTGCCCAGTTAAACTGATGGCATTGAGCTCACAGGCTACGCATACTAATAGTATATTTAAGCCTTATATTCTCAAGGGTTAATTCCGTTCGAAAAACAAATTAAGGGGAGGGGGAAGTTCCCTCCATTTACCCGTTTTATACTTAATCATTGAACCCCTTAAACTAATGAGGGATATGATTTATCATATAAAAATTTTGAACAAAACTGATAATTCTGCAGGAAAAACCCATTTATATCAATTAAGGGGAGGGGCATGAGCTCTCCGTTCCCCCTCTCTATCCAATGGACACTTAATACTAATCACGAAAGTGCCTCATCAGAATGATCCTACATCTAAATTTTGAATGAAAACTGATAATTCTGCATGAAAAACCCATTTATATAAATTAAGGGGAGGGGTATTAGCCCCCGTCCCCCCTGTCATACATTTCGAAGGAATTCCAAAAACTAATAAGGCAAGCGCCTTATCAGAATATACATATATCCAAAATTTTAAGTGAATCAGATATTTTTATCATGAGTTATCGCGTTACGCACATACGCACATACAGAACGGACGGGCACATAAGCTCCCAAACTTTGATAGCCTGTGAGCTAAAAAACTATAAAATGTAGGGTGTGGTATAGCTGTATATACACTATATGTCCAATGATGATCGGTCAGTTGGGATTTTAAACGTTTTGTTAAATATTTAACGAAATACTTGAGGAATTATCCTGAAACTTCACGTTTGCAAACAGAACGGTATAGGTTATCTATTTTAGAGGTCAAGAAATTGGAATATATATATATATATATAAGACCATTAATAGTAAACAATATTAACCATTTGAAATTAACTATTGAATTTAATATCTTATATCACACTAAATATGAAAGGAACAAAGAATAATATGAATACAAATGGAATTTGTAGAACCAAAGCAGAATCATCAGGTCCCAAATACTTTGGAATTACAAATGGAGTTTGTGGTTTCATCTTCGTATTTGCCATGAGAAAGCAAAACAATACGAATTTGGGACTACCAACCAGGCCCGTAGCTAAGGGGGCGCTATGGGCGGCTCAGCCCCCCTTAAAATATTTTGAGCCCCCCCCCCCCTTGGAAACAATTTGAAGGTCACTAAATAAATTTCTGTTCCGAAAATTCAAATGAAATTTCGTTCAAAATTTAATTTATTTTTGAGACTCTTTCACAGTTTTGTAGAAATACTAAACTGTACCTAAAATAAGTGTTTAAACAATTCCTCATCTTATTTGTACACATAAAACCAACATGATGTTCAATTTTGCTCCAAGTTATACACTCAAAATTTTCACCATCCTGTACTTTTCTTAGCATAAAATGAAATTATTATTACAGTTTAATAAGAAACATAGTACAGTGAAACCTCTAAATAAGGGACACTCCGAATAAGGGACACCTCTATTTAAGAAACAAAACTTCCGGTCCCAGTCCCTTGGTATAGGACATGTAATGTACTTACCTCTGAATAAGGGACACTCGATTTAAGGGACAGTTGAAAATGAGATGATCAAAGGGAATGGTTTTTGCATTTCAGTTAATGAAATATGTTTGTGATGAAAATGAAAATACAGATTTTTGTGAATTTATCAAACAGACAGACAGTCATGTGGATACAGCTGCATACGACACAATTCACGATTATTTATTTATCCACAATTCTGATTTGACATCAGTGCGTTTTTCCCCATTGAAAGTAATGTTGGAAATTTTCAGGATGGTTCTGAAAGTGGAGAAAAAAAGTAAAGTACGAAACATAGAACTTAATAGATGCCATTCGGCTGTTCTCAAATCCAAAAGGGCAACTTTTATGACATAAGTTTTCATTTATTTTTATTCGGAAATGCACGAAACTAGCAGGCGTTGTTGTTCAGAAATATGTAATCGAACTGGTTTTTTTTTTCATTTTTTGAGGGCATATGCAATAGACTTTACAGAAAATATTGTCAAAGTGGGCGTTTTGAACCGAATTTCTACACGAAAAAAGAATAACTACTCAGGAAGGGTGATAAACGTATTTGTCACATGACCAAAATCGCTTATAACTCAATAGGTAATTTATTTACCAAAAAAGTGAAAACTCAGTTCGATTACAAATCGCTTCTACAATCAGGCAGTCCAGTTTTATACCTTTCCGTTAAAAAATGAATTTGTAAATATGTCAAAACGTTTCCCACTAGCTGAGCACAGCAGTTGAATACTTTTTTTCTAAATGCTCCTGATAATGAAGAACTAAAATTTATGAGTATGGTAAATAAACACTTGAAAGATTTGTAGTGAAAAATTGAAATTTGCAAAACAATTATTTTTGATTACTTCGAGATAATTTTTTTAAATGCTTTAATCCTTTAGCATCTACAGAATTTGTATATAAAATAAAAATCAATAATTCTACAAATAATTTAATGATTTAGTAATCAATTAAAAATTTTAATTTTTTGATTTCCCTAAATTCCTTTTATCTCACTAATGTAATTCATACACTTTGGGTACATTTAAACTTCACCTTTAATGATTTGTTATTTTTATATCCTTCTGAACGATTAAGCAAAAATAACAATCAAAACTCTGAATAAGGGACACCTCTATTTAAGGGACAAAAGTTACGGTCCCACACTTGTCCCTTATTCAGAGGTTACACTGTATCTACAATGTAAATATGAACTAATTTATCTTTCTGCGTCAGAGAGAGAAAAAAAAATTATGAGCGCCCCCCCCCCCCCCTACTGTTAACTTCTAGCTATGGCCCTGCTACCAATACACAAGAAACCAAAATTAATTAAAGAAATACCAAATAATCTATAGTGGATAGGAGAAAATAAAACAGTGATGAGCTATAAAGTAGAATGAATCCCAAATGCACGATCTTAATCCTGATACTGCACGTGGTATATTAAAGCTTGAAGTATTCATATATCATATGACAGAAAAATGGAAATAATATAATAATAAAAACAAAAAACGATTTATCGTACACAACATAATATTAAATTAATAATTAATTAAAAACAGAATAATTTAATAACAGAAAAATTAAACCATACATCATAGTGTGCCCTATTAATATTTAAATCAATAAAATTTATTTTGATTATGTTAGGCTGATTTCAATACCTTAATTAAGGATGATTAAAGATTAAAAAATAGCTTATTAAGAAATGTACTCTATACATTTAGTAGTGATATAGTACACTCATTTATTAAAAGTGAAGTGCAATTTAATAATGTAAATGATTGACATTATTAATATAATAGATATAACTAAACAATAATCCATACATTGGTGTTATATAAACTCCATAGAAACTTTGTACCAAATTTACAAATAAATTTCCCACTCTCAATTTTTTTATTATTAAATTTATTAAATTAACCTTTACGTATTATCCAGACAACACCGCCCTCCTCCGTAATCAAACATCTACCCGCACAACCAACCTATTACATACATTTTTTATATATTTTTTACATTTTTAATTTTTTATTCTTATGTGTATATATATCTTTCGGATAACCTTGTAAAAACTAATGTAGCAAAAGCATTCAAACTGTAGAGCATGATTACAAGGTTTATTGGAATTAAACTCTTTTCATTTTTATGAGGATAGCATCATGTACACTTGTAGAGAAATTACGGTTTTTTATAAAACCAGTACCAAATTTCAGGGTATTATGTTCAATAATTCTTTTTCATAATTTCTAAAAAGAACACATTTTTATAATAAAAACTCTGCAAATTATAAGCAAAAAGCTTGGCAAAATTTGAGACTGTTTCTATTAAAAAAAAAAAAAAAAAAAAAAAAAAAAAAAAAAAAAAAAAAAATTTCTTTATTAATATAATGCTATCCTCACAAAAATTAACACATTCATGTTTTTGCAGTTTGAAAGCTTTTGCTACGTTAGTTTCTGCAGTGTTATCTTAAAGGTATTCGTTCTTTTTCTGTTGTTGACGGTCTCTTATAGGAGGGTTAATAAAAAAAAAAAATCTTCATGGAAATATATGACCTTTACTTTTCTGTTTACATACCTGGATTTTCAGACTAATTTCTTAAGTATTTTTTTTTTTCATTAACAAAACGTCTAAAATCGCAAGTGACTGATCACTATTGGTCATATATAGTGTACTGGGAAAATATGAATGTGTATAACATAAATGAATACAAGTTCAACAAAATTTCTGTCGTGGCGGCCTATAGGCAAAGGTAGATTTCGAAATTAAGTTGTCATTTCCCCAACAAAAAGTAAATAAGATTAGAGATAAACTCGGTCAACGTTCAACAACTTTATTTGACCGCTTTTGAAGAGTTTTTAACTACATTTATCTATAAGAACTGGTTTTATTACAATACACTTAAGGGAAATTCGGTTCAAAATGCACATTTTTACAGCATTTTTTGAAGTATATCCTGCTTTTATGAAAAAAATTGACCATAACGGAACATTATATAGTTCCTAAGTAAGAGAAAGTACCAATTTAAAAAGTTTGAGAGCAAAACTAATTTAAAAATGAGTTAGAAAATAAGAAGTTTGTTATGAAGATATCCTCAATACTTCAATCACGATCGCTTTGGGAAATTCTTTTCTGAATGCCCACATTGAAAGCATATATATTTTTTAATATATTCTGTCTTTATGAAAAAATTAATATAGTTCCTAAATAAGAAAAACTGTCAATTGCATATGAATTTGCGAGCTAAAATGAATTCAAAATAAGTAAAGAGATTCGGAATTGTTATTTGAATATATCCCCAATTCTTCAATCTCGATCGCTTCGAGAAGTTCTGTTCAAAAGGCCAACTTTGACAGCACTTTTAAAAGTATATTCTGCCTTTATCAAAAAACTGACCAATACGGCGCATTATATAGTTCCTAAGTAAGAGAACCTGCCAGATGGATGCGTTTAACGGCAAAAATGATTTAAAAAATGAGTCGGAATATAAGCAATTTGGAATTGAGTACACTTTTGATACGATTTTTTCTTCAACTTCTACTTATGTTTCATTTGTTTTTGCTATAAGAATTGATCCTATCAAAAAATTGTCAATATAAAAAATGTAGATATTATTAAGAAGATGTACAATAAATTTATTCGGATTTAATATCATAAAAATTGACAAATTTATGGATTTTTTTTTCTCTCCTTCTTCTTCTCTCCCCTTCCCCTTTATGCGAAAAGAGTCGCTCTTATCAAAAGCTCTTCAGTACAAAAGTACCTTATTCGCTTCTTCTTTTCTTTAAAAAAAAGGGGGGGTAGGCTTTTTGTAAGAAAAAACATACATTCTCAAACTAACTTATTTCTTGGAATGCAAAAGGGGTTAGTGAATAACTGTTATACTTTACTGTATATACATTTAATCCAGATCTGTTTTCCAAATACCCTTCCCAAAATATAAGCGAAATTTTATCTTGTATTATTTAGATTTAAAATTAAATATTTTTAAGTTATAAAGTAAATGTGAAACATGCATTCAATAGAATTTATTTTTGTTTCTACACTTTTCAGTTTTATAACACCTGTCACAAAAAGAAGGGGGGGGGGGGGGGGCGCCAAATTCAAACTTTGTCCCGGGTGCAGTTTTCTCTTCGCACATTGCTGCTAAAAAGTACTACATTTTGCTGATTTTTTATTATTTTACTCCATTTATTTATTCAAAGTTGAACGGGAATTTTTAAAAGTTTATAATGCTGTATTTCACTTTCATCATTGCAATCTCTGACTCTCGATAACGGAGTGAGACAGTCACTCTCATCAGTGAAGTGACTCTCTCACTTTTGATTATAGAGTGAGATAATTCGTTCCTTTCTATATAGTGGAAAATTCCACTCTTTAAGGAGTGTATTTTTACAAAAGTCACTCTAAAAAGAGTGAAAATTCCTCTCACTCATCCATAGAGTGAGCTTTTCACTCCTTCCACTTTTAAAGTGTGAATAGTAGACACTTCCCAATCTACACTCATGTAATATGTTCAAAAATTAAACAAAATCACAAGTTCCAGAAATTTCCACTTTTTTGTGCAATATTTTCACTATTAACTTTTTAATAGAAATTTATCTTTTTTTTTTTTTTTTTTTTTTTTCAATAAAAATTCTAAAGCCCTTTCTCTTGATATTGTATTTCAAATGACACACCAACCCGCGTTTAGACAACGCAAACTCTGAAAACACTATAATGTTTCTTGTTTTAAAAATATTACCTGGTTATAGAAGATTAAATGACATTATCACGAACGAGGACTACCTTCTGTAATAAGTTTTCTATATTGTTTTCGCTTGAATTCAGTATTTTTGGTTAATATGGCCTCATCCACCACTGTGGCGACAGCTGATGGCTGTTTTTGAGATTGACAAACAAGATAAATTACACATTTGAAAATCAGCTTGAATAAAATGGTTAGGTAAATAATGTCGGTGCCTCTCGGACATAGCAATACTATGGACAATATTCTTCCTTTGAATTCGAGATCTGAAAAAATCCGTCTCGCTGTAAATAACATTCAAAATCACGGTACTGAAAAGCATTGTATTTTGAAATTTTAAGCTTATATTTTTTACTTTGATCGCGTTTTAAATACATTGAAGAACGTGTATAACTTATGCATGACTTATTTTCTTCATTTTATTACACTATCACACATATTCAGTATGTTATTAAAATATAAATTGTTTATTTTAATTATTAAATATATATATGAATTTTTAAATATGTATTTATCGAGCAGTAATTGGTATAAAATAAACCAAACGCATTTTATGCATGGATTTACCACTATTTATGCTGCATCTAGTGAAGAAATTTATAAACAAAATTGCTATAGCCGCACTACATGGCTATTAGTCATGTGATTCGCAATGTGACATCCCATTAATATCGTCCACAAGAAAATCGTGATGTATAATGTAATTTTCACTATTAAATGGCAGGTCTCGTACGGATCCTGGAATTTTATGATCAGAAAATTCTACTACACCAGTATTTTCTTATTGAAAATTTCTGATTAAACTAAGCGAAATTTCAGTGTTTGAACAAAATTTATTTTTCCATTGAAAAAAAACTGGTATATCACCTGAAAAATAACGGTACCCGTACGAACCCTGAATGAGTTTTACGTGCGAAAATTTAATTACAATTTTTATTTTTCTACTTTTTAATATTTACTTATAAATATATTATTCCATTTAAAAGTACTTGGAAATATCTGTGTTAGAATTTTTTAAATACTAATTGATGTTTATTATTAAAAGATTTTCATGCATAGTAAATTAATTATTTTAGGCATTTTTCATATGACAACATTTTTAATATTTTGGTGTTTTATATTAAATCTGGTGCACGCGTAATAATTTAATTATTTTAAGATATTCTTATTTTTTTAATATTCATGTCTAAATACAATTTATATGAATTAATTTTCCGTATTACCTGATTTTAACAATCGATCATTATAATATTATTTTAAAGTTTCATTTGTGTTTTTAATAGTCATGTGTAAATACATATTTTAACTTCAAACGAAATTTAATTCTTTGTGCTGTTTAACAAACTGGCATCAACATAAAAATTATTTTTTCTAAATATATATATATATTTCATTTTATTTATTTATTTAAATTTTTCTCATGTTTCGGTTTGGTTTATTGATAAATTTAATTGGTGAATATTGTCTACTTTTAATGGTCTTATATATATATATATATTAATTAAAATAATGAAAATTCGAAAATAATAATAATAAGAAATAAATAAATAATAAAAAATAATAAAAAAATTAATCAGAAAATTAGTAAAATTAAAAGAATAATAAGCGCACTTTACACACCGTTTGCTTGAGATGCGTAAATAAATATATATATATATATATATATATATATATATATATATATATATAATTCATATGCATAGTTTTGTTATTAAAAACTTTAATGGACCTTTTCTGACCGACTTTAACATTAAAAAAAATTTTATATATAGTTCTCCGATTTAAAAATTGTAAGTATGCGTGATAAAGACATTAATTTAGCAAAGACGATTGTTAATAATTTTGTTTTAATTATCTGAAAACTATACTAATTTCTAACTTGTATTTTAGACGAAGCATATAAAATACAAGCATTAAAATTAAAAACATTAGTACTTATATAAAATAACACATATTTAAACAATATTATTGTTATTTAGTAAAATCTATATCCTAAAAAAAGACTTTTTTTGAAAAAGCACAAAGAAAATTGGTTTTACCCAAATAAGTAAACAGTACAGAAAATTTAAACATTTTATAATTGTTAAACTTGATGAAAATAATATAAAAATATAAGAAACAGAAAAAGTAGCACATGTACTTTGTTACACTTGAAGATGTAATCTCTTCTTCGTATTTAATTATTATTATTATTACCATTTAATTTTGAATAAGTAAATTAATTATGCCTGAAAACTAAGAATTTCGAAAATAATTTGTACAAATAAATAGTTTGACATAGATTTCATTCAATACAACATGTTTTAAGGTTGAACTAATCATTGATTATAAGGTTAATGTATTTCTTTCTAGGAAAAGGGCGCTGAAAGTGAATTAAGAAATAACTGCAGTAAACTTTTCACAAACTCAGGAACAATTAAGTTTTAAATTCCTCATATGATAAAGAAGTAAAATGCCTTTTTTTTTTTACATATAAACAGAGGTAACTTAATAATTAATATTTAATTTTACAAGGATTACATGTATTGGATTCAAGTGCTATATTTTAAGAGATTTCCTTTAGCTTAATGTCTTTATAAAAATTACTTAAAAATACCTATTTTTCATTTACTAATAAATCCTTGTAATTGGTGCGGTTGGATTGGATTTTATTTTGTTTACCAGCTGATTTTTAAACTCTATTTGTTGGCTTTCTTTTGAGGTTGTTTCATTGTTGTGAGAAAATTTTCCGATTTTAAGAATTTCATTATATTTTAATATAATTCTTGCCTTGAAGAATTTATATCGGACACAACGCAAATAAGTCTTATTTTTTATTTTTTTTATCTTTGAGAAATAAATTACCATCATAAACAGCACAAACGTTTTTTTCTTAAAGAATTCCTAAATCACTCTTCCATTTCTAAGATAAAGAATGAACAAAAGTTTAAAAATTACAACGAATGTTGTGACCCTTTTATTGGGCAGATGATACAATACATAAACAGTACTAAGCTTTAAGTGAAAAAAAGCAATAAAACGATAAATTCTACTAAAACACTGAAAATGTTTTGTCGAATCTTCCCTCTTAATGAAAAGGGATGAAGAACAGAGCGTTGGCAGTATGCAACTCCAGTATGACCCCTTGTATTTTCCCCTCCTAATCGTTTTCGGGTTTAAAGTAACAAACTATTTAGGCATTTTTCTAACGGAAGCACTTAATTGATAGGATGACAGAATGATTGACATTCGGCGAAAGTGGAATCCAGGTTTCATAAGTAAGGTGTGTAATTGAGAATATAATTTTTTTATTCCTATTTGGGACATCTTTTTTCCTTAGTTTGATTGATGGGGCTTTATATTTTCCTTCATCTCTAAACTATCAATTTCTTGTTCAGACATTGTGCCACTTCATCTTGTGTCTAAGTTTCAGTTTTATTCCACACCCGTTTCTGTCTTGCATTTTCTGCTTTGGAGATTGGAGGTCACACCTTAATACTAGTAGCAAAATAACTGGACAAAACATATCTTTCTCTTTGAAAAACTGCAGAACTTTCCAGATGACCCAATAGAATAAACCAAATATTTCATTATGAATTTCAACTGTATAACATAGAATGGATTATGTATCAATTTCTATATGTATATTTATTTATTTTAATCAGGGTTGGGTTTTTGACGTCAAAAAGGGGTTTTTGACATGACAAAGGTTTAAACCGGATTAAACCGTCAAAAACCTGTCAGAAACTGTCAAAAACCTATAAAGTCACAATCTGCTGCAGCGTACTAAAGTTTGTTGTTAAATTTTAAAACTAAGAACAGATGCCATACATTATGTTGAAATTTAATTATATTATGGGTAATTAGTAGATCTTTAAATATTTTTAATTGATAAAAATTAAGGTAAATATCACAGATTTCAAATTTCAGAAATTTATCTCAAAATGGGCATGCAGAATTATTTATGTTTAAATATCTTGTTTATTTATTTATTTATTATTATTACTATAATATTTAAAATATAAAGTTATTTAGAATGCATTTATAAATATTAACGAATTAAGTGTTGTAAATGCAGGATTTTCAAAAGTGTGGAATTTGATATACGTGTTTAATAATTTTTTTTTATGCTATATACATAATATCCAGTAGGTTAATTTGAATTTAAAAATAATGCATATTATTTATTATATGTATGATTATTACACATCATTTTTATTCCCCCTCCCCGCCTCCTCCTCCTTACCCCACAGCACACACGCTAATAGTATTAAAAATACAAATAATGTTTACTTTGATAGCAAGGTAAGAGAATAAGTTATTATTCAACAACTGAATACTTAAAATATTTAACAAAATTTTATAGTATTCAGTGAAAAAAAAATTCATAAGTATTTGTATAAGCTAATTTTTCAGCATAGTAAATAAATAGGTTGAATATTGTAAATACAGTCGAGCCTCTATATAACGAAATCCATCGTTCCAGTAAAAAATCCGTTATATAGAGAAATTCGATGTATAGAGTATGCTGTTAAAAATAGTATTTAATGTGTAAATTTTGAACAAATATTATTTTTGATCTTTTTAATTAAGAATTTGAAATGTTTAAAAGTATATATTAACCTAACATTTTATTTCTTACTTATTTAAGCAGTTTCAAAAAAGAGAAAAGACATTTATTTGAAAGCTTAATGAAAATCAAATGAGGAAGACTTACATAATTTTCAGAGGAAGAAATCTGTAATTTTTTGTTGTTTTGATTTTAAAATTACAATTGTTACGCTCTCAAAAAAAATTCTCAAATTTTAGCAAGGAATGAAAAATTGTAGTTGATATTTTCCTCCATTTGAAGGCCTCTCTTATGTGCTCTCATTGATTCCTCTCTTATATGTGTAACAATTCAATTGACTGTGTTTTGAGAAGGATGTTGAAAGGTGTGTGGGAAGTGGGATGAACTTGTTAGATTTAAAGAATAAGGAGAGAAGTAATATTTATTTTAAAAAAAACCTCTCCACTGAACGATAAATCAAAAATAAGTGATGGAAAATTGATTCCATATGATTTTGAAGCTTTTTTAAAACTGAATAAATTAAGATCAATTTATGAAAAAATTCGTTATATGGAGATAGATATTTCGCTATATAGAGTCTGTTTTTAATGTAATCATGCGAAAAGGGGACCGTTCTTACTAAAAATTCGTTATATGGAGAAATTCGATGTATGGAGTTTCGTTATATAGAGGTTCGACTGTAGATACTCAGATATTCATAGAAAGGAGCTAATTTTTTATTATTTTTGTGTTAGTTATAAATTTAAAACATGACTGACGATTTAAAATTCAGAATTACTGATTTTTCAGAAAAACCAAATAACAATTGTAAAAGTCAAAACAGAAAAAATATTACACTGATCTATGAAATACTTCTAAAACACAAAATATCATGTAGTTTTTTTTTAAAATTATTATCTAATTAAATTCATAATTTTAAAAAATAAAACATACATGAAATACTTCCAATTAATTTTATTACATAATTGAAATCAATTCAAATGAAAATTATCAAAGTAGAAATTTAGTTCAATAATCCAATTCATTTGCCCTACGTATCACATAGTAGCACATAACCAGTTTTGAACATCTTAATGTTCCTAATCAATTACAGAACCTGTTTAATCTTTAATATTATTTTAAACAATGGATAAATTTCTTCATAATATATATCCCTGTATGTTTTGAATAACACATTAAAATTTAATAAATAATATTACAAAAGATAAGTTTTCCTAAATCTAAGGTTTTGTTTAATACTCAAAATATTTTACTTCAAAAATTTAAATTTATTTTTTCTACAGCATATTTAGAAACATTTTCTTTATTAAAAGCAAATAAATTTTACTTATTAAATATAAATATAGGTAGATATATATATGTAAATAAATATTTTTATTTACATATAAATATAGGTTTTTGACAGTTTTTGACATTTTTGACAAGGAGGTTTTTGACATGACGGTTTAAACCATGGTTAAAACCGTCAAAAACTGTCGTGTGTCAAAAACTTGCCAACCCTGATTTTAATGGAAAAAAAATTAGTTTTTGTGTTTGAATAGTTATACATACTTATAGAAAATTAAGTTACAATTATTTGTTTTAAAAAATTGTCATTGGGAGAATTAAGACATTTTTTTCTCCTTGGGATGAAGAGGGGTTTAAACTTTGAGTGGTGTATTGCTATTAAGAAATATATATCTTTATGCAATTTAAAGCTGAAATTTTGGGAAAAAAAAAAAAAAAAAAGTTTTCATTTTAAGGGGGATTTATAGCATTTTTGAAAATGTTTGCAAAATTTGCTATATATACATATATATTGCAATAATGTTAAATGTTAAATTAGATTGTCATAGAATTCACTGTCAGTGACCTCTGTAAATTTAGATCATAAATGGGAGAAATATACTTTTACTAGCTTTGCTACTTAATAAACTCCTAAATGATTACATAATTTGCTTCAAACCAGACTAAATTTAGAAAAGTGTCTTTTGATTGAAGCAGAAATAGTTTGTGCAGAATGTAAAGGAAAGGAAAATTCACAAAATTTATGAGAGAACTTTTCTTTTTCACTCTTTTATAATTTAATACCATTTTTGTGTTAAACTTATGTATAACACCTTTATTGAACATTGAAGCAGGATAATAAATGTTGTGATTAACCTTAAAAACTATAACAATACAAGCAATCATGATGGGGTTCAAGTCCCACCTTTAGGCATGCATTAAGATTTAAAGCATTTGGATACATTTTATAATACAGGCATAAAAATCTACCTTCTTTAGATCTAATTTTTTTTCTTCTTTTTTGCCATTTTATCAAAGCAGTAGAAATTCCTTTAAAGCTAGTTCTTTTGCAATGTATTTAAATTAGCATTTATCTTTGCTTTCTCATACTGTAGATTAAATAATGATACAGTTGTGAAATCACAGGTTGAAAAAACCCACAATAAGATTTTTCATGGGTCTGTTCAAACAAAACACCCTAGTGGATTTTTTCAGGCTGAGCCTTTTTAGTCAAACCCTGCCTTAGGGTCCTCGATTACATATTAAATCTAGAACACAAGTAATCTGGAACAAAGTCCCCGCTGCCTACGGCACTGTTACTGTGTAGCATAAAATGCAAAATCTTGTAGTAAAAACAAAAATTCTGGAGCAAAACAATTTTTTTGCCCGGTCCCTGAAGCCTACTGCACTATATAGCAGCTGTGCTTTACACACACTTCAGATTTTCATGAAAAGACCAAATCTTGCATGCACAGCAAAATATTGTATAATAAAAACACTCCCGAGCTTAGTGAAGTGGGTCCCCTGCTTTTACAACTCTGTTTAGCAAGTATGCTGTGCACACAGTACAAAATCTTAAGGGGGAAAAAAAAAAAAAAAAAACTTAAATCTTCTAGTTCCCATTCTACCGCCAGAGGGCAAACTTTATTCTTAACAAAAGTTTGGGACGAAACTCTGTTAAATAACCTTCCTGTTGATATATTAGTCAAGGACGGTGGACTTAGCAAAAATTTTAAGATACTTGCTGAAATCCTTTTTATAAAATTTAGAGATTATTAAACAGCTTTTAAAGATACGAGGTAAAACTTGTCGAATTTTGACGAAAGAAAATGTTTAAAAAGGAATTGTTTCATTGATTGATTTATAATAAACCTACAAAATTAGAATAAAAAATGCACCTTATATAGGTAAGATTAACTCTAAAATAAATTATATTTAACCTAAAATTAATAATTTAGTTATTTTTTATTTTAATTGTTTTTTAATTATTTTTTATTTTATTTATTTTTTAACTTTATTAAAAGTTAATAAAGTTGATAATGATATTTAATCTAAAGTTAACAAAATACTATTTCTATAAAACTCAGTTGTAGAAATTGTCAAAATTAAACTTTAATTGTACATGTAAGCAGTAAAAAATAATAAAGGTCTGTTATTATGGTAAAGTTATCAATTAAAGCTCTTATGCTAGCATTCCAAAATGGAAAAAAAAACATAATTTATTCCACTTTGACTCAATAATAGAATTTTTTTCCCTGTGAAATCTAAATCTGACACCATTTTCACCATATCAAAATTTAAATATGCCCCTTTCATATCTGTATTTCTGTATTCACCAAAAAAAAAAAAAAAAAAAAAATTTGATCATTTTGAAAAAATTTTAATTCAAAACTTGGAGTCTTGATGCTACTAGTTGAAACAGATACTAAACTATTTATATTCTTTTACATATAAATGAAATTTTGTAAATGAAACCAAAATTCACCAGGTTTTATAACAAATGATATTCTTGACACAGCTCAAACTTTATTTATTTTTTTTTCACTTTTAATAAGAAAATTGTAACATAAAGGTACAGCAATCTGTTTTTGTGGGGGGGGGGGGGGCTTTTTTGCCTTTGCTTTTAATAGAGATAGAGTACTTCTGTTGCCACAATTAGAAAAATGGTATTAAAAGCTTCAAAAAAATTAATATTTCAAAAATAAAATAAGGTTTTTAAATAAATTGTATTTAACAGTACATTTTTTTTTCCCTATATGACAGTACAAAAATTGAAAATGTGTGATGTTTAAAAATATGCAGTACCAAAAATTGCAGTACTGAAATTTTTTCAAATTTCAAAGTATTGTCATTCACAAAATTACATATGTGTTATGCACAGATACGTTTGGCTTTTATGTTTTTAATATAGATTACTAGATTTGTAACTTTAAAATCGCTAAATAGGGCATTTTTAAAAATTTGATGGTCATTTCAAAGAATTCTACTATAAAAATCATTTGTAGTTTTAGATAAACTGACTTTTAAAATGAGAGTGTGGGGGAAAAAAAATCATCTAATTAATCCAATAATAATTAATATCTAGGTTGTAATTGAGCAATGATGGAAAAATTTACATATTTGAAATCAGCAAAAAATTCTACATCTGGATGCATAAAAATTAAATCTATAAATTCAATATTTTAAAATTATTACAGTTCATTTATCAATCAATTACCCATCAGCAACAGTTGTCTGCCTTTAAAACACCTGCTCTCACTATGAAATATTTCTCAAAAATCTGTGTTTCTTTGAACAGAAATAGAGATTTTACTGATAAATTTTTCAGCTTTATGTAAGAGTATAGGAATGATTTTATATAATTTCTGAAAGAAGATTTTTTTTTTTTTTTTCATCTGGCTGTGCAATTTTCGAGTTTTTAAGCCCTGTGGAATTTAAGATACAGTATAGGTGAAAACTGGGAAAAACGATTAGTAGTCAGTGGCCGGTAGACCCAGTTTCATTAGTGGCCACTTTTAAAAACTTAGTAGCCACTTTTTAAATACAAGTCGAAATTAATTTTTTTTTTTTCTTAATTTAGCGGCTAGTGAGTAACAAAGTTACAAATATTTGGTTAAAAATAAAACTGGCATCCCACTGAATGGAAAAATATGAATTAGTAATTAATACTGCAGATAAAATTATATGTGATAAACTATATTCAAATATATATTAATGTATTGTATAAAACAAACAAGGAAATTATATTTTTAAATTGTAAATATTTTAAATTAAAAAATAATTTCACATCTTTCTAGGATATTTTATTTTTACTTAAAACTTAGTAGGATTTAATATATGATAAAGATTGGTAAGTGATAATTATTAAGTTTGCTGAGTGTACAGATAAATATAAATATTCTTAGCTTTGGCTGAGATTTCGAAACTCCTGATGTTGAGATGATAAGACAATCAGAGAGAGCCAATGTGTTGGTGAGGTGGAGGAAGTCTGCTTGGTGGCAGTAAGGTCAGATGCTAAATTTGCAGTATTATCCGCCAAATGGCGAGTGCTAGTTTTGTCCTATATTTTCAAAGTAACTGGTTATAATGTTTCAATCTTTCTTGACACCTACATAAACTTTAATCATAAATTTATAAAAAAACTGTACCAGCCAACTATTACTGGTACAATTCGTGAGCATATGACAAGAGTGAATGATATAATATATGGGTGATTCTCAAAATAGGGGACGATTTCAAAAATGAAATCTTAAAAAAATAACTGTTAGCAAAATTTCTGAAAAAAATAGGTGTTGTTAATATAGTATTAGGTATACTTTCCATGTAGTCAGCAGAGCTAAATATTTAAAAATTAACTTTAAAAAATAATTAGTATTTTTTGAGCCATGCTAATGACAAAACGAATTGTATGGAATAAATATATTATGAAATTTTTATTTTCTTCCTGTTTAAATATTTTTTTTCTATATTTATTAGCCTTCTTTTTCAGCAAATGGTTTTCATTTTTACATATATACATATAAGGAGAATAAAAACATTACCAAAGAGCAAACTTTGTTACATGAGCAACATTCTGACACTAACAATGTAAGAAGCTGTCTTAGTGATTTTCCTACAGATTTAATGCATATTTTAGGGATAATAAATGTAATACCTAAATTTATACGTAAAATTAAAGTTTATAAAGGATACAATAGAAGCACTGGTTACATTTATGTAAATAGGAGTCTTTAGCATGGACAGAAAAAACATGCTAATGACACTGATATCTGCCCATGCTAATGACAAATTTTAATTTAAATAAGATTATGAGCCATAATATAATCACAATGCAATATTCCTTTCTGGGGCTTTTTAAAACACAAAAGTTCTATGCAAATAAATAAAATAAACATTTTAACTATAAAATAAACATGAAAATTATTATCCATTCTAATGACATACAATTGATGTAACCCCCTAATATCCAACTTCTATTCTTAAAATACAATACATGCTTCTATTTTCTGGCATGTTTAAAATGGCTACTTGTTGCCATGGAGAAACTTTATGTTTTCAAACTATTGTCATATGTGAAAATGAAATTTTGATTAATAACCAGCTGTTTTAGTATGACCTTGTTTTGAAAATCGAATATGGAGGACAAACTTTAATTCTTTTTTTATGTACTATAATTTTATTTTTAAAAAGAAATTTATTGGACAAATCCTTTCCTTGATTAATTTAAAGAAAGAATAACATTTGTTTTATTTTATAAACATGATATTAACTCTTGAAAAAGCTAGTATATATAAGGCACAGCTGCTGTGGACATCCATGCTAATGACATTTTGAACATTTATACTGTTATTTTAAGGTGTTTTTAACTAAAAAGTGAATAATTCTTGAGTGCAAATAATGAATAATATTAAGACAAACATATCTAAATATAAAAACATGACAGAAAACCTCTCAATTTTTTTTATATGCCGAAAGACATAAATTGTCCCCTATTTTGAGAATCACCCATATAACAATGTACTTAAAATTTCCTTACATCCAGAGATAAAAATGGTATAATTTATTTTAAATGCATGTGGAATTAAAATTGATGACTATATTTTGTAGGTAAAAACTATTTCCTAAAAACATAATCCAAATAAAGAGTTCATGGTAAAGAGCCAAAATATAGAAAATACAACAAAGTTGCTAAATCTGCTTGCATTTGATAGAAAGAAAGAATTAACCAATTCATTAATTAGATGTAAACGAAGTAGAGATGCATACATCTATGAAAAAAGCTGTATTTCATAAAGTCAATAAGATTTTTTAATTGCCAAGTGGCGATTGATGGGCGATTTTTAATCGCCACTTTTGTAACTTTAATCGCCACGTGGCGAGTGGCGACTGTTAATTTACACCTATAAGATGCAGCCGCCTTTTTTAAAATGGCCCAATACGTTTATTGTCCTAGCAGTGGTGTAATTCTATTAACCTCTCCCCTTTCTTGGAGTTTTTGAAAAAATGATAAAAATCTATGCTTATATTCAATTATGAGTACTTTACTATTCTTCTAATTTGGGTTTTTAAATTAATTTCTCAACTAATTATTAGAAATTTAAAATTCTTCTAAAACTTAGCTGCACCCAGACCAGAAAAGGCATTTGACTATCTTCACAAAAATTACGAGTCTCATATGTGATGTAGATTTTGCTAGCCATTAAGAAAAGACAGAGATGAGAAACTGATGCACAGACATACAATGTGAAAATTTCTTTTATTAGTATAGATTATTTTTAGGGTTGTTGAAAAGTTACTGGTGATTTTTTTTTTTTTTCTCTCTGACATAGTTATTGCCAAGGGTGAAAAAATACATCATTTTACACGCCAGTGGCGAGTAGATTTTCTAGCAAGGCAAGTGAATTTTTAGTTTTTGAAAAACTGTAGGCAATAGAGACATTATCAGAAACACTTTTTAAATCTAGATATTTTAACTTTCCAAATTATTACAGTGTAAATACAGTACTAAGTTCTATCTTATTAAGTTTATCTCTATTGTGTACATATTTCTTAATATTATAGAAAAAAAAATTATGAAAATGCATTATAGTAATAGTAATTTTTTCTGTAATCGTGTGCGATTTTATCATAACTATTTTCAATTTTGTGTGAGTTGAATCTTGTGGGCTGGTGAAATAAATCCTTGGCTGGTAAGACT
This sequence comes from Maratus speculifer, assembly GCA_964019185.1. Taxonomy (NCBI): domain Eukaryota; kingdom Metazoa; phylum Arthropoda; class Arachnida; order Araneae; family Salticidae; genus Maratus; species Maratus speculifer. The sequence continues at coordinate 71,929,428 of OZ025296.1, read as the reverse complement.
TGAAAAATTCGCCACCTTTGGTTATTGCTAAGAGTTATTATCTGGTATATTGTAGGGGATGTATCTTGCTTACCTGCATAATATGCAAGTATTGCTTGTTATATATCTTATTTAACAATGCTGTTTCTTTGAATCATTTCTAAATTCATCAAATTACTCCTGCTTTACATTATTTATTGTTTTTATTAGCTGAAAAGTTTTTAGAATCTGTTGAAGGAAATAAGAATTATCCAGTTCTTCTTCTGACTTTGGTAGACAAAGGTCAAGTTGATCTGACTATTAGAATTGCCAGTGCTATAACTTTCAAAAATTATGTAAAAAGAAATTGGAGAATCGTGAGTATTTTAATTTCTTATTTTTATTAGTATTTTACTTAAAATTTAAAACTATGATAATTTTTATGAAATTGGATTTCATGTTTACTGATAATGTCCAAATAGATGCCTGTAAAAATTATGTTGTAAAGATACGATTTTAATGTTATTGTGAGTATCATCTTTATATAGTAAACTCTGTCTAAGGCAGAATAGATCAAGACCGAGAAAATTTTCCATAGTAGACTATATTCTGCCTTAGACAAATTTTACTCTATGGATTCACAGGGACTTGAACATATTTCTGAGTTAGACTGATTTCTGTCTTATATAGAGTCTGCCTCACAGAAAGTTTACTGTGACTAAATTTCTTTTTTTTAAAAATGAAGTGATTTGTAGTGCTCAAAATTGCATTATTGTAAGTTGTAAAATTCAATTTGAAATTTTGTGAGTTAAACACAATTTATCTGTAGACAATGCATCATTGAATCCAGGGAAAAGAACCTTCTTTTTTGGATTTTGGCTGATTGTTTTTTCATAACGAACCAGGGTTGGCTTTTTCCCATCCAAAACTTGTTTTTCAAATCCCAGCAGGAAAAAATGGTAAATACCAGGAAAAACTTCCAAATGACAGTATGTAAGGAATATTCTGGCTTTTTGAATCTGATGTGTAAAATTAAAATTAGAAATATATAGTTATTATTGTGAATTTCCTTTTAATTTAAAATTATTCTGTAAGAAAGGAATAAAATTAAATAAGAATTGTTGCATAAAAAATGAACTTTGCTCATAAAATTTTTAAATAATAATGAATTTCCTAAATAAATATTTTAGAACACAAAATAAAACTGTTAAACTTAAAAATTTCAGTCTCATCAAGATAAGCAATAAGTAATTTGTCTTATTTAAATAAAAATTTTATTACTTTTTAAATGGATCTATTAAGCACAATTTTTATCTTCTTCTGCCTTTACTATAGAAAAAGTATTGGATTCATGAAAAATTTACAATTCCAGTTTTCAATAGTTTTATATGTTTTAGAGGGTCCTGAATATGGTTTGATGGTTTTTAAAAAATACCTGTCTGTGAGTCTGATGTAACAAATATTTTGTGAGCACTGTATGGAAATGCAAAGTATTAAAAAAAAAAAAAAAAAAAACTTCTGTGTCAGAAACTTGTTTAATGATTCAAAAATAATATTTGTAACTACTTTAAAGTTTATCTGCTGTTGGGAAGAGTAATTAGGATCTGTAAAATGGTGTGAGAAACTACTATATACGAAAGAAAATGGTACAGTTGATTGGAATATTTGTAAGAGAGAAATGTTTAAAAAAAATTTAAGTTGTTTTTCCTGCAAAAATTGTCAGAAATTGTTATGAAACATTATTATATAATCTTATTAACGTAAAATAAAATTTACTGCAATGATATTTATTTTTATATTTTTACTTTCTTCTATCTTTACAAGAAGAATGAACATTTTTGAATTCTGGTTTTTGATGGATTTACACGTTTTAAGGGGCACATATTCCAAAAGACATGTTATTACAAAATGTGTGCATGTGACATAAATTTTGTCAGCGCTCTATCTCAAGAACTAATGCACAAAATTTTAGATTCGATTAGACTTTGATATAAACTAGATCCAATTAGTTTCTGGTGTATATCATCCAACAGGTGGTGCTGCTATGCTGCCTTTTTCATGATTTCTACAATAGCTATATCTCAAGAACTAATGGAGAAATTACATAAAACTTCAGATTCCATTAGTCCTTGATATAATATGGTTCTAATATGGAGAGTTGTATAATATAAACGCACAAATTTTATGAACTTTGCAAAAAATTTTAGGAAGGGAGCAATTTTTATTTTTGTAACTTTTTTTAGTACCAAAAAATTAAAAATATTCCCTCAATTTTATGTAGGAATTATTTACTGTTAGTGCACAATGAAAAGTTGGGCAGATTCTTAATACTTTTCTGTTATTTGTGTAAAAATCTTGCCAATTTTTTAACTTGCCTGTTAACTTTTTATTTTTCACATGGGAAATTAAAATAACTATTTGATACTGATATTAAATGCCATGGGTTATGGTATTTATTATTTTTCTTTTCTTTCTTTCTTTCTTTTTTTTTTCTTTTAAGGAATAAGTAATAGTCATGAATTTTAAATGTTTCAGTCTTAAATGAAAGTTGTGTAGTATAAATAAAATGAATGGATTGTATTTGATACTATTTGATTATTCCATCGACCAAAAAACTATTACCAAGCTATAAAATTAAATACCAATAATGAATGACTGTAAATGTCACATTCACTTGAACTTGACATTAAACACAATATTTGTTACATCATCAAGTGATTTTTAATTCTACTTTTTATTTTTAATTTAATATTTTACTAATTTATTTGGTTTTTTGCTTATTTAAAATGCTTATTTGCCTATTTGCTTTTTTTGGTTTTTTAAAATAAATATTATGTTGGTTTGTATACTTTGGGGAAATTGATCAATGGGATTATCAAGTAGTACTTTATATTTTAAATGAAATTAATGAAATGCAAAAAAATGTGGCAAGAACAATATTTGATTATCTGTCCCCTGTGCCTGGATAACAAATATACCAAATTCTTGATTTCTCTATTGGAACCTTCCAATTTGGCAGAAGACTGAACAAGTAAATTAAATTATGTATAAATTTCTAGGCATTACATTTAAGGGCGAGTAGCTTTTTAATGTTTAATTATTATTATTATTTTAATCATTTTTTGCCCATATTTATATGTAATTATTGCTTAGAATGTGACTGGACAAAGTTTTTTCTTGAAAGAAGCAAAAATTTATTTCCTGAAAAATTCAAGATGGCACTTATCTAGATTATGATTGTTTTACATTTTTTAATTATCCAAGATTTTACTTATTAAATCTTGTTAAACATGAAACACAACTTTATTATTTTACAATTCTAATATACATTTTTAATGTACTTTTATGAAGTGAGTTTGATTGAATAATTGAAAAAAATAATAATAACTTTTACTTTAAATATTTTACTTACTATTGTACTGCTAGTATACTACTGTTTAAAATGTAAATAATGCAGTGACCAGAAATCTGTAAAATTTTTAAATCTGCACAACTTCAAGTCTCAAACTATATGTGGATTTGAGGAAGTCTACTGTGGAATAGTTTATGTAAATTTTTATTTTTATATATAAGATCACTGTCCCAATGTGTAATTTGTTGGTATTTTCTAACAAAACCTGTTAGTAAACTGTAGTGTCTTTGTTGTTGTTATTACAATTATCTGATACTTACAAATCATTTATTATGATTGGTTTATATGCATACTGTTTATGCCCATATCTTTCTAATGTGTAGATGAGAGAGAAAAAAAAAAAAAGCATTTAATTTTTATGTTTGTAGATAGAGGATGAAAATGTGAATAAAATTCATTCAGAAGACAGAGAAACTATTAAAAAGCAGATTGTAAGTTTAATGTTGAGAAGTCCTGAACAAATACAACGTCAGGTATGTTTTATAAATTTTTCTGATATTTTGTTAGTGTGTGTGTTATAAATATACAGTAGTGGTCAAAATTGTATAAACTTTTAAAAAGGTGTATTTTTAAAGTTTGATTATTTATATCATCATTTTTCTTTAATTAATACAATAAAAATTGTATACCAAACGAAAGATAATTTGATGAAGAATGTAATGCAACAAATTTCATGCTTATTAGAACTGAAGTCATAAAGAAGAATGCAATGTATTTAAAAATATATTAGATATACAAAAAATATTGCTATGTGAAGTTAATACTTAGTTGCATAACCTTTATCCTTAACAATGGATTATGCTTTCCCATGGAGGGAACCAAGTTTTTCAGTTCCGAGTCTGTTATAATCATGTGATATCAAGGGACTATACATCAGCATTGTAGTCATAAAAAAAACCAGAGGATATATTCTAAAGTTATGAGTGTTCATGGCTGGAGTATTCATTATAACTTTATTTGAGAAACAGAGGAGGGTATATGAAGTAGAGATCTGCACAGGCCGGGCCTCAGCCGAGGGCCAGATTTGGGCCAATTTCCATTAACGGCATTCGGACTGGGCTGGACCTTTTCTCTGAAAACTCGGGCTTTACTTTTCTGGAGTATCGGGCCAGGTTTAACTTATTTTTCCCGTATGAAGCCAGGACTGATTTCCTTCTTCTTAGTCTTCATGGATCAATTAATCAGTTCTGGTTGAATCATCCCGTATAAAAATCTTTTTCTCGACGTGGCTAAGTAAAATTTGGCTTGGTTCAAGAAATTTTTGCAAAAAATGCATATAGATATACTTTTAAGTCGTCATTATTCTACAATTAAACATTAAAATTTATTCTTTTTGAAAAATCGTGGATTTCTAGGCTTATTTAAATAGAGTTAAACACATGATTAAAAAAAAGAGATCTGCTTATGACAGAATTTTCTTTTAAACTGAAAACTGGAAATTTCTTTAAACTTTTAAACTGTTCATCCATGCAAAATGAATACAGTAAAACGTGAGAAAAAATATATAACCCAAAACTACTGTTAGCGGTCTCACAGACTGCTAAGTTTTTCAAGTTTAACAGTTTAATTTGTAATTTTTAGTTTAACTATAGATACTGATCAAAATTTCTTTCGTTTGAAACCCTATTACTATCTCTAGAGACTTTTGAATAGCTTAAATTCATTTGTAATAGTCCTGTATATCTTATACTATAATGCGAGCAAAAATTGTGTGTCTGTGTGTAAATTTTATCTCAAAAATGGCTCTAACAATTTTCTCAAAAATTTGGATTTTACCATTTTTGGGCACGAGAAGACCATTGGACCACATGTTCGAGAAAATTCGATTATTGGGTCATAATGGGTCAGGATCAAGCTATTTATATCTAGAGAACACTGGATCGATTTTAAGGAAATTTTGTATCCAATCGTTTTTTGGCACGAGAAAACTATTGGGCTGGGTTACATGTTCGAAAAATTTCGATTAGTGGGTCATTATGGGTCAAGCCATTTTTATCTAAAAAACGGCTCTAACGATTTTTATCAAATTTTATATTTTATTGTTTTGGATTACAAGAAAACCATTGGGTTAGGTAACATGTTCTAGAAAATTTTGCCTGTGACAGTTTTTTGACACGAAAAAGCTAATGTGCTAAGTCACACGATCAAGAGATTTCAATTATAAGAGTCATTTGTGGGTCATGATGGGTCATAATGAGTCATGGTGAAGCCATCTACTTATAATAATTTGTGACTTTAGGAAGTGTAAAAACGGTTCCAGGTCGTACCACTCACGAATCCACTGTAGATCAACGCCATGTTAGCTTAGCTGAAAATTGGTGCTAAAATGATGCTTTTAAAATTTCTTCCACTTGAAATAATGATTGTTCAGCATATTTTCATATAAAACATGTTTATGATACCCAATTATAATACATAAAGATATCAGCGGAAGTTTGAACTGATAATTTATCGTTAGTATGATTTTATTTTATGGAGTGAAGGCGACGTCTTGCTCTCATCTAACACTTTTCAGTGCTGCCATCTATGAACTAACAAAGGACTCGCAAACCTGTTTTTAAAGAGATCTTCTACTTTTCCGCAGAAACGCAAAACTCTGCTTTTTCGGCGACGAATTTTACTACCCCTGAGATCGATGCAAAGATACATTAAACTATATTGATATTTTAAAGGGGGGGGGGACATAACAGATGAAATAGAACAAAAAAGCCAGTACGAACTGCACCAAATTAAGCAAATTTCTGCAAATGATCACAAAAAAAAAAAAAAAAAAAAGTTGAAAAAAAAATTTTTTTTTTTCAGAGAATTGCGGGAGATAATGCAATCGCATTATCAACAGATTGCAGAAAAAAAAAAAAAAAAGATTTCCGTTAAAGGATTGCGGGAAAAGACAGGATTATTGTTAAAGAATCACGAACAAGGCACGATTTTCGTCAAAAGATTGCAGGGAAAACGTGATTTCCGTGAACAGGCTGCGGAAAAATACTCAAATTTCATCAAAGGATCGTGAAAAATACTCAAATTTTATCGAAAAATCGTGTAAAATACTCAAATTTTGCAGAAAAATCGTCCGAAAATACGCGAATTTTGAAGAAAGATCTGGGAAAATATCAAAATTTTGTAGAAAAATCGGGGAAAATACGCACATTTTGTCAAAAAATAGCAGAAAATAGGCGAATCTTAACGAAAGATCGTGAGAAATATGAGAATTTTGACGAAATATCAAGGAAAATATGCGAGTTCTGTCAAAAGATCGCGAAAAATCTGCGACTTTTGTCAAAAGATTGTGGAAAACACGAGAATTTTGTCAAAAAATCTAGGGAAATACGCAAAATTTGTCAAAAAATCTCAGAAAATATGCGAATTTTCTCGAAAAATCAAGGGAAATAAAGGAATTTTCTCGAAAGATAATTGAAAATACCCAAATTTTCTTGAAAAACGGTGCTATTTTCTATAAGAAACTACTGTTTTTTTTTAAAGAAAAGTTATTTTGTTTATATTAACTGCGTATAGATGGTGCCAAATCCAAATTTAAAAAACAAAACATAAAGCTTCTTAATTCATGCCTAAAAGCATCGAACTAAAAGTTTGTCATATGCCTATGATTAAAGCCACTCTAAATCATACTTTTAATAAAAATAATGTATTTTAAAATTTAAAAAACTTCAGTATTTAATTTTAATGCTTTGTGAAATCTACAGAAATTGAGTTTCATTTTGCTAATGAAATCTATTGTTATTTTTAAAATGTGCTTTTCTACAATACAAACTCTTCAATACTAAAATCTTCATTCTGTTTGTATTATTATGAAAATGAAATGCAAGTGAAAATTCCGTCATTTTTGACGGGGTTATATACTAGTATCTAAAGAACAGGTGGATCAATTTTAACAAAATTTTGTATACAACATTTTTTTTGGCACGAGAAAACTATTGGGCTAGGTCACACGTTCGAGAAATTTGGATTAATGGGTCATAAAAGGTCTGGGTCAAACTATTTATGTTTAAAGAACAGCATGATCGCTTTTAACAAAATTTTATATATAACAGTTTGTTGACATGTGAAAACTAATAGGCTAAGTTACATGTCCGATAGATTTCGATTATGAAGGTCATTTGTGGGTCATAATGTGTCATGGTAATGTGTCTAAAGAACGGGTGGATCAATTTTAGCGAAATTTTGTACACAACATTTTTTGGGGGGCACGAAAAAACTATTGGGCTAGGTCACATGTTCGAGAAATTTTGATTAATGGGTCATAAATGGTCTGTGTCAAGTTATTAATATTTAAAGAACAGTAGGATCGATTTTAACAAAATTTTGTATGTAGCAGATTTTTGACACAAGAAAACTAATGGACTAAGTCACGTGTTCGAGAGATTTCGATTATAAAGGTCATTTGTGGGTTATGATTGGTCATGCTAATTATATTTAGAAAATGGCTCTCACAATTTTGACTATACTTTGTATTATCTCGTTTTCGGGCAAGAGAAAACCATTGGTCTAGGACACATACACACAAAAATTGGATTAGTTTTTCATTTTGGGTTCTAATGGGTCAGGGTCATTCCAATTATATATAACGTCAAGTTTACAATATATTTGTTATTATTTGAGGTAAAGGTACATACAATTTTTTGTCATATTTGATGTGCTAACATTTTAATTTTGTTTAAAGTTTCTGCTAAACTTTACACTAAAAGATCATTTTTCTTTTTTCTAACCTATATCATGTTAAATGAAAACACTGATAATAGAGTGTTTACAAAAAATATCATTTTTCTAGAGATTCTTTTCTAAAAAAGTTTTGCATCTATTGTATTAGTAATGGAATAAGTGTTTTAATTGCACCTAAATTTCTGTTAATTTTGATAAGCTATCTTTTTAAATTTATATACATATAATATTATTTCATTGTTGCAACACTTTGCCATTCAAGAAATGTTAAAATTTACATTCTACTATTAATTAAAAAATATATACTTGCCAATATTCAAATTTACAATATTTTTGTCTTTATTTATGGAAAAGGTGTCATATGAGAAATAGATACTTGCATTAATCAAGTTTACAATATATTTGTTATTATTTATGGTATAGCTGCGTGCAATTTTCTGTTGTATTTGATGTGCTAATATTTTGATTTTGTTTAATATTTCTGCTGAACTTTATACTAAAAGGTAATTTTTTTTCTTCATAGCCAGTATTATGTTGAATGTAAACTTTGTCAGGTAGTAGTGTGTTTACAAAAAAATATAATTTTTTTAGAGATTCTTTTTTAGAAAAGTTTTGTTGCAATTGTATTACAAATGGAATAAGTTCTTTAATTGCACCTAAAGTTCTGTAATATTTGGTATGCTATCTTTCTTTTTTTTTTTTTTTTAATCAAAGTTTTATTTTATTACTGGAATGCTTTGTTACTCAACAGATATTAAAATTTATCTTCTACTATTAAATAGATGCTTGCCAATATGCAAATTTACAATAATTTCGATTTATTCATGGAAAAGCTATATACAATTCATAAGCATGAATTTGCTGTCGTATTTTATATTTAAAACTTTTTATATTTATAAATATAACTGCAAAACTTCACCATAAAAAACTAACTTAAATAGTAGTGTTGACTTGAGGCAAGTTTGGCATGGTATAATGCATGGCAGCCCTTTTTAATTAATTTATATATCCAGAGGCTCTTTTTCATCAACTTATGTACATAATGGCCCTTACTATTGTTTTTTTTTTTTTTTTTTTTTTTTTTTCAAATAACAAACATGATTTCAAAAGGAGGGTAGTTTTTCAAGTCTTTTGGCACTCAATCGATAACATTTGGAATTTTTCTACAGGCAGTCAACAAATCTCACAAATTTCATGTTCTTGATCAATGAAATTCATATTTTCTCTGTGCATGATAAGTGAAATTCTCATTTTTTATCTGTATGCAATTGACAAAATTCATGTCTTCTGTGAGCATGATCGATGATATTTAAAATATTTTTAAAATAGTGACTGACAAAATTCTCAACTTAAGAATTTCCTATATAAATAGCTATGGTATTGGTTACCTATATAACAAAATTCATAATTTTTAACTGGCTCGATAAAACTTGCAATTTTGCCATGAGAGAAGATGTCGAAATTCATGATTTTTTTTTTTTTTTTTTTTTTCTGCCATCCATGACAAAATCTGCATTTTTTAAAAATTATAAATTTAAGAAATTTGCAGACCACATACTTATTTATATAACCCATCGTGGGTCACAGGTTCATCCCTACCATTGTACTATTAACCTAAACAATTACTTAAAATAGCATAATTTTAATCGTTAGTGTAATTGTTAAACTATTTGTGAAACTCAATTTGATTTTGCTTATGTAACATTATGATTAACAATGTGATGTGTTAGAAATTCATTGATAACACATTTCACAGAAACTTTTGTACATTTTTTTTTTTTTTTTTAATATTTTGTCCATTTAAATTTGTTGAATTATATCGAAAATTGAATGTTTAGTTAACATCCTGTCATTTTTGACAAAGGTTATATACTAGTTATATATAACGATGACTCAATCAATTTTACCTAAATTTTGTAATGAAATGTTGTTTGTCATGAGAAGACTATTGGGCTGAGTCGCATCTTAAAAAAATATTTTTTAGCGGGTCATTTTGGCTTCATTTCCGAATGCTGTCAAGCTAATTTTACCTAAGAAATGGGTTAAACGATTTTGATTAAATTTTATATTCTACTGTTTTTAGGTAGATTTCGTATGAAATACTACCTGTTGCATTCTCTCCCATGTTGGAATTTCTGAAAAATTTTTGCGGATCTACACGAATTATGACTCCTAGACCCCAAAACTACCATCAGTAAAAAAGTTTATATATCTATCTATCTATCGGTGTATATCACTTTCTTCTGGACATGATAACTTCCATAATTATGCTCAGATCTTTAAACTTTTACATAAAATCAAGGAGCTTAAAATCTCGGTCGAGTTCGTTAATGGGCAAAATCAGTCCAAGGGGGTGGAAATAGGGAGGGTTTTTGTGAAAACCGAAAAAATGCGATAACTTTTTAATTAAAATAGATATCGAATCAGTTTAAAGTTTATATTGCTTCTAAAAAATGGGCAAAAAGTTTATGCATGACAGATTTTTGATAAATTTAAAAATGGGCTCAAGGGGCGAAAAAAACATGGTTTTGGGGAGAAAAAAATTCATAACTTCGTCGATTCTCAAGATATCAAATCCAACTAAATGTAAACTAAATACATAAATGTACTCAATATTATCTAAAACTTTTGTATTTACAAGTTTTTGATAGGACCAATTTCTACCGATGAAAAAAATTAAAAAAGAAAAGAAAAAGGGGGGAGGAAAAAGAAAAAAATCCATAACTTACTCAAATCTTAAGCAATCAAATCTAATTAAATTTATTTTACATCTTCACAATAATATCTACAACTTTTATATTAACAAGTTTTTCATAGAACCAATTCTTATAGCAAAAATACACAAAAATAGAAATTGGAGAAAAAACCTCAAATCCAAACTGCTTATATTCTGACTCATTTTTAAATTCATTTTTGATTTTAAACGCATCCAAATGACAAATCTTCTTACTTAGGAACTATATAATGGGACGTATTGGCCAGTTTTTTGATAAAGGCAGAATATATTTTTAACAAGTTGGAAATTGCACATGAAGCATAGCAAATGGGTGCGTTCATACGATAACGAAGTTTTAAAAATATTACTCTCATATATCAATCTCATAAAATTGTAAATAGTGAATTACAATTAAAACGCTCATCAAACAATGTTCTCTCTACACCATTATGTAATGGAATACCTTTGTGTGGCCTTGTAAATAAATAACAAATGTTCTTTGCACCACAAATTATGTAAAATGTATATTATAATATGTACTTTATAGTTTCAAATAAATTTTATTAAGTTCGAATGAGTGTAACACCATTAAAATGCATTTGAAACATTTTTCCCCATTGACCGTAATGTAATGGAATACTTTTGATTGTCCCTGTAAGTGATCTATGCATCTGATTTTCATAAAATGTGAAATAAGTCGACAAAATTATGTAATAATTATGCATATTAAATTTCAAACGTATAAAATACATTTGAAACTTTTTCTCTATTGACCATAATGTAATTGAATACTTTTGATTGCCCTTGTAATTGATCTATGCATCCGATTTTCATAAAATTTGAAATGACTCGATAAAATAATGTAATATTTATGTATTTTAAATTTCAAACGATTCGGGTGTGTAGTTTTTGCATTGTTATATGCGGACAGACAGACAAACGGACTGAACGACCACTATAGGTGCTACATATTTACATAATTACGAACGCACCTAAAAAGGCTGCCAAAAAGGGTATTTTGAACAGATTTCCTGAAGTTATCGTCATTAAAAATTGATTAAGTATAACAAATTGTGTTTTTTCTGAGTCATTTTTAAATCCATTTTTGTTCTCAAACCCATCCAATTTACAGGTCCTCTTATTTAGGAACTATGTAACTTGACGTATTGGCCAGTTTTTTGATAAAGGCAGAATATATTTTTAAAAAGGCTGCCAAAAAGGGTATTTTGAACAGAATTTCCCTAAGTTATCGTCATTGAAAAATTCAAGAAGTATAACAAATTGCGTTTTTCTGAGTCATCTTTAAATTCATTTTTGTTCTCAAACCCTTTCAATTTACAGGTCCTCTTATTTAGGAACTGTGTAATGTGACGAATTGGCCAGTTTTTTAATAAAGGCAGAATATATTTAAAAAAAGGCTGCCAAAATGGGCACTTCGCACAAAATTTCCCAAAGCGGTCATGATTAATGAACTGTGGGTATTCAAATAACAAATTGGTTATTGTATGACTCATTTTTAAATTCAATTTTGCTCTGAAACGCATTCAATTGACAGTTTTTTGTTACTTTGGAACTATATAATGTGCGTACTCGTCGATTTTTTGATAAAGGGTGAATATATATTTTTTAAAAGCTGTCAAAGTAAGCACTTCACAAAAAAATTTGCCAAAGCGATCATGATAAAAGAATTGAGGTTGTATTCAAATAACAAATTCTTTATTTTATGACTCCTTTTTAAATTCAATTTTGCCCTCAAACGCATTCAATTGACAGTTATTTGTTATTTAAGAACTGTGTAATGTGCCGTATTGGTCAGATTTTTGATAAAGGCTAAATATATATTTTTAAAAAAGCTGTCAAAGTGGGCACTTCGCACAAAATTTCCCAAAGCGATCTTGATTAAAGAATTGTGGATGTATTAAAATAATAAATTAATTATTTTATGACTCATTTTTAAATTCAATTTTGCTGTCAAACGAATTTAATTAACAGTTTTTTGTTATTTAGGAACTATATACAGGCATGAGATTCTTCCGCGGTTTTCCGCTTTTGTCATTTTCCGCGTTTCCGATTTTTTATATCTTCAAGGATCGTAGGAAAAAACGAGATTTTTGACAAAATATCGCGAGAAAAAGCAATTTTCGTCTAAATATTGCGGATTAAAACGCGATTTTTGCCGAAAGGTCGCAAAAATACCTATTTTCGTCAAAATATCGCGAGACAAACACGGTTTTCGTCAAAAATCGCAAGAAAAACGCGGTTTTCAACAAGACATCGCTAGCAAAACGCGATTCCGTCGAAAGATCGAAAGAAAAACGCGGATTTTTTTTCACCGAAAGATCGCAGAAAAAAAGCCATTTTCTTCGAAAGATCACTGAAAAAACGCTATTTTCGTCGAAAGATTGCGAAAGAATACTATTTTCGTCATAATATCACGAAAAAAACACTGTTGCAAGAAAGTCGCGGTTTTTGTCAAAATATCACAAGATAAACGTGGATTTCATCATAAGATCGCAAGAAAAACGCGGATTCCATCAAAAATCGCGAAATAACGCCGATTGCGTCAAAAGATCGCGAAAAAACCATGATTTTTGTCAAACTATCGCGAAAAAACTGTGATTTTCGTCAAAAGATCGCAAGAAAACCGTGATTTTCTTAAAGATCGCAAAAAAACCGCGATTTTCTTCAAAAGACCGCAAAAAAAACCGCGATTTTCTTCAAAAGATTGCGAAAAACCCATGATTTTCGTCAAACTCTCGCGAAAAAACCGTAATTTTCGTAAAAAGATCGCGAAAAAACCGTGATTTTCTTCAAAAGATCACGAGAGAACAGCGATTTTCGACTAAAGATCGTGGAAAAAATGCAATTTTCGACAAAAGATCGCGGAAAACATGCAAATTTCTTGAAGGATTTGCGGAAAAAATACAAATTTCGTGATGGAATTGCAGAAAATTTGCTGTAATAATGTTTTCAACAACTTTTTTGCAATTGAGTGGCAAATTAAACATTAGCTTGCATGTTTGTTAATTGATGTTTTAAGTGAAAACATGTTAAAATTTAAATTGGACAACTAGCTAAGATTGCTGTGCAAAGCATTGCTTCAGAAGTATGAACTTAAAATATAAACTAATTTCAGAACTAATTATAATATTTGCATAAATGGATTCACTCTGACCCTCTTCTCCCCAAAAAATAAAATAAAACAGAATTTAAACAAAAGTATTGACAATTTTGTTGTGAATAAAAAAAGGCTCTTAATTGTCTTACACACGTGCTATTTAAAATAATTTCTCATTTTCCGGTTCACGTGCTTTTCCTCTTTTTTTAACTTTTTGCAATCTCATGCCTGTATATAATGAGCATATTGGTCAATTTTTTAAATAAAGTAAGAATATAATTCAAAATATGTTGCCAAAATGGGCATTTGAGTAGAATTTCGTTTAAGATGATTTTGATAAAACCAGTTCTTACAGAAAAATGAAATTAAAAATTTTTTTAAAGCGGTTGAATAAAGTAAACTAGGTTTATCTCTCTATTTTTTTTTTTTTTTAGATGAAAACTTTTTGAAATCTACCTCTGCCTATAGGCCATGCCGACAGGGATTTTGATTACCTGAAGACCATTGATCTAAGTCACATGTTTGATCATATTTGATTAGCAGGTCATTATGAGTAAAACGGATCAGGGTTACGAGAATATGGCAACAGTCAATAAATTGGCGATATTTCACAAAATATTTGCAACATTGGGCCGAAATATCGACTATTGAAATTATGAAAGTCAAAACACGTATTTGGCGCAAAATAGAAGAATGTCGCCAAATTTAGCTATATCTGGCAAAATATATTGTCTTTCAGAATGTTAAAAAAAAATTTATGCATTCTTAATAGGGTTTGGGGTGCATGGTCTAACCAATCAGAATCGAGCTAAAAAAGTGATTTGAATTAATATCCTTTCGTTGTAAATTTTTAAATAATGCAAAATTTGTGAACATGTGCATACATACATAGTTTTCTTATTGATTGTTTTAGTAAATATTACTATTAGAAATAACATGTATTATAATACAGATAAACTGATACAGTTAAAATGCTATATGGAGTTGAACACAAAGTTAATTATGACCGAGCTTAGCTCGGTCACTCCTGGAAGTAAAGTTTAATACATAAATAGTATTTTGAGACTCTGAGAGTTAATTTAACATTTTATTTATGCTTAGATTAAGCGGTTGACAGACTGCCCACTGTAGTTATGCAACAAATTTTGTTGCAGCAGTTAAGGGTTAAACATTTACACACACTAAAAATGGAATGCATTTTTTTTTTTTTTTGTTCTTTCCAATGCAATTTCATCTTAGAAGATTTTACTTCTACCATGTACCAATTTTTAGATTTTTATATCTCCATGACATGGGATGTAGATTAATAATACTAATGATTACTGAAACATTTACATACAACAAACAAAGGTTCACTAAAAGGATAAATATTGTAGCCTATGGCACTTCTGATTAGAGACATAAACATGAAAAAAAAAGCAAGCTTAAGATAAGTTTTTTTTGGTCAGAACTCTTCCATAAGAGTAAAGATCAATGTTCTGTTAAAACTCACTCGGGCTGGGTTCGGGCCTAAATTTTAACTTTTTAGGGCTGTACCAAATTTTTTTTGTAAGGATTGGGATGTGCTCCAGCCTGGAAATTTCGGCCCATGCAGACCTCTAATATGCAGCTTTTTTTTTTCCAAAAAAAGAAAAAGTATCTGTAGAAACTCGTATATATATTTTTTTTTTTTTTTTAATATTCTAAAATATTTTTCTTTTTTTTTTAAATGCTTATAAAATAGAAACCTCTCGCTATCAAAACTAGTAAAAATAAGTACATTCTAAATATCTTTTAAATATATAAATGTTTCAGATGGTTGTTTCAGAAGTCTAAATAAAAATAGCTGTCTTTGATTTACTGTTCTGAAAATATATACTAGAAATTGCTGTAAGATTTTGACCCTTAACCAATAGGGAAAAATTGTCCGGACAATATTTTACATGCAACTAATAAATAGTAGAATGGCTAATTTCAACACCACATTTCAGCAAAATTTTTCTCTATTTGGCACTTAATGCGAGTAATTTTGTATTTATACTAGCGCAGCGCGAGTGTATAGATAGTGATTAATCTAAGAATGGGGAAATACCTATCATATAATCTTTTTTGTTTTTGACTGTTGCTAAACTGAATTAGTTTCAAGTAAGTATCAATCCACTTGCATTTTGTCAAGTCTGATTGTATTTTTGCTCACAAAAAAGGCCATTTTGGCACAATGTTCAGTGGCAGCGAGAATCCTGGTTTCAGCCAATATCCCTGTAGTTTAAAATCAAATGTATTATGCATCCCATCTACATAAATGGATTTTTAAGTATGATAAATGAGTTAATTAATGTAAGGTAAATGAGTATGCTAAGTGATGCATGATAAGAGATGTATGTAAGATAAATTAAGTATGATAAATGAGTTCATGAATTAAGTATTATAAATGAAACTAATTTAAAGAAACAAATTGCTGTTCTGTTATTGGTATAATTATTTGTATTTAAAACTAAAAAAAAATGAATAGTTAAAAAAATAACTTTAGAGAATATCAGAGTTTCCCCCAGGTTTAAAAAAGGGCAGGGCGCTACTGTTTTGAAAAGGGCATTTTTTACATTCTTCAGGGCACTTTTTTTATTTTTAAGGGCAATTTTATAGAGTTTAATCGAGAATCTAGCAGTTAAAAAAATCGTGGAAAAACAGAAATTTCGTCAAAGAATCGAGAAAAAAAATTCAAAAATTTCGTTAAAAAATTGAAAATAAAGTAAATTTTGTTAAAAAGATCGCAAAAAACGGCAGATTTCTTGAAAAGATCGCGAAAAAACGGCAAATTTTGTTAGATCACAAAAATGACAAATTCCGTCAAAAGATAGCAAAAAATACCAATTTTGTCACGTTTAAACACGAAAAAACACAAATTCCGAAAAATAAATCACTTCTGCATTAACTTTTTTTGTGCCCATTTTACGAAATTTGCTTTTTTTCGCGATATCTTTTGACGAAATCTGCCGTTTTTTCGGGGTATTTTGACGAATATTGCGTTTTTTCGCGAATTTTTAGGCAAAATTTGCCGTTTTCCGAAATTTTTTTCACGGAACTTATCGTTTTATTGCGATTTTTGGACGAAATATGAAATTTTTTGCAAATCTTTTGACGAAATCTGCCATTTTATCACGATTTTTTGACGAAAGTTGCCGTTTTTCGTGATCTTTTTACGAAATTTGCCATTTTTCGCGAATCGTTTGACAAAAATTTTCACTTTATCGTGATTTTGGACGAACTTGGACGTTTTTTCACGTTCTTTTGAGGAAAACTGCCGTTTTTTTGGGGGGGGGGGGGATTTTGTGACGAAATTAGCCATTTTTTCGCGAATCTTGCCGGAAATTAGTCATTTCGCAATTTTTCAATGAAATTTGCAGATTTTTCCCGATTTTTTGACGAAATTGCGAGTTAGTTTTTTGCGTTTCGTCGCCGATTTTTTGCATAATTTACGCGTCCGCATCATCGCTGAAGAGCTGCGTTTTTTCTAATGCGGGGCAAGAAGGGCGCTATTTTTTTGAATGAGCGACAAGAAGGGCGCTAGTTTTTGGATGAGGGGCGCTATTTTTCAAACTAAAGGGCATGAGGGGCGGCGCGCCCCCCTGAAACCCTCTGGGGGAAACTCTGGAATATGTTGATAAGTTTTTGAAACTTGAAAGAATATCTTAAGTTTTAAAGTTTAAGTTTTATCTTAAGTATACCTGGGGATGAGGGAGGGAGAAATATTGAAAAATTCAGAGAGTGATTTAGATTAAATTTCTTTATTAAAATAAAAAGGAAGAAGAAAAAGAAAAATAGAAAATATTTTTGCTTGGTGGGGAGAAAGTCACACTTGGAATTTTGCCCAAGTCTCTTATTTTCATAAAATATTAAAATTCTCTGACTATTTTGATTAATTTCCAAATTCACTGCTTTGTCTAGGTATTGCAGATAACCTAGTAAGTCTAGTATACTATTTAAACTACGAAACAATAAAATAGATGTATATGTATATATTTTGTATCATTAATTAGCAAAGTAGCTATAAAATTGAACTTATACAGTAATGACCAGTATTGTGGTAACATCTTTGAAAAGGGGTATTTTTGAGGTTTGATCGCTAGAACACCACATCCTCTTTTCGTAATAGCATAAAGTTATATATCAATTAAAAGTTAATTTAATCAACAATGTAACAGGTAAGTGGAATTATTTACTATTCACCAGATTTTATCAAATTTCTAAAGTCCTGGTGATTACTTTATTCAAATTTGAGCAATTATCTTTGTTTCAGCTTAGTGATGCAGTCAGTATTATTGGAAGAGAAGATTTTCCAGAAAAATGGCCTGGTTTGCTTCAAGAAATGATCTCTCATTTCCAAAGTGGAGATTTTCATGCTATTAATGGAGTACTACATACTGCTCATTCTTTGTTCAAAAGGTATTTTTAAAACTTATAGTCAATCAATTATCTTAATTCATATTTAAAAATGTATACATGTGTTGTTATATTTAAAACATTTTAAGAATAAGTGTAATTTATGCCGTCTTTTTTGGAAGGGGGGGGGGGGATAAACAAATGTCACACAAGAAGGCTAAATATAATTTCACAAATTGCTTTTATTGTGATACACAAAGATATAGCATTGGAATCCTTATTCTGATCTTGTGTTATTCTCACCAAACATTCATTAGTGCGCATTTTGTGTAAATTACTTTTATTGTCATATAACATGACACATCATTCTTTTCTCTGTGATCTAGGTATCGTTATGAATTTAAATCACAAGTGTTATGGACAGAAATCAAATTTGTACTTGAGAACTTTGCTAAACCTTTTACAGATTTATTTGTGGTAAGTATATTTTTGCATTATGCATATGATCATTAAAATTACTTTATTACTTCCGAGTATTTGCTAGCATTAGAGATAAACATCTCCCCATTGTAGTTTTCATTCTGAAAAAAAAAAAAAAAAAAAAAAAAAAAAAAAAAGATTTTTTTTAAAATGTGTTTTCTCAGTTTGTCTGTCTCAGTTATGTAATTTAAAAAAAAATAATGCTGTAAATTTTTTAATATATATATATTAAAATGTTGTTTATGTTTAATGGTACAAGATTGAACATAAAAAAATGAAACTTTTAAACTTTACATTACATGTGGTGCTCAGGTGGGAAACAACCAATTCTATTGTTTACAGCTCAATAGTAAAAAAAAAAAAACCTCCAAGCACCTGTAAGAGATAAATTAGGGGTAAAAAATAATCTGTAAGTAAAATATTTTACAATTGAAGTGTTAATTAAACAATAATTTACCCGTAACATCTTTATGCATTTTATTCATTTTTAATAATAATAATCTAAGTTCTTGCAGTAAGTAATAAAGAGTTAATTATAATTTAAAGCAAGATAAAAATTTTATAGAAAAAACATCTGTAAAAGAGAGAGAAAAAAAATATTTGATGCCTGCCTCCTGTCTTGAACTTTCTGCTACTGGGATCTACAGTAGGAAGTAAATGAAAAGCAGTGATATCTAACATGTATTGCTGGAAGGTCAAATAAATTAAAAATGCTTTTTTGGATTTTTTTTTTTTTCCCCTCCTCCTCTATGCAATTTTTTTCTAATATCGTCCACTTTTTTACCTCTTGTTAGCACAACAGTGACAAAAAGAGCATTGGATTGATAATTTGTGAACATGTTTGTCTGAATGGCAATTGATAATTCTAAATATTCAATGTAAAAAAAGAATTAGAAGGATTTTTCCTTATACAATCATTTTGCTTTGTCCAAATCATTAAAATAATTTTGTCTTTGAAGAGTGTAGAAAATTCTTATTTCTGATATGTTCTTTGAAGGCTTTTACTGTAGAGATGAAATTTTTTGTTATCTATGTCCAATACTAACTGTTGCAATTGTTTTTTAATACAGATGAAAATTGTTAAATATTAGCCTTTATACATCCACTGACTTATTACTTTGACTTTAAAAGGTTCCCAACGTCATGGAAAACCAGAGAAATTTAAAATAGTCATGGAAAGTCATGGAAATTTCAAAATTTTTAGGAAAAGACAGGGAATTTACAAATATATTTTTTAAAAGGTCTTGGAAATGTCTCATAGAAAAAAATTTAAAATTGCACAATTCATCAAATACTTTCGGTAAAAAAATCATAAAATTCATCAAACAATCGAGAAATTTGAAGAACTATTGCTGAAAAAATAACCAATTTCGATAAAGAATTGCAAAAATAAGTAGCAAATTTCATTTTATGCCCATTTAGTCTGAGAATGTTTTGAGATTTGGTCAGGAAAAATCATGGAATTTTTTGAGATTTAGTCATGGAGAGTCAGGGAATTTGTCAATCATGTTTTGCTGGGAACCATGCCTTAATGTTTTTCATTCACTGTCCAGTGATTGTTTATGAGAATTCAAATTTCTATAAAAAGCCCTTGTGCAGAATTTTTTTTATATATATTGTTGTTATTTTATTCTAAAAAAAAGTAACTGACACTGTCACCTGTGCTGATGAGTTTTTTGTGACCAGAGATCTTTCTACGTTAATATTAAGAGAGCTGTTTTATACAAAAAAATATGAAAAATGGCGCTATTATAGAGAAATGTATGATAAACATGCTTTTTCAGGCAGTTTTTAAATCAAATATTTATTTTAAGATATATTTGATGTTAAAATTGGTCAAAATCATTCCATTAAAAAAGTTTCATAAGAGCAAAAACTATACATATGGATTTAATCATTTTTGAATCTTTTTATAGATTAGAAGTTCCCAGTGTGTAGACTGCATTTATATTTTTAATTTGACTCATTTTATGAGGATTTATTTCCATTTTAAATTCAAATTTTCAGTATTTCAAGTGGTATTTTTTACACATTTTAGAGAAGAAAATTATTTTAAAGTGTTGCTTACTATTAAAACAACACAAAGAATAAAAGTCCCTTCAAATTTAAGATTTATTGACACGTGACTATTATAAATAGAAAAATCTTCCAAATTAAAATTAAATGAATATTATATATTAAAATGTTGAAAATATTGAAAATTATGATGTAAAAACTATATTTACAGGTGAATTTTAAAAGAGAAAGCAAACTGTAATATAATATGTATTACAAATTGTAAATGGGGAAAAATTGCATCAGATTTAAAAAACAAAATTAAAGAGGACAAATAACAATATATCCTTTCTAACAATAAAAATATATTTGCATGAATATTAAAAAAGAAAAAATGTTTAGTGAAAACTGTGTCAGATATAAAATGTTATGTTTAAGAATCACTTATTTAAAACCATTTCCTTTTAGTATTGTTAAAAAATACCATGAAGCTAAGACTCTGTTGACTAAAATCCTTTTGTATTAGCTGATTCTGAAATGTTTAAGTAATCTTATGTAATCGAATGTGAAAACAACCATTAATAGGAGCTCATTCGGCTTTAAGCCCCTTCTGTAAAACCGGAAAACGCCAATCAAATTAACTGATTTGAAAGGCAGGGCAGGGATTGGAAAGTGTAGTTTGTAGGGGGCAAATATGTGAAGGAAAAAAAAAAACTTTGTGCTAAAGCAATAGAAGCATCTTTTTTATGTTTTCAAGGTTTAATAGTAGTGATAATGTGTTGATTGATAATCCTTTTATACCTTCCTTCAATCAATTGAATAATCATAATATCCATTGCCTTTTAAAATAAAACCCATCATCTCTGAAGTTTGTGTAAATAAATTGAGAAAATTATAAATTGTTCATTGAAAAATTATATTATTAAAGATGGATTAATGATATTTTGTAGAGTGAGCTTGGCTTGCCATGATAAGCAACAGCATTTTCTTATATATATATGTACAATGGAAATCCATTTATACATTACCTTAGTTTCCCTGAGTTATACATTTCAACTCAGCTGTCCCAGTTTTTTACCATTAAAAATTATACATTTTTTAATTATACATTTCTCTTAGTTATATACATTACATTTTTGCATCTATAGACGAAATGTAACCTCCTTTATATGCTTTCTGTAAGGGGAAAAAAAAAAAAAAAAAAAAAAAAAATCTGAACATTTGTTAAAAGTTGCTGTCCATCTTTGCTGACTACCACTTTGATATTTTAAAAGTGAAACTATCCATGTTCAAAAACAGAGCATAAGATAGGAAGAAATTTGGGGGGGGGGGGGGGTGTTTGCTGTAACAACACAGACCCTGCCTTTTCTATTTTTATTGTTTCTCTATTCCAGCATTATGGTGTAGCTTCTGCCTTCTAGGCTTCTAGCCTGCCTTTGCAGTGTGTTGCTACGTTTATCTCGAGTCGAAAGCAGACAGCTTTTTCTCTAGAAGAAAAGCACAAAATTACATGATTGGCAGAGACCAGTCAATATGAGAATAGAAAGGTTTTGTCTTAAAATATTAGAATACCATACTCTACCCTCAAAACAATTTTAAGCATGAAAGACTAAATAAAAGATTATTTTAGCATAGTCAAATCAAGTTCTTCCAAATGAAAATACCTACAAGATGGGAGATTTTCTTTATTAGTTAAAGTTCTATAAATGTGGTTGCTGTTTAAGGATTCAGATAACATTACCATAACTAGAAATTTATTGCAAGAAAAAGCTCTTGAGTTAACTGCTAATATAGCTGTTTTTAGAACCAGCTCCAATCATTTGTAAAAGTGAAAGTGTTTCATATATAAGTGTTAAGAGTTTCTTCAATATAGTAGACTCTTAAAATCCTACGTCACTGCTATATGGAAGAAACGGCTCTTTCCACAATAGCTAAGTATTTTCACAATGCAGGATTTTGCATTGGACATTTAACTCCACCTCTCCACGAAGCTGAGTTATGTAAACACCTTAACAGTGATGATTTGGGCGAAAATGTCTGAGATTGTTGCGTGTATTGTTTGACAGAGTTATACATTTTAGTAGTCCAGCCCCAAGCAAAAATGTGTAACTGGGGTTCCACTATATATATTTTATTGCTGTAATTGCAAAACAGACTTCAACATTAAAATGGAAGAAAAGTTAGTTACCTTTAATCTATTAATTGTGTTTATCAGGTATAAAGGAATATAAATTTTATGTGAATTTTGCTGATAAGGAATGATATTTAAATTTTATTTATTCTAAAGATGAACTATAATTTCAAAAAGTTTAACTCTCTTGCCCTAGTAGTACCCAGGCAATCTTTTTCCCAATCCCAGTCAGTTAAATTACCGATAAAATTTTACGTTGTTCTACTGTTAATAAAAACAAGCCTAAATTAATAAATTTTGTACTTCTAACAGTTTATCTTACTGTTTAAAATTTATATCATCAATTTGAATATAAAATTGTGCATGATTTTGTCAGCATCTCAAAAAAAAAAAAAAAAAAAAAAAAAAAAGGGAAACTGTTAAGTGATTTAAAAAATGTATTATTTTATCTGTGATAATTCTGAACAAATATTGAATTTCTTCCTTGATTTAAGAAGAATTTAATTAGCAGTTGTGTACATTATTATTATTATTAAGTTTATTTTTGGATTACACCATTTTAGTCTTTTATCAAATGTTATAAGGTAAAAAAATCAATAATGATTCTTTATTTTTGTCCATAACATCTTCACAACGAACATCATGTTAACATGACACATAATGTGCTCCAAGTCCTTGATTATTCCTGCCAGTTATTTTTAATAGTTGATTTTAACTTCTTTAAAACATGTCTGGGATTAAATTAAACAAAAAGCAACTGAAGAAAAATGATTTAATTCTTTTAAACTTATTGTATTTTTTTTTCTTTTGTGGTGTTTTTAAGCTTTTATTTATTTAACTCAGTTTGATTTTTTACTCATAAATTTTACATTTTTCTGTTAGCCATCTTCAGGTAATAAGCCACCAAAACTATTTTTATTGCTATAACTATTTACAAGTTAATAAAGGAATTAACTGTGCTTTGAACCATTCTTGCCAAAATACACCAGCTCAATGTGAAATTGTAAAAGTGAATTATTTTAAGTGCTTAAAAATATAAAATGTATGTAAAAAATAAAGGATGCAATATATATTTTTAAAATACTTTTTTGTCATTACCTTTAAAAAAAAAAAAAAAAAAAGTGTGTCGCCGTTTATCCTTGTTGCTCTTTTAAAATTCATCCACAAAAGGATTAGATGTTTGAAAATTTTCTTTAACATGAGCTCTATTTATTTAACTGCTTTTCTGATTTGATCTTATGTAGTTGTCATATAATTTGATTTTAGAATGTAAAACAACAAAACTGTATGCATTTTATTCAATTTATTTCATTTTGTTTCAGGCAACTATGCAGCTAGCAGAAACTCATGCAAATAATGTGGCTGCTTTAAAAGTTATCTTCAGTTCTTTAGTTCTGATAGCAAAAGTCTTTTATAGTTTGAATTTCCAGGTACATCTATTTTATAATAGTAAATTACTTTTCTTTTAAATATGGTAAAATAGTATTCTAAAATGCAATTTCTCCTTCTATTGATTTATATTTTTAGACATTACATAAATGTTTGTGTAAGTTATATTGCATTGATATTATTTTGTATAAATTTATTATTTTACACATTCTTTAAGCATTACATAAATGTTTACATAAGTTATATTATATTGATATAATTTTGTATAAATTTGCTATTTTAAACATTACACAAATGTTTGCATAAGTTATATTATATTGATATAATTTTGTATAAATTTGTTATTTTAAACATTACACAAATGTTTGCGTAAGTTATATTATATTGATATTATTTTGTATAAATTTGTTATTTTAATTTTTTGCAAAATTTTTTATTTGCACTAAATTTTCTTTAAATTTATAAGTTCAAGATTCTTATTAAGGATGCTCTAAATATTCGATATCTATTTAGTATTTGTCCTGTTCAACCAGGTTACCAAATATTTGGTTTAGCTGCATAATCAGAAAATTTGGTGTGCCGATTATTTAGCCTGTGGAATGCCAACAAAATATTCAGCTAAATTGAATATTTAAAAGACCTTTTAAAACAAATTTTTTAAAAACCTTATACAGCATCTACTTTTAACTGTCAACTTATGAGGATATATCAAATAATTAGAAACAGAATCATATTGAAATAAAAGAGAATATTTTTACATTATTTATTTGCTGTTTGTTAAGTATAACTTAAATTCTCTAATGAGAGGGGGGGAGGGGTGGATTGAAATTAGTCAAAAAATCTTGAAAAAAAAAACAAACATTTTTTCAAAAGATCACAAAAAAATTTAAAAGTTCAAATTTTGCAAACAGCCATGAAAAAACGCAATTTATGTCAAAAGAGGTAGGGAAAATGCAAATTTCATCAAAGATCGGAGAAAAAGATATGTTTTTGAAAAAGATTGCAGAAAAAATGCAATTTTATTTTTAAAAAATGCTCTATTAGTCATTTTGTTGTCGCAATAATAAATAATCAATCATGAAAATTTCTTTTTCCACTTGTCCTCCCCCCCCTTTTCCTTTTATCAAGCACATAAAATTTAAAGTGTTAAAAACTCCTTAGGTTTTACTAAAATCTGTTAGTAAATCTTAAGTGAGGTAAATAAATAAATATCCCTTCCCCAAAAAATAAATTTGAAAAAAAATCTGCTTCTCTTTGCCCTCTCAGCTCACAAAGTTCCAAAACTTTAAAAATCATTGCTTCTTTTAAAAAAACCTTTTCTACTATGTTTGTAATTGTAACAGCAAATAATTGATTATAGTTTTACTCCAGTTGCCACTGAAATTGATGTTCTTCCTCACTCTTTAAATCTTTTGGTCTATTATATTCTTTGTCCTATTTATAAGCATTTAGTAAATAAATTTTAAAAAAAATTAGTCATTTAATATACTCTTCTTCCCCCATCCACTAAACACATTGTTTCTCCCCCTTTGTCTTCCGCTTCCAACGCACCAAATTTGAAATCCGTGAAAATTTCACAATTTTTTTAAAAGTTATTTTATTGCAACAATAAATAATAAATCATTTCTATAGTTTTCTCCCACCCCATCATCAAGACTGGTTTAAATACATTATTTTGCACGCCAGTGGCGAGTGGATTTTCTCACAAGGCGAGTGCATTTTTAATTTTTGAAAAACTGTAGGCAATAGGCACATTATCAGAAAGACTTTTTTAATCTAGATATTTTAACTTTAAAAATTATTACAGTGTAAATATGGTACTATGTTCTATCTAATATTAATCTTACCTCTGTTATATATATTTCTTAATATTATAGAAAAAAAGAATTATGAAAATGCATTGTAGTAATAGTAATTTTGTCTGTAATAGCGTGCGATTTTGTCATAACTATTTTCAACTGTGTGTGTGTTGCATCTTCCAGGCTGGTAAGAATTTAGAAAAATTCCCCACCCCTGCCCATCATGATATACTCCTCCCATTCTGTTTCCAAATACATAAGGTTTTAAGTCTTGAGGAGGGGGGTGGATAGTTCTCTATTTGTTACATTATTGTAGCAATAATTAACTACCTGAGGTCCTCTTTCAATCTGAAATTGTCTTTCCCTCCCCCAGTTTTCCTTGCGTACAAAATTTAGTTTTTAAAACCTTTTTTTTTTTTTTTTT
The DNA here is from genome assembly GCA_964019185.1 of Maratus speculifer. Taxonomy (NCBI): domain Eukaryota; kingdom Metazoa; phylum Arthropoda; class Arachnida; order Araneae; family Salticidae; genus Maratus; species Maratus speculifer. The sequence goes on along the minus strand of OZ025296.1, from coordinate 71,902,970 downwards.
TTTTTTTTTTTTTTTAGTTAAAAATTTTTAACAATAAATAATTAATCATCTCATAAATTTCCTACTACTCCATCTATAAAATTTTTGTTTCCGCGCTAAATTGTTCCCTCGTTAAAAAAGTTGCCTCAGTTGTCGAAAATTTTAAAATCTTGAAACCACTTTATTTTAAATTAATTTCTCTATTTGTTATTTTATTGTAACAATAAATAATCCTTTGACTTCCACCCATCAGATATTGCCTTTCTTTTCCCCTCCCTTCTACATTTTTTGTAATATACACATTTTAGTGTGAGAAACTAAACTTTTTATTTTCTTTTAAATTCTGTTTTATTTCTTTATTTCAATAATAAATGCTAACCATTCATCTGATTTCTTCTTCTCCCTAGATTTTTTTTTCTTTTTAATTCTTCACCTCTAAAAAGTGTTCAAAGTGAAGCTCTTTAATATTTAAAATACTTTGCTTCCCCCCATACTACACTTTGAAGTAGCTATATCAATATAATAAAAGCCTAAGTCATGTAACTGTCATGAATAGCTCCCCAGCTGACCACTTCCCTTTTTAAATGTCTGTCAAACATTTTGGTACTTTAATGTTAGCCAGGCTGTGGTGATAAATCGCCAAATATTGTTTTATCACCATCATTTCATCTATATCATAATAGTCCCAAATCAAATTACTGTCATAAACAACTATCAGCTGATTCCATTGCTTTTCATATGCAAAGTTTCCATTTTGATTGAAAAAATAAACATAATTTTTTTTTTTTTTTTTTTTTTTTTTTTTTTAATAAAACTACATAAAAGTTGCCATGATCTCAAAGAATTCTTTATACTTTTATGTTAGCCAAGTGCAAATCTCACCAATAGCATTTTTTAACTCTCCAGTTAGTTTTTGTGTGTGTGTGTGGGGGGGGGGGGGGGAAATTAAAACAATGCTTTCAAGTTTGAATTAAATATCATGGTTTGTGGCAATAGTTAAAATTTTTCTTCTTTGTTTCATTAAAAGATAGATAGTCGTGAATTTTAGTTGTTTCATTTTTAAATGATAGTATCATATTTTTAAATGAAATGAGTGAAACAATTATATTTTTAATGAAAGACAAAAAATGTGTTGGGAACAATGTTTGGCGATTTATCATCTGTGCCTCACAAACATAAAAATAAAGAGCTCCTGATTTCTCTGCTAGAATCTTCTGATTTGCGAAAGATTGGGCAAATAAATTGAATTATGAATAAAAGTAACATGCTACATTGCTTAGCATGCATTTAAGGGAAGTCAAACTGCTTGTCAAGTGCGGCTCGTAGTTAATCATCTGAATTCTCCCTTCCAAAAATTAAAATTTCCTCCTATCCCCTCCTTTCTTTTCTTTTCCCTTCTGCACACTAAGTTTATGTTTATAACCTTTAAATTTCTTCATCATTATTATTTTTCTGTTCTATTTGTTATTTTAAAAATTTCTAAATTTGTACTGTGACACCTTATTTTACACTTCCCCCCCCCACTCCCCACACACACATTCTCTTTTCTGGCCATTTACATAATTTAACCTTGTATTTACAAAAGAAAACTCTTTATTAAAAAATGCATGTTATATTTCATTAGCTTATTCAATTTGTTGGTCCTTACATTTTATCAGTTGAAAGTTCTTAAAAATCCTTAATTTTTATTTAAAGAAATGGATATGAACTCTGGATGTATTTTGTTTAGTTGAAGATTCTTTTAGAGAAACTGATTAGCATAGCAGCCAAATGCTTTAATAATGTCTCTCTTTAATAATGATTTTTGTAAATGACTCTGTACTAGAACTTTTTCAAATAATATTTGAAACACTTCTGCAATTTCAAGCTGAAAATTTTTTTATTACTGTTAAGTCTGCGGCTTTTAATGTGTATGTGAAAAGTGTTTCTAATATTTAGTTGTGTATGTATTGCTTGCTTTATTATTTGCTCTTATGTCTTGAGACAATAATAGTGTCTCATTTTAGCTGATACAACTCAAATCCATAAGCAATGTTGAAAATTTCCAAAGGAAGAAATAAAAATTTTTGAATACAAATAATTTGCATCTGACTGCATTTTCAGTAGCATTTTCTGTAAAAGTCATATGCTGAAAACAAAACTGAAATTTTATTTGATCTCTAGTTATTTCAGCTCTTATGTACCAGGTTTTCTTTAATTTTAAAATCATTACATTCATGAAGTAATTAGTTTACAAAAAGTTTCTGAATGTCTATTTTTTATGTCTATGTATAAGAAAAGAAAAGAAAAGAGTAAAAGAACTTGAAAATAGTAATTTTAACTGCATATTATAAATTAAAAAATCATTACTTTTTTGAAGGGTTCAATTTAGAGATTTAAACATTTCCAAATACCTACTTTTCAGACAAAAAACTTTTTAAAGTATCATTCATTTTATTGTGAGCAAAATGGGAAGTGTTTTTTAAAGTATTTTCTAAACAAATCCCTGTTTATAGATAATATTTTCCATGTTAACATATATGTGTGACACTGAACATGAAAAAAATATTTTTAAAAAAGTATCAGATTATAGTCATTATAAGATGATACATTACCTTATAATTGAAATCTGAATTTTTCCAAACCGAAAAAATTGAAAATAACCCCTTCTGGGAAGAAACTTCAAATCGGGTGATTCAAATTTTATTATTTTATTTAACCCTCTTGCCGTGTATTCCTCAATATCCATGGGCAGTGTAAAAGTAGCAAAATTTGTGCAGCCTGCATTTTTTGCAGAGATTTTAACCAAAATAAATTTTCAGAATTTTGCTACAAAACATTCTTACAATGACTCACATATATTTTGGACTCTTATGTTTTTGAAACTTATTTATTTAAAATGTCATTTAAATATTAAAGGATCTACTTTAAAAAAAATTTCATATAAACTTTATTTTTCTGATAATAAAACCTACATGTTGTAAAAAAAATTAATTCAAAACTATTTTTTTTTTTTTTAAATCAGTTTCTGGAGTAAGTGTTAAAAACAATCTCAGATAATTAATTAAACATTTGAAAGTTTTACTTCATTTTTTGATAGGTAATATTTTTTTTTTTTTTTTTTTTAATTATAAATGAAAATATATGTCAAATATTATCGTCTGTACTTAGAAATTAGTATTACTTTATGTAAATTTGTTTACTTTTCTATATTTGAAGAGAACATGACCAGACACTACAAAGCTGCAACAAATTCCATTCGTAATTTAATCACATAACATTTTAGGAATGATAAATTTAGAAATAGATGGAAACTACATGGAACTGTTGAAAAAGCATTAAAATCAGGAGCTCCTCACAAGCTAACTCCAAAGAATCCAAGGATTATTGTACATAAATTTAAGAAAAATCCAAGAATTAGTGCAGTGAAACTTAAAATCAAGGTTCTCACTGCTGCTCGTCATTGAGCCAAATCATGACAAAATGTTTCATTTGGGAGTAAACGGATGATGAGATTCGCCAAATTACGAATCCTCAATTTTTACTCATCTGTATTTTATTTTATTTGTGTGTGTATCAATACAGGCAGCACTCTTATTCACATTATGGAACGATTGATGTCCTTTAGGTTGTCATATTGATTATCTACATTATTTTTGGAGATATTAACCAAACACCAGTGCAATTTAGGAACAGCCAAAACCACAGCAAGCAAAAATGACATTTCTGTATGTGCTAATCTGACCAATAGCCAACAGTACTATTTTGAAATTGCCTTTGAAGTATAGGCTTCAATAAAAAGCCAAAGAATTATAGAAAAATAAAGTTTTTGATACATTTTGTTGATTATATTTAGATTTTTTCTGAATTCATTGAATATAATACCTTAAAATCTTGAGTTAATTGGAATTTGTAGTTTTATTTTATAACATTTTATTGAATTAAATCAAATTTATTTATTTATTATTATTATTTGATTGGTCAAGATTTAGAATATAATAATTATATATTTTTTTTAGGTTCTGTAGTAGATAATTTAAATTTAGATAAATAATTGATCTATAAGCAATTAAAAAAAGTTTGATTATTTTAGAACATACTGAAAAAAAGAGGATACGAAGGGGTTAAAGATTGAATCTTCAGTGTTTTTCACAGCAAATTTTTTTGCCTAATTTTCTTTTTCATTTAGCGAATGTTTTTTTTTATTTATTATTAGCCAATTTGCTAACGTTTGTAAAAAGCCAGCAAGAACCCTGCTTACAATAGAATTAGAAAATCTGTTAACAATAAAAGTAAACCCTGAAACTCTTAGACAATTAATCAAATTATATGGATAAAACAGTAAAGTTGTCAGAAGAAAATTTTTCATTAAAAGAGCACATATGGATTAATTAAAGTTACATCTGGATTTTGCAAAATCCATAGTAGACAAAGATGTGTTGTTTTGGGAAAATGTCATATTTGTTTATGAATCAAAATTTAACATATTTGTGTCTGATGGATGAATAATTTTGTGGAGAAAGCCCAACAAAGAGCTCAGTCCAAAACATTTGTTGCCAACTGTCAAACATGGAAAGAAGGCATAATGATTTGGAAATGTTTTGCTGCTTCTGGTGTGAGACATTTAGTTTTCATTGAAAATAATATGGACTAAACAAGTATATAAATATCCTGAAAGAAAACTTGAAAATATCTGCCTAAAAACTTGGAATTCAAAACACATTCTACTTATATCAAGGTAATGATTTTAAACATATAGCCTTGAAAGTCAAGTCAAGTCAACACGTGGCTTACGGAGCACCTACAGAGTGTGAATCCACTCCGCTAAATCTCCAACTAAATATGAAGAGAAACATAACTTGATTTTCGAAGATGTTGAGATGGTAGAAGTGCATATAGGCTGTTTTCCCATTGGTCAGAGTCGTTAAGCCCCTCCCTCCGGTACTTACAGCCCATGCTGGACGTGTTGAGCGACTTAGCAACAACCTCCGAGGAAGTCATCACTCGTGCAACATGTCTCGCGGCATTGGTTTCAAATCGAAGATAGAGCACAGGGTCCCAAGCCTCAGCTGATGCCCTCGCACGGCTAAGAGCCGGAGCTCACAACCGGTTGATGACACCCGCTGGACACGTGACAATGTACGTCAATTGTTCAGGCATAACTAAGGGGTGAAACACAGAAAACAAACAAAGGCCGTTTTCAGTCCACATATTTTTCCTTACTTTAAATAAATTTTCCTATCACTAAAAGATTTTTTTTTTTTTTTTTCCTAATTTTCTTTATTGTAATCTAACTTATTTAAATTGGATGCTCCATTCATAAATACTAACATTTTCTTAGTGGGATCGCCTTCAGCCATGATCTTTTCGTAAATTTTTACCAATTTATTAGCGAGGTCCGTCATCCATTTCAGATGCGGTTTCGTAACAATTGCTTTTTACGCTCTCCGGAGGAGAATTTTGCGCACTAACTTTTTTAGAACTAGGAACCACCAGTCCCGTCGAAAGAGAATTGAAATTCTGCTTTTTTTCCTTCCTTTTTTTCAGTTTACTTTTAGTAGGTTGCTTAACGTTGGTTACTTTAGGTCTATTTTCGTTAGCTTTAAAATAAGCAAATTTATGCTGTAAAAGCGATCCGTTCTCATCAAAACATTCTAATAAATCATCATCAAGTTCGTAGATTGTTTGTTCCCTAAACATTAAAAAAACTTTTAACTGACAACAAATCGGCATAGAATCTGGGTTATCCCTAAATTTAAACGCGGGTCCGGTGCCTGAACAAGACATACTACCATGAGCTCGTCCGTCCATCGCCGACAACCTCCGTCGTAAAATCCAACCAATGCGCTCGTCTGAGATCCAAGGTGGTGCTGACACTCACGCTGTTCCTTGAAAGTTCGCAGATGGCGTCTGTAACACTCTCCCATACTTATTAAGACTTCACCATATTCTCCAGATTTAAAATTCCGAATTGAAAATGTATGGCATGAATTAGAGAAAAGAACAAGAAAACATGATATTTCTTCAAAAGAGCAACTTAAAACAATTAACAGAGAAATGGAACAAAATTGAACATTCTTACATAAAAAAAAAAAAAAAAAAATTGTAGCATCTATGCCAAAATGTATTAAAAGTATAATTTTAGCTAAAGGATACCCATCAAAGTATTGATATGTTTGATTATTTGCATATTTTTATTTACATTTGTTTAAACTTCAAAGTGTCCAATTACTTATGTGAGATTTTTTTTTAAACATTTTTTTTGGTAAATTAATTTTTTGAAAAAAGTTTTGAATTTATTTTCATAGCAATATGTAGGTTTTATTATATAGAAAAAACATTTTATATGATTAATTTTTTTTTAGTAGATCCTTTAATATTTAGATGATTTTTTTTTTTTTTTAATAAGTAACTTTCAAAAACAAATGCGAGTCACTTAGTGTTAGTAAAAGCCATGAATGCTGTCATTTCTTATATTTCTTTCTTTCTTTCTTTTAGGATCTTCCTGAATTTTTTGAAGATAACCTTAAAGTATGGATGAGTTACTTTTTAAAATTGCTGACTCTAGACAACCAGTTATTAAAATCAGTAAGTTTTTTGAAATATTTCATTATTGTCAGAGCACAGCTCAGGATTCCTGTAAAAATGACATTTTTGTGATTACTACAGTGTCTGTTAAGCATTCTCTTAATTAAACTTTAAATTTTTATTAAAATTTAATTATTAACATTTCAGAACATTAATTCATTTAAAATATTTTTCTGTATAAATTCTTTTAATTAAAATTATGCTTCCATTTTTAGCTAAAATGTTATTTATATAAAATCTACGATACTACTGTTATCCTGTTGACCAATTTCGCCAAATTATACAAATCGCCAAATAGCCAAATTATACAAACTGACATTATTTTTATTTTAAATAAGGAAAAACAAATAATTAGTAGAATATTAATAAAAAAAATTAATAAAAAGTCGAAATAAAAATCACTTAATGACATTTTAAACACGTGAATTGTATTTAATGTCATTGAATATGACATTCACGATCATCCATTTTTGGCATTTAATCTTATAGTTTGGCGATAATTTTTTGGTCGACAGGATAACCTAGTAGTATCAAATCTGCTTATTAATCATTTTTAAAAAACAAAATGCTGCTTAATTATCACTTTAAAATCATAAATATTAAGTTACTCAAAAGTCCAAAATATTCTTTAAATAATATCTTAAATTATAGTAATTTTATTAATAAATTCATAATTAATATTAATTAATACAAAAATTCACTAAAGCTAATGTTTATTTATCATTTTAATGTAGTAAACATTGTTTTAAAATCAATAAATTAAAGATATATTCTGATAATAATTACTTCTAATAATTTCCTTTATCTTAACAAACTTCCAAAAATAATATTTTAAAAATTATTTTAATATCAGTTATCTCTTTTTAAAATTATTGTAATCTGATTCCATTTTAAATTTAAAACATTTTACCATAATTTTCATTCATTTTGGACCATCAGTTTTAAAGTTATTGATTTTATAAATTTTCCTTTAGGCCAACCAGTTCAAATATCATGCACGGCCATTTTCTTATTTTGTAGTTAGCGGGGGGGGGGGGGGTAGTAGCTTCTTCCTGCTTCGAAACAACATCAAATCAACAACGTGGCGTCACTATGGTGTCCATTTTGAAAACAGCGTGCATCGTGAAGAGATCAAGATCTTTCTCAGACACTCCAACATTGGTTGGTTATACAGTAAAACTTCCCCTTCTGGCGAAAATTTCACGAATGTGCCTGTTTTTCACAACCATGATCAGCAATCAACAACCAAATACTCATCTCTGATTGGTTGATTTGAGGATAGCGCCTTGGCTCCCAGTTTAAAATCTCTGATTTATGAGACAGATTTTCGGTTGCAGCCAAAGGGAGAGGAAGTGTGATTTGAGGGTAGGGGCCTCGCCCTCTGTCTCTCTCTTTTTGTCTTGGTCTTTTGGTGGCGTCAGATCATCGTATTGAATTCCAGGAGATATCTTAACAAATATATATATATATATATATATATATATATATATATAATTTTATTACTTTTATAATAATTAACCTTTGAAGAATCGGTGACTGGCAGTTTTAGTCTAGGAAGACTTATCTCAAGTTGAGAGCATCACCTTTTTAGTCTAAGAAAATTTATCTCAAGTTCAGAGCATCATCTTCTGTGTCTTAGAATTGATCTAGTACTTCGGCATGATCTCCTTTCGTTGACTGGGTTCTGGAGCTGTTGTGCATCTTTCGGTCTTCACAAAAATGAGGAGGACTCATTGTGATACATTTCTCAGTAACGAGGTCCTGAAAATTAGGTCTCTTTTCAAGTATTCTACTACAACTTTCAAAACACACAAGAACTGTCTTAAAGTAAAAAAATATTGGACTTTTCCAGAAAATTAAATGTTTTCAAGATTTCTATCTGATCCAGAACAATATCTATGTGTTAGCCATTCATCCTTTCAAAAATAAGTAGTTCTATTACAGCAATCTCAGCTGTAGTGAATTAATAGAATATGTGTTACTTTTAATGTAGATTTGGCCAAACCATTATATAATTAGTGAATACAAGCAAGCTAATAAATTTTAAGTGTTCATCTACAAAGTATTATGTCATTATCTGTGTCAACATTGAAGTGAGTGTAAATTATTTTTCCTTTTCAGCTTGATTTCGTTTTTTTAAACCATTCAAACTTAAATGGTTATATATATATATATATATATATAATCATTAATTACAACAAAATCGGATTTTTTAAATGTTTTTTTTTTTTTTGCAACTTCTCCACTACACCTTAGAATTAATTTTGTTTCGTAATTGCCTTTTGAATGCTACAATTGTGGATTTTATTTTCCAATAGTATCTTTTCGTGTTAGTTAAAAAAAAAATTGCAATGCTCGAATTGTGATTCATGACAATAATTGTGACAAATTATTTGCCATGTACCATAGTAATATGATCTGCGCCATATGCAGTTGATGAAGCTCCAATTCCTGTTAAACTATAAATAAATCACGATTCTGTTTCGAATTTTCTGAAAAATTAAGGCAATCATTTCCAGAAATAAAAAACAAAAATTTGTCATAAATCCAAAAATTTGGATGTAAAATGTATTGCAAATTTCGACAAATGATTGCCGAAAAAATTAATTTCATCAACCATTTAAAAAAAAAAATCGCCAATTTCAATATTGACCATGGAAAAATGCAAATTTTGTCAAAAGATTATAAAAAAAAGCATGTTGTCTAAGGAACTTGAATTTTATCCAGGTATCAAGAAAATAAAAGCGAAATTCGACAAGGAATTGTGCATAAAATGCAAATTTCGTCAAAAGATCATAAAAAAAAAGGGGGCAAATTTCGTCAAAAGATCTCTAAAACTGCAAATTTCATCTAAAGATTTAAAATAAACAGCAAATTTCATTAAAAGATCGTAAAAGTATGTAAATTTTGTCAAAAGGGCAAAAAAAAAAGAAATACATAGTGCCAAGTGGATTTTCTCCCCATTTTCGGACAATGTATGATGGTTTTAAGAATTCTGAGGACAAAAGTAATTTATTTTTAAAAGTACTTTCGTCTTATGTTAATTACAAATACTTGATAGGTTTGACTGCATGTAACATAATGCGAAGGATTGGAAAAAGGGCATTTGTTCTTAAGTTCTGCAAACTGTTTTTACAGTTTTTATTTGTGTTGCTGACTGCAGGAACAAATTCTTCTGCTGGAGCTGTCGGGTTAGGCCATAGATCTTAGAGGGAAATATATGAAGGCTTTGGAAACTAACTAACTGAAACAGTGCAAACAGCACTGCTAGGAAACACGCTCAAAAGGGGAGATCCAATTGTAGGCTGGTTTGTTGCATCCACCGATTCACCAAATATTTTTCTAGTAAACCTCCTTGTGCCAACTCCCCCACGAGAATTCAAAACGTCATTTCTTTTGGCAGTTCGTCTTGAGACTTAAAGATTGTGGGAGATTTTTTAATATGATTTGCTTGTTGTGATATATTTTCTATATTGCAAATAGATAGCCGATTAACACATACAATTGAAAAGTCTTCAATGATGTTGAACTTGTTAAATGATAAATTTTATATATTGAAAGTTCTACTTTCACTCGAAAACTAACATAACAACGAAGAGATTCATCTAGTCTTCTGTAACGTATTGTATGAACTTTGACCTAACTTAGCTCCCTCCACGAAAAGGATGGGGAGGGAGGGGGCGCACACTGCTTTCACGGGGACCGAGGCAGGCAGCGACGACCACATCATTACTCCACATTTTGATAATTATCGCTACTAGTGACGCCAAAGCGCTCCTGTATGCGACTTCTATTGCCTAGCTGTTTGTGCTGTTTGTTTCACTGACAGCTGTGGATTTACATTAAGCCTACAAAGCCTTCACATCGTTACCTCTAAGATCTTTGGTTAGGTTGCCTTATACATTGCTTTTTCTGTGCTCGTTGGTACCATATTGCATTTACATTCTTTGTTTTTTGCTTACACCAATTGGTGAAATGACATCGAAGTGTTGGACAGATTTTGGCCGCCCTATGTGTCTCTCGAATAAGGTTTCCACCAGATATTCCAAATTATACCCTTTTGATGGGCAATATTTCAAAATTCATGTTTATGTTCCACTTCTCAATTTAGATGGAGGTTACATGTGACTGTCTCACGCCACAATGATACTCATTAAGCACCGTGATGTCATGTCAGTTTTATTGCAATCCGTTTTTTGCTGCTCTAAATATTAATAAAGTAAAAATTTTAATTAAAAGCTTTTTTAAGGATTTAAAAAGGATTAGAGATTTTAAAAGATATTATAATTTTCGGAGCAATTTCAAAGGAAAACTATTTTATTATATTTTATTTTTTATATGCATGATTTAAGAAGTGTTTAGTTTGTGCTTAGAAAAGTGCCTATTTAATAATTTTTAGTATTTTGCATTTTAGTTTAATCATATATGCACAAGGATTTCTTGTTTCTAATTTTTTTTTAATTTATCATAAATTCCTTAGCAACTTCCTTATTTTCATTAGTTGATTTACTAATATTTTATATTATTATTATTATTTTTACTTATTTATTTTTCTAGGACAGTGATGATCCTGGTCTTTTAGAGCAATTAAAATCACAAATCTGTGAAAACATTGGATTATATGCTCAAAAGTATGATGAGGAATTTTCTGAGTATTTGCCAGAATTTGTAACTGCAGTTTGGTCATTATTAACTACCACAGGACAAGAAGTAAAATATGACTTGGTAAGTTAATGTTTGGTGTTTGATTTAATCCAGTTTTGCTTTTTCACAAGACAATATAATATGTATTTATTGTATCTGTAAACAAGACTTGCAAGGCTGTCATTTTTCTCACTTTTAGTTAACTTTTTTTATCATTGTTCTTTGACTTTGTTTCTTATTTATGAAAGAAAATTTGCCGTGAAATTTCTTTGCTACTTGATAAAAAACTTCATTTAAACTGATATAGGAACTTCATATGGTGAACTTATTGGAAATGTTTTAGCAATATTACAATGCAACTGTTGTCTGAAGATTGTTATGCTACATTCTTAATGAGTAGTTGTTGTTAAATTAATGTAAATTGCTATTGCTTAAGATTCACTTAAAACTAGTGCATTTATTAACCAATAGTAATACCACTTGTTGGCTTTTGATGATATGTTTTTCAACTTCTGTTTAGTGTAAATTTTTATTTTAAAAAGCAGTGAAGGAGAAGTTATTAAATCATCAAAAATTTATTGTCAGGGTTCTCGCTGTCGCTCGCCATTGTGCCAAATTGTGACTAAATTCTTCATTTGGCGAGTAAACAAGTGATTAGATTCACCAAATTGCTAATTCTCAATTTTTGCTTTTTCTTTCTTTTCTTTTTCATGCACATGCATATATACAAATTTTTAATATATTTGTAGTAGATAGTTGAAATTAGATTAATAACAATCGTTGTCGCAGTTATAAAAATTTAGGTTATTTTAGAACATATTGAAAAAAGGGGGCACATTAAAGGTTTAAAGAGGATTTTTTTTTTTTTGTGCTACACAGTGAATCTAATTTGCCAGTATTTTTTTCATTTGGTGAATGTTTTTTATTTTTAATTAGCCAAATTACTAACGTTGGTCAAATGTCAGCGAGAACACTGCTTGTGGTATGGCAGTAGTTACATTAACCAAAAATTTTCTTCAAATCAGAGGTTTACTGGAGAGTTATCTTAAGTCTCAAAATGTACTTTTAATTCTTAACGTCTTGCCACTTTTGTTCAAACATAGTTTTTCACTATTTGTGATTGTTTGAATGCAGTTTGATTTATGCAGTATTAATTCTTTTATATAAAAGAATTCGGTTAATTTGTCTCCTATTTACACATGTAAATGCACCAATATATTCAGGCTGAAATATATTCAGGCTGAAATATTAGCATATTGAGTCATATAAAATTAAAGACAATTTTTTAAAATAAAAGAATAATTTGTAAGAATAATAATTCAGCAGCATAAATCTAAGTTTGCAATAACAGCTATTGAATTTCCAAGCAAAATCGCTTGTCAGTTCTCTTGGGTAATATTCAAAAGCTAATCTATCAAAAACTGCCTCCATTTTCCTAATTTGGTCTAGGTACTCTGTTTTTATATAAAACACTCTGGGGAGAATGTCTTCTAAATGACGAACTCTTTTGAAACCAATATAACTGTTCCATGTGACAACTTCTTTGGACCATTTTCTAGAGTATTTTTTGACAAAATTTAAACCCAGGGATTTGCATACAGTGACAGTGTATGCAATTCTTAAAGGCAATGGAATTTGTGAACACAAACTTTTTCTGTTGACAGGGGAATTTTTTCAGTCATCCATGGTAGTAATTATCAAATTTAATTAGTGCAGTCTGTCACAAACCCAGAAGTCAGAGTAGAGAATAGACATTATCTTCTAATCATACCAGTATAATGTAATGGGGAAATATATGTACATATATATATATAATCTGTACTTATGTAAAATGCTTGTTATTCCTTGATTTAATGGTAAAAATATATATATTTGTGTGCTTTATGGTATGTTTAATATTTTTAAAGGGAAAAAGTTTAAAATGTAATGATTATATAGTCTTACTTAATACAGTAAATTAATACATTTTATATGTTCATCTCAATGAAGATGCTATGCCCAGTCTCTCTATGATTTAGAATATAAAATGTCATTGAAAATGAATGTACACAAATTTAGATCATTAAACTTACTGATTGATTAGGGGGGGGGGGGAATTGCAAGAGAATCGAAAAAGCAAAAAACATTCATTTTATTCTAATATTCAATCACTGTAAAACTATTTTACTTTTGAAATTGACCCTTCACACACCACACAATATAAATTTTTATTTGTTTATAAAAACAATAGAAGTAGTTTAATCACCAAGGTTTTCAATAAATTTCATAACAAAACTTAGAATAAACTTAAAATTTGTTATTCCCAAAATGAAGCAAAAATATGAGGTGTTGTATCCGAATTTAGCAGTACGTTCAATATTGTGTATTCTATATTGACACTAATCAATGGATAAATGGATACAACCCCTCATCTTTTTGCTTCATTTTGGGAATAATGGATTTTAAGCTTATTCTATCGACAAACACTTTCAGAATTTTCAAGCTATGTTTTTGAGGCTTACCAAAGTTGCTTTATACATTTAGCTAACATAATATGCAAATGAAATTTTGATAGTCTTCACGCATGCACAATAAAAAATTATATAGTAAACCTGCTCATTTTTCATACAATTTTTATTATTTTTTAATTCTTTTTACAAGGTATTGTGTATAGTGTTGTTTGTCATATTTTCAGAAAGGAACATCATTTTATATTAAGAATTCTGCAAATTATAAACAAAAAACTTGGAAAATTTTTTGACCGTTTAAAAAAAAAAACCTTAATTTTTCTGCGAGTATACATGTTATCTGCATAAAAATGAACACTGTTTATTAGAATAAACCACTTAATCATAATCTACAGTTTGAATTCTTTTGCTACATTAGTTTTGACAGGGTTATTCAAAAGATATTCGTTCTTTTTCAATTTGTTGATGCGGTCCCCTATGGATTTTCAGGGGAAAATCTTCACGGAAATGTATGACCTGTACTATTATGTTTATGCACTTACAAGGGCACCACCAAACATGGTGCACACAGATTTTGATGATTTCTAAGTATGTTGTAGGTGTCATACCACTAATTATTCAGCTGAAAGGATTCTTTCAAATGGGCCTTAGTTTTTGAGAAATTGGGGGTCAAAGTTCAGCGTATATTTCAAATACTTATTAGTACGAATGCCGCATGTGAATTCGTGGCGTCGTGGTATCGTATGATCCCACAAGTCGAAAGGTTGCGGGTTCGAATCAGTCATCGGCTTTTATTTATTTATTTTTGTATTTTTACACGTTACAAATTTTAAGTATTTTTATTACAAAATTGCTACAGCTTTTGATATTTTCTTAATGAATTACATTTACATTTTAAAATTTTTTCATGAAAATTTATTTTTTTTTCTGCAATTTTTAAACGAATATTTCTATTGACAAAACTAGTTTAAGCCTAGAACTTTTTTTTATTAATTATTATTCGCGTTTTTTATTTTAAGCACAATCCTGAAATAATGATTTTTTGTTTTTCCTATCGCTTTTTTATTTTATAGCATTCTAAATGAAAACTTGCCTTTTTTTGTATATGTATAAATAATACAAAATAATTTTCGGGTGCAATTTTTTAAACGTCTTTAGGATTAGATTATTCAAGTAATGTGTATCTTCGAAAAAAATAATAAAACAATGCAGTAATGTTAAAATGCAAGCTGTTACCAGTTATCCAAGTTTTCAATTTTCCAATTTTCTGTAAATACATTTATCTCCAAAGTTCAACATGGACATAAGTTATCGTTTGCACAAATAAGAAATGGCAGATTACATCTATTACTTACCCATCATACATAGTATAGGGTAAGTCTTGCAATCGTTTTGAAAATCGAAAAAATTTTTTTTGACGGATTTACACGTTTTAGATAGTGGCGATTCCGAAAAACATATTTAAAAAAAAAATTTTGCCGTCCGTCTGTCTGTCTGTCAGTCTGTCTGTCTGTCTGTAAACGCTCTATCTCCCGAACGAATTGAGATAGAGACTTGAAATTTTGTATGTAGTTAGTATGTAAGAATGGGAGAACCCTATTTAATATCAGCAACCTCGATTATCCGGAACTATTTTTTTCAGACTCTCGAAAAATTCGTTCTGATGAAAGGTATATAAAAATTTTCGAATTTTTTTTGTTCTAAGGAATGGACGTAAAAGGCAATAAAATGACACACATTTTGCATATGGAACGAAGTCGATCGGATTATTAGTTGCCGAGATATTTGTAATCCTGTTTTCCACATTCTTCGATTTTTCATGACCCTGTATTTCATTCAAATTTCAATTCAGAGGTATATTTTAATTGGAAATGAGACGCTTAATCCGATGCAGTTAATTGTTAGTTAATAGAGTTATTATTTTTGGAGTTATAAGGATGTTTCTTTTACGCTGTTCGGTACTACTTGAGTAGTTCGGCGTTTTATATAATTTGTCGAAATCGGTAATCAGCAGTTCTTTAATGGAGCATTACTATGTATATTAACAATATTTAAATTTTGTTTATGAATTGCAATGCATTGTATAAAAAGTTTTCACATGTTTTATTTTCATATACATATCCATGATGGGTAAGTATTACGGTGGCCCCCAACGACTAGTTTTTATAACAAATCGAAACGCTCTTTCCGTAATTCAACTGAAGTATGAAATCGTCTGTTTAATGAGATAAAATTTATAATACGTATAAAAATACTTTTTTTAATCGTCTGCTTTCCTCCGTAATTATCAGAATAAATTAAGATTTCTTTTTATTGGTATTATTTTTCCACTTTTACAAATGATGATTAAACCTTTTTACTTTTAATATATTTTTAAACATATTTATCACGAATTAAGTATTTTGGTAATATAAATTATATTAAATGAAGTATTAAATTATCTAAAAATCCAAGCACAATATTGTGTAATACACATTTGAGAAGAAGAACAGTGACTGATTAATCCAAAAATATTAATATTTAAAGTAGTAGAGATTTTAAAATATTGAAATTTTCTTATACTTTATACACATTTTTATTTATTTATTTGTTGCAAAATGTACTTTTAGTTTAACCCTGAAGTGCAGTCAGTTCACCATATTTTGAAAAAATAATAATAAAAAAAATGTTGACAAAGTAAACTGTCCTCTTCAGAAAATATCAAAAGGTTCAAAGCTGTAAAATTTTCAATTCTCCTTATAATTTGCGAAGTGTAAAAAAAAAACATAAAAATAAGTAAAAGGCCGCGAACTGATTCGAACCCGCAACCTTTCGACTTGCAGGCTCGTACGTTACCACGATGCCACGAATTCACATACAGCCCTCGTACTAATAAGTATTTGAAATATACGCTGAACTTTGATCCCCAATTTCTCAAAAACTAAGGCCCTGTAAAGAACTTAATTCTGAGAACTAAATTCCTAAGCCTGCGATAGATGGCGCTACTCGTCCTAAAAGAAAGGAAAGAACATTCCAAAACAGAACAATTTTTCAGTTGACAGCGGGAGTTCGGAGTTATTGTGTAGTGAGATGGTGCAGCATTGTTTCTGGTTTGTTCTGGAATGTGTTATATAAAAATGCTAGTCTATTTTTTGTTAAATTGTGTCGTGCTCGTCCACGTGTGTGTTTGTGTGTGAAATAAAATTTAAAAAGACAAAAATGAGTTCTCCATCAAGTCGACGTCTGCAGTTCTTCATCAATTCTACCTTGTTTTCTTACATACTTGAAGAATTGGTTGGCAGCTTATGGGATATGAATCCTGGTGGAACAAAACAAGTAAGCTAAAACTAGTTCCAAATTCTTTTATTCTTAGTGCCTTGAAATATTTATTATCGATTAAATTTTTTAAATCTGGATTAATGAATTTTTGTTTTACTTTCGTAAATTAAGTACAATCTTTAGTAAAAGTGCGAATTAATTGGAGTAAAACATTCAGGTTCGAAGAGTATTAGAATTAGTGACTTATTCCCATCAAATAGTAAAAAAGAGTATAAAATTACTTTTGTTATTATTTTATTTCT
Source organism: Maratus speculifer (assembly GCA_964019185.1). Taxonomy (NCBI): domain Eukaryota; kingdom Metazoa; phylum Arthropoda; class Arachnida; order Araneae; family Salticidae; genus Maratus; species Maratus speculifer. The sequence goes on along the minus strand of OZ025296.1, from coordinate 71,885,773 downwards.
TGCTAAAATGTTACTTTCGAATTCATATGCTATGATATATTAGGATGTTGATAATTGTTCTTAAATAAAGAAAAAGTATTTCTTAAATAAAGAAAAAAAAAGAAAGCAATACAGTTATATTTAATTTTTAGTAAGAATTATGATGGTAAAATTCTTTTGAATCAAAATGATTTTATTTGTGAAAATGGTATAAATTTATGTGTGTTTTATTCCAAGAACGGAATGACTTCGGAAAATAAAGGTTGTCATTACACTATTTCGATTATTGGATGAATGCCAATTTACAGAAGAAAGGTTCTTTCTGTGTTAGTTTATTCTAAAAGTAGAATAAATTGTTTTTTGTTTCCTAATTCGGAAATAAATGCAGTGATATTTTTGTTTTGTTATTTTTTGAATGAAAAAGTATGACAAAATAAAAGTTTTGATCGAGAAAAAGATTAATTCTGATTTCTTTGTTAGGTTTTTATAAAACAATAAAAACTTTTTAAAATATTTAGATAAAAGATTTATTATCGTTTGAAAAAGAAAATTGAGTTGTATTTTAAAGTTTATTCTTTTTGTGTAAAGAATAAAATTGTTGTGAGAATTATATAAAATGTATTTTTGCAAATAATTTTGTTACGATTGCATAAAAAGTTTGAGAATTAAGAAAAATTCTGGTGTTTACGTGTTCTGGTGTTTAATTTTTATTGCATAATATAAATATTGATTAGAAATAATTTTGTCTGTTACATATGAAATACAGTTGTGAATTTCGAAAAAAAAATATTTTAATTGTATTTTTATGGTATTACATATGCTTATTTAATTTTTTTAATTTGCATTTGGGTTTAATTTACCAAGAATTCTAGTAAATTGGTATATTGTGTTATTGCATACTGGTCAATTTTTCATATGTGATTGGGATTTAAATTTGATTGAAATAATAGATCTAAGTAGGGGATTTAATTGAAGTATGTTTTAGAATTGAATTATTAATTAAATTTGTTACTTGCTTGAGATATTGTTGTTAGTAAGTTAAGTAAAGAAAAATTGCGAATTATATAAATTTTTAAAATCAGCATTCTGATTTTGTTTCGATTTCGCTACAACGAAGATGTCTTATTTAACAAAGGGATCGAAAAGGGAAGACCTACAATTGGTAGCTAGTGAGCTTGGCATTAAGGATGTAGGGAATTTAAAAATCGCGGATCTAAAGAAAGCTATTCTAGAAATAGACGATTATGATGAAGATTTTGTTAAAGGAATATTAAATACAGTAATTGAGGATAGGAAAAAGAGAGAAGCGAGGGAAGAAGAAATACGACAGGAAGAAAAAGAAGAAAAAAGACGTCAAGAAGAAAGAGAAGAAAAAATACGTGAAGAAGAAAGGCAAGAACGTTTGGCTAAAGAAGCTCGTGAACATGAACTAGAATTAAAGAAATTAGAGCAAAGAACTCTAGAACAGAACAATTTGTCAGAGAGAAAGGTGGATCTTGGACGAAAGATACAGTTAGCACAAATTGTTCCGAAATTCGACGAAAAATCTGATGAGATGGGTCTGTTTTTGATTAATTTTGAGCGAAGAGCAGAGATGGCTGAAGTGTCGAAAACTGATTGGGTTGCATATTTGTTAGCTGTTTTACCCACAGAAGTCACAAACATGTTAGCCAGGGAATCACCCGAAGACGCGATTAACTATGATTTCGTTAAAAGTCTCATATTAGAAAGATACAAGTTGAATAGTGAGAAACTGAAACAATGTTTTTATCGTCATCATAAAACACCCGACAAATCTTCGAGGAACTACGCGCAAGAACTCACTAGTTATTTTACCGCGTGGATCAAGGAATTAGGTGTTGACAATTTTGATCAACTTAAAGATCTAATTATTACAGAACAATTAAAATTTCGAGTGCCTGCGGAAACAAAAGAACATTTTCTAGATAATTGGTTAAATTTTATGGCCCCTTTAGATTTGGCAAAAAAATTAGATGACTATGAAAGTATCAAAGAAAGTTTAAAAAAGAAAGAACTTCCTAAAAAGAATTTGTCTAATTTTCGACCCCAGTTTAAAAATTCAAATAACTTTGACTCCAAAAAAGAAGCTAAAGATAATAAGCCAAAAATGCATATTAAATGAGAATCGTTTTCAGGAAATCATAGAGAGAGAGAATTCGAGAAGAGGAAAATGTTACGTTGTTACGAGTGCGGATCGAGCAATCATCTTCGTTCTCAATGTGATAAAATTAAGAAATCCACAGAAGTGATTTCACATGTTGATGTTGAAAATGAACAAGATTCTTCAATAACACCTTACCTTAGTGTGGGGAAAGTAAATGGTGTACAAATGGAAATTTTGAGAGATACAGGTGCGACAATAGATTTAATTGCAAAAAAATATGTGAAGCCACATATGTATTTAAACGAGAAAGTGTGGGTTCGGGTGCCCTTACACGACGGTTTATTTTGCTTACCTCTTGCAGAAGTTGAATTGGACTGTGAAATGGGACATGTGATAACTAAAGCTGCTGTCTCTAGAGACTCTGTAGATTTAGGAAGATATTTGCTGGGAAATAAAACAGCCGAATTATTCGAAGATTGTAAAAAAGAAAAGGCATTGAGAGAGCACATGATAAATGCTGTGCAAACCAGAGCTCAGAAGAAAATTCTGGAGGCAGAGGTTCCTCTGGAGGAACCTGAAATGCACGAATTTTCTGATGTAACTTTAGAGAAAGATCACAGCAATAACATAGCGAGTGAAGAGAAGAAAATGGATGAGAAAAAAAATGATAAATCTGAAGACAAGAAGATAGAAAACAAAGAAGGCTCAATTTTACCAGTTTGCGAAACTATCTCATTGCAAGAACTTATCAAAATTTCTCCGAAGGAATTTTTTGAAGAGCAAAGGAAAAGCAAAGAGCTCAAGCCTCTTATGGAAGATGCCAAAACGGAAAATACTAAGGATAGGAAATTTATTTTGGAGAAAAATATGCTTTTTTATAGAAGAAAAGATAAAAATGGTACTGAGAGGAAATTATTAGTTGTTCCTGAAAGATTTCGTGAACAGTTAAAAAAATTTTGTCATGAAACTGTTGCATCTCATTTGGGTGTGGCTAAAACTAAAGATGCATTGTTTAAGACCTTTTATTGGCCAAATTGCTTCAAAGATATCGAAGAATATGTCCAAACTTGCGATTACTGTCAACGGGTTGGGAAGCCTCAGGACAAAAAGAAAGCACCTTTACAGATTGTCCAGTTATTTCAGAAATATTTACAAAATTAAATGTTGATGCTTGTGGACCTTTACCTATCAGTACATTAGGGAACAAATACATAATAACTGTGATTTGCTTAGCTTCGAAATATCCTGATGCAGTTCCTACATCTAATTTGTATTCTACGACGGTTAGTGAGGCTTTGTTACAAATTTTCAGTAGACTTGGATTTCCTCGTATACTACAAACTGATCAAGGAAAGTCATTCATGAGTGCACTTACAACGGAATTCTTAGAGAAATTTGGCGTCAGAGTTGTGCGAAGCTCAGTTTATCATCCACAAAGTAACCCAGTTGAAAGAATGCACAGGACTTTGAAACGGATACTCAGAGTACTTTGTTTAGAATCGGGATCTGATTGGGAGAAGGTACTTCCACCTGCCCTTTTTGCATTAAGAACTGTAACTCATACTAGTACTGGATTCAGTCCAGCAGAATTAGTCCATGGACAGAACTTAAGAACTCCAATGATGTTACTCTATGAAAATTTGACTGAGCAAGAGATAGAAGAAGATAGTGTGATATCCTATGTATTTGACTTAATGAACAGAATGAAGAAATGCCAAGAACTTGCTGCAGAAAATATGGAAAAGGAGAAACAAACACAAAAATATTGGTATGATATCAAAGCCAGAAAACGAGAGTTTAAGGAAGGTGATCAAGTTTTAATTGTGGCCCCATCCAAACCAAATAAACTGTCAGTTAGTTGGATAGGACCGGGAAGAGTACTAAAGAGATTATCAGAAACTAACTACGTTATATACAATCCAGAAGGGAAGAAGTCCCAAGTGTATCATGTAAATATGCTAAAACCTTACCATCAAAGAAGTGTGGAAAACGTAAATTTACTTACTACAAAAACCACCTCTAATGATGAAGAAGATGAAATTCCTAAATTGGTTGAAGAAAATACAGACAATGCGTTGTTAGAAGTATGGCAAGAAATCCAAAAAAATAAAAGATTAAATGAAAGTCAACGAGAAGAATTAGGACAACTTATTGGAAAATATGCTGACTCTTTTTCGACTGAACCAGGATGCACAAATTTAGTTGAACATGATATTGAACTGGAATCAGAAAATCCAGTCTGTGCCCAGCCTTATAAAATGTCGCCTAGACAGACAGAAATTCTAAAGGCTGAAGTCGAGAAAATGTTGAAACTGAAAGTTATTGAGCCAGGTGAATCTGACTTTGCCTCTCCATTAATTTTAGTTGAAGTTCCCAGTAGAGAAGCAAGACCCTGCATAGATTATCGCCGTTTAAATAAAGTGACTCGAACAAAATTTTATCCTTTGCCCGACACTGAACAGTTAGTAGAAAAAGTGTCTTCAGCCAGGTACATTTCAGTTTTAGATCTGACCAGAGGTTACTGGCAAATACCGTTAACCAAGCGTGCTAAAAGATATGCAGCTTTTGTGACAAATTTTGGGACGTACATACCGTTGCGCCTCCCTTTTGGTTTAAAAAATGCTCCATATGAATTTAGCCGACTTATGGCCAGATTGCTGAAAAACTGTGAAGAATATGCGGTGCCTTATCTGGATGACGTGGCGGTTTTCTCGCAAACTTGGGAAGATCATTTAAAACACCTAGAAGAAGTTTTTAAAAGATTGAGTGAAGCAAACCTGCATATTAAACCATCCAAATGTCAATTTGCCCAAGCTTATGTCAAATATCTTGGACACTTAGTGGGTCAAGGTCTTAGAACTCCAGGAGAATTGAAAGTTCAAGCCATAAAAGAGTTTCCAGTTCCTACAACTAAAACTCAAATCCGATCTTTCTTGGGTTTAGCTGGATATTATCGAAATTTTATCCCGGACTTTTCTGTAATTGCAACGCCTCTCACTAATTTATTAAAAGGAAAGATTCGCAAGTCAACTATAGACTGGAATGAGGACAGTCAAAAGGCATTTGACGAACTGAAAGTTAAACTCTCTGAAAATCCTGTCTTATATAGTCCAGACTTTACAAAACCTTTCATCCTTCAATGTGATGCTTCAAATTTGGGAATTGGTGTAGTCTTATCCCAGTTGAATGAAAATAATGAAGAACATCCTATAATGTACTTGAGCAAAAGGTTTTCAGACAGAGAACGAAAGTTTAGTACCACCGAAAAAGAATGCGCAGCTATTGTGTTTGCAGTGCGAAAACTACGATGCTACTTAGATGGCCATCAAAAATTTCAAATCCAGACAGACCATAACCCTTTAGTGTGGTTAGAAAAGAACAGCGGAACTAATCCAAGACTTTTAAAAGATGGGCTTTGATTTTACAGTCTTTCAATTATGAAATTGTTCATAAAAAGGGAAAACAACATCGGAATGCTGATAGTTTAAGTCGAGCTATTAAAGTCTAATTGATTAGAATGCTAATATGTATATATGTTTATTTGTATAACAGTTAATTTTGAATTTGTTATATTATATGTGTGTAAACTATTTTGTTTTTTAAAAAAAGGGTATCACTTGTATTTGTAAATTTATTTTGTATAGATTTTTTTTTTTATTTCTTTTTACGGTGGGAATAAGTCTGGTTCAAGGTACTAAAATGTTTTTGGAACTAGTGCTACCAGAACTATGTTTTAAAAAGAAACTTTTCCTCGACAAGGCCCGGAAAAGTTTTCCCCCGGTGGGGAGGAGTCTGTAAAGAACTTAATTCTGAGAACTAAATTCCTAAGCCTGCGATAGATGGCGCTACTCGTCCTAAAAGAAAGGAAAGAACATTCCAAAACAGAACAATTTTTCAGTTGAGAGCGGGAGTTCAGAGTTATTGTGTAGTGAGATGGTGCAGCATTGTTTCTGGTTTGTTCTGGAATGTGTTATATAAAAATGCTAGTCTATTTTTTGTTAAATTGTGTCGTGCTCGTCCACGTGTGTGTTTGTGTGTGAAATAAAATTTAAAAAGACAAAAATGAGTTCTCCATCAAGTCGACGTCTGCAGTTCTTCATCAATTCTACCTTGTTTTCTTACAGCCCATTTGAAAGAATCCTTTCAGCTGAATAATTAGTGGTATGACCCCTACAACATACTTTGAAATCATCAAAATCTGTGTGCACCATGTTTGGTGGTGCCCTTGTTAGTTTCAGAATAATTCCTTAATTACTTTTCCTAGATATTTAACAAAATGTCTAAAATTACAAGTGGATGGTCATCTTTGGCGATATAGTGTATTACAATGTCAAGTATATACCTCCAAAGGGTGGTTAAATTCCTATGCATAGTTTTTGTTTTTTTTTAAAGATTATATTACCGATATGTCTTGACTGACTTCAACAACAAATATTGCTTTTAAAAAAATCTTAGATTTAAAAACTCTGCTTCAATGTGTTTATTTACATTTTTTTATAAAACTGCCAATATTCATCTTTTTACCTGCAATAGATTTTTTTGTGAAATGAACTGAGAAAGCTACTGCTCACAATAAATTCATTTATGGTAGCAGCAGCAGCATTTACCTTTTTCTTTAGAATACAGAGATACTTTATCATGTGTGATTGTATTGCAAAATCTTGTGTGAAACTTATCTTCACTTTATTACCATTGTTAATTTTTAACGAACTTGAAGGACGAGACTATGATTTCGACCTGTGTGTATTTCTTGTTATTATTACTTTATTATCATCATCAGTGTTTAGATCTATGCACTACTAAACAAGATAGTAAATTGCAAAGGTGACCTATTAAACTTTGTTGCAAATAGCTTACAATTTTTTTTTTCTTTTTATTGTACTTGTAATATTTTGTGCACCAGTTCTTTATTCAATTATAACTAATTGAAATCTGATAAGGACAATGTAGTGGCTTCCCACAAAATCCCTTTCCTTAAGTTGAAAGAGAATAAGTCCAGATCCTAAATTTGTTTCAAGAGACCATTTATTTTATGTTAATGTTCTTTCTGAAATTACAGAACTCACAACTTTCAACGAAATCCTAAGTACTAGACAGTGTAGTGACATTGAAGTGGTAATAATTCTTAAATATTCATAATCACTTATATTTAGCTGAGTATATATACCAATTCTGAAAAGTTTACAGGGGCTAATGCATTTGAATGGCCATGGAGAGACATGGTCTCTATGAAGAAAAAAGCCTCTGGTCAAGGGATTGCCAAAAAAAGTGTATAAAACCCCTGGAATTCTCAATGAGCATTTTTAACATAACTTTCCTAACTGTATACATATGTATATGTGTATACCTATATATATGTGAATAAGGACTCTTCATTCACCTGGAAACTCCCACTCCATAATGTTAAACCATTGGACAAGTTATTTTTGAATTTCTTGTTTAAATATATATATATTTTTTTTCTATTGGATAGCTGAGCTCAGTCCTTAATATAACTATTTTTTACTTTTTTTTTTTTTTTTTTTTTTTTTTTGAGTTAGAAAACTGGAGAATAACCAATTTTAATAGTTAATTGATTATTTTTACATTAATACTTTATTATATTTTTGTATTATGCAACTGAACATAATTTTAGAAGAATTCTTTATTTTCTGCTTTCTTTATTCACCTCACCATGCTATTCAAAAAACTTAGTCGTGTGTTTTTCAAATTTATAATTGCCATGATTAAAAAATATTATAGAATTGTAATTAACATTGTCAATTATTTTATAACTATTTTCAATATTGAATGAAAAACCCTTCTCTTTTTCAGTTAGTCAGCAATGCCATTCATTTTTTGTCATCTGTTGCAGAACGTCCTAATTACAAAACTCTTTTTGAGGGCCCTGATGTTTTAAGCTCTATTTGTGAAAAAGTTATCATACCAAACATGGAATTCAGAGGTATTTATTATTATATATATGCTGTATCAATTTAAAATTCTTAATTGATACACATATATTTTAAAATTCTTAAAAACTGCTTATGAATGAAAAACTGTTTAATGTGCTTAAAACTACTTGAATGAACAAAAAATTGATTAAAACCTTGCATTATTTCAAGATAAAATTTATATTTCTTTGAATATGTGTTATGTCTCATTATTTTAGGATAAAATTTTTGGTGCTTTGAAAATGAGAAAATGGCATACTCAGGCTGGGCTGGCTAATGTAGTAGTGTTGCCTTTTTTTGGTTAAATTTCTGAGGGAACATAAAAAAAAAAGTAATAATCACCATCAATACTATCAATTCTTGCATACGTCTGTTCGTTTCTCATTGGTATGCAAATTCTTATGACAGAATAAACTTTTTTCACAGGAGGTGCAGAGATTCATGAAAGGTATTTTTTTTTTAAAAAAGCTAATTTTTGGAGTCCTTAGAGTTTCCAGTCTTGACAAAATCTGGTGGTAATTAGCAAAGAAGTTAATTAAAAACCTCATTTTTTAATCATTTTAAACTTATTTTCAAAACCACAGGATTTTATCCACACAGAATTAAAAGCAGGTGTGGATTTAATCAAGTTTATGCACTGATGCTTTCGTTCAAGAGCGATTACTTCCAGTCTAGAAACGGCATGAATTCTCAAATCGCACAAGAGTGCGAACATGAAGGAAGAATAAATTTGTTAGGAAATTTATTTCCCTAACTTGCTCTTGTTATTCTTGTCATCCATTTCAACCTATCAACTCTTTTAGTCTAATAAATATTTTCTTGTTTTATTCTTTGTATACGCAATAGTTTAATTACAACTCAATAACATAACTTGAGCTTTAAACATATCTTTATTTAAAATATACTTTTAAATAAAACATTTGTTGCTTACCTTTAATATTATTGTTATCTTTATTTATAAAGTTTTTAAAGCATCCTCTATCTTTACTTCAGCTCTCCATGTATCCTTTATACATATTTGTGTTTACAGCTCCCGGTCACGGCATTTGTTTATAGTTTCATGATCGCCACACGTTATTGCTGAAATCACTAAGTCCGAATGAGATGTTTTGCCAGTAGATGACAGATGGCGTAAGCTGTCTGAGATCAAAAGCGTTTCTGGGACACACCTCTAAACCTTATTAGGAAGAGGAAGTGACGTACGTTTTGTGCAGGATTGGAGTGAACCGCTGGGTGTTTCCCCCGGCATGAGCTACTTGTAGTCTGGTCGGCTGGAGGAACTTTAGCTTTGTGAATTTTAGACTTTTGTTGTTTGTTTTGCTTCTTATGTTTAACGAGTGGATCGTCTAAATAATAGTGTCTCCAGTTTGATTTATGGAAAAGGTATTTTGAAAGAAGTTGTGAGGTGCTTTTACTTTTTAAAGAATCTCCAGTGCACATTATGACTTTATATTCTAGAATGAAATAGTTCTCTAGCAGCCGGTTTGTTTCAAGATTGAAAGTAATAGTTTCTGTAATCATTGTATGTCTGTTTTTACTTAAGGTTAGTTTCTCTCAGTTGTTCCTTCCATTTAGTTATGAAAAAACTTTGGACATATTATTGCTGTTGACATCCTTGGGTTCTCAGAGTCTGTTGGCAAACGTCAAAGTCGTTTATCACTAGGCCATTGGCTTAAGTCTGCTTTTGGAACCCTGGAGTGATATGTTTTGGCTTTCACCGTGCGTCATACATTCTGGTAATCAGTGTAGGATACCGGTGAATTTTAGGAAACATGTTTGTTGCTTTTTTTTGGGGGGGGGGGGGGGTTGCTGGGAGTGAGTAACTGACGATTAAACGGGACTTACTTTAATTTGAATACAATAGTTTGATTTTTATATTAAATTAATTAAATTGAACTTAAAGTTATTTTTACAAATATATTTTTTAGTAAAGCTTTAAATAATTTCTGTTGAGTTCCTCTGAATGCTCCAGAGCTATTTTACATGTTGGCATGGTCTTTTGAGGAGTTATAAATTTTTGTATGAAATAACTCTCTCTGTGACACTTGATGAACTTCTGTAATTGAAGTTAGTATAGAAGATGTCAAGACTATATAGTGCATGTAATAGTTTAAATTATTTGGTTTTGATTTATAATATGTTTATTTCTGTTAATAAATATTTTTAGTTGATTTTATATCTTTGTCTTTCTTTATCAAACTTAACATTTTTAGTTTGATTTCTTTGGTAAACTTGGGCGGACCATTTTTCAGCTAGTAGTAAAAAATCAGACGTAGTAAAAAATCTACTTTTTCATACCCTCGAAAAATTGTGTCTGTATCTCAATTAGAGCCAGAATTATGAATTTTCACCTAAATCATTGAAGTTTCTTTCTTTTCCTTTTTTTATTTCAATGTCAGGTAATGACACATTTGCACTTTGAGGTTAAAACAGGGGTGATTCTCATCTGAAATTTTAAGGCATCCTCTTCCGAAAATTTGAAATTGAGTTATCAGTTTCGCACAGTTGCCAACTTGTACGGTTTTCCGCACAGTAAATGCAAATTTCGTGAAAGAATCGCCAAAAAAGTACACATTTCATCAATATTTCACAGAAAAACGACAATTTCATCAATGTTTTTGTCTACGAACTTTGTCAAAAGATTGCTGAAAAACGTTAATTTCCTGTGTGGATCACAGAAAAAATGGCAATTTCACCAAATGTCACAGATAAAAAGCTTATTTCGTCTCAAGCAGGGTTGTCAAATTTTTGCCCAGGTGAAAAAAAACCATGGAAGAAACTGCCCCGACGAAAATACTTTTTGCCATAATTTTTACCACCGGCAAAAATTACTATTTTAATACAGGGTTTTAAAGATTTTATTACATGAGGCAAGACCTAATAGATACTGATAAACTTATGACATACGGATACTCTGGTCATTGGTTAAATCTTCTAAATGAAGATATATCTCCACAAACAATTACAAAACATGTCGCTGAAATGCAAAATTTCTTTTGTGATCACCATGCTCCACATACTTATAAGGAAGGTCTCCATACTGGGCGCACTTGGAATATTTAAAAAAAATAAATAAATACTAATTAAACTACTTATGTACGTAATAAAGGATCAGTCAAATTTAGTGACAAAATTACAGTAGAAAGTCTGAGAAAAACTTAAATACTTTTGATTATTTGGCGTGGAAAAACAAATGCATCAAGGGATTTGGTGAGCAGTACTTTTCTTCGTCAAAGGCAGAAGATTTTTAATGTAACTGAAAATTGTTTGTTAATGAATTTTTATAATGTGTGTAAATGGTATTTACTGAATTTAAACTTAAACAATGAGAGATTTCAATTCATATATTGTATTAAATATATATATTGCTTGTTGCTCAAGTTGTTTAATTTATCACTAAAAAAAATCAGGGTAGGTAAGTTTTTGCCGTAGGTGTAAAAAACCTGGTTAAAACTGTTCCGGCAAAAATGCGTTTTCACCAAAGTGGTGGCAAAAAAGTCTGTCCACTTAAATTTTTCCCCCAAAAAAGGGGGAAAAAATCATGACAGGAAAAAAAAAACTTAATACAGTAAAACCTCCGAAGAGCGGCCAGCGATGGGACTATGTAAAAGTGGCCGCTTCGTAGAGGTGACCGGTATAAGGAGGTTTTGCTTCAACTGATTAGAAAAATAACCAAAAATATTTAACTCTATAAAATGCTTAAAAAATGTTTAACTTTTTAATTATTTATCACAAACAATATTATTTCTCAAGCGAAATTTTTCTAATCAGCCGTTAGAAGCTTTGTAATCATTAATACCAAGTTCTTTGGCAATTTTCAATGAGTTTTTTGCAAAATCGGCTCTGAAATCGCAAAATCAGTAAATTTTTAGATCTGCAATTTCTAAATCACCCTAATAACATTTCTTTAATTACTTCATTTCCAGTTTTGCCACATTTGACTTTGTTTTCTAGGTTTTCGCCTCTAAGATGTTTCTTAAGATGCACTTCTTTATTCTTAAAATTTTCATTTATTTACGTTCTTCCGCATCCATATTTTTCTGCTAATTTCTGTGTACTAATGTCCTTCTTACTAACATAAATAACTTTTAATTTTTCACTGAGTGATAAAATTTATTTTTATAAATTTTACTCAAGTTCAATTTAGAAAACTAGAGACAAATTGTTGGTAAATAGATACCACTCTTCTTCTCTGTGTAGACAGGGAGGAATCATATAGAAAAGATAGGGATGAAGACATACTTCATTACTTTTGTTCAGCCCTGTAGTTTATCTAGTACCTTTATCACACGCCAGTATTTTGTTAAAATTTTCATAGCAGTCGAATACATTTACGGCGTTAGAGTGCAGACAGGCAGACAGACAAACCGAATGCATAAACACTTTTCAACTTCGTTGGAAGGTGTTTATAAAAAGTGCTCCTCACTACCAACAGCCAAGAGAGGGGGGGGGCAGGCTCAATAGCAAGATACCCTACATAAACAAAACAAATGTCTAAAACAAAGGATTTTTTTTAATGTCGCAATTTACAATGCTTTTGGCTTCTTTTGATTGCTGTGTTGCAGTAAATTTCCCTGGCCGCGGCCGGTTTTCAGAGGTGATAGTATTCGGAGGATCGGTCTAATATTTAAATACAACTCATTCCGTTCTATGAAAAAATGGCCGGTTGTTAGAGGTGACCGCTCTTAAGAGGTGACCGTTAATGGAGGTTTTACTGTACTTAGTTAAAAAATCACTATTCTGAATTTATTTTTGTATCCTTATCTAAAATAAGTATAATCATGCATTTTATAAAATGTAATAAATCTGTTCTTGGTGTATAACAGGGAGGGAGAAAAAATCTAATTTCTGAACAAGACATATCAGAGAATTTATCAATATATAATTTTCCATTTAATTTAAATACATTTTTAAGACTCGCTACATAAAACAAAAGTAGCAAAATTATATAAAACCTTTTGATAATTAAAAAACATATTAATGCCTGACAAAATAATTTACTAAAAGAAAAAAATAAATGAAATATCAGATTTTTAATTTAGTTCTTAAATTCCTAAGTATTGGACTGAATCCCACCTATTTTATAAGATTTAAAATATGTAAAAATATTTAGTTATATTTATTAATTATCAAATTAAATAAAAATATTAAATGGTATATTATTAAATTTAATTGTTTATACCATTATTATCCTTATTGGCTTATAAATTTTATTATGCATTAGAGACAAAAAAGGAATTTGCCATTTTTGCCGGTTTTTCCATTTTTCCCCTGGTTTTTTCAAGTTTTTGCCATTGTCCTGGCGAAAATTTTTTGCCAGGAAAAATGCCAACCCTGGTCTCAAGGCCGCAGAAAAATGGAGATTTTATCTAAAGATTACAGATATAACGCCGATTTCATTAAATGATCGTGGGGGAAAAAATGCCGTTTTCGATAAAAGATCGCTTAAAAATATTTTGTGAAAAGACCATTGTAAAAAAGGCAGATTTCATCAAAAGATCACGGAAAAAATGCCGATTTCATCAAAAGATCGCGAGGTTAAAACGCAATTTTCAATAAAAGAACTGTAAAAATGCAAATTTTGTCTAAAGATCGTCGGAAAAAAATGTCTATTTCATTAATAAAAAGAAAAAAAAAAAAACTTCTTAAAACACTGCAGAAAAACCGCCGATTTCGACAAAAGATCACAATAAATATCCGATTTTGCTAAAATATCGCAGATAAACTGCTGATTTCATCTGCAGATCGCAGATACCCCTTCCCGATTTCCGAAAATGCGATGTGAATTTTCACCCAGAGTCGCCCCTGGGTTAAAAATTGACTCAGAATTTTTATACATATGCATAATTTTTTCAGAAATAAATTTATTCTTCCTTCATGGAAAAAAACATGAATTCAGTAATAACAAAAATTACAAATTAAAATACATATGGAATTGATGTAAAACTAAAAGAGTCAAAATTTGTCCCTATTATCTGAACTGAATGTTTCATTGTTTGCATCCATAAATTATGTCCGGATTTTAGAGAATTGCGGATTTGAGGGAGTCTACTGTATTTACTAGCGTTTTCAATTAAAAACTATTTTCCTCTATATAGAATACAGACAGTATGTTAGGGTTCCCAATGTCATGGAAAATCTGGAAAGTCAAGGAATTTCAAAGCAGTCATGGAGGTTTCAAAATAAGCAGGAAAAGTCTAGGAATTTACAAATATTTTCTAGAAAGTCGCAGGGCTGGCAAGTTTCTGTTGAGGTGGTTTAAACCGGCAGTTATAACTGGTTAAAACCGGCAGGGCAGAAACTAGTTTCTGCCAGTAAGTGGCAAAAACTGGCAGAAACTAAGAAATAATACTAATAAGAACTTTAATATGCAATGATTCATAATTCACATAGGTATTTAATGTATAAAGAATTTATAAGAAATAAAGATTATGAATGTTATTTAAAGTAGCAAAAAGTTTCAAAAGGATCATATAAATGTACTTTGTTTATATAATAATTTTCTGTTACTTGAAAAATTAATTGAATAAGCTAGCACTGCATTAAATGAGATTTGAATCTTGCATTTGTGAGTTTCCATAATATTTCCATTATTGAGTAAAGTTAAGCAAATTTTATAAGCAGCTGCAATAGAACAGTCATATCTTCTACTTTTATATAAAGCAGCAGCAATAGATTTTAACATTTGTAACAAGTATTTAACTCTCTATAAATTATGATATTTATAATTTTAACAACTGCTATGTCCTTGATATCATTTTCATGGTTTTAAATTATCTGCAAATAATATGGATCATTCTTCTTGAGAGATTCAAAACTATCAAATTCTAATACTAATTTATATATTTTTTTTATTAAAACTATTAACAATATTTTATTTATTATTCATCCCGAATAAAATACATATAAGCAATTTAATATCACTACAAAAGTCTCAGATTATGTCATAAAAAATGAGATTATGCCAGTTGTTGCCAGTTTCTGCCGGTTAAAGCTGGTTATAACCACTTTTTGCCACTGGCACGGCAGAAACCATTTTCTGCCGGCAAAAACCCAACCCTGGAAAGTCGTGGAAAAGTCTTGGAGGACAAGGAATGTAAAATGACACAAAATGCATAATGTGAATTAGGACCACAGGAAAAAAAGAATTGCAAAATTCATCAAACAATTGCGGGTAAGAAAATTAAGCATGAGTACAGAAAATTTTTTTAATTTTGACAAAAAATTGTGAAAATAAGTAGCAAATTTTGCTGTTTACCCATTTGGTCAGAGAATGTTTTCAGATCTGGTCAGGGAATTTTTTGAGATTTGTTCATGGAAAGTCAGGGAATTTACCAACCATGTTTTGCTGGAAACTCTGTATATGGCATCTTTAACTTAGGTAACGTAGTATAGCCCCAAAATAACAATAATAATTCATTTTATAGATTTAAAATTGCATATAATTGGTTTAATTTCTCTTCAACTTAAATAACAAAACTGCCAGAGTCTTTTTTTTTTTTTTTTTTTTTTGCGACTCTGACTCCTTTGTTCAAAAATGTGTTCAACTCAGACTCCACAGCTCGACTTTAATCTAGATATATATTCACAGGTGCCAGGTATTACGATTTATCCATAATTATTATGGATATGCATCAAAAGGTACAACGTACAGGCATCCGATAAAAATTGTTAATTTTAAAAACTCACGAATTTTGTCTAAAGATTGCTTGAAAAAATCCTAATTTCGGCATAAGATTGCAGAAAAAACATAAAATTTTACCAAAAGATTGTGTTAAAAATGCCCATTCCTTCAAAGAGTCATGAAAAAAGCAAATTTTTAGTCAAAACATCATGGAAAAGTATGAAATTAGTCCAAAAGATCATGTAAAAAATGCAAATTTCATCCAAGGTTTGCAGATAAAGCAAGAATTTGGACAAAAAATCATGAAAAACATGCAAATTTTGTCAAAAAATAGCAAAAAACGTGCAAATATCGTCAAAAGATGGTAAAAATGTGCAAATTTAGTCAAAAGATCGCAGAAAATGCATAACTTTTGTCAAAAGGTCGATAAACAGCAGGAATTTTGTCAAAAGATCACAAAAAATGCACAAATTTCATCCAAATATTGCAAAATACGTGCAAATTTAATCAAAAAAAGTAAAAAACCTGCAAATTTCATCAAAAAATTGCTAAAAAGCTCAAATTTCGTCAAAAGATCATTTAAAAAGCGAAAGAAATAACTTTTTGAAATTTGGATTTACCCCCTTTTCTGAAATCTGGCTTCTGGTAATTTTTATTGAAACTTGGCACCTCTGTGTATTCCATTTCTATACCATTAAAATATATTGCCCTGGCTGACTCAAAGTATAAATTTCTCTCAGCGAAATTAGGACCCTATATATTTTGCATTGTTTATGTTTCAGTTATATTTATAACTGAATATTGTATATCTAATATATACCTTATTGTAATTACTATTAGTAATTACAATAAGGCATATATTATGAGAATTTATTTTGTGATTTGTAATACTGATTTAGTTTTCTGTTTGTAAAACTATCATCATATAAATAATTGTATTGCAACTTTTTTCTTAAATCTATTTATACCATACTTTCTTTTGTATAGAATGTGATGAAGAATTGTTTGAAGATAATCCTGAAGAATACATTCGTCGTGATATTGAAGGCTCAGGTAGGTTGTTTTATTTTATTTTTTTACTTGTACAATGTATTCTTTTGTGAGTAAATTAAAGTGATGGAAAAAATACAGGTATGTCGTGAAAAGCTTGGATGGAAAATGTGCATGTATGTCATAAGCAGCTTTTCAGTTTGAAAAACTAAAAATTGTTAATAAAATATTTTAAATAAAAAATATATTTATGTTGAATATGTCGTAAATTTCTTTTAGTATCCAAATTTGATTAACTACAAAATTAGTTAAACAGTAAAAATGATAAACAATATTAAAACAATCTAGCACAAGGTATTTCCCCGATTACAAAATTATATTGTGCAGAACCTTTTACAGCTTGACATATGCTTATTTTTGTAGATTGTAAATGCAATACTCAAGTTTGTGTTAAGAACAGTTATATTAGAAATTTCAATGTATGCCTCCTCTGTAGCTTAAAGAATGTCAGTCACTTATTCTAGGCTTACCATTTCTTGGAAGATCAGCAACATTTCCAGTTTCTTTAAACTTTTCATGCCAATGCTTTATGTTCTTGATATCTGCAGAATTATGCCCACTGCAATGGCTGTATTCCTGTTGAACAAAATCTAGAATCTAGGTCTAGTTTCATAACACCACAAAAGTCACTTTTCCCTCATTCAAATGAGTTCATTAAAAATTAACTTTCAGTTCACAATTTATGTTTATTTTCTTATTACTATCTATTTTAAAAATGATTAGGAAAAAAAAAGAAAGGAAAAGAAAAAAGCTTTATGAGTAGGTGTATGCAATGATAAAAATCCTAATAGCAGAAAATATGTGATGTGCATGACATTTTTTTGCCTTTTAAACATTACCATGGGTAGGTTTTTCAGTCATACAAAACATCTGAAAATATGTACAAAGTTCACATGGAACAAAAATGTGGAATAAGTCAATAGGCCATTGGGAAAAAATTATAAAATTCCTCGATTTAGTTATTGATGAAAAAACTCAGAATTCACCAATCAGTTGTGAAAAAATAATTAAGAAAAATTTCTATCAGAAGCATTGTGGGAAGAAGGGCGTATCTTGAATTTTATCAAACTGTCCTAGGATGAGGCCACAAAATTCGGCAATTATTCAAATCTTAAACTGTTGCAAAATTTGATAATCAGTCTGACAAATAAAAACTTTATACCGGTTCTTATCATGGTCAAGATATACTTCCAATAACATATATTTTATTAATTTTTTACCTTCATTAACACATTTGCTGATGCGCTAGCGCATGAAATTCTCAATCGTTTAACACAGAGGGCGGAGTTATCGGCAGTGAACATGTTAAGCATATCAATTTACCATTTGTCATTAAACCATTTCTTATTTATGTTTATTGGAAATATTCTTTATTAAAGTCATATATTGCAATAATATTTATTCCACTTACCTTATTTTATTTCCATTGTTTTATCTTTAAAACTACTTATTTTGTTTATTTTGCCTCTGTTATCACACATATTTATTGTTTTCAAATCTCAGCCATCAGTTTTCATGCAAACAGGAGCATGTCAATCTCTCAAATGAATTTAGTTTGTCATGGCTGCCAATAGATGACAGTGTCCATTTGCTTTGACTGTACATTATCTGTGCACTGTAACAGCACGATATCTTACTTTCAAGAACCATTGACCTTGCCTTGCCTAAACCATTATTTGTACAACCAGATCACACCAGTTCACATTTTTCTTACCAAATGTTCTCTCTTCTAGTGTTTAATAAGTTATAGGTCAAAATTAACATTTTTACCCAATAGCCACTGGCCAGTACACAGATTTTTTTCACTGGCCAGTTTTTTTTATTTACTGGCCAGTAAAAAAAACACTAACATTTTATACAAAATTGTGTTTTTTGAACTATCAACATTGTAATTTTTAAATATCTTATACTTACCATTCTACTAAAAAAAACTGGCATTACGTCTAATGCAAAAATATTGCTGCAACCAAAATAAAATGTAATCAAACAGAAAATTAAAAAATTGTATTAATAACCAAACTGAAATACAGGAACTCAACTTGGCAATCTGCATTAACAGAGCCCGCAAAACCCAACATAAATCGTAAAATACGCGTAAACGGAGGCTAAGAACACACAAAACTACTCTGAATTCCGTTAACTTAACGGAAAGCGGAACATCGAGGATTTCTGAAATTTAATTTAAAGCAACATTGAAAATTCGAATATATTAAATAATCAAACATAAACTTAAAAAATTGCATTAATAACCAAATTGAAATACAGGAACTCGGCAATCCGCGTTAATGGGGTCCCGCAAAACCCAATATAAATCGTAAAATACGTGTAAATGGAAACTTCCATATCTCACTTAGAAAATGTTTCAAAATTTAAATTTATTAAATAATAATAATAATAAAAAGCTACGTACAAAACTACTTCAAATTCGCGTTAACGGAAGGCGTAACATTGAGGATTTCTGAAACTTAAATTAACTTTAAAAATTTGGAAACATTATGTAATCAACAGAAAATTAAAAAATTGTATTAATAACCAAACTGAAATACAGGAACTCAACTCGGCAATCTGCATTAACAAAGCCCGCAAAACCCAACATAAATCGTAAAATATGCATAAATGGAGGCTTTCATATCTCACTTAGAAAATGTTTAAAAATTAAATTTTATTAAATAATGATAATAAGTTACACAATGAACACAAAAAACTACTCAGATTTCACGTTAATGGAAGTTGTAACATCAAAGATTTCTGAAATTTAATTTAAAGCAACATTGAAAATTTGAATGTCTAGCTTCCATTTCTCAAACTATACGATAAGTCTGAACATGTGCAAATACGGTATCTCTCTCCTTGTCCTTACACATTAGCGCATAATAAAATGAGAGACAGTTGCATGCGTATGCGAAGCAAAAGTCTGGTTAATCCCCCCCCCCCCTTCTCCTTTCCAGGAGAGTGAGATTCATGACCTTTGAACCAATAAGAATTAGCTACCTAGTTTCTCTTCTTCCGGTCGTGAGAATTGATCAGGATGCTGTAAATACAAAGTGAATTTTATCCCTTTACTCACTGGCATTGATACATCTTTCAACCTTCGCGCGTTTGGCGAGTGGTGCTCATTAAGTTTGGCGAGTGACAATAATAAAGTTAATCGCCATGTTTTAAAAGTTACTCGACGATTGGCGAGTGGCGAGTGCTAATTTTGTGCTATATAATAAGTTAGTGTTTTAAGGATCGGTGAACATATAATGGCTGACTATTTCACTTAAAAGTTGTTTTTGTTTTGTATATAATGCTGATAATTTTATTGATGTTAGTTGATTTTGAAATTACTTTTGAACTCTCTTTGTCTGCTGTCTTATGGTGGACATTATAATCATCAAGTTTATCAATGTTTATCATAAGGATAAAGCTCGCAAGTTTATCCTGCAATTTTTCAAGTTTGTGAAGCTCTTATGGTGAATGTGTTTTATTAAATTAAAAAAATAAATCTTTAGTTTGCTTCTGGCTTTCTTTTAGTACTAGGTAAATAGAATAAATCAAAGTACACTTTTTCTTATTTCATGACAATAATGAATACACATATAACTAACATCCGTCAGGCCTAAGTGTCAGAATATAAAGATGCATAAACTTGAAAGATATATATATATATTTTTTAAGTTTTACTTTAAATAAGTTTAAGATTAAAGATAACTGTTGAATAGTGTAAAAGTAAGTTTTTCAAATAACAATCATCGAATCTCCACTTTAAAGTATTTAATTCAGTTGTCAGTTGCTCAGGTAATGTTCAAATGCTAATCTGCAACTAAGTGCTCCTGTCCTTAACTAAAAGCACTTCATTTGACAGGGCTTGAAATTCAATTTTTCAAAGGAGGGGAGTCTCCCTACCAACATTTATAAATGGTGGGGAGTTTGGCTGTTTGGGAGGGAGAAAAAATGTTTAAAACCCGCCATTATTTTATGTGCTATTTAAAGAATTACCAGAATACAGACTTAAAAAAATATCACTGAAGCAATTTTTATCAACAATTCAGAATAATTATGCGAAATGTGTAAAAAAACCTTTTATATTATCTAGTTTTTACTGACGGTAAAGTCCCTCCCGGTGCTAATTATTTTTGTCACAGGTCTAATTATTGTTTTAATAATAATTAATAAAACTTCTAATTAATTTAATAAATTTATATTTCTGTATATTAAATGTACAAGATACAAATTTAATCATAAAATAATACTTATTTGAGTGTAGAAAATAAGAAGTATCACTATTGTTTGCATTTCTTTAAAAAAGGGAGTTACTGCAAATTCATCGAAAGAGACTTTCTTAAAAAATGAATACTTTGTTGAGTAAAGGGATACTTTTTGTTTAATGAATGGCTGCTTTCAGGAATTGCACTCACTCAGAAAGATTTGGAGCTGTCAGAAACTGATTTTAGAGCAGCAAAGAAAAAAATATATATTCAAGCAGGAAAATTAGTTTGTTGAGCAGAAAAATGAACTCCCCGTAATATTATTTTGGGGGGGAGGAAGAGAAGAGAGGTTCCCTTTGACGAAAGTTGTATTTTTTCGAGATCTTTTGATGAAATCTGTCGTTTTTTACGATCTTTTCACGAAATCTGCCGTTTTTTTCGGGATTTTTTGACGAAATTTGCCGGGTTTTTTTCGTGAATTTTATGAGGAAATTTGCCGGGTTTTTTTCGTGAATTTTATGAGGAAATTTGCCGTTTTTTCGCGATCTTTTGATGAAATCTGATGTTTTATCCCGATCTTTTTTTACGAAAATTGCCGTTTTTCGCGATATTTGTTGTTTATAGTGAATCTTTTGTCGAAATTAGTCGTTTTTTGCTATTTTTGGACGAAATTTGACTTTTTTACGTGAATTTTCTGAGGAAATTAGCCGTTTTTTCGCGATCTTTAAATGAAATCTGATGTTTTATCGCGATTTTTTTAATGAAAATTGTCGTTTTTCGTGATATTTTGGGGAAATTTGTCGTTTATAGTGAATTTTTTGTCGCAATTTGTCGTTTTTCGCGATTTTTGGATGAAATTTGACGTTTTTTCGTGAATTTTCTGAGGAAATTTGCCGTTTTTTCGCGATCTTTTGATGAAATCGGATGTTTTATCGCAATTTTTTTTTTTTTTTTTACGAAAATTGCCGTTTGTAGCGATTTTTGGACGAAATTCGACGTTTTTTTCACGACCTTTTTGACGAAAACTGCCGTTTTACAGAATTCTGTCACGAAATTAAGCATTCTTTCGAGAATCTTTTGACGATATTTGCCGGAAATTAGTCGTCTTTTCGCGATCTTTTAACAATATTTGCTGATTTTTAGCAAACTCTTACGAAATCACGTGTTTTGTGAAACGTGTAATAGCTATTTCTTTTCTGTGTCCTCTCCAATCTTTTGCGTAATTTACGCGCAATAGCGCGTCCGCGGCGTCACTGTTTTATAATTTTTGGAATTGAATGCGTTATTTTATTTTTTTGTGTGTGTGTGGGGGGGGGGAATTCCGAACAGAATCACCTCTATTTCGCTGCGGAAAATAAAACAAAACTTGTCAATCGATTGCAGGAAAAAAATTGCGAAATTTGTCAATCAGTCGTGAAAAAAATCGTGATTTTCAATGATTTTTGTCTGTAAAAAAACTCGCAAAATGTGTCGATTACTCGCACGAAAATATCATAAACTTCGCAAAACGGTCGTGGGAGTTGATCATAGTTTCAAAATGCAAAATTGTTTCGGCGGGAGCCTCCCGTCCACGTTATTCTTTTGGGCGGGATTTCAAAATTTTGGGCGCGAATCCCGCCATCCCGGCCTGAAATTCAAGCCCTGTTTGAACTTTCTCTAAATGACAAACAATACTAAAAGTGTCATGTTGTTTTATGTGACAACATCTTTAGACCAATGTTCACGTCAGTTTTTGAAAAAGTTAAACTCTTGGAGTTCTGTATGGTGGCAAGACATGCAAGTTAAAGGTAACTGACTTAGTGAGCATGAAGCCTTTTTTTCTTTCCAATATTTACAAATAGGTTTGATAAGGAAAAATCTTCTAGTTAGAAATGATCCATGATCATCATAAAAATGAACCATTATAGCCTGTGGCAAGCAGCAAAGTTGAAACATACGCAATATCTTTCACTGTAATCAGTGCATCATTTACCAATCCTCACTCCATCGAATAAAAAAAAAAAAAAAGAAAAAAAAAACCTTCTGTCACATCAAAATGATCTTCTTGCAAACATCACTGTGAGCTGGTTTTCTTTTTCAGTTTCGGGAAACAAATCATGAAATATATACAATAGTCATTTAAAAAAATGCAAAATTCATCGATCAATTGAAGGAAAAATATTACAAAATTTGTCAGTCAGTTCTATTTAGATAATGCAAAATTTGCTAATTGTTCAAGGAAATATAGTGAAATTTGTTAATTGGTTGCCAAGGAAAAAATGTATATTTTGTTATTTTGTCACATGGAAAACAATTGTGAAATTCGTCAATCAGCCACTGCAATATACTGTGAAATTTATAAGTTGGTTGCATGGAAAAATTTCAAAATTAGTCGGTCAGTTGCTGGAGGGGGGGATTATGAAATTCTTCAGTTGGTTTTATTTAAGCATGAATAATTTGATTTGAAACTCATTTTAAATTTTTTGTGTTTATTTTAGTATTTTAGATTCTTAAATTGCTAACATTTTGAAAATTAGCTATCTTTTCTGTAATTTCTTTCCTTTCACTTTGAGTTTATTAAATGTCTAGTTCTTTTTATACTTTTTGGCAATGAATTTGTGTAATATTTTTTTAATGTCCTTTAAGATGTTGATACTCGAAGAAGAGCAGCGTGTGATTTGGTGAGGGCTCTGTCCAAGCACTTTGAAGCTAAAATTACTCAAGTGTTTTCTGAGTATGTTAATGCTATGTTACAGGTAAGTTAAAATACTTTGATCTATAGGGCAAAATTGGGAAATTTCTTTAGCAGCCACTGGCCAGTAAGACTAATTTTTCAAGTGGCCACTTTTTATTTAAAAGTACTAAACAGTTAAAATTTTTATTATTAATGTAAGACTGAATAGCACAAATAAATATGTTAATATAAATATATTGGAACCTAAAAAAGTAGAATTGTTGATGAAATGTAAGTAAATTGTATTCTCTCCTTGTAAAAAAGTGGCCACAAGGTGGCCACTGATAGACAACTTTTCACTGGCCAGTTTTTCTCATTTACTGGCCCTGTGGCCTGTGGGTAGTGCTAATTTTGCCCTTTAATTTGATCTACTTTATTAACTTCAAAACATTCAAATGTATGTGCATGCATATTTGCCACTAATTCATTTTTTTTTCCAAGTCAAATAAGTGTTTCAAACTGAAAAATTTATTTAAAAATATGCTTCTTATTTTATGAAAATTATTTTATTAAATAATAAATTTTACAATGCAGCAATGTGTGTCTATGCACTGCAGTTGCAATGTGTCTATGCAATTTATTTTGTATACTGAATTAGAGGTCTGCACAGGTCAAAAATTCCAGGCCTGGGCCCAGCCTTACCCATAGAAAAACATATTGGGCCCAGCCGACACAAAAGAATATTGGCCCAGCCAGTGTTCTCGCTGACATTTGGCCAACGTTAGTAATTTGGCTAATTAAAAATAAAAAACATTCGCCAAATGAAAAAAGTATTAGCCAAATAGATTCGCCGTGTAGCACAAAAGAAAAAAAAAATTATCCTTTAAGGGTGTTGTTAAATCAAAAAGGGTAACTTTGTGACATATGCTTTAATTTATTTTTTCATGAAATGCGTGAAAATAGCAGGTGTTCTTCAGAAGCTGTCTAATTGCACTCCATATTCTGTTTTTTTTTTTTTTTTTTTTTTTTTTTTTTTTTTTTTTTTTTTAACACAATAGATCTTTCATAAGTAGCCTTCAAAGTTAACATTTTTGAATACATTTCCCGACGAAAGCAGGAAAAGCGGGAGAAAAACGGGTGTTCACGTGATCAAAATAGCTTAAAACTGGATAGGTAATTTATCATAAAATGAAAAAATAAGCTCTATTCGAAATCGCTTCCATAGTTAGGCATTCCAATTTTATATCTTTCTATTAAAAAATGAATTTGTAACTGTGTCAAAACATTTTGCGTTAGTTGAGTGGAGCAGTTGAGAACAACCTTAACGCACTCCCTTTTTTTCCCCCAATATGTTCTAAAATAACCTAATTTTTTATCACTGCGACCACGATTGTTATTAATCTAATTTCAACTATCCGCTACAAATATATTGAAAATATGTATGTATTGAAAATATGTATGAAAAAAGAAAGAAAAAACAATAATTGAGCACTACCAATTTGGCGAATCAAATCTCATGTTTACTCGCCAAATGAAGAATTTAGTCGCAATTTGGCGCATTGGCGAGTGACAGCGAGAACATTGGGCCCAGCTCATTATAAAAGTTAAAATTTCACTCGAACCATAGAAAAAAAATATTAACCCAGTTCGGCCTAATGGTATAATGACTTAAAAGTTCAAATTGAGACTGGCCCAGCATGAAAAAGAAGTTAAAATTTCGGCCCTGAGGAACTTTTACAAAATATGGATTTTCACTCATATGGAAGATTTTTGACTAAAAAACTTATAGAACTGTTGTAGGCTGTAATATTTGTTTTTAATGAATCTCTGCAAAAAAAGGGACCTCTAAAGGACCTTTCACAAAATATTTTATCCCAAAACAGGACCCTTCACAAAATTATTTGTCTCCTAAATAGACTTTTCACAGAATTTTTTTACCTTCAAAAAGAATTTTCCAAAAATTTAATCTCTTAATAATAAAATCTGGCTGTAAATAAGCAGTTGAACTCACCAAAGTGCATATTATTTAGCTTTTTAATGAAAAATAGAACCTGAAGACATCGATAATTTAAAATTCACAAAATTTTAACTAGAATTTTCACGCATATAAAAAAAATTTCACAAAAACAGACCGGACCGTGTGAGAAAAGTGGACAGACCCCTGCATAATGAAATCTTACTGAGACAAGCCTTCTTTCTAACATTGAGAGGCATTAAATCAAAAAGTATAAAAATTAATTTGTTAAGTAGTAAAATTGAAGAATGTAGACAAGTTTGTTAATGATGAACCACGTTTGATAGGAACCTGAAGCGAACTGCGCATGACCAGAAAAGGCTAGTCTATGTCGAAAATAGGGAAGTCCGTATCATCTCGGGAGGTATGTGTTTACTTATTAAAACATCACGGATATGTCATTTTTCCCCCCTGAAAATACCTACTTGTTTTTGTCATTCAATCATATATTCTTAAATATTATATTGGAATACTATCATATTAAAATAAGTTATAAAAAGACAAATGTAGTAAAAATATTATTTAAAGATATGTAACAATAAAAATACATTTATTAATAGTAAAAAAAAATAATAAAAAAAAAACGAATTATAACATTTTTTGCAAATAATTTGCAACAATCTGATACTTTTTTGCCACAGATTTCATGTCATATATGCACCATGTTGGCGCGAGTTTTTTCTGTCGCAAATTTCAACTGAACTATCCGGAAACGCAATGTGACAGGAGATATTTGCATGTCAAAATTATTAGCATATACACATGAAGCTATTGAAAATGTAACTATTGAACACTGGAAAGAATATTGTTCACAATTACTGTATGTGAAAACTTCTTTTTCAGATACAGTGACACATATATATATATTAGTTATTTTCTATTATTTTAAAATGAAAATAATAATAAATAAAAGTTTAATTAATAATTATAGAAAAAAAAATTTACACCACTGTAAAAAAGAAAATCATAGTCGATAAACAATTTATTGACAGAAAAGCAACTATAGCCAGGTTTCGATGTGAGTAATAAAATCGCTATTTAGTTGCAATCGCGCCAATGTGATGCGTATATGACATCCATGCCTATCATTATTCATTGCATTTTTTTATTAAATGGATTGTAGACAAGCGAAGAGAGACATACTCTGTTCTGGTTGGCGCGATTGGCGAAAAAATTGAAATTGGTGACAAAAAGATATTTTAGCAACTTATTAGATTTCTCAAGATGGGGGATAAACTATATTTTAAAGTAATTTATAAAGATTTATTTATTTAATAAACGGGTACTACTCTGTTATCCCGTCAACTAAAATACTATCGCAAAATTATAAGATTAAATGCCAATAATGGGTGATGGTGAATGTCAATTCAATGACATTAAATACGATACACGTGTTTAAAACGTCATTGATTTTTAGTTTGACTTTTTATTTTGTATTTTTATTAATATTCTACTAATTATTTGTTTTTTTTTATTATTATTATTTAAAATAAAAATTACGTCAATATGTATAAATTTTGGCTATTAATTTGGCGATTTGTATAATTTAGCGAAATCGGTCGACAGGGTAACTAAGTAGTACCTTATATTATTTTTATAATTTTATATATTTATTAAATATGTCAAATTTAAACAAAATCTATAAAATTTTTCGAAAAAATATGCTAAATGGATAAAAATATATAAAAAACAAATTGATAAATTTCCTTCTAGTAGTAAAAAAGCAACCCCAAAGGCTGGAGACTGCAACCATGTTGATTCATTTAATGCCGAAAAAAATCTCGCCATAAAAAACCAGAACAGGATATCGAACTCTTCCCGTAGACAATTATGAATCACTGGATTCAGATGATAAATCCCAATCAGAATCCGTTTCATAAAGATGTATTTCAAGTGTTCACTTATTTCTTCAATTATGCCATCATTTTTCCAATAAATAGATTCTAACGATACTACATGTGAACAATATTCTTTCCAGTGTTCAACAGTAACATTTTCAATGGCTTCATGTGAGTATGCAAATAATTTTGACATGCAAATTTCTCCTGTCACATTCTGTTTCCGGATTGATTTCTGCCCAAACATATTCTATAGCAATTAATATCAGTTTTCACTCAGAATAAAAAATTCAAAACAATATTTAAAATCATTGCCTTGGTTACGTGAAAAATATTTTGGCCGCTTTCGCCAGGCTATCTTCCCTATTGAGTGAATGGATTCGGCCTGGCATTTTGCCATCTGGGGCCACTGCAAGCATGGTACATCAGTAGGTAATCCCCTGTAGACATTTCATGTGATGACAACTCATTGTTTCATTTATTGAGAATTTTGTTCTTTCTTAAATGTCTTTCTTTAATTAAAGGATTTCAATTTTTTTGTGCAATTATATTTAACCTATTATAAATAATGCAACAATGAGTTTATAAAATAATTTTTCATATTTAATGTATTTTATGTGGGGCTAAAAACGGTTTTTTGAACTAACACTTGTGTTAGCTAACTGGGAAAGTTACCAATTTTATACATTTAACATCAGTAAAAAAATTAAATATGCTGTTTATGTGTGTGATAGTGATGTATAATTTTACTTTTGAGATTTGATATGGAAAAATCATTCATCCTAAAAAATATCTCAGGGTATTTTTTTTCCCTTTAATAAATACAAATCCTTATAAAATATGTTTTATTATTAAATTATGTTAATGACTTTTATGTCTTCCTATATTAAAAATTTGGTTGATTTTCTTTTAGCATTGCTTATAATATTTGTACCATTTTATAGATGTATTCTAAAGACCCAAATGGTAAATGGAAAAGTAAAGATGCTGCCATTTATTTAGTCACTTCCATGGCAGTCAAAGGCCAAACTGCTAAGGTAATTTTTGTATATTATGTTATTGTTATTATTATTATTTTACTTTTTTGTAAATGTCTTAATTTGTTTTAAATAGTAATTTTCATCTGGTACTAAAATTTGTGCAGTCAGCTGAAATTTTTGCCATGCTTTACTTAAGACTTATTTGGGTGATTCTCAAAATAGGAGACTTTTTCAAACAGTGAATTCTTAATAAAATTACTGTTAGGAAAATTTTTTTTTTAAATAGATGTTGTTAATATAGTATTATGTATACTTTACATCTAGTCAGAGAGCTAAATATTTAAAAATTCACTTAAAAAAAAAAAAATGTATTTTATGAACCACGGTAATGACAAAACAAAACAAATTGCATGGAGTAAATATATTAAGAAATTTTTATTTTCTTCCTGTTTGAATATTTTTTTCTATATTTATAAGCCTTCCTTTTTAACAAATAGTTTCCATTTTCAATATTTTTTACTCTCCTGTAAGATGAAACCCTGTTTTTACGAATAATTCTACGTCCTTAAATTTCTAAGTGTTTCGCTGTATTCTTTTGGAGTCATCACTGACTATTTTTATTTGTCCTAATTCTTTAGCTTTTATATATATATACGATGTTTAAGTTTTTGCTGTTTATCAGTATCTTCTTTAATTTTCTCCCTTCTTTTTTCACTCTTTTTAACCTCCGATGCTATTTCTTTCAGACAAGCTGTTGTGTCAAAAATTGTGGCCCACTTTTACTTACCTATCATATGTAGCATAGGGTAAATCTCGCAATCGTTTTGAAAACCGGGAAAAAAAATTTGACGGATTTACACGTTTTAGATATTGGAGATTCCGAAAAACATATTTTTAGAAAAAAAAATCCATCTGTCTGTCTGTAAACGCTTTATCTCATGAACAAATGGAGATAGAGACTTAAAATTTTGTATGTACTTAGTAAGTAAGAAAAGGACGAAGCCTATTTAATATCAGTAACCTCGATTATCCAAAACTATTTTTCTCAGCCTCTCGAAAAATTCGTTCTGCTGAAATGTGTATAAAAATTTTGGATTTTTTTTATTTTAAGGAAAGGACGTAAAAGGCAATAAAATAACACAAATTTTGCATCAAGAACGAAGTCGGTCTGATTAATAGTTGCCGAGATATTTATAATCCTGTTTTCCACATTCTTTGATTTTTCATGACCCTGTATTTTCTTCAAATTTCAATTCAAAGATATGTTTTAATTGGAAATGAGACGCTTAATCTGACGCAGTAAACTGTTAGTTAATATGATTATTGTTTTTGGAGTTATAAGGATGTTTCTTTTACACAATCCGTTACTACTTGTGTAGTTTGTATTTTACATAATTTGTCGAAATGGGCCTATTTAATATCAGTAACCTCGATTATCCAAAACTATTTTTCTCAGCCTCTCGAAAAATTCGTTCTGCTGAAATGTGTATAAAAATTTTGGATTTTTTTTATTTTAAGGAAAGGACGTAAAAGGCAATAAAATAACACAAATTTTGCATCAAGAACGAAGTCGGTCTGATTAATAGTTGCCGAGATATTTATAATCCTGTTTTCCACATTCTTTGATTTTTCATGACCCTGTATTTTCTTCAAATTTCAATTCAAAGATATGTTTTAATTGGAAATGAGACGCTTAATCTGATGCAGTAAACTGTTAGTTAATATGATTATTGTTTTTGGAGTTATAAGGATGTTTCTTTTACACAATCCGTTACTACTTGTGTAGTTTGTATTTTACATAATTTGTCGAAATGGGTTCATCAGCAATTCATTAATGGAGCATTACTATGCACATTAAAAATATTTAAATATACGTTTAAATTTTGTTTTGGAATTGCAATGCATTTTATAAATAGTTTTCACATATTTTATATTCACATATTATATAATGCATATCCATGATGGGTAGGTATTACGGTGGCTCCCAACGATTAGTTTCGTAATCTGGCTGTTAAAATGAGACAGTCATACAATTTTATTGTTAAAATGCATTTCCTTTTTCTCAGAGTCTATAAAAAAAGTGTTTAAACTAAAGAAAAAATCCGTTTTTGATGAATCTAGTCAATGAAGAAGTAGCACTTCAAATTGTATCTCTTTATTATTCCGCAATTCCAATGTCTCAGAGAGAAATTGCTAATCAGTTGAGTATTTCATGCCATTCTGTTTGCTATTATATTGATAGACACAAGAAAAATGAAGTTAGTTCATTGCATTCTAAACGGGGTCGCCCTTCTAAAAGACCTCTATCGAATTTTTAATTTTTTTTTTTTTTTTTTTATCGGAGGCAAAACTGAATTCTGCAGTGGCAGAATCTACATTCAACTTGTAAGTTTTTTTTCTCTACCTATTGCCTTACTTTCCCCCATATTCAGATAGTCTTTAAAAAAAAAAGAACAATGACCAAATTAAAATTCTATATAAAAAGAAGTTTGTTCTTTTAAAATAATATTTCTAGAATATTTTTAAAGAAATTTAACATTGTTAACCAAAGAGCAAATTTTGCTTACATAAGCAATTTTCTGATATTAACAATGCGAGAAGCTGTCTTTGTGATTTTCTGACAGATTTAATACATATTTTAGGGGTAATAAATATAATATCTAAATTTATATGTAAAATTAAACTTTAAAAAATCTTTATAAAGTTTACCAGATAAGCACTGGTTACATTTATGCACATAGGTGTCATTAGCAAGGCTGTTTTGTCATTGGCATGGGCAGAAAAAAACATGTTAATGACACTGGTATTTGTCCATGCTAATGACAAATTTTAATTTAAATAAGATTATGAGCCATAATATAATCACAATGCAATATTCCTTTCTGGGGCTTTTTAAAACACAAAAATTCCATGCAAATTAGTAAAATAAAAATTTTAACTATAAAATAAACATTAAAATTATTATCCATCTTGATTTTTTTCAAGCTGTTGTCATATGTGAAAATGAAATTTTTATTAATAACCAGCTGTTAAAGTATGTCCTTGTTTCAAAAATGGAATATGGAGGACAAACTTTATTATTTTGTTATATATTATAATTTTATTGTTAAAAAAAAATTTATTGGCTAAATGCTCTCCTTGATTCATTTAGACAACGAATAACATTTGTTTTATTTTATAAACATGATATTAACTCTTCAAAAATATTAGTATATACAAGACATAGCTGCTGTGGACATCTATGCTAATGACATTTTAAACATTTATTTTGTTATTTTACTATGTTTTTAATTAAAAAGAGAGTAATTCTTGGGTGCAAATAATGAATAACATTAAGACAAACATATCTAAATATAAAAAAAATGACAGAAAACTTCTCAATTTTTTTTGCATGCCGAAAAACTGAAATTCTCCTCTATTTTGAGAATCACCCATTTGTGAAGGGGGAGGAAAGGGGTTTTACATAGCATAATTGTATTCATAGAATATCATTGGCATTTCAGAATTTGCTTATAAGTGTATTACTTTCAGTAATATACTTAGAAATTTATTACTCGAAAATTTTAGAGTTGAAAAATGTCTATACCAGTCAGCCTGTGACATTTTCTTTTAAATTATCCTTTAAGTTAAAAAAGATTTAAAAAAAAAAATCATTTTTATAATTATTTTCAGTTTTATAATGAATGAACATATAAGCTATTTATATTTGAATTAAGATATGAAGAGTTATTTTATGTGTCGAATTTTAAATAAATGTATAATTCTTGGAAATTTTTTTGTGGAAGATTTTTCACAAATTACATTCAATAATATTTAAATTTTTAATCGATTAAAAAGCATACAGCCAACAATATGAAAAAGTGCCCAAACCAGCACTCAAACCTGGATCATCAAAAGTATAGTGCATCGACATTCTACTAACTGAATCATTTATAATGATACTCAACTTGGCACTTCTCACTATCATATGTTGCAAGGTCTGTAACCACAGCACAAGATAGAATATTTTTCCATTAGCCACCAATTCTGGGGAAAACACAAAACAAAAAAGAGAATCCAACAGAGATCAAATTGAATAAATCTATATAATTCTTGCGACATTTTTCTGTAGAAAATTTCTCACGCCTTGCATTCAATAATATTTCAAATTTTAATTTCTTAAAAGGCATACAGCCAACGGAATGAAAAAGTGTTTAAGCCAAGACTGAAACCCAGGTCATTCGTACAGCACATTGACGTTCTACCGACTAAATATTTTGGAATGATACCCATCCCGGCACTTCTCACTGTCATATGTTGTTGCGGTAAAGACTACAACTTTTGCTACAACTGCAGCAAAAGATGCAATATTTTTCTGTGTATGCTGTGTTTAAGTGTGTAATTTAACAATCTAAATTGTCCAACATATGAATTTTAAAACACATAAAGATTAAAAAGACATGATATGAAATCTGTAAAAAGCCTCAAATCCTCACAGCACTTGGAACCAAACAGCGCAGATTAGTGGTCTTCTACTGTATATAGTTTTTCATAAAATGTGTTTCGTTTTTAAAATGTGTTATTTTCAATGTGGAACAAGTAAAAAAATCTCATCCTTACATATGTGCTGTACATATTGTATCTTTATATCTCATTTTCCATCATTTTTGACGGGCAATCTTTCTTGTGTTTTTATAAAACTAAACCATAAATTTTGAACAAAAAATTTTTTTTTCAATATTTTGTCAAATGTAGATTAACACCAAAATGTTTCTTTTCATCCCTTTTATTGAGTCCTAGTTTACCATTAACTTCTTCAGGTCGTGCAAGATTAGGGCTGTCAGATTTATCTAAGAAATAAAAAAATAATTTTTTTGTTGACGCTACTTAGTTTTGGTTTTATCCACTATCATCATTTCTCATATCCTACTGATTTATGCTGAGTCTGCTAGTAATGCTTTCAGTAAGTAATTGTGTTTAAATTATTAATTAAAGGATTTTATCATTATTTTCCTACTATACGAGTTGTAATCAATCTAATTTGACAAATAAAAATGTTAAGAACTTATTGATTAAATTTATACAAATATTTACAAAAATAAATGCAATAATTAATATTATTCTGGATATCTAACTCTTGAAAAAAATATTTTTAACTAATGTTTAATTTTAACTTTTCATATTAATGAAAAAAATTAAACTTAATTTTTACATATCATCAGTAGTATGAAATTAAGATTATGAAGTTATTAATTGAGGGTTTGACCTTTGGTATTGCATAATAAAAAATCAACAGAAATTAAGCTACTGTGATGCAATATTAATTTTTAGTTTCAACAAAATCTAAAAATATTATCCTTTTCACTGTTGCAAAATTTATATTATATGCATACAATTCGTATTCAATATTTAAAAAGTATTTTAATGTGCAATAGATTAATAATAAATATATTCACAAACTTAACGTCACATTTACCAGTTACAATTAATTTTGAATATAATACACATTTTATTTTTACTGTGACATTATTTTCACCAATTAAAGTTCCCTGAAATGAATGTCTCAATCTTAGTAACAGCAGAATAAGAAAAATAGTGAAATGTAAGGGCTTTATGAATTAAAATGTGCAGTTTTAAATCAGACTTCATTTTCTGTTCAAAAGTTTTTAAATAGTCATTTTTAATTTTAATATGAAAATGACATCCATAATGATATGGTAATCCCATTGTTTCCCTTTCTCTATTGAACATTGTTGCCCAATTGCCATCAATATAAAGGAATTTGATAAAAAACATTTAAAACTAAAAATACAAAAATAGGATTATTTTTTTAAATAGCATGTGCAAGTGTAAGCATATCTACAAATAAAATTCTTTCATTTGAAAAAATATTTATTAAAATCTGTTCAAAAAAAAAAAAAAAAAAAGAAAAGAAAGAAAGAAAGAAAGAAAAGAAAAGAAAAAAAAAAGCTCAGGCAAAATGGCTTAAAGAACAGCCTGATCTTTTAAATATATAGATTACGTAATTCTATCAATATTGTTGAACTTATTTAAAGGATTTGAAGGATCCCATTATAGATGAAAAACTATTTGAATTGTAGGAACAAAATTAAATTGTAACATCTTAAAATTCAGTAATGATCATGAAAATTTCAGTAAATGATATCTTGCAAAAATAAATGTTTGTATTTAGAGCAGGGCATGAAATTTCAGCTTACAAGGTACTCGCCCGACTAAAATTTTTACTCGCCACTATTTTACATTCATTCAGGCAACAACTTTAGCCCCCACACCTACAAAGAAAATGAAATATTTGTGACAAATTTTATTTAAATTGACGACTGTTAGAAGTAGCTGTCTGTTAAATCCAGAATATTTTACATTTATGAAATATATGGGATATTTTAAAAATATTAACAGATGTAGTATGAAAAACTTTCTATTGACCAAAAAAAAATGCAGAAATTGATAGAATGAAACATATTTACTGCAAAAAGAAAACACTAACATTAACTCAAAATAAGCTTAACATAAGGTTTCAGTGGTTACAGAAATACCAACCAATGATAGGTTCTTGTTCTATTAGCACTTCAGGTTTGTGTAGTGCTGTCTTTCTGCACTGAAATACCACTTATCAATTGCTGCTATAGGGTCAAACTCTGTCAGGGTGGATCCATTAACAGAAATTCTGAGCAAATCACTCATTGTCTCAGTCTTAAGAGAGTTCCTGTATTCTGTCTTGAGTCTGTTGTGACAGCTGAACATTCTCTCACATGAAGCTGCACTTACTGATAAAACAGCACAAAATGTTAGCATTTGGAGCAAGTTGGGGAATCTTGCTGAACATTTTCAAGAGTAAACTTTCTCCAATATCTCTTTCAGTATCAGTGATGGAAACAAATTTAAGTTCTGTCCACTCTGCCAATACAATATCTACTTTTTTATTAAAGAGATTTAGGTTCAAATACATAAAGAGCTTCTTTATTTCTTCTATCCCAAATTCAAGATTTTTTTTCTTTGGGAGGCCAATCAACAGTGTCAAAAATATGCAGACATGCTAACACATCTGATGGCATAGATTGCAGTCTTTCTGTAATGTACATCTTTGTATGTTTAATTAATATCCCTCGTAAAGTCTGAAAGTCTTCTTCCCCATTTTGTATATTTGTCAGCTGTACTTTATTGATTATCCCTGAAATGGATAGTTGGTCTAAAATATCCTGTTTGCTTGGTCCAACACTAGATTCAAGATCTGTTAGAATTGAGATGCAATGTTCAATTTTTATTTTCAAAGATGAAATGAGAAGTTCCTTGTTTTGTAATGCCACACCCACAGTTCAGTTTCTGGTAGAAATCCAAGAAGAAGTACAGAACCTTAAGAAATTTATAATCCTTCAAACTTTTCAGCAAATCCTTAGCTTTAGAAGTTTCATTGTCTTTTCCATGGACCACTTGTTCAAGATGGCTTATAACAGTGTTCCAAGATTGCAAAAGAACTTTTACTGCATTTTCTTT
Source organism: Maratus speculifer (assembly GCA_964019185.1). Lineage (NCBI taxonomy): Eukaryota > Metazoa > Arthropoda > Arachnida > Araneae > Salticidae > Maratus > Maratus speculifer. The sequence goes on along the minus strand of OZ025296.1, from coordinate 71,849,893 downwards.
GCTGGATAACCATCATTTTGAAATACTTCCATGTATCATGTGCATAGTTGGATTTGAAGCACAACATTTTAAAAGATGAAAGTTACTCACCAACCTTAAATATTTACTCGCCAATGGCAAGCTGGCGAGTGGAAATTTCCCACCCTGATTTAGAGATAAAGCATGATTTTAAATTAGGGATTGATCAAACAAAATGTTAAAATTTAAGCTAAAAAAAAAAATTAAAAAATTAATTGCTTGTATTAGTTAGAATGAGGAAAAAAATTGTAGTTTATATCATTGTTATTGGTAAAACTCCTTTTTTTAAAATGACCATTACTATTTGGTGTTCATTATTGGTACTTTTAAATCTATTAAAAAATTGACAATGTACTCAAAACAAATTCTGTATCTTATGTTAGCACATTTTTTATATAAATGTTTGGCATTCATGTTTGGTATACTTTTAAATTAATTGTTTGTTTATTTTGCATGAGATTTTGCAGTTTGAATTTAGTATACATAATTCAGTAAGAAAAATACTAACATCCTTAGGTAAAAAATTCCCATAAATCTACTTAGCAAGGATGAAATTCTTCTGACTTTAGTCTGAATTTGACTTTTCTTCAATTTTTAAAGAAATTTCACCAATTAAATTTTTGAGAAAATTTTATATTTTTTCCTTGTATTTTAAATTTTGTTTTTGTACTTTGATATAATAATCCATTTTTTTCTGAATTCCTTTTAATGTTTTAAATTTTTAATGTTTTCTGTAGTATTACTAATTTGTCTTTTAAATAACACTTTAAAATTTTTTATTTTTTATTTTTTCCTTAAATCATCATTTTTTTCATTTTTAGTGGTTGGTTTGCTGCGCCTTTTTAACAATCAATTATGATCAATTTTTTTAATTCCTTAAAAACTTATTTTTGTTAAAGAAAAAAAAAAAAAAAAAAAAAAAAAAAAAAAGAGTAGGAACTTTTTATTATATTCTCAATGTGGTTGCAATTATTTTCATTTGCTGTTTCAAGAAAAGTATCTACTATTTTTAAAATTACAATTTAAAAATGTTCATGTTTTATTAATATTCTGTATCTTGGTAAAATAGACTTCACTTCAGTAAGTAAATAATTTCTGCCTAATTCTTTCTAACAGTTTCTTTTTAATTTGCTTAAAGCTAAATTGTATGTAATATATAAATTTAATAGTAATTATAGTATTTATTCTACTTGAAATTCATAAGTATTATTGCTCAAATGTCGTTCGTTGCAGTTTTCAGATTTTTTTACTTTTTTGTCAATCTCGTCCCTGACTTAGTTTTAAATTATATATACTTAAAAAAACTAATGATTATTGAAATGAATGACTAATTGCAATTTTATTTAGAGACAGATTTTACATCATCATTTAAAAGGTTATCGTCATTTTCTATCCTTAGAAAAATATCCTTAAATAACATGTCAAAGTTTATAAATGTTTGTATTCTGCTTCTCAACATTCTGTTTTCATCAACAGTAGAATGAAATCTGGAGAGTTTTGATTTCTGACACTTGTTCCTTTAGGATGCATTAATAGAAATATTTTTTCAACAAAAGCACTCAAGGGGGGGGGGGGGGGGGGAAACTAATTTTTAAAATTCTAGGCATAGATTTTGCTAAAACTTTTGAAAAGAAGGATAACGGTTTTGATACATTCTTTAAGTGTGGTACATGAAATTAAAATAGATCTCTTTTCAGAAAATTCTTCATGCAGATAATATAAAAATTTTATTACACTTTCAAAATCTTTATAATTTATGTCTTTGCACAATGAAAATTTCTTTCAATTTTAAATATTTTTTTGTTCTTCAAGTCATACTCCTACTTCATTTCAAGATAATTAAGAACTTCATTGTGAAAATCACAAAGCTCATTGCTATTAATTAGAATTATCCATGTAGCTATTTTAAAATTTGCTTTGTAGAATTCTCAAAATACTTTGATCCTTAGCTTGATTTTATTTTTCAAGCATGCATTGTTTTGACTGATTCGAAATTATCTTGTTTTTCTAAATTTTTTGTAGCAGTATCTAGTTATTCTCTAATATTTGCAAAAATGTGTAGACACAACAATACAATAATTTCTTGGTGATAATTCATTTTTGGAAAATATAAGATTACTAGTGATAGTTTTCTAAATTTCTGCTGCCAAATGTTGAAAATTCTAGCCATTTGCATTTAAAACATATATTTACAAAAATGCAACTTTTTGTTACAAAATGTGTATTCATTTGTTTATTTAATTTGTAGATCTTTTATTACTATTATTATTTTTTCTTGTCTTTAAAATTTTTTAAAAGTTGATTTTTATTTAAAGAAATGTATCTCAAAATATCCTCTCATTAATATATATATATATTATACTACTGCCTTTTATTTATTTATTTATTTATTTATTTATTAGAATTGAATTAAGGTCCAATTCAGAATCTGATACAAAAAAAAAAAAAAAAAAAAAATTGCTGCTTTTTTAAGTTGAAATCTGAAGTTCAAAGAAGAAATAGACCGTAAAAAAATGTAACAGCAGTAATCATCCAAACTTTAATTGAAGGCTGATTGACAGCTAATATTCTCTGAACTACTTCAGATCCATTCATCTTTGTCTAAAACTACAAAAATACATGCCGTGGCTATTAGCTCCAAGTGTTTGTGCATACTTGTAACTTTTTTTGTGGCAAAAAAAAAAAAAAAAAAAAAAGTTTTTGAAACAACTGAAAAATAGAAAAAATTCTTGAAATTATTAAAACTTGGATATTGTAAAAATCTGGAATAAAAAGGTCATACTGGACAACTTGACATGTACACTGTATGGCAAGCCTAAAGGACATATAATATGGAGGCCTTTACAGCTGCACTTTTGGTTCCCAAATAATGTTGTGACAAAGAATTATTATACACAAGGGCAAAAACAATCACAGTTGGAGAAATAGACAATGATTTATAACTATTCACATTGCAGAATTTTGCATCTAAAAATTTCTAAACTTTAATTGTGTAAATTTATATGAAATTTTTTCGATAAATTATGGTAAAGTAAGCATATCATAAAAAATCTACATTTCTGTAATAATGTGGTGTATTCGCTATGAATAGCATTTTATTTTTTGCCTCGACATTAAGTCATTGCCAGGTAGCAGAAAGTTTGAGACAGGAGATGGGTGTCACAGATTTTCGTCTTTCATTTGCAGACTCCTTTTCATCAAATCTTTATTTTGTTTCATTATTATGTTTTGTTCTTTATTACTTAATATAAAAAGTTATGATTATTATTAATAAAAATTTATAAAATACCTTAAAATGCTATAGGTAAGTGATTGTTTAGTTAATCACTCAGTTGCAAAAATACATTATCTACTTTTATTTTTTTTACCCCTGAAATATTTGTCGAAGGCACTTAGAGAATTTTTTGATACTGGGATCTGTGTTAAAGGTTTTAAAGTTTAATACAGGATTATTTGGGGGGATAAGTCTCCTCATTTCTTCTGATTTTCTGTTATGGGAAGTTAGCTACTTTGTAACAATAAAATTGATAATAAACCAGTTTTTTAATACTATTAATTAAAGTTGTAAATATGACTTTTTTTTTTCCTCCTTTTTAGCATGGAATAACTCAAACAAATGAATTAGTAAACTTGACAGACTTCTTTAATGGACATATTTTACCTACTTTGCAGTCACAAGCAAGTAAGCAAAGCCTAATGTTTTTGTTTCTCTCATTAAGAAAGAAAAAAATGCATATTATTAATTAGATTTTTTTTTTAAAATTGGAATATCTTTAAAATTTTTATCTCTAATAAAATGTTTGTAAACTATGTGGAGCCTACATTCTTTATTTTATTCATAAAGAATGAACTGATAATTCTGGTACTAGACTAACAATTTTGGTATTAGAAAATACTTCCAGCCTGTACCAAAAGGGGGGAAAACTTCAGCATTACTTATTTTTTTTAATTCAGCTAATTTTACTCAAACATACAAAGCTAAAATGCATGGAATTTGATCTTAGAAAATTTCTAAATTTTGTCAATATTCAATTTGAATTTAAATTATATATATATAACCATTAAATGTCATGTAAATTACCACATTAAAACATGGAAAAAAAATAATTAAAAGGAGTATAATCAAAATTTGTAGAACCAAAGTAGATTCATCAGGCCCACAAATACTTTAGAACTGCAAATAAAGTGTTTGGTTTCATCTTCATGTTAGCTATGAAAAAGTAAAATAACACAAATTTGTTGCTACAAAATATAAATAAATAATGGTGTGAGCCAGAGGAGTAAGTTCCTATATTTAATGTGCAAATTTCAATATATGGCATCAGTGCACCATATAGTTCAACCAAACTTTTTACCTTGTTGTCTAACCGTCGTACTGTCATCTTTTGAGAAATTATTAAAATAAATGTCATGGAACAAACTGCAGTATAATAAATTAATTTTATTTATTTACTTTTTTATTAAATGAATTATATATTTAGTGGATAATGCCTTTTAATGCAAATACTCTCTTTAGCTATTCAAATTAAATTTAAAATATTTTATTAAATGTAAAATATTATGAGAAATGATATGTAATGAGATGGAAGCTGCCTAAATTTGATGTTAAAAAAGAAAATTAAAATATCTTCATCAATCATTCTTCATTTCAATTTCATTTCTCCTGAAATGCATCCATTGTTTTAAGTTAATTAAATTAATTTTTATTTAAAATGGAGAAAATATTTTTCAATAATATTAGGACAATTTTCAGATGAAACACAGTTTTAATGCTTTCTGTTTTCCTTTTTAATTGCTACCCAATTTCTAAAAATGGAGATACTTTCCTTCTTATAAAGTAACATATCCAATGGATCCTTAAAAAATCTGACCAATCACTTCATTCATAATCTATGGGAAGCATGCGTAAGTGTATTAGAGGTTTAAAAAAAAAGTGTTTTTTCTAATAATCTGTTTTATTGGTAAAGCTGCACTGTAAAAATACTATAATCTGCAAAATGATTAGGTTTATCGTGTATTTCTGGGATTATAAAATCTTGGTTTACAGGGAAAACCAATGAACGCAGTTATGGGTTTTTTGCAATTTCCCAAAATTTTATTTTCTGGATCAGATGAGTTTTGAAATGCATGTCCTCAATTGAAATGGTTCGAAAACATTGATTGAGCAATTTGACAAAGTTGAAGATTTGCTAAACTCGCCTTTGTCAACAACTTACATTTTTTTATAGTATAAACTTTATAAAAATTAAATTTATTTTTTTACTATTTAAATTGATATTTATATATACTGTTTTTTATGATAACTGATAGATTTACTTTGAACATTTTAGTTGATGAATTCCCCATTTTGAAAGCAGATTGCATCCGATATTATTTAATTTTTAGAAATCAGGTAAGTTTGATGTTGTTTTATCTTGGCTTGATTTAAAAAATGAAAACTGTATTTCAAAGTTCTTAAATTATTTAATAATGTAACGAGTTCATGAAATTACTCAGCAAATTGTCTTATTTGATAAATTTAGTTTGGATGGAACATATAGAGAATATTAATTAAAGGAAAAAGTGGATGCCATTTTTTTCAAATCTAATATTAGCATTTCTTCTTAATCACAAACAATTTTTTCAATGTTATGCAATTTAATCTATTCATTTACGCATAGAAGCCATTTATCTATTTTTATATACAAAATAAATAACTTATCTAATATGTGTGTAATCATCAGAAACTCTTGAACACATGGCTCTGGTCTTCTGTAAGCTATTCTTGCTAACCCCTGTTCAAACCACACTGGCTCTAAAAGAAAAACATGCTAATTTGTTCTGTTTAAAAAAATTTAATTGATTATGAACAAATAAATAAGAGTATCATAACTAATGGCAATCTTTTGGAATCAGATTGCCTTTTTGAGGGGGAAAGGGGGGGAGGGATACAGATGAAAATAAGCACTCGCCAGTCGCCAATCGGCGACTAAATGTGAAAAACTGGCGACTAAAAATGTGAAAAGTACCGGCCAAATGCAGGATTTTCCAAAAGGTATTTTTTCAAAGAATCGCGGGAAAAAAAGCCTGAGCATTTCGTAAAAAAATCCCTAAAAACCCAAATTTCGTGAAAAGATCGCGGAAAAATATGAATTTCGTGTATGTATCGCGAAAAACATCGTCAAAAAAGCGCAAATAGCGTCAAAATGTCTCAAAAAACGCAAATATCGCCAGAAAATTGTGAAAATCCGCAATTATCGTCAAAGAATATCAAAAAATGCAAATATCATCAGAGAATTGCCGAAAAAATCTCAAATATCGTCAAAAAACGCGAATTTCGTCAAAAAATTAACAAACAAACGCAAAATTTGTCAAAAAACGTAGAAATGAACGCAAAAAACGCGAATTTTATCAAAGATACACGCGAAAAAAGGAAATACGTCAAAAAATCGTGATAACAAACGCGAATGTCGCCAAAAAATCGCGATAACAAACGCCAATATCGTAAAAAAAATCGCGAATATCGTCAAAAAATCGCGATAACGAACGCGAATATCACAAAAAAATCGCGATAACAAACGCGAATATCGCCAAAAAATCGTGATAACAAACGCGAATATCGCCAAAAAATCGTGATAACGATCGCGAATATCGTGAAAACAAACGTGAATTTCCTAAAAAATCTCACATTATATTGTAAAAATGAACGCAAAAAACGCGAATTTTATAAAAGAAACACGCAAAAAAGGAAATACGTCAAAAAATCGTGATAACAAACGCGAATGACGTCAAAAAATCGTGATAACAAACGGCAATATCGTCAAAAAATCGCGATAAAAAACTCGAATATCGCAAAAAAATCGCGATAATAAACGCGAATATCGTCAAAAAATCGCGATAACAAGCGCGAATATCGTCAAAAAATCGCGATAACGAACGCGAATATCGCCAAAAAAATCGCGATAACGAACGCGAATATCGCCAAAAAATCGCGATAACGAACGCGAATATCGCCAAAAAATCGTGATAACGAATGCGAATATCGTAGAGATTGTGAAAACAAACGCGAATTTCGTAAAAAAATCGCACATTATGTCAAAGAATTGTTGAAAAAACGTATAATATTAGATTCAGGAGAGACCCCCCCACCCTTCCTTCATTTTTTAGGAAATTTTTTGTGGATTTGTTTTTTCTTTTAATTAAACCTGCTTGTTGATGCATAAACATTTTTTGTCACACCTTAATTCTAGACAAATAATTATAAAAAAAGAGGGCAGGGGTTTATTTATGCCATTAATTACACAAGTACCTAAGCATAGTTAGACTTACGTAGCTAACTACATGTGCATGTTGCATATAACTTTGCTGTTAACTTAATTTTAAAATTTAAAACAGATTGGAAATTACTATCTCAAGTTTATTCCAAACAATATAAATTAAAATATTTTTATCTATTTTATATATTACTTATTTATTCTAAACTCGTATATATCTTGTAATTAAATATTCAGTGACATAATTGTACTTATTGGCTACTAAAGAAATTATTTTCACTAGCCAACAACTGGCTACTAAAAACAATCAACCTACCGGCCAGTGGCTACTAAGCAAAATTCCTTATTTTCATCTTTAGGGAGGGAATGAGATAAAGATTTTTGGTGTTCAAGACACATAAAAAGTGCTGCTTTCCAAATTAATTTTTACAATTTATTTAAAAATTAATTAAAATTTAATTTAAATATATAATTTTCATTATTAAATGATTTTTGCTTGTGAAAATTTAGTTACATGAAATATGCCTTTTTTTTCTTTAACATCAGTTTTATATTAAATTAGCCCTTGATTTCAAAGATTATGTGAGAGAAAAATCTGGTTAGGACATTTAAAGGATTAAAAACACTGTAAGAAAATGGTTTTAAATATGACATAGTTTTCATTATTTAGCCTTTTTCTCTCATAATCGCTTAATTATTTGAAAGTGTTCATTTTTTAAAATTTATGTGTAAATGTATTTTTCTGCTGTATAGTGTTTGCAAATATTATTGTTAAGATTTCTTTAAATCTGGAAACAGTAAATAAAAACTGACTATTTTTAACTATGAATTAAATCTCTATTCAGTATGATAAAATTTTTAATGAAAATTTGAAAAATATCTTAAAAATTAAATACATAAAAAAAGACTGCATTCCAAATATAACAAGCTGTGAATATTTTATAGTTGTAACACTATTATCAAATGGAAAGCTCAATTGAAAAAAATTTCTGACCTTTTAGTTGTTAAAAACTTAAAAGGGTTCATAAAAATGCTAAAAGATGTCTTTAAATCTTTTTTTCCCCTAATTTTTATTTATTTTTTTTTTCATTTTGTATGTAAAAATATTACTTCTAAAAATAAAAATAGCATGTTTTTGCTTTATTATTCATTAATGTCATGCATAAATTATGCAATATCTTTCAATACATCATATAAAAATCCATCTGTCTTGAAACCTTGTTATATATTTTTATGCACCATATGTATTCAAAAGTTAAAAATCCTAGTAAAAATTCTATTCAGGGTAATCCTGACTATACTTAAAAATGCTGCTTTGAAAAGTGCTTTGTAAACTGAAGTAAATATATATAAATATATTTTAGGACAACATATACATGATATATTTATAACAAGAAAAAAAGAATAGTGTAGCCTTACATTTAAAATTTCTGATGTTTCCAAACGAAAGTTAGAGATATTATATCAGACTACAAAATGGAAGTAAAATTGAGACATACACATTCCAAAATAGCTTCCTAAGCTTTTTTCAGCTTATTGAAATTGCTTTGCTATCTAGTTATGGTTAAGAGATGTATTTACTATTACCTTCTAAAATTACCATTATGAATGCATTCAACAAACATGTTTTCATTGGGATAGAAACCATGGCACTTTAAAGTACTGCCGGGGCATAAAGAGTTATATTTCTGAAGTATAGATCAGTTATATCATTTTCAAAGTAGTCAAATTTGAACAGTCCTTCTAAATAATGAATTAATATTTGATAAAAATTCACTGTGAGTAGAAGTTCAGTGTAGATTAAAAGTCTGTACGGGCCGAAATTTCCAAACTCTGGCCCGAAAGTTAAAATTTTGGCCCAAGCCCGAACGAAAGAAATATTGTCCCGGTTCGGCCCGGCTCGGGTGAATTTCTACAGAACATTAATCTTTACTCTAACGGAAGAGTTCAGACCAAAAAAACTTATCTTAGTCTTTTTTTTTTTTTTTTTTTCTTTCTTTTATGTGTATAATCTCTGTTTATGCAGAAGTGCCATAGGCTGCAATATTTACGCTTTTAATGAACCTTTGTTTGTTGTATGTAAATGTTTCAGTTATCATTAATATTATTAATACATTACAATGAAAAAAAAAAAAAAAAAAAAATCTAAAAAATGGTATATGGTAAAAGTAAAATCTTCTAAGACATTGGAAAGAAAAAAATATGTTTCCTTCTTAGCAGATGTAAATGTTTAATATATATTTTTTTTTTTTCTCGCGTATTGTTGTATTCATTTTGCATGAATGGACAGTCAGTTTAAACGAAAATTCCATCATAATTATGTTTTTTTTTTAAGTGTTTAATTCTATTTTAAGATGCCTAGTGATCTACAATTCTTTAAAAAGAATAAAGTCTAATATTTAATTGTAGAATAATGACCACTTAAAAGTATATGCCTATTTTGCAAAAATTTTTGGACCAAGCCAAACTTTACTGATTTATGAACAGACTTTTCCATGTCAAGAAAAGGATTTTCATAGGGGAAGATTCAACAGGGGCTGATTCGTGAAAACTAGGAAGAACGAAATCAGTCTTGGCTTCATACGGAAAAAATAAGTTAGGCTCGGCTCGGCCGGGCCGAGGCCCGGCCTGTGCTGATATCTAGTGTAGATAATGTTTGCTTTAAGTAAAATGGCATGGAACAAATTAAACTTTCTCCACTGCTTCAAATAGAAATTATTCAGATCTGGTAGTCCCCAAACTTTCTTCTATCTCATACACATTATTACTTCTAAATTCACTATCACATTTGCTATCATCAAAATTAAATGTTAATCTATGCCCAACCTGGAGATTCTAAAGATATGAAATTCTGTGCATCAGTTCTTGAGCTATATCTCTCATTAAAATCCTGTAAAACCTACAAAATGCAGCTTTGTAGCGACACCCATTGGACGATTAACAGTAAAACCTAATACACAACAGCTTGTGCCAATATCTAACTGAATCCTAAGTTAGATAAAAATTTGTGCATTAATTCTTGAGATAGGATTATTGTAGAAATCAGGAAAATTCTGCATAGTAACACCACCTGTTAGCCAATTGACACCAAAATGTAAAAAAATGTCAATTATGTCAAGGACAAATCAAATATGAAGCTTAATGAAAATCCTTGCATTAGTTCTAGATATTGACTGATTGCAGAAATTGTGAAAAATACTGCATAGCAGTGTCACCTGTTGAGCGATTTATGCCAAAAACTAATCATCATCAACTTCTATCAAGGTCTAACTGAATATAATTTTTTATGAAATTCCCTAATTTAGTTTTTATGATTGTGCCCATAAAATTTGTGTAACATATAGACACTCAGACTCACAGACAGACATTTTGTAAAAACATGTTTTTCATTTTGTCTGACCCCTAAAATGTATAAATCTGTTGAAAATCAGAATTCTACAATTTTCACAAATCCAATATTTTCTTCAATATTTCAATATTTTCTAAAGATAAAAGAAAGTACCAAAAAAAAAAAAAAAGTTTATTCTGTAAATATGCAAACCAGAAGCAGGCTTGGATGACTAGTTAACCTTTTCATGTCATAGATGCACAATTTTGAATTACAGCTATATGAAAAAGTTGGGAAGTTAGTGTTATTTGTGAAGAATTGTGCAATTCACCTTGAGGATATCCCTGATTTGAAAAATATCCATGTCTAATTTTTATCATAAGATTCAAGAAGAGTGCATCAACAGATGAATTAGGGCCCAAAGACTAGACAAAAAAAGTCTAGTTGATTGGCTCCTTGTGGAACAATTTAAAAATGAGAAACTGTGGGTTTGCTGGTTAGAATTAAGCCTCAGTACTTATTAAGGTAGCATTATTAAAAAATAAATAAATAAATAAGTATCTTTGCATGCAAATAAATATAAAATAAAAATCTTTGTTTCTATGTTTTTTTTATTTATTTATTTTATTTAATCAATGCACATATATTATTATTATCATTAATTTTATTATTAATATTATTACATTTCAGCTTCCCACAGATCTAGTACGTAGTACTTTACCATCTATTATTAACTTATTAACTGCTAAAAATACTGTTGTGCATACATATGCAGCATTTGCAATTGAGAGGGTCTTCACCATGAAGAAAGAAAATGGAGCTGCATGGTATGCTTTTTGGAAATATTTCATGTTTTACATTCTTAGCCCATCTTATTCTTTTAAATGCATAGTGACAAACATTATCTTTAAAAAGAATTGTGTTAGTTATCTTTACATAGCAGACTTTGTTCCATATTTTGCAAATATTGAAAACATTTTACATGCATAGACTGATATGTTTTTGTTACATAACAAAAAGTATTTTAATGAAGCAAGTAAATATAACTTGAGTACAACAGATAGGAAGCCTGAAAAAGAAATATGTTTTTTTTTTTTTTCCCTTATCTTTGAGGAGACATTAAATATCACTATTTCAAAAGTTTAGATACATTATGTAAATGTTAATGAATGCTGGACTATCATTCAACCAACCATTTTCTCTGAGCAGCATAACATCAAGGAAATTTTAAAGATATTTAAGTTTAAATAAAAAGAAAATAGGCCTGTTTTTAAAATTTCTAAAATATTAAATCCTTCAAAGCAGTGGATATAAAGAATTTGATAGAAATAATAATTTTGACCAAAAACCAAGTTGCAGGCAGCTATGTATGACAAGTATTCAGACTGATTGAAAAATTAGAAAATTCGATGTCAAAGAAATATTCGCAAAAAATATTCGAAAAAGAAATTAAAATTAACATTGTTATCATCGTCTCAAGACACAATATATAGATCCATAAGAGACTGCAAGAACACTGTTTTTAAAAATATGTAAAATAAAGAATCTAAAAGTAATGTGAAAAATGGCAATGGAACAGTTTGAAATAAAGGAAAGGAAAGAATCTATAATCACTCCCTTCTTTCTCCTCCCCCCCCCCCCCTTTAAAAAATTTAAGTTCAAATTTGTAAACATTGTCTGTCAATAAAAACTAAGGCATGATAAACCTGTCTTGAGTTTTTTTTTTTTCTTTTTTTCCCTCCTGAAGTATGCAATTTTTTTCAATGCAGTATTTTATTCAAAAATCTTTCATTTCATCTTAAAACATATTTAACTTTACTAGTTGGATTTGACAATGTTATAATGAAAGTATGACCATGTTATAATAATGAAAATACTATTAATAATTTATTTAATTAGATCATTAATTTGAATAAATTGATATTGTGATTTGTTTCCCCATAATAATTTACTTACTAGTAGGTATTAAAAACAAAGTATTTTAAACCATTATTTCTGTATTGTTTCTTTTGGACATTTCCTTGAAAATTGGGAAGCCTTTAATTTTATTTCTTAATAAATATGAAAATGAAAGGAATATAAATGAAATTTTTATAAAAGATTTTATTTGAAATATTATATACCTAATTATTTTATGTAAAAATAACTCTCTCAAACTCATACCATGACAAACCCTTCATTGTCATATTTTAGTGCCAAATCATATGGTTATTTATATCAAATGAATGCTAAGGACAATTTTTTTTTCCCTTCTAATTTTTCTATAAATAATCCAGAAAAATCACATACTTTGAAAAAATATCTGTTTTAATTATAAAAAAAATAGAAATAAAAAGTGTCCTTATCACGGATCTTAATTGCTATCCGTCAATAGTAAAAAGAATGGAAAATGTATAAAATTTTATGCATAGTGTACACTAAACAAATATATAAATTATCTTTTTTTAATCTGTCATAGTAAAAAAATATTTTGCTATGTTTTATTATTATTATTATTAGCAATATGGTTTTTGAATGCAAACAATTTGCAAAAATACATGATATGAAATGTTCACCATTTTCAAAAATAAGCTAATAACTGTATTGCGAATTAATCTCAAATCACAATTACTTTTCTCATATTGTTTGCACTTAAGAAAGCTGATCACTCAGCTTCCGAATTCCCCTCACTAATGTAAAGTATATGGATGATGTTTGATGCATTCTTATATTTAAAATATCTCCTAAGGAAATTAATATTTTTAACTTCTGTTTTTTGTATAGACTTCTTAAAAGATGTCTCTGATTTTCTTAGTTTTCAAAATTTTACTCCCAGTTCATCATCTTTTAGCACATAAAATATTAAATTAAGCAAGATTTTAGAAACATTTTGAGAACTAAGGAAAAAAGAACCATCCTTTAAGAAGAAGATATAGAAAAAAGAAATTAAAAAGACAGTTTTTCCGCATGCGATATTTTAAATATATGAATGCATCAAACCCCCATAAAGTTAACTTTATGGAGGAGAATTCCAAAGCTGGGTGACTGGCCAGCCAGACAATCCCTTAAGACAAATTTTAGTGATATCCTAGTTAGTACTGAGGTTTAATAATAATAATAATAATAATAATAAAACAATAAATATGTTGGCTGCTGAAAAATAAAATAGGGTGTTTAAAACTAAACTGTACCAACTTTTATGTTTTAAATCTAAATTATAAATTATTCATTATATTTATTTATTGTAAATTTATAAATACCACAATCTGTATTTTAATATACAATTAAATTAATGGCTAAATAATATAGATATTTTTATTTCTAGTTTTAAAGGTACTGACCTGCAGCCTGTTGCTCAGTTATTGTTATATAATCTCTTTCAAGCTTTTCAACATCCTGGATCTGCAGAAAATGAATATATTATGAAAGGTATATTTTAATGTTGTTTAGCTTTTACTGTATATGCTGATGCATTTTCATGAATAACTTTTTTTTTTTTTTTTTTTTTTTCAGCCATTATGCGAACATTCTCAATTCTACAAGAAAATGTTTTGCCTTATTTAGGAGAATTATTACCAAAGTTAACACAAAAGCTTAGTGAAGTAAGCAAGGTATGAGTAAAGTCTTTTTTCTTATTTCCTTCAGTTCATTTTATCATAGTACATTTTTCACAAAACTATATTTAATATTGCTAGCCTTTTCTGAAATAAAAATTGTCTACTCACCTATATTCTGATTTAACTAAAAATACTAGATTTATTTTCATCATTAATTTCATATTTCATCAAAATTGGATTATATTTTCATTTGTACTGCATTTTCCTTTTTTTTTTTTTTTTTTTTTTTTTTTTTTTTTTTTTTTTTTAATGTTACACATAAATTTTTTCTTTCTTCTTTTTACAGGGGAAAAAAAAGGTTGTGTGTGGAGGGGGGGGGGATTATTATATTTTGTCAGTTATTATTCTAAAAACTATAGTTTACATTATAAGGCTTTAAAATTTAAATCATTTATAAGCTGCCATGATTTTTTTTTCGATCCATCTCATTCTCTAAACACCTAAATTTCAAATATGATACAGTCAACTTTTGTAGTACATATTTACTTGAATTTTAATTAAACATTTTTAACCCCTTCGCGACGGGACCCTTTTAGGAAATTTTTATTGTTTCGGCACTGGTTTTTAAAAACAGAAAATTGTGCCTTTTCAAATCAAGAAAATGCTCTAATTAAATAAGGCAAATTTTACTAGTGGGGATAAACAAGGATTCTTAAGCTTTTTTGCGGCACGTATACGTGTCACTCATCTCCAAGGGGTTAAAATATTAAACCATGGATATCAAGGTAATTCTTTTATAGCTTTGATATGAATATTTTTCTTTGATGTTTTATTTTATTTTTATGCAAATGAATGACAAACTTTTCTTTCCTTCCCATACACATATCTATATTCTTGATAATGGTCAGAAAATATAATGGAAGTTGTAAATCAGCTCAATTTATAACAGCATATTATAAAACATCCAAATAATAATATTAATAAAATAAAAGTTCTATAACTTCTCTTCTTAATAAAGCATGTCATTATTGAAATAAATTATCACGAAAAAGGCTAACAAATTATTTTACCAGGCTTGTGTTCGAACCTGCAACCTCTACAAAAATCCATAGCTTTAAATTACTGTATTAGTCTGCTATGTTAGCTGGAGCTTGTTTTACTCCTTTTGTTTGCCGATAGCTGCTAAGTTTCACTGCACTGGTTGATAATTACTAAATCACTCATCATTCATAACTTTTGGTAATACTTAACTAAACAAATTTATTTACAGAAATAGTAATGTAGGACTGGCAGTGGTTGGTTCACTTTGCTTACATCTGATCAACTAGCGCGAAAGATATCCCGTACATCTACAGTATTGTGCAGTTGCGCTCTCTAACAACAATTGCTATGTGCGGAGGAAACACCTTTTAAATTGAAGAAGTATGAAAAATAACGCATGCGCAACTCTCTCAAATTTGGATTTTGATCTAAAATCAGAGATAGTTTTGTATTTTAATACTAGAGTAGAGTGCCACAAATCTGCCGACCTAAAATCCACCAGAGTCCAAAATCCACACAGGCTTGTAGATGTAAACATTTTTCTTCCATGGCACTAAAAAAATGAAGTTAAAGAATGATGACATCATTCCAAAGCGAATGATCGATTCAGAGCATTTTCATTCATGTCAGAAACCTGACAGATTTTCCACTGATTAGCAAAACGAGTTTGGCAAATCAGAAACCTGCATTTTTGAGCAATTTTCGATGTTTGCAAAAATGCAGCCTTCTGATTAGTCATCTTTCGCTAATGAGCAAACAGTCTACCTGAATCCCGGTGAATTTTTAGAAAGAACACAGCAAAAGTTGGGGCTGAAGTGAAGAGAAGAAGATTAGATATGCACATGCATTTCTGTTGCTGCTTTTATCACGTGTGAGATCTTGTAATTTATTCATAAAGCTATTTTACGGTATTTATTTATTTTTTTTCCTGTGAATTATCTAAAATATGGAAAAGCAACAGCATGTTGCACTTATGGTGCTACAAAAAGAGGAAATAATTTAAAAAATGAGTGATGGAGCAACACCTAAGTACATAGCCAATACTTACAGCATTATTATTTCAGTGGTCTATAATCTGCAAAATCCCGAAATCTGCACAATGTCCCCTCCCAAACAGTGCGGATTTCTGGCCCTCTACTGTATTTATGTTATCTTATTTTTTCAAAGATGCAGTTATAACTTAAAATGCTAGTTTCCCAATCTTTGTGTGTAACAACTGGAAATTTTCTGACTGATCACCAATCATAACTTTTAATCTCAAATCATTTTATCTTCCTTGTGTAATATTACCAAAACAATACAACATACCTGAAATAAATCATATCTAGCTCTTAATATCGACATAACAAATTTTTGAATTGTTAATACTGAAAGAGCCAAATAATATTAACTTTGTGAAAAAAGAGCTTGTTTACAGTAAGATTGAATAAATTTTATTTGAGACACAGACAGGTAGATGCAACTTCTATGTGCCATATACTGATGATGTGTTTAACTGAGTGGACCTTTCTGCACATGTACAGTGTATCACTCCAAAGACAGATTTGTACTTAAATACTGTGCATCCACAGCTATCGAATTTTAATTTAAAATTATGGCTAATTAATTAAATATTTGAACAAATGAATGTACAATAACAAATCTGTGACCAAATATCTTTCATTTAAAAAAAGAATGGTGTAATTTGATGCAGCAGTTTCTTATCACAGACTGTTGAAAGAAAACACTTTAAATATATAGAATATATCACATATTTACATTTTTATATTGCAATGAATCTTGCATTTTTGGCATAATTAAATTAAAACTGTGAGAAAAGCAGATTTAGTCGTTTATTTTCTATAGGTATATTGAAGGTATAATGTACAAGAAATATAGCATTCAAAGATTTTGTAAGCAGCATTTTTTTTTCTTAATAGAATATTTATAATGAATATTTTTGATGTTCTGCATATAAGTACTGATATAGTTGTGTATGTTTCCAAAGAAATAAAAAAAATTATTATTCTTGTTTACAGAATCCCAGTAAGCCTCATTTCAATCATTATTTGTTTGAGACATTCAGTTTAACTATACGAATAGTGTGTAGGAATAATAAAAATGCTGTCTTGAGTTTCGAAGAAGCGTTGTTTCCTGTTTTTGAAAATATTTTGCAACAAGATATTCAAGGTATGTTTCTGTCTCTTTGAATATTAATTTGTTTCTTAAAATAAAGGAATTCATGTTTGCAATTTGTTAGAATAATCTTTACTGTTTTGCTAACTGAACAATTTTGTAACTTAAGCTTTAAGATTTCCAGGCAACAAAGTGATAGTTGAAGAAAGGGAAGTAATGCTGAAATTTTAAATTTAGATACAATTGCAATAGACTCCTGTTAATACATTATACATTTGTTAACTTACGCCCTCTTGCATATATAGTTATCCAACTTTTACAGTCGTATCTAAAGATGTTAGATGCTGTATTTCAACATTCTAGAAGAAAATTAATATTTCTTAACTTATAATCAATTACACAAAGTAACTAAATAATAAATTTAAACATGTAAATCCAGAAACAACTGCATTTGAAGAATGATTTGGATTAATTTAATGTAGAAAATAAAATATTACATTCAGGGTTTAAAAATCAAGAAGAAAAAAAATTAAAATGCTCTTATTATGCAAAATTTAACTCTTATTACAAGTGAATCACTAATAACCTCCCCATAAGTGCCTTTTAAAGACTTCTTTTAGTCTTTATCTAATTCTGTATTTAAAAAGAACTCTTTTAAAGAAAAAAAGATTATGTATTTTAACTCTAAAATAGATGAAGATTCAAAATATGTTATAAAATAAATGTGCAATTTTAAAAACTTTTTTAAGTATGCAGTGAAAAGATTAAAGGTAAAACAAAAATCTATCATTGATCATTTCTTGCTTGAAATTGTCTATCTTTTACTTATAACAAAAAATAAAAAGCTACGTAATTGCAAAATTTCCACCTTAAATTTATTTTATTTTATGCACATCTCCAAGTCAAAAATTAGAATGATTCAATTCATTTGTATTCAATTGCATGTAGCTTTATTTCAGTGTAGTACAATTAAAAAAGAACATTGAACATGTTTCAATACTGTTATGTTAATTAATTTAGACTTGGGGAAAAAAGGGTTGTTTTATTTAAATAGTTATTTTTTACTTTTAGGATATCTCTATTTTTTTGTCAAACAATAGTGACAAATTGCTCCATATTATATCTAATGTATATTTGTAGTGTTATATAACATTTTGAAGAGGTTGTGTTGTTTCGGCACCAGCCGACATAAATAAGCCTTCCTCAGATAATTATTAATATTATGTGTGCAATATAACATTATGATTTGATATATTATTAAACACGTATGTCGATATTATTGTATTCATGCGCGGCAAGTGGTCCACGTTTTTGATAAACGATATTACTTCCTTCTTTTTAATTAAAATGTTGCTGAAAAAGAAATTATACAATATATAAATACAGTTTCAATTAATTAAATTTAAAAAAATGGTGAACAACCAAAATGACATAACTGTACAACGGTTGGCACACAAATGAACTATTTCGGTTCACGCTGAGAGAAAGGATGAAGAAGCTAGCGGATAAAAGAAGCAGCCGGCAGCTTACATAGGAAAACGGTTGTGAATGAAAGCAAGCGAAGTGACAGAGAAAAAGTCAGTGTAACACTGATCGCGGAGTACTGTGATACTGCAGGATTGGAGAAAGATTCTGATTGGACGAGAGTGAGAGAAGTGACAGAGGGGGAGTCAGTGAAAAGCCGATCGCAGAAGACCGTGCTACCGCTAAGTTGGAGAAAGACTCCCATGTGGTTAGAGTTGACTCGAGGACAAGGCAGCACCCGAGTTTTTGAGATGGAAACAACGCTACATTGGCTGGGATGCGATTTAGCATAGGACTGTAGTAATACTTCAAGGTACATTTGAACTATTTATTGCCCCAGGGTATTTACTTTATTTTGTAAAAGTTTTAGAGCTGTAGAATTAAATTATTTTGAACTCCTTTTTATTCACTTAAATTAGTGTTAATTTAAATAAAATTGTATGTTAAAATTTAATCACAATTATTGTCGTTATTTATATTTCTTTCCACAGAAGCATAAATATATATATTTCTTTTCCCCTTTTTTGGTTTTATGTCATTACCATGGAAAAAAAAACTAATTGATCATTTGGTTTATGCCTGCTATATTAATATTGTAAATATTTATATTTTTTTATGTGTTCGATAGAAAATAACACATTCTACTACGTGTTATTGTCTGCCTGACTTAACGTGGGTATGACATATCAATACATTTGCATGTTATTAAAGAAAATTAAAACTGTAAAAGATTAAATTTTAAGTAAATATTCTTTTTTATAAAATTATTTTCATTTTTCAAAATATTAAATTACTAAAACAGCTGATTCAAAAAATTAGAATACTTGTAAATTTTTCTGATTGGTTTAAAATGTTACATAGATTAAGCATGAAATTGGCTTCTGCAGGACTTCTTAAGTTATAAAAATGCTTTGCATCATCATTGTTTTCCTTTTGTGTGAAACATTGGCTGTTCGTCCAACATAATGGAGTTTACAAAGCATCATATTATTGATTTGCATAAAGAAAATCGTAATCAGCAATGTATCTCCTGTTGCTTAAAATGATCTCAACCAAATGAGAGTAGAGCAGCAAATACAATTCATAAATGCAAATAATATATAAATACATTTGTTTATATAAATAATTAAAAGTTAACATGTAATAAAATTAACCACATTTGTTTAAACATTATTTGTAAGTAAAACATATCTATCAGCAATTACTTTCCTATTATAAACATTAAAAATTTAAGTAAAATTTGTATTTTATATTTAATTTCTTAAGTAAATGCATAGATTTATGTGTAGATAACATTAATAATAACATTTTATAATAATAAAAGCCTAAGTCATGTGACTGTCATCAACAGCTCTGAGCTGACCACTTTCATTTTTTATATGCCAAGCAAAAATTTTAACGCTTTGGTGTTAGTCAGATGCAGGTGATAAGTTGCCAAATATTGCTCTATCACCATCATTTCATCTATATTACTATAGTCCAAGTCATGTGATAGTAATAAACAACTATAAGCTTATTCCATCGTTTTTCATATGCAAAGTTTCTATTTTAATTATTTTTTTTTTTTTTTTTTTTTTTAATAAGACTACATAAAAGTTGCATGATCACAAAGAATTCCTGATACTTTTATGCGAGTCTGATTTAAATATCACCAAGAGGATTTTTTAACTTGCCAGTTAACATTTTTTTAAAATTATTATTATTTTTTTTTTTTTTTGCATGGTAAATTAAAACACTGCTGAAATTAAACATCATGGTTTGCGACATTATTTCATTTTTTTTTTTCATTTCGTTAAAAAAAAAAGAAAAGAAAGAAATATATGAAAGCTGCAAATTTTAAATGCTTCAGATATAGATAAAAGTTTTGTATTTTTAAATGAAATGGATCAAATGAGTATATTTTTAATAAAATATAAAAAATATGATGGGAAAAATGTTTGACAAACTATCACCTGCAGCCTGCTAGCATAAAAATAACAAGTTCTTGATTTCTCTATGAGAATCTTCTGATTTTGCAAAATATTGACCAATTACATTGAATTATGAATAAAATTATTTGTTATGAATAAAATTGTTTATGATTAAAATATTTTACTTAGCTGGCATTTAAGGAAGACATTGAATTTATACCTGTGAGAATTATCTTCAATATACGAATCACTGTCTTCCTTAGTGCTGCATTTATTTTCGCCGACTGTACTTCGCATACACCGGGATGACATCCATTTTTGATAAGAATCAAAGCATTCATAAATAAGTTTCTTTAACAATTCTATATGAATTTTATATCAGGCAGTATAATAAAAGACCTCTAATTGACTTTTTAAAGTTTTACACAAGTGCTTCTTAAGATACAGACATTAGGCAAGTCAGGCATTCTTATTCATTATTTTCCATCTATAATCAAAGGAACACAGGTTGAGGCTTCTTGAATTTTGAATTCATAATACTTTGCGTGAGAGAATTTTTCTATTTTAAGATTTTTAAGTATTCCACAAACTTTAAAAAAAAAATGCAGGAAAACGAAAGGTATTTTAGTTTTCTGTTCCTTCTATTTTTGCAAATTTTTCAAAGTGTAGGGCAGAAACTCAATAAAGTGTAGTAACTTCCAATGCTGAACTTTGATAACTGATAATTCCAAATGAGACGTAGCCAAGTTGAACCTGTTAGAAATACAGGATGCCCAAAGCAAGTCTCTATCCAAATATTGTTTCATAAGAATCTAGTAACCGCTGTTCTTGCCTCTGTTTAAAGTTCGCCCATTTATAGTTAAAACTGCCAACTTATTTTTTGCGTCATTCTCATGAACTAAGTTATCAAATACAATCATGGCAGAATCTATGAAAGCTTTTGTTCTTTGCTTACTCAGTTTAAATTCTCCTAGAAACAGAGCCTGATTACCACTCAGGCCAACAAGGCCGTGGCCTTGTGCCCACTGCTGCTGGGAGCCCCAAATTGAGTAAAATATTTTTTAAAAAGTCTTAAAACTTCCGCATTTATTTTCTTAAAAATCAAAAGTATTTTGGTTAACTTTGCAACTGTATCGTAATATCTAATAATATCCCCATTCCCTATGCTCCCCCCCTCCCCCCCCCCCCCCAAAAAAAAAAAATTACAGCAACTATTTTGTTGCGAAAGGCCTCCTAAAAAGTGGTGGGCCTTGGGCCCTGCACAACCTTAATCGGGCTCTGCATAGAAAATTGAATTTCATTTCTTAGAATCAGTTTGTTATTCCCATGTTTTATATTAAAAAATTGCCGGCACCATCATCTGTCACTGGCCGATAATATCTTGGTACTGGGCGACACTAGTGTCGCCTACTTTCTATGTTATTTTATGCCCTGATTGTCTTTACCATCACTCATTCCTATTTCCCGTCATTATCTTCAACCCGAAGTGTAAAAATGCATTTTCATCTTGTTTTCTGGTCTAATGTAATGTTTGTTTCGACTTTTTTTTATGGAAATTCATTTGGTTATTCTTCATTAACGTATCAAATTTATGGTGCGCCTTATATACGAGATTTTAAGAAATCGCCATTATTGCTTGTAAAGTAGGGGTGCACCCTATACACAAGTAAATACAGTATGTCATATACGCACCACATTGGCGTGTTTTTTTTTTTTCTTCTGATGCCTATTCAGCGAAAACTTTGAAAACTATATATGTAACTGGTATTTGAAAACAATTATTTTATATTATTTTAAATAAAAAAAACAATAAATTTTAAAAAGTTTTGTTAATAATTATAAAACAAAACTATTTGTATCCTTTAAAAAAGAAAATAAAAGTAAATAGTTTATTAATAAATAAACAACAGCAGCCAGGTTACCAAGTGAGGCATGAAATCACCACTTTATTGCAGTCACGCAATTGGGTCATTCCACATGAATTCAACCAATGGGTGTTGCATCATAGTCACAGATTTTTTTTTTAATTTTATCATAGATAGACATAGTAGTGAAACCCTCAAATCTGAAATTTAAAAGTAATTTTCACAATATTGGCCGAGATATGGCCATTTGAAAACTGGCCATTTTTACGAAATGGCGGCCATCTTGGAATTGTATCACTGTCTAAATATGGCCATAACTTGACAACTAATGGCTCAAATTTTATATATCTGGTACCAATTTGAAGCTATTTGTACAAAGAATGAATATTTCACATCAAAACAATAATAAATTTTCATTTTTTTACTTTTTATTATGTGCAAAGTGAAAATTTCACCGCAAAAAAGGGCAGATTGTAATGGCTCATAAAAAAAATGAATCATCATGAATTTTTCTGAAACTTGGTAAAAACGTTGCTCCACTGTGTGCTTTAAATAAAAAAAAAAATTGGAAAGGTAAAATTTGTTGTTTTAAAATAAATGGTTTTTTACACATAAGGTGTCATTAACCAAATAATGATATTTTTAGAATCTGTAAGCATTCCTGATTCAAAAAATAATGGTTAAAATAAAATTTTCTAACATCTAGATTAATGTAAAAGTATAATCAAAACCTCATTTGTACTTATTTTGTAGAAATCTGCCCCCCCTCCCCCCCCCCAAAAAAAAAAAAAAAAAAAATTAGACAATTCAAAAAATTTTACACTGAAAAAGATAAGAAAATAATTAAGGAATATAATGTATAATTATAAAATACCTATAAATGCAGTGCATATATATATGATAATTTACTTCACATATAGGGGCGAGTGGGGTGGAATGGGACAGTAGGTTTTTCTCTTTAAGTATCATTCTAAATATTTCATCAATCACACATTAGGTGAAGTAATGGTACCCCAATCTTCAGTTGAAAAAAGTAGCTGATTTACATAAGCTTGCAATTATATAAAGAAAAAGATTATTTCAAAAATGAAAAGTAAATTTAGTTCATATACTTTTTACGCTTTCTGTATAATGATTTGATTATGCATAGATGTAACAGTTTCTCTATATATGGAACATTATACTGTAAAATTAGAGAGGTAAAATTTATTGTTTTAAAAATGGTTTTCACCATATAAGATGTCATTGACCCAAATAATGATTATTTTAAAATCTGTAAGTATTCTTAATTTAAGAAATATTGGTTAAAATGAAATTTTCTAGCATCTAAATTAAAGTATTGTGTTTATATTATATAATTCAATAAAGAAATATCAATTTGCAGTTATTTACACTAAATATTTATTTTTACAGTACTTTTTATTTCATTTCACTCAAAATATGATAATATAATTCTCAAAACATATTTACATAAATATTTTAAATACCTTACTATGGAATGCATGAAAAAAAAAGGCACATATTTTCTCCAGAAATGTTGGAGAAATACTAGCTGTAAATTACAGAGTTAAATTATTCAATTGTGTAATTTAAATACAATAAATATATATAAATGAGTTAATTGAGTTGACATTTGTTATTTTTTGTTCACACTGAATTAAAATTTATATGAACAAAAATCTAGATATGATGAGACAAAGAAATAAATAACAATAATATAATACAAATCCAGGGCAAAACATTGAATATGATGAGAAATAAACCAAAGTTTAAAATTACACATGGAACAAATCTAGACAAAATAAGAAGAAAATATTTACTTACATGCATATAACTTTATAATATAGCAGTTTTTTCTTCAGATTTAAGCTAAAATGGATTTAATTAGTTTTAAAGTTTAAAAATAAAGCTTGAATTGTTCGAGTTTCCTCTGGTGGAACAGTATATGTTCTTCCTGTAGCAGTTAAAGGAATAGATACTTCTTTTATTATTTGTTCATACGGAATCCAACAAACATCTGAGGATTTTGGCCATGAATATGAAGAATTGGGGCCATTAGGATGCATGAACATAATTTTATAGTCGTTCAGTTCTTCACAGTAATCTAAAATTTTCCCAATCCACCAATTTATCCCATATACACATGCAACATATTGTTCACTTTTAAATGTCAATGGTCTGACAATTTCACTGATTCCCAAAGTAGCAATAAATTTTGTTGATGAACTGTCTGACACCCTGGAAACCAGTATTTGGCAATCATTGATTGGTACAAAGCAGTGATTCAGTCTTGTTCCTATGATTGTATCTGCTTTTGCATACCTACCTGCTAATTGACTGTTTGCGGTTTCAATTTCAGATTTTGTTACAAAAAAACTTTCAATTCCTTTAACAGATTCTTTTGCAAAATTATAGAGATCAAATGCATTTTATATACCATCTTTAAATGGTCGCTGAAGACTTGCTTTGGTAGCCAAGCGCTTTATAGTGCCACCTATACCATCACAAGCTCCTTTTCCATGGCATGAGGCAAAAAAATGCCATTCAGCTTTCACTCCATGGTCTTTTTCATGATGACAGAGATTAGTAAAATTTTTATAATTTTTGTATTGAGCCAATGATTCGTCACTAAAATATTGTATGTATTTAATCTCTGGAAATTTTTTAATCAAATACTTAACAACTACTTTTTGGAAAGACCAAAATGTTGTAGTGTCATGAACCAAATGATCACTTATTACACACATAGGAATAGATTTTACAATATCAGTGTTATTGTCCTTTATATAGGCTAGAAAGGGATGAACTGTAACCTGTTCTTTTTTCCAGTGAATATTTTGGATAGCATCTTGCACAATACAAGTATAGTTCTCAGAAAAATCTGCTGAAATAACAGCATTACCTTTTTTCAAATTCTCCTTTGCTTTCTTGAAATATAAACTTTGAGATTTTGCAAAAAAATGGTGTGTACATAAATCATGGAGTTTTGTAATTAAATCCTCAACAAATTCATCAACTGATGCAATCACTGTTTTTAATTCTGCACCATCAGTCTTAACCCATTGTTTATAAATAACTTCATTGCTCATTTCCAATTCGTCTAAAAGCATTAAATCTTTCTTTAAAATGTCTGAAGATGGACATTTATCACACCTGTGCAACATACATTTTTTCAGATTCAATGCAACAAACAAGTTTCTGTAATAGTGCTATGTAGTCATTAATATGAATAGCATGAAGCATGAGTTTAACATTTTGATGGTATACGCACACACAGACAGAATGAATGCCTTTGCTTCCAACAGTAACACATTCTCTTGGACGTAGAGAGCAAAACTTAGACAGTCCAACTTTTAGGTTATGTTGTTCCTTAAATGCAATATATAGATCCTTTAAATTGTGCAAAATCAATCTCTTTTGTTTTAATATTCTTCCATTTTCAGTTGGGATAGATATGAAATCTTTTTTTCCGGGACACATGCGGCTGTTACTATCATCATAATAAAAATTAATAACTTTTTCTATAATGTCTGGACTCAATTTAACACTTTTTCTTTCACTAGGCATTGATAACACCCCTTCAGCTGTTTTAAGCTTTCTTGCTTTTTTTACAAAATATTGTGTGGTATTAAAATAAATCATTGTTTGCTGGATTGTCCATGAATCTGGAACTAGTGTCAAAATTTGAAGCTTTTCTTTAAAAGATGCATTTGTAAACTTCTTCAATAATCGTTCCATCATAGATGTACAGTCGGGGCAAGTCATGTCTTTAATATTTTGAGGCTTACTGATGGTTTCAACACCTAATACTGTAGCTGCTTTAGTTTCAATACACTTGCTGATTTTTGTAACTTTTGTCTGCAAATAACCAAGTTTCCTCTTTGAGCTACGCCTATTCATTTTTATTGGCGATAACTCTAACATTTCACAGCTTTTGTTTAATTGTTCCATTACTACTGTGGGTTCACTAAATTCTGGATCAGAGATGCTTTTCATGTCAACAATAGAAATCATCTTATTTATTGATGAATAGCAGGAAGTACATAATTTTTTTCCTGGAATGAGGATGTCTGGATTTGTCATAGACATATCTAAAGAAATTGTTTTCAGTGATTTTGCTCTGTTACTATTTGGATGTATTTATTAAATGGATCACAACACTGTCTCTGATTTAAACTATAAAATTTTAGAAATTTATCCTTGTGAACCTTGCATATATTCGCATGCAAAAAACTTTTTTCATCTGGGATTATATAATGTAACCTTTTTTTTAATAAATGTAAATCCCGTGGGGATAATTGAAGAACAGAAATAACATCAGTACTCAAAGAAACATTGAGTTTTTTACATACAAAACACTCCATCTTCACTGTATAATAAGTACAAAATAATTATTGTATGTGTAAATACACTTCATTGAAAACTTTAGAAGTGGTATATGGTATTTAAAAGGAATTACTCAAGTTTCTTGGACATTATGATGCAAGATTACATCATACTTTAATTATAGCCAATTAAGAAGCAGATGAAGTAAAGCAGCAATCTTTTCTTTAAATTGCATCAGCTCATATAGAACATGATGCAAGATAGCATCATACTTTGATTATAGCCAATTAAGAAGCAGATGAAGGTACAGTAGCAATCTTTTCTTTAAATTGCATCAGCTTATATAGAACATGATGCAATATTACATCAGCTTATAGAAACATAATGAAATTTTTACATCATGTTTTGAATTCAAAATTTAAAATTTTGAATTCATGTTTTGATTCTTGAAATAATCTTTTTCTTTATATAATTGCAAGCTTGTGTAAATTAGCTACTTTTTTCAACTGAAGATTGGGGTACCATTGCTTCATCTAATATGTGATTGATGAAATATTTAGAATGATACATAAAGAGAAAAACCTACTGTCCCATTCTACCCCACTTGCCCCTATATGTGAAGTAAATCACCATATGTATGCATTGCATTTATAGGTATTTTATAATTATACATTATATTCCTTAATTATTATCTTATCTTTTTCAGTGTAAAATTTTTTGAATTGTCTAATTTTTTTTTTTTTTTTTTTTTTTGGGGGGGGGGGTGGGGGGGAGGGGGGCTGGAGGCAGATTTCTACAAAATTAGTACAAATGAGGTTTTGATTATACTTTTACATTAATTTAGATGTTAGAAAATTTTATTTTAACCATTATTTTTTGAATCAGGAATGCTCACAGATTCTAAAAATATCATTATTTGGTTAATGACACCTTATCTGTAAAAAACCATTTATTTTAAACAACAAATTTTACCTTTCCAATTTTTTTTTTATTTAAAGCACACAGATGGAGCAACGTTTTTACCAAGTTTCAGAAAAATTCATGAT
Source organism: Maratus speculifer (assembly GCA_964019185.1). Lineage (NCBI taxonomy): Eukaryota > Metazoa > Arthropoda > Arachnida > Araneae > Salticidae > Maratus > Maratus speculifer. Next base: position 71,821,931 of record OZ025296.1, on the reverse strand, counting down.
GATTCATTTTTTTTATGAGCCATTACAATCTGCCCTTTTTTGGGGTGAAATTTTCACTTTGCACATAATAAAAAGTAAAAAAATGAAAATTTATTATTGTTTTGATGTGAAATATTCATTCTTTGTACAAATAGCTTCAAATTGGTACCAGATATATAAACTTTGAGCCATTAGTTGTCAAGTTATGGCCATATTTAGACAGTGATACAATTCCAAGATGGCCGCCATTTTGTAAAAATGGCCAGTTTTCAAATGGCCATATCTCGGCCAATATTGTGAAAATTACTTTTAAATTTCAGATTTGAAGGTTTCAGTACTATGTCTGTCTATGATAAAAATTAAAAAAAAATCTGTGACTATGATGCAACAAGTTTTCCTTAAATTGGTTGATTTCACATGGAATGACCCAATTGTGGTGCATGTATGACGTGTGCCTAGATCAAAATAGTTTATAAATTGAAAAAAAAAAAATGTAAATAGACAATTTATTAATAAATAGACAATAACATCCGGGTTGCCATATCAAGCAAAATAATGACACTTTGGCGTCAGTTAATTACCCAGATGTATATATGGCATTGGCGTCAGAAACAAATCGCACCAATGTAGTGCGTATGAGACATCTGTGCCAAAAAATTTTTTAAGTTGCAGTTAAATTATTTTACAATATCTATGTATGTGGAAAGACATTTACCCTAAAATTTAAATATTAATCATTTTTGTGGTATTAACTGCTATATATGTATTTAATTTAAATGTAAAATTTTTTCCTAAAAATGATCTCGCTCATTAAGAGCGAGAGAAAGAGAGAAAAAACAGTTCTTGCGAACATCGCTCTCTCTTGTGCTTTTTTTTGGTTTAGAATCGCATTGATTGGCGACAAAAGTAGTTGAAACACTCAATTGAACAAACAACATACAAATAACAATTAGAGCCTTTTTTTAAAAAAAATTAATTCTGCGAGTTTCTTCTGTAAAACACATAACGGGAAAATTAAATTTAAAAATATTTTTAAAAAAAGAAAGAAAAAAAAAATACTTATGTTTTACCTAATGAAATTTTTGAGATATTGTTTTCTTTTAATCTGGCTCGAAAGAAATAAAATATTGTGTCACTTCAAAACTTTCTTTCACATTGAGTTACTTTTTAAATATTATAAATATTCTTTTTTTTTGTTAAAGATAAATATTTTCCTTTCATAATATTACTTTGCATTAAACTGATTTTTTTCTTTTTATCATTATTTATTTTAAATCAATGAATAAACAGGGTTTTTTTTTTTTTTTTCGAAATGTTTATATTATTTTCCATTACAGAAAGCATTTCATTTCTTTTTTTGAAATATAATTATCGCCAAAAAATTAGTTGTTGCAACCCTTCCATCAAAAATAACCGAAAAATACGAAATTTAGTACGAGAAATCAGAGTTATCTTTGTATATTTGTATCACAAACCTCTGCAAAAAATATTTCCTATCGAATGATATAATCTGCAAAAAGATCCATCGGGTAGTTTTTGAAAACACTTGCCTTATAACATATATATGATATATTGCTACTCTCAACACAGGGATGAAAGAGTTCCGCGGAAATCCGCCTTTTTGAAGATGATTTTGGCCATTCTCTGGATCGATGCAAAAATGCAAAGAAAATATTGCTGGTAATTTGGGGGGGGGGGGGTCCAAGAAGCTGCGGGAGGCTACATAACAATCCAGAAAGACTAGAGACCCTTGGCGCGATAAAACGCAAAGAGCCAAGAGGGCTAAAACTTCACTTCTTTCTACCCTTTTTCCAGTAACCCATTTGTTTACAGGGGGAAGTGGAGTTTCAATTCATGTGCGTGGAAGAGGGATGAAAAAAGAAACACGATTAACTTTCGGAGGGTGGGAGGGATGGATGTACCAAAACAATTGAATTCTGCGTCTAACATATGATTACTATCTTAATTAGAAATCACAACTCTTGTGAAAAATGTTATTAAAATGTTATTTTCAAGGTTTATGAAAATCTTTTGCATTAGCGCTTCCCAAATCTTAACCTTTTTTTTTTTTTTTTTTCTGCTATAGCAGAAATAAAGGCAAATAAAAGGGTATACCCTTTATAGCAGAAATAATAGCCAAATAAAAGGGTATACCCTTTTATTTGGGTTTTCATTTCGAAATAACCCCATTTCTCATAAATACCCCCCCCCCCCCCACATTTTCCAATAAACTAGATAGCGTAAAAATGCTTTTGTTTATAAGCAATCTTCTTATTTCAATCATGCAATAAATAGATACAAATTACATTGTCATTTCTATTATTTTAGTGACTTTACTAACCCTTTTTTTGATTTCCGTCATTAATACTATTTTAGCATACCCCAGCTTGGGATCCGCTGGTCTGCACTAAGAGCTGTCAGTTATTGTTTGTTACAGTATCTGTTTGTTATTGTTTTTTAAGTGCATGTTCTGTTTACAAAACTTGTTTATATCGTACATTATAGCTAATATATGTTGCATTAAAAAAAATGATGGTTATTTAACAAAATGTATTCTGATTTATCCCATTAGTGCCTAGCGTCCCATTTTTGGGACAGTTATAAAAATGGCAAGTAAACGCTTTTCACACCCGTAAAAAGGAAGATGAATACTTTTTTTCGCGAAACAAATTCCTGGATAAGTTAAGATAAAAGTTGCTCATATTTAAAAAAAATAGTGGGAAATGCAAAATCTAAATTTTAACGAAGATAATAATTCAGGGCTTAATAAGTTGAAAAGAAAAATACAGTCGAACCTCTATATAACGAAACTCCATACATCGAATTTCTCCATATAACGAATTTTTAGTAAGAACGGTCTCCTGTTCGCATGATTACATTAAAAACAGACTCTATATAGCGAAATATCTATCTCCATATAACGAATTTTTTCATAAATTGATCTTAATTTATTCAGTTTTAAAAAAGCTTCGAAATCATATGGAATCAATTTTCCATCACTTATTTTTGATTTATCGTTCAGTGGAGAAGTTTTTTTTTTTTTTATAAATATTACTTCTCTCCTTATTCTTTAAATCTAACAAGTTCATCCCACCTCCCAAACACCTTTCAACATCCTTCTCAAAACACAGTCAATTGAATTGTTACACATATAAGAGAGGAATCAATGAGAGCACATAAGAGAGACCTTCAAATGGAGGAAAATATCAACTACAATTTTTCATTCCTTGCTAAAATTTGAGAATTTTTTTGAGAGCGTAACAATTGTAATTTTAAAATCAAAACAACAAAAAATTACAGATTTCTTCCTCTAAAATTTATGTAAGTCTTCCTCATTTGATTTTCATTAAGCTTTAAAATAAATGTATTTTCTCTTTTTTGAAACTGCTTAAATAAGTAAGAAATAAAATGTTAGGTTAATATATACTTTTAAACATTTCAAATTCTTAATTAAAAAGATCAAAAATAATACTTGTTCAAAATTTACACATTAAATACTATTTTTAACATCATACTCTATACATCGAATTTCTCTATATAACGAATTTTTTACTGGAACGATAGATTTCGTTATATAGAGGCTCGACTGTATATTTGTTCGTTTATTAAGTAAAATGAAAATGAAAAAAATAGCCGCAATATGTATGTTAAAAGGGCGATTTTTCAAAGTTATTTCTTAAAAGAAATAACATTTAGAAAGCATCCAAAAGTAAAATTAAACATTTTTTTACATGTTGTCACTATTATTCTTAACTTCATTTATCAACTAGATGACACATAACACAAGCAACATTTAAATTATTGTTAAAAGTGTCAACTGTTAAATATTCAAAGCTCTTTTTTTTTAATTTGTAATCAGTGAGACATTTGTTTTTATTTGCTTTTATTTATTGACTCATACGTGAAACAAGTTTAAAAAAGAGTGTATGGTGGTTAACCATTTGATTTATTGCATTTTAAAAAATCATATTTTAATAAAATGAGTTCTGTTATCATAAAAATTAAATACAGTGAAACCTCCCTGAACGACCATTTTTTTCATGGAACAAAATCATTCAGTCATCATCCCAGTTGAACTCCCTCCATGAGCAACTCATTTCTTTGAAAAAACTAAAAAAAATTCCTTTTTTTTTTTTTTTTTTCTTTTGCCGCTTGAAGAAGGTTTCATTAGAAAAAGAATTACGTAGAGCACATTATTCACCAAACTTCTAAACTAAGTTTAATTTTTTTTTATTATTCAGGTGACTTTTATGTGTATAACCCTTACCTGCTATGACAAAAATTGTCGCATAACTACTGTGAGCGGTCTGTCAGACCACTTAATCGAAAGATGAATAAAATGTTAAATTAACTCTCAGAATACTACTTTTGTATTAAACTTGATATACAGGGCTATTATAAATAAAATTAAGCTGTTCAAAAGTTTCTAGAGATAGTAAAAGGGCTCCAAACGAAACAAAATTCGACCAATGTCTATAGTTAAACTTTTAGTTAAACTCTGAAACTTAAAAAACTAAGCGGTCTTTGAGAGCAGTTGAGGGTTAAATCTCTTATTGTCTTTATAGGCAATGTATTTAACTCTGATGGCTTTTTCCTTTTTTTGTGAATAATATGAGTGCAAAAATGTTTTTTAGCTATAAAAAGTTATATTATCCCTACTCTATCAGATTATCTCAAATGTTGATTTTTAATTTTGTAGCGATTAACTTACAATTACTTACAATAACTTACCATTATTAACTTACAATTATATTAATCATTATTGTTTAAATTATTTCACTATAAAATTTATTTTCTCAAAAGGAAACACTTATTCATAGGTCTTAATATAATTATAAAATTGCTAATTTACAATTTTTAGAAATTTAATAATTACACAATACAGAATTTAGCTATGTATTTTAATTTAGAATAAATCTTAAATCTTATAAACAAAAAATATTACACATAAAAAATTGTTTATATGATGTTATTCAAATACAGAATAAACTATTTTTTTACTTTTCTAGTTTGACTTTTAATAGCATTTTTAAACAATCAACGTTTATTTGAATAGTCATTTTATTATTAATATTTTGTATCTGCTTTATCACCCAAACCAATTTCAGAACTTCTTTATAAAATTCAATATTTACATTTCTGTTAGAAGAGTTTTACGATTTTACAAAAACTAAGAAACTGTATAAACAAAACAGTAAAAAACAAATTGGGCAATTGCAGCAAATTATGTTGCAGTGTAGTACAAAAATAACAATGCGTAATAAAATCATTTAAAGTTGTAAAAATTTGAAAAATCTAAATAAATGAAATAATTTATTTGCATTATAAAAATCAGAATCATAAGTTATTTTTTAAAATAACAAAATTTATCATTTGTTTTGGGAACAGAGGAGTAATTTCTATTTCAAAAGCATTTAACTATAGATTTACACAGTACCATGTTTACACGATACAAAGAGCTGCAATTCATTTCTCCTCCCCTAAAACTGGTTTTTCTCTACCAACGAAAGAGCCAAAAGCTGCCAACTCCAAGCCGCCAAAGGGCCTCTAGTCTTTCTGGATTGTAATGTTGCCTCCGGGAGTAATTCTCGGACCTATCTTTCACCCGCTAGACTTCTCCCACAAATCGCCGAAGAGCTATCTGTCAAGGTAAGCGGTCAATTTACGTTCAGGAGCATCACATGCGGTACATTTCGCGGGGCGAAAATCTATTTTTAAGGACCGGGCAAACATAACTATTCTGAAGTTAAACTTTATTCCCGGAACTGCCTTTTCTTTTCTCTCACTTACCGTTTACTGACAGTGGGAAACGAGGGAGATACAATGGTCACGGAAGATCACTATCTTAACCCTACTGAAGGGAAAGATTCCTGTGAGCGAGCTGATTCTGGCCTAAGCGGAATATAACTACACGGAATCAGTCGCTCCCGTAATCCATACCGATTTTTAATCCGTCGCGATTCTGGCCTGAGAGCGGAATTTCAAGCAACCTTTAACCCCTCCCTTTCTAGGTGAACCAGTTTCGACCAAGGGCACACGTAGTTTGTTTATTTACAGGGGATCTAAACACGTGAGCTATTCCATCTCAATTCAGGCAGACAGTACTGATATGCGTCAATTCACCATCACAGATTTTTTTCAAAAAAATTCAGTAGTTAGAACTAAGTGATATATAAAATTTCCTAAAAGGATTTTTCCCTAAAAAATTTATTTCTCTGATTACAGTACTTTAAAATTCATGATAAAATTGACAGTTTTCAGAAAAACTGAAAAACGCTTCATTTTGAAATGAACACAATACCTAACATATTCAACAAATATAGTCAATTTATTTTTTATAAACAGTTATTAAACTGAATTTTACTTTAGTATAGTTTTAAAAAATATAGTGATATTTTTACTGAATTAAAAAAATTAGTTTTTAAGTACAAAAAATATAATTATTAGTGAAATTAAGATTTTTTTTTCAGAATGAAAAAAATATTTTAAAGCTAAACATTGATGGCAATCTAAAGACCTTTAATGGGAGTTTTACAGCAAATTTTTATTTTAACTCTAAGATGCTTACAACTTTTGTAATTCAATTTTAATTTATGCAAAATTTTGTAAAATTACCACTTTTGAAATGCAATTTCTCAAAAACACCATTTTTTAAAAATCTGATAATATGCTCAATTGATACCTTATTAGTCTCTAATAAATACCTTACAAGCAAATCGTGTGTTTTTGCTTAGAAAATTTTATATGATTTTTTTAAAGTAACATGTTGTGTGTATTTTTCAACAGACCACAAAGTCAAGCTCTTCCTTATTTAACCGAACTTGTAATGTAATTAATATTTCAAACTAAAAAATAAATCACTAGTACACAATTATTACTGTTAAATTATAGCTAATCATTTGCTTAAGTTTAAAATTGCATAAAATACAGCCAATAATAAAATTAGTATTGATCATATGTCATTTCATTCCATACTCATAAATGTGTTAAATTCATCTACAGAGTGTAAAATATTTTGTTATATAGTATGGATACAATATATTAATATGCAAATACATACATAACAGAAGAATTAGGTAGTGAAAGTTTCTTAAATTAACTTCAACTCCTTATCGTTGAAGGTATGAAGTCGCTCAGATTGTCCTATTGTAACTGGTTTTTCTGTTTCTAGAAGCACATTTTCCAATGGTAATGCACATTCATATTTTTTCTTTCCAGATTCTTTTGGCCACTGGAATGCTTTAGCTATGGACCATGTTGGGTACATGAATGATACTTTAATGCCATTTAGTTCTTGTGATTGATATACCATTGATTTGTCCTATTCACCATTTATTTTCATAAATGCATCCAATGAAATCACCGATTTGGAAACTATGTATTGAATATTGTCTTTTCATTTGGCTGAAGGTTTCAACTTTGTCAATTAATTTTTACTTGCTCGTTCCATTTAATTTTTATTATTTACAATCACCCTATAATGTTTAGATCTAATACCAACAATAGATTTTGCATTAGCATATTCTTTCTCATTATTAGTTCTATAGAATTGAATAATATTTTTGTCTGGATTGACTAGAATGTTATTTTTTAGCAGAGAAGATAGTTCAGCAACAAATGAGACAGAATCTTGGATAGCTTTTATTGGCTCCTTTTGGAGATTAAATTTTGTTGCATAGTGCTTGTCTCACTCCTTAATAGCATCACATGCACTTTTAACATGGCCAGTACCTGAAAATATCCACTATTTCAGTACAATTTTATTTTTGTGCAATTCATAAAACTGATACTTGTTTTTAAAATGTGCTCCAGCTCCATCTGATATATACACAGGTGATTCCAGTGTTTGTAATTGGTACAACTTAAATAATTCTTTTTTTACTTTTTCTATGTCACAAACAGCATGAGCTGTACCATGAGTTAATCATCAGAAACTATGATAAAACTCTTTATTTCTTCTCTAAAATATGCTGTGCAGGTAAATAACGATATCTGAGTATTCTGCCAGTGGTAGCTTTGTACTTCATTTGGCAGTATTAGTGAGTAATTTTCCGCAAAAAGTCAAAATGCATCACAAGCGCAGATTTTTTTAAAGGGGTTTGTCTTATTTAATTTTATGAATAGGTATTTTTGAAGATTAGCTTATATTTATCTGCCATAATAATGTGCATATTATTATTTTTTCATTAAAAAATATTATAAATTCTGAGAAATAAGAAAAAGCTTGATCTTCTGGTTTTCTAAGAAAAAAAAACTAATTGGAAAAAACCTAAACTTGAAAAAAAAATCTAATTCAGCTGTAATGTATGTATTTGCATATTAATATATTATATCCATACTATATAACAAAATATTTAACACACTGTAGATGAATTTAACACATTTATGAGTATGGAATGAAATGACATATGATCAATACTAATTTTATTATTGGATGTATTTTACGCAATTTTAAATTTAAGCAAATGATTAGCTATAATTTAACAGTAATAATTATGTACTAGTGATGTATTTTTTAGTTTGAAATATTAATTACATTACAAGTTCGGTTAAATAAGGAAGAGCTTGACTTTGTGGTCTGTTGAAAAATACACACATGTTATTTTCAAAAAATCATATAAAATTTTCTAAGCAAAAACACACGATTTGCTTGTAAGGTATTTATTAGAGACTAATAAGGTATGAATTGAGCAAATTATCAGATTTTTAAAAAATGGTGTTTTTGAGAAATTGCATTTCAAAAGTAGTGATTTTACAAAATTTTGCATAATTTAAAATTGAATTACAAAAGTTGTAAGCACCTTAGAGTTAAAATAAAATTTGCTGTAAAACTCCCATTAAAGGTCTTTGGATTGCCATCAATGTTTAGTTTTAAATTTTTTTTTTTTCATTCTGAAAAAAAATCTTAAATTCACTAATAATTATATTTTTTGTACTTAAAATCTATTTTTTTTAATTAAGTAAAAATGTCACTATATTTTTTAAAACTATGCCAAAGTAAAATTCAGTTTAATAACTGTTTATAAAAAATAAATTGACTGAATATGTTGAATATGTTTGGTATTGTGTTCATTTCAAAATGAAGCGTTTTTCAGTTTTTCTGAAAACTGCCAATTTTATCATGAACTTTAAAGTGCTGTAATCAGAGAAATAAATTTTTTAGGGAAAAATCCTTTTAGGAAATTTTATAAATCACTTAGTTCTAACTACTGAATTTTTTTGAAAAAAATCTGCGATGGTGAATTGACATGCCCTGCCTGAGCTGAGATGGAATTGCTCACGTGTGTTTGCAAGTAGCAAGCCCTTTAAAAAAAGAACGCAATATTATTAAATACCTATAAGGGAATGATATAATACCGCTATAAACAATATAAAAAGGTTTTAACAGGTGGGATGAGTTATAAGTAATTTTCGAAGTTTTAAGATACAATTATAAAATTTAATTGTTATTTTGAGAAAAAATTAAAAGATATTAAAAATAAGACATCTTGCAATAACAATTTTAGATTAGCTCAATTTTTAAAATTCTAAAAAATATATTTTAATATGATTTTTTTTTTCTCTTTTTCCAATATAAGCTTCAACATACGAAATATATGTCAGCGAAAAAATTGAAAACTTATTTCACTCATTTACAATTATAAAAATTTTTTATTAATATTAAAATCAAGGAATTATTTAATTAAAAACTACTTGTAATTATTCTTTTGAACTAATACAGTGGATTTTAATCTTCTCAAATATACATTTAAAATAATAATAATAATAATGTGAGTATACTTTATTAAAACAACAATTTTAATTCGAACTTTTTTTTTCAAGTTTTATAATACAAGCTATAATAGTCCAATAATTGAAAAAGCATGCATCATCATATGTTGTACTTATAATTACAAAATTCTTATTGTTATTTAACCCTTTATCTACCGATATTATTTAAACAAAAACTATTTGTAACTATACTTTTCGATTTCAATAAATTTTAATTTTCTCAATAATATATTTTAGCATTTTTTTTTTCTTTTCTTAAATACAAGTTGTGCCAGTCAAATAATAATGGTTTTTCTATATTTAGAGTAAAATCAAGGTATTATTTAAAGAAAAACTATTTATAAGCACTCTTTTGATTTAGTGCAATCAGTTATAATCTTCTCAAAAATATATTTTAGCTGAAAGTTTTTTATACAAGCTTTAAAATATAATTTATAAAATACGAGCTATATCAGTCAAATATAATTGGAAAATTAAACTTGTTATAATTATTTTACATTTACAATTATATATTTTTTTACTGTTTCGATCAAAATAAAGGAATTTTTTAAGCACAAACCCTTTGTAATTACGCTTTTGTTTTACCCTACAGTGGCCGAGAGGTTCTGAGTACGAAACTTGTCGACGGGAGGTGCTAGGTTCGAACCCAATCGCGCCCGTCAGCCTAATCGCTCGGGATTTTTGTGATTTTCCATGCGTAAATAGGGTTAGATCCCCTAAGAAAGACCCCCAGAGAAGGCACTCCTCTACTTAGGGCATATATTCCTCGTGAAAAATCTCCGTCCCACCTAATTGATTTAATTTGTTTATTTTTTTTTTAATTATTTAATCGCTGAAATGATATTTATTTTTATTAATGTTCTCAAAATATTTTTCTTTGAAAAATAGTAAAGATACAAAATTAGACTTACAGGAGCGCTGAAAAAATATATAGTTAAATTTCTCGCGAAAAAGAATTTCGTTCATATTTTGCCATCTGCCTTAATGTCTTGAATTGATAAATCACCTTTACTAAAGTGTAAGCTTTTCTTAAAATTGTTTTATGCACTTTGAATAATTAGCAATTCCAATGTTATTTATAGTAAATACAACAAAAACATAGAAGAATATAATTTAATAAAATTATTTATAAAATATAATTCTAATAATTTGAAAATTTTGCTTAGAAAAACATAATTTAATTTTGAATTATCTTTAATCATTTGCTCCCCCCCCCCCCTCTTATTCTTCCCACTTGTACACACTAAAAAAAGAAAATTATATGCGTTATTTTACTAAAAAAATTTTGAGCCCACTCAATATTTTTGAAAAGTTGGCGCTGTTGTTTTGATACCTCATTTTTACCTTACTACAAATATATTGCGAGATATTGTTAATTCTGTTAATAGATCTAGCGCAATTACCCATACTTAACAAAAACTTTAAACTGATTTTATTCCCCTGTTCATATTTTTATAACTTGCTTGTTTGATAAACACTAATGCTTTTTTTTTTTTTTTTTTTTTTTTTTTTTTTTTTTTTTTTTTTTTTACTTTATGAGGTATTTAATATTTTTGTGTAAGCACTCTTTTTGAATTAGTGCAATAAGTTATATTCTTCTCAAAAATATATTTTAGCTATTTTTTTTTTTTTTTTTTTTTTTTTTTTTAATACAAGCTTTAAATTATAATTTTTAAAATACGTGCTATATCAGACAAACAGAATTTGAAAATTATGTTTGATCTTTTTATTATTTTACATTCACAATTATATATATTTTATTGTTTAGATCAAAATAAAGGAGTTTTTTAAGCACACACCATTTGTAATTACACTTATGTATTCCCTGATCAGCGGCCGAGAGGTTCTAAAAACGAAACTGGTAGACGGGAGGTGCTAGGCTCGAACCCAATCGCGCCCGTTGGCCTATCGTTCGGAATTTTTAGAACCTTGGTTTACCATGCGTAAATACGGCTTAGGCTCCCAAAGAAAGACTCCCACAGAGGGCACTCCTCCACTTAATGTCTATTTCTTCGGGAAAAAACACCGAAAACACAGGCGATAATGAATAAATAAAATAATGCACTTTGTAAAAATCATCATAAATAAAAAATAAAGGAGTTGCTTTATTTTTATTTATGGTGATTTTTACAAATTGTATTATTTTATCTATATTCCCCGTGTTGATAAATGGCCTTCATAAACACAATCAACTAACCTACACTTTTGTATTACTCTGATAAGTTTTAATCTCAAAATATATATTATTATATTTTAGCATAAATGAATAAATATATATATTTAAATACACGTTTTAAAATACAAACAGCTTTAACTCAAATAATTAAAAAAATATGCTACAATCACAATTAGTTTATATTAAATTGAAGCTAAAATTACTTCTACTGATGAACATAACAAAACTGAAAACAAAAATACTAATAATAGAATGCGAATATACATTTAATAAAAAATAAGTCTTTATCTTCACATAGAAGATCTGCTAATATAAACGCCGCCATCTTAAACCGATATAGATAGTGGGTTTCCGGCTGCCTATAGCAGTCGGAGGAATTACGAGAAAACAAGCTCGTCAAACCGGAGAGGATTCCGTGATGATAAGGGCAGAATTAGAAATTATCTCTTCGTCGGAGGATTTCGATAAAGTCGTCCGATCCGACAGGGGCAGAATTCGCCCACTCTTGGATTGAAGTTGAACTGAAAAACTCATTTACATCAAACGCGCCGCCTGCAAATCCCAAAAAAACTTTGTGTGTGCCCGCAGCCTTAGACTGGCAGCTGTTTTCTGACACCTGGGTCCATAGGTCACTGTGACGCTGAAGAGAAAGAAAATCTTGGGAGGGAATAATTTAATCTGGATTAATGAGCTTTAAAACAATGATAATAATTTTTCAGTTGTTTTGTTTTCCAGAATAACTATTTGCAGCGCGACGGATACAAGCTAATATAAATTCTGTTTTATTATTATTGCACTTCAGTTCTGGTTATAATATGTCAATTTCAGGTCAACCTTTTTTAAACATTTGCGTTTGAATTTATTTCGAGTGGAATTTTCAGTTAAAACTAAAATACCCGAACGCGAGTACGTGCAAGACTTGACTATTAATCATAATTAAGAGTTTTAAGACTGATATCTTCATCATTATTATTATAAATAATGTTGATCGATGAATTATATAATTTCTGAAATAAATGAGAATATGGCATTGATAAATTATATACATATACATTCTGCCACAAAGAACACTAGTATAATTATTTATGGTGCATTTACACTCCATTTACAAGTACGGCTTTTACGATATTTGCGTTCAGAGGTAAAAGTTTGCACGGGCCGGGCCTCGGTCCGAAGCCCGAGCACGGCCCGGCCCGCGGGCCGGGTTCGGGCCGATTTGCATTAACGTCGTTCGGGCTGGGCCGGGCTCGGGCCTTGCTCATAGGCGTAACTAGCGGGGGGGCCGGGTGGGCCGGGCCCACCCCAGACAACCCACGGCCCCCCCTAGAACTTTAAACTCTTGTGGTAATGTTAGAAGGTAAAAATTTTATTTTTTCGAGAAATAACGCATGTCTCAGAGTGGGACGCTGAACTGGCTATTTTTTGCATTTGTCTTAGGTCTATATTTTTCAGATTTAGTCTCTTTTCTCGCTTTTTTACAATTATTTCTTACCTATCGATCACCACCAACAACACATGGTAACAGCATCAGCTTTCAACGAAAACCGGTCACTCCTTTTGAAAGAGGACTGCATTCATTTGTACGATTGGAAATCAGCCGAAGGCTAAAAGAAATGGTCATTTCCTGTCACTGTCTCGGGTTTTTCAATACTGCACCATTAGGGGGGGGGGGGAGGGGTCTTAATTAGTTACATCTGTTTCTTCCTCTTTTTTTGGAAACGGGGCTGAATTCTCAAATTCCAGGAAAAACACAAAAACACATGCTCGCATGCTTCTGTTGTTAGTTTAGTTGCTGTAGTGCTAAGGTGTTTTTTTTTTCTTCTTTTATTGTGCGTTTCGCTATGACTGATATTAATCCTCTTCAGAGAAGAAAATTATGAAAAAGATGGATATTCGAGATCATTTTTTAAATCTTCGAATTCCTTCAAACGTTCATTTAATCCAGGTATGTTTGAAAAGTATATAATTCATTTATATTTAGGTTTCTGAAAGATATTAACTTAAACGTTACAGTTTTCATATATTATCCTTTTGTTAAGTTTGTTCTCAAATCCAAAAGAACTACTTTCAAACAATTTTTAGATGCGTTCGTAATTATGTAAATACGTAGCCCCTATTGTTGTCGTTCAGTCTGTTTGTACATCCATCCGCATATAACAACGCAAAAACTACCCAACCAAATCGTTTGAAATTTAAAATATATAATTATTAAAATCCGATGCATAGATCAATTACAGGGACAATCAAAAGTATTCCGTTACATTACGGCCATTGGGGAAAGAAGTTTCAAATGCATTTTAATCGTTTGAAATTTAAAATATATAATTATTACATAATTTTGTCGAGTCATTTCAAATTTTATGAAAATCGGATGGATAGATTAATTACAGGTACAATCAAAAGTATTCCGTTACATATTACAGTCAACGGGGAAAATTTTCGAATGCATTTTAATGATGTTATAAAATTGATATGCATCTGTGAAGTGCATATTATAATGTACATTTTGCATAATCTTCGGCGCGGAGAACATTTGATATTGATTTACAAGGCCAGACAAAAGTATTATATTACATAATGGTATTGGGAGAACATTGTTTGGTGCGCATTTTAATTGTAATTAACTATTTAAAATTTTATGAGATTGATATTGTTACTGTAGAGTGTTACAAGTTATTTTCTGTATAAAAGAAAGCAGATAGTATTTACAGGGACACACAAAAGATTTTGGCTGCTATACTGTATCCGAAATACTGTGTACTATTACATCAAGATCTGAATAATTTTAAGTTCGTCCGTAATTATATAAATAACTAGCACTTATGTTCGTCGTTCAGTCTGTCAATTCAGACGTCTTTACAACCTATGCCACAAAAAATATTTATTATTAATTTACACGGCCACTCAAAATATTCCCCTACATAATGATGATATACGAGGAATTATTGTTTGGGGCGTGTTTTAATTATATTCAACTATTTCACTTTTATGAATATGGTATACGTTGCTTAGGTGTAATAAAAGTTGTATGTCCATGTATATTCACAAAAAAAAAAAAAAAAAAAAAAAAAAAGGTTTTGACCATTATATTATATCCGAATTACCGTCTACTATAACAGCAAGATCTGAATATTTTTAAAACTTCATTATCGTACGAACGCACCTCATTGCTAGGCTTCATGTGCAATTTCCAACTTGTTTTATTAATTCTTTTTTAAAACTAGTTGTTGGGGGCCACCGTAATACTTACCCATCATGGATATATATATGAAAATAAAACATGTGAAACTATTTATACAATGCATTGCAATTCATAAACAAAATTTAAATATTGTTAATATACATAGTAATGCTATATTAAAGAACTGCTGATGTACCAATTTCGACAAATTATATAAAACGCCAAACTACTCAAGTAGTACCGAACTGCGTAAAAGAAACATCCTTATAACTCCAAAAATAATAATTCTATTAACTAACAATTAACTGCATCGGATTAAGCGTCTCATTTCCAATTAAAATATACTTCTGAATTGAAATTTGAATGAAATACAGGGTCATGAAAAATAGAAGAATGTGAAAAACAAGATTACAAATATCACGGTAACTAATAATCCGATCGACTTCGTTCTATATGCAAAATGTGTGTTATTTTATTGCCTTTTACGTCCATTCCTTAGAACAAAAAAATTCGAAAATTTTCATATACCTTTCATCAGAACGAATTTTTCGAGAGTCCGAAAAAAATAGTTCCGGATAATCGAGGTTTCTGATATTAAATAGGGTTTGTCCCATTCTTACATACTAACTACATACAAAATTTCAAGTCTCTATCTCAATTTGTTCGGGAGATAGAGCGTTTACAGACAGACAGACTGACAGACAGACAGACGGACGGCAAAATTTTTTTACTAAAAATATGTTTTTCGGAATCTCCACTATCTAAAACGTGTAAATCCGTCAAAATTTTTTCTTCGATTTTCAAAACGATTGCAAGACTTACCCTATACTACGTATGATGGGTAAGTAAAACGCACGAAATAGGCAAGTGGGTAAACAGGAAAGAAAAGTTATCGGAAAAAAGTGACATAAACTACAAAAGCGGGAAAAAATGACTCGGAGAAAAAGTTTCCGGAAAAAGAGGGACAAGGAAAGAAATTACCAGAAAAAAAGTGACAAAGAATTAATGGATTTTGGGAATTCATTGGTTAAGTATATAAGAGGGGATCGGGGGGAGGGTCTTAATTTAGGTAAATGTGTTTTTCATGCTGAATTAACTGCTTTAATTCAATTTTTGGACATATGATTACCACCCCCCCACCCCATCCGACCTAAATTAGTTATGGGGTTCTTTTGCTTATTATAAAGGGGGACAGGTAATTATGTCTCTCTCAAATTGGATAAATCGGTTTTTATCCAGAACTATCCGATGTATTTCTAATTTTAAATATAGATTCTTTGTGATAAGGTAAATCCCTGAATAGTTTTAAGGGTTTGATGGCTAAGTATAAAGAGGGGGGGGGACGGGGAGTAATCCCTCTTAGTTAAATAAATGCCTTTTTACGCAGAATTATCCGATTTATCTCGAATTTTAGTTATAGGTTTATTATAAGACGTATTTCTCATTAGTTATGGGGGTTCTTATGCTATTAAAAAGAGGAGCGGGCAAGCAATTATTTCCCCCTCAAATTAGATAAGTCGGTTTTTATTCAGAATTATCCGATGTATTTCAAATTTTAAATATAGGTTCTTTCTAATAAGGTGGATCTCCGAATAGTTTCAAGGATTTAATAGCTAAGTATAGAGGGAGAAACAGAGGATAACCATCCTTAAATTAAAAAAAATGGCTTTTTATGCAGAATTATCAGATTTGCTTCAATTTTGGATGTCCGGTACATATCACAGGCGGCTAGTTTCTTTGAAAATTTGATGATCAGGGGATTTCTCGGTAAAGGTTTGCCACAAAAAGCCCAAGTAAAATAAAAAAGCGAGTTGAATGCAACTGAACGCAAATAGCAAATAAAAAGAAATTTTCTTTATTTTTTAATTTAATGATTGAAAACAATTATGCCAGAAAACATAACACATTTTATCGTTTTCCTTATAATTATTACATTTCATTTTGCATTTAAAACTGGTTTATTTATTTATTTATTTTTTACTTGTGAAAAAAGTAATATTCTAAATCATTTGTTGTAATTGTCATTTTAATTTACGCCGAATATTTATCATTTAAAACTGGATTTTTACTAATTAATGTCCCATATTACGCATCACAAAATATAATATAAAACATTTAAAAAATATATGTTAGAAAATTTTAATGTACAAACTATGTTATGTGTCACGAACGAATGAACTAGTGAATTCATTAACTTGTAGTAATAATAATAATAATAATAGTTTTTTATTACTAGCTTATGTTGGTAATTAGAAAGTTAATTGTTTAAAAACCTGTAGTTCTTGATAGATCTTCAGTATTTGAACACTTAAAAAATTAAAAAACAAATTTAAATTAAAAAAATGATTTTAATAAAAACAGGATATTTTTTCTTTGTTAGGATATTTATAGAATACTGAAAAATGCTATGCAGAAACATAAACCATAGTTTTAAATGCAAACAGCTATTGAGGATATGTAAACAAATTCTTAAAACTGTTCAGGGATTTTATTTTATGAGAAAGAACCTATATCCAAAATTTGAAATACATCGGATAATTGTGCATAAAAACAATTTATCTAATTTAAGGGGGGAATAATCGCCCGTCCTCCCACTTTTTAATTAGCAAAAGAATCCCATAACTATTCAGGGATACCCCTTATCATAATGAATCTACATTCAAATTTTTAAGCAAATGGAATAATTCTGCGTAAAAAGCCATTTTTTTTTATTTAAGAGAGGTTATCCCTCGTTCCCCCTCTATACTTTACCATTAAATTTCGAAAATTCTTCAGGCATTATATACTGCGACGACGTACTGACAACTTTAATCTGGGCAGAAGATAGATAGCGAAATCCCATTGTGAAAATGTATGCAGGAGTGAAAGTGTCTTCATTCTAAAGCTGAGAAGAATAGCTGTAATTGACCTCAAGGAACTAGAAAATGATTTCACTGGTCTAGTGGCAATGAGCTGAGGGGTGGGATTGTTGAGCGTAGAGAGGGAAGGAAGGTAGTTGGAAGAGAGACATTTGCTGGTAATGTATTAGAGAGTACCTAGATGTAAGGTAGCTTAGACGTGCTAAGCGAAATGTAATATTGGAGTGTGGCTCCTATGTAGTTGTAATGTCGTTTCATTTATTTTTTTTTATTAATTGATCTATAGTTCTAATAAAGAACTTGAGGAACTAAAATGTGTTATTGATAAACTTAACAAATAAACCAACTGAATAAAGAGAAACTGAGGACACGACACCACAATACTAGATATAAGCCTTGTCAGAAAGAACCTATATCCAAAATTTGACACACGTTGGATAATTCTGCTTAAAAACCCATTCATCTTATTTAGAACGGAGGGGGGTGGGGTAATTGTCCATTCCCAAAACTAATCAAACAAGCGTCTTTTCAGTATGAACATATATCCAAAAATTGAACCAAAACATTTAATTTAGCAAGAAAAACCCATTTACCTAAATTAAGAGCCACTCCCCACCCCCCTTTCATACTTAACCAGTAAATCCCCAAAATCAATTCCTTGTCACTCTTTTTTTTTCCGGTAACTTTTTTTCCTTGTCCCTTTTTTCCGGTAACAATTTTCCCGTGTCACTTTTTTTTTCCGCTTTTTTAGTTTGGCATTTTTTCCGCTAACTTTTTTTCCTAGATTCAGGATTAAAAAACTATGTAAGTGAGAAATGTTCTTCATTCTTTGATAAGATCTTTCAGAAGACGATTCTCACTGTGGATGATTTGAAACGAATTTGCGACATGGTAGCGACAAAAAGGAGGAAAAATGGTTGTCATGCGATCAAAATTCCTTATAACTCATTAACTAATTTATGTATTTATTTTTAAAAAATGGCGACTGTGTTGTTTATAAGTAACTCTATCTCCCCCAGCCACTGTTTTGAATCGAAAACTTGATGTATAAAGCCACTATTAGATTCAACAACATTTCGAAAAATTTTTGAACCAACACTTGATTTCCTCCAACTGCTCGCGAAATATCCTCACAACACCCAGTGTGATAGCAAACAGCAATATCCCCCGACTTTTTTTCTGCAGTTCCAAAAAAAAAAAAAAAAAACCTCCGCTAGCTGAGACTTTTCATCGTGCATCGAGCATTTTAACGAATCAGAGGTAAGCGATTGATAGGAATGGGCGATAAATATTAACGGCTGGTAGTAGTAGTATTGGTTTTCCTGCTATTCCTCCAACTTTTTGCAAATAATTGTAACCTTTTTCTCTCTTTGAACGGGAAAAAGTTGGGGTTAAAATCGGCTGAAAAGTTTGTTGCTCGTAAAGTTTGTGAATCTGATAGCAGCTAAAGACAGAAGAAAGTTTCATCCAATTAGTTTCTTTGATAGATTGTACGTTTTCAGGAATGTATTAACAAGTGAACTTTCCTTTGTGTATTATCAGTTCTAACAAAACTATTTTTACTTTTTTCTATCTTTACGGAAGAAAATATTGGATTCGTGAAAATTTTCGAATTCCGGTTTTTGGCGGATTTACCCGTTTTAGGGATCAGAGATTCTTAGTTTTTAGTAAGAACAAATTTTCACAAAATGTCTGTATGTGTATATGTGAATCAGACTCTGTCTCTATGTGACATAAATTTTGGGGACGCTCTATCTCAAGAACTAATGCACGGAATGTAATAAAAATTTATATTCAGGTAGTCCCTAATACAACTTGATACTGATTATTTTTTGTTGCAAATCACTCAACAGATGGCGCTTCTACGCTGCTTTTTTTACGATTAACGCAACAGCTATATCTGAAGAACTAAGGCACGGATATCAACCAAACTTCAGATTCAGTCAGTATTTAACATGAATTGATATTGTATTCGTTTCTGTGTAAATCGCTCAACACAAGGCGCTGGTATGCTAATTTTTTCACGATTTTTGCAATAGTTCTATCTCAAGAACTATCGCACGGAATTTAATTAAAAATTATAATCAGGTAGTTCTTGATATAGATTGATACTGATTAGTTTTTGGTGCAAATCGCTCGACAGGTGCGCTGCTATGGTGCATTTTTTACGATTTACGCAACAGATATATATGTATAACTAATACACGGATTTCCTTTAATCTTCAGATTCAGTTAGTTCTCAACATGAATCGATGTTGTTTGCATTTTGGTGCAAATTGCTCAACAGGTGGCACTGCTTTGTTGCATTTTTCACGATTTGCGCAATACCTCTATCTCAGGTTCTCAGGTGCACGAATTTTTATCAAATTTTAGATTCAGTAAATCCATGAAATTAACTAGTTTTGTTCATGTTTTGTTGTCAATCTCCCAATATGTGGCGCTGCAATGCTGAATTTTTCTCAATTCCTGCAATATCTCTATTTTAAGAACTAATCAGTGAGCTTCACCTAACTTCACATTCAGGTATAGCTTGATAAATATTGTTGCTGTTTATGTTTTGGTATGAATCGCCCAACAGGTGGCACTTTTATGTTGCATTTTTTCACATTTCCGCAATAGTCTTATTTTAAGAACTAATGCAAGGAATTTCATGTCTTTAAAATCTTCACAATGATCATAAATTACCTTTTAATTTTGGCACTGAGGTAGCAAACTTTGACACATTAAGGGTGTATTCGAAAAAATGTTTTTTCTCTCTCAGCAGCTCAAAATTTTTCTATACATTTTCAGATTCGTTTGTAAAAGTAAAAACATGAAACTTGATGAGATATTTTTTGAAGATATGTTATAAGATGCCGTATGACTTCATTTTTCTCTGAATTTATTAGAATTTGGTTTATCGACAATTATTTTCTCAGCATGACCCTTTTCTTCATTCCCAGATCTCTCGCTTTGAAAAACTCGGTTCAAAAGACGAACTTTGACTGCATTTTTTGTAATATTTTCTGCATTTATCAAAAAATCGCAGTCATGGGACCTAATATAGTTTCTAAATAAGAGAATTTCACAGTTTAGTGCGTTTGAGAGCAAAAGTGAATCTTAAAATAAATCAGAAAAAGAAAGTTTTGGGATTGCCACATTCGACTAGTTATTAATACTATTATTGTTTGGAAATTATCAAACAGTTTACTATAAAACAATATTGTCACACTATTATTGTTTTCCAAACAATAATAGTTTTTACAATTACTGTTTGAAAATTATCAAATATAGATGGGGTCGTGGCCCCCCCTAGAAAAATTCTCTAGTTACGCCTATGGCCTTGCTTCTGAAGACTTAGGCTAAGCCGGACGGGCCTAGTCACTAATCTTTTCGGGCCGTAATTTTTTTCCTGGAGTATCGGCCCGGACCGAGCCTAACTTACTTCTTCCGTAGAAATCGAGACTGATTTCATTCTTTTTAGTCTTCACGGACCAAAATAATCAGTTCCTGTTGAATATCCCCATATGAAAATCCTTTTCTCGACGTGGAAATAAGTCTGTTCACAAATCAGTAAAGTTTGGCTTGGTCCAAAAATTTTTGCAAAATAGTAATGTACTTTTAAGTCGTCATTATTCTACAATTAAACATTAGAATTTATTCTTTTTAAAGAATCGTAGATCACTAGGCGCCTCAAAATAGAATTAATCACATTAAAAAAAAAAAAAGATTATGACGAAATTTTTGTTTAAACCGAAAACTGCAAATTTTTTTAAACTGTTCATTCATGCAAAATGAATGCAACAATACGCGAGAAAAAAAAAATATTAAACATTTACATTTGCTAAGAAGAAAAAGTATTTTTTTTTCTTTCCAATGTCTTAGAAGATTTTACTTTTACCGTATACCATTTTTTAGATTTTTTTTTTTTTAATGCATTAATAATATTAATGATAACTGAAACATTTACATACAACAAACAAAGATTCATTAAAAGCGTAAATATCGCAGCCTATGGCGCTGCTGCATAAATAAAGATTTTAAACATGAAAGAAAAAAAAAAAGAGACCAAGTTTTTTTTTTTTTTTTTTTTGGGGGGGGGGGGGGGTTGTCTGAACTCTTCCGGTAGACTAAAGATCAATGTTCTCTAGAAATTCATCCGAGCCGGGCCGGGTTCGGGCCGAATTTAAAAAAATTTTTTCCGGTTCGGGCCGGGTCAGGTCAATATTTTTTGCGTTCGGACCGTGCAGACCTCTATTCAGAGGCTACTTCACCACTCAAGAACGCGCGCTCGCTAATGTTAATCCTATGGGATAAATCTTTTTAAGCATACAGTTTGCGTTTTGATAATTTAAATTTTATTTATTTTGTATTGAATACTTGAGGTTATTATATACAAAGACCGTTTTTTAATTTTTCAATTTTGTTTGCAGATTTCTTTTTTTTTTTTTTTTTTTAATCTTTAGGGATATTTTTACCTTTGGAATCTGTTTTGAAAATAAAAATATCCCCAAATATTTTTTGAATAAATCTGTCGTTTTATCGCGAATTTTTGACAATTTGTTGCTTTTACTCAATTTTTTTAGGAACTTTGCCTGGTTTTATTCGAATTTTATGACAAGTTAGGCATGTTTTCGCGAATTTTTCGGCGAAATTTGTCTTTTTTGCGTATTTTTCGATGAAATTTGCCATTTTTTCACGATTTACGACAGAACTAGCCATTTTTTCGTGAATCTTTTGACGTAATTTGCCATTTTATCGCAAATTTTGACAAATTTTGTCATTTTATCGAAGTTTTTAAACAAAATTTGCCGCGTTTCCCGAGTTTTTTGACGAAATTTGCCGTTTTATCGCGAATTTTTTGACGAAATCTGTCGTTTTCGCGAATTTTTTGACAAAATTTGTCGTTTTATCGCGATTTTTAGACAAAATTTCTCGTTCTTTCAAGATCTTTTGAGGAAATCTGTCGTTTTTCTGTTAGGTCTACAGAAGGTTGATGGCTGTGGTCACCTGTTTTATCAAGAGATACACATTTATACTGTGAAATTTGAAATTTTTTTTTTAATCAATTTTTTTGTAATTTTTATGTTTTTGTAAAAGTTAAAACTGCACTCCAGTCTATAAATGTCGTCATTAAAATTTTTCTATTTTTTTCTCTTTATATTTGGCATCTGAAGTTGAAAAAAAATTTCCTCCTTTTTTTCTTTGGTCCACTTTCATGCCTGCGCAACATAAAGCATTGGAATGCAAGGAATTATTTTTGTCAATTTCTAATTTTTAGTGGTAAAAGAGTCAGCAAGATCTTTTCTGATCATTTATTTAACATTATATGTCTTGCTATTTAAACAGATCAGTTTCAACTACACAGTTATTACCGCTCAACCAATAAAAGTTGAGGAAAAAACAGGAAGACAACAACATGAATTCCAGGTTTTAAAATTCGTTGTTAGGTTCTGACGTCATTTGAACTAATCTATTCTCTTAAACATTCATTATTATTAAATGCGTTTTCAAAGCAAGTGTTAACTTTGTGCTAAAATGTAAAGTTTAGGTGAAAAAACAGTCACTTTTGTAAGATTAAGCACTCAAATTAGTTTATTTATTCCTGTCTCAGCTTTTTAAATTATTTTTGTGAAAGTTTTATACAACCAATCAACCACCAAGCAAGCAGAAAAAAGAAACTTATTTTTATTAGTGACTCTGTATGAACCAACCAACTGAAAATGAGCGTTGAGAAAAAGGGATGAAAAAGAAGAAAAGTCATATTTTTGATGAGAATGAGCTTCAAATTTTAATTAATTACTCAGTTAATAATTGGAATTTCAAAATTCTGAAGCTCGGGTGCATCAGGAGAAATTTGGAGCTACTCTCAAAAAAATTTTGAGCCTGGTACATGCTGTAGATTTTGCTAGCCATTGCAGACACACACACAGACAGAGCATTTTGTTCTTCTATTAGTATAGATTTTAATTTTGCATCTAAACACTCACACTCTTTGATGTTCTAATCTGAATACCAACAAAATCCAGAAATTTACTTTTAGATGCATTCATAGTAAAATATTTAGATTATCAAAGAAAATAGAAAATACTCCTTTCATTTTTACTATGACATCCTTTTCATCCACTGAATCCCTCTGTGATAAGTGTCTCAATCGCCGTATCAACGGAATGAAAAAATATGTAAATATAACAGCTTTACAAGTAAAAATGCATTATTTTCAATCATAATGTCACTTTCTGTTTAAAAGTTTTTAAAGTCATTTTTAATCATAATATGAAAATGACATCCGTAATGATGTGATAATTCCCCTTGTTTCCCTTCTCTCTTCAACAATGAAAGTAATCCAATTGCTACCAATGTGAAGAGATTTCATAAAGGACTTTAAAATATAAAAATGTGACTATTGTTTTTTTTTTTTTTTTTTTTTTTCTTAAATAGTAAGTGTGGACACATCTGCAAATAAAATGCTTTAAAAAAAAAAAATCAAAATCTATTAGTCAGGGCCATGCAAAACACGGAGCTACGAGGGTAATCGCCTCAAGCATGGAAGTTGAAAGAGTGTTAAATTTAGTCTACAATTTTTTGTAAAAATTTAATTTTTAGACATTGGGAATTTTTTTCACAATAAAAATATGTTCATTTTTTGCTTCGAAGTAATTTCATAGTCACTTACTCTACACCTGAATACATATTAATGAATAAAGACTTCTTTCTTTTCAAAACTTATTTTAGGTCTTTGACATAGTGTTTCACTAACATTCTCTTTTTTGAATCTGTAATTTTCTTTCTGTGTCCTGTCCTTAACAAAAATATATACTCAAAATGCATTGAGGTTTCCTTCTGAGAATACAAAAGTGTACAAACCGTTAAACTGTACTGTTAGATACATATTTTCTATATCTTTTCTCAGATTCTCCTTTTTAAAATGCAATGAGGAAGTGCAATTTCCTCTTATGTTACTTATTTGTTTGGAGTTTCTAAATTAAAATATAAAGTTCTAAAATAAACACGTAATATGGATTCAATAGAATTTTTTCTGCACTTTCCAGTTTTGTGACACATTTCATAAAGAATAAATGTGTGTGTCGTGGGAGCAGTTTTCTCTTTGTATGGTGCTGAGTTCAGTACAAAACTCAGATCAGATGACTAAAAAGCAGAAATACATAGTTTTTAAAAAATTACTTGAATGTTTTTTACTTAGACTAATAAAAAAATTATTCGCCTAAATAAAAGTGACTGAGGATAAAGAATAAATACCAAAAGACTTTATAATACGGTAAAGCAAACTTATCTTTTCCAACAAATTTGCAATCAATATAACTTTCTATCTCTTTTAGATAAATACTTATTTATTTATGTAGTCATAATACCTTTATTGTTCCATTTAGAATAAAATAAATGTGCAGGTGCTTTTGTGTGATAATTTATTCTATTCTTTTTTACTATTTCTACAGAATTTGTTCCTTATGTATTTCAACTATTATCCTTATTTCTGGAATTTCAAGACTCTCCTGTTCCAGAACATTATATGACATTATTTCCATGTTTGTTAGTTCCTGTTCTATGGGAACGAATGGGAAATATTCCTGCTTTAAGTAGGTTATTACAAGCTTATATAGCTAAAGGTGCCCAACAAATCATAGCTACAGGAAAACTGGTAAGATTTTGCTTTGAAAAAATAAATCTGGTTTATCTTTTTTAATCAATTTAAAATTATGTCTTATGAATTATTTATTCTTATTTTCAAGTTGTTTCTATGCAATAACAAAATATTACCCATCATTTTATTTAATATTAAATAAGGATAAATATTACAATTCTTAAATAATTTTAGAATATATAATTTGCGATTTTTTAATCTTAATGTAATTAATGTATTATGTAAATAAAGAATAAGGATTTGAAGTATCTCCTCTTTTACATGGATCTTGGCATTTTTTTAAAGGGCTATATACAGTGCTGTTCAGACTTACAGGGATGGGATTCTTTTGACTTTTATCTAAATTTCTAGCTTTTCGTAAATTTTTGAAAAAAATTTCTGAATCTTATTTGTAAAAAATCTATCTGACTTTTGCCGATTTATTCTTTTTGGCAAAGAAAAAAAAATGCGCCAAACAAAACATATCTCACCAGCATTGCACCCTCTTAAATTTTGCAAACCTGAGAAGTCCTAACAATTTCTCTTTGAAAAAAAAGTTCTTTGTCAAAGCTGATTAGTTTTATGGTGAACCTGGACATTGAAGTATCATATGACTAATATTCAAAAGTGATTCTGCTCCAAATTTTCTGAAAAATTTAAGGTTTTTAATTCCAAAAAAATTTAAAAATCAGTCATCAGTCTGAAAATTTGAACATAAAAATATATCATGATTTTTGACAAATGATTGCTGAAAAAAAAAAAAATAATAATAATAATTTGTTAATTGTTCGCAGAAAAAAAATCTCCAATTTCATCAGAGAATAAGAGAAAAAAAATGCACTATTGCAGTGTACGAAAAATCCTACATTAGATTTTGCATTTTATTGACCTGTTTCATTTTTTAAGTAATAAATACTTATAAAACAAATGTTTTATGTGTATTACAGTGCCCCCTATCAGTGGATTTTAGTATTTTTTATTTAATCTTAAGCAAGTACATCCTTTGAAATATTTGTCGTTCAAATTTGATCTCATGTGGATCATTAGAATGCTTTCTTGAGCCTTCTGAAGTGGGCAACTAAATTTCTGGCTATTGTTGTATAGATACATAGTTTGTATATTTGACTGGAAATTTTTGTTTTCATCAGCCTGTGTTAATTCTTAATTCAGATTGTTGAAACCCAAAGTTTCCTATATATTTGCATCTTGCATTTAACAAGACACAAAAAAATTATGTGTGATTTGTGGGTTAATTTTAAGAAATCAATATGAATTTTTGGTAGAGGAATAAGGCTTGGGGCCCTATAACTAGAGACACCTGGTGTATTATTTGTATTACAAATTAGTTGCTCCAAATAAATATTACCATATATTCGGGTGTAAGCGCCGCGGCGCATACAAGTTTAAAAGTTAAAATTATGCTTACTGCGGTGCTTCTGCCGGGGCGGCGGATACAATTTTTTTTTTTTTTCCTTGCAGCGGTATTCATTACAGAGGCGATTCTGATAGGAATTTTTCTGAAAATTGTGAAAAGTCAATCATTAGGAAGAAAATGCAAAGCATAAAAGATATCGCGAATTTCGACAAATGATAGCCTGATTTCTCTCAATCATTCGCAGAAAAAGCTAGAATTTTATCAAAGGTTTCGGGAAAAGCGTGAATATGTAAAAAGAAAATATGTGTATTTCATGAAAGGATCACTTGAAAAACTACAATTTTATTATCGTAAAATCCCGTTAATCCGCCCTTCCCAATCAAATGCTAGTCCCCACTATAAAAAAAATCTGACAGAAAACTCTAATTTTGCCAAAGAATCACGAAAAAACCACAAATTTATTGAAAGTATCGCAAAAAAATCATGAATTTCACCGAAGTATCGCTTAAAAAACCCACATTTCGATGAAAGATTGCAATAAAATTGCAATTAAAACGCGAAGTATGTCAAAAACTCTCTAAAAAACACCAATTATGTCAAAAGATTGCAGAAAAATCATGAATTTCTCAAAGGAGCGCCAAAAAGAATTATCAAAAAAATTGTTAGAAAAAACGCAAATATGTTGTATCTATAAATAAACGGTAAAAAAAAAAAAGGAGAAAAAACGTAAATTCAGGCGAAAAAATGCAGAAACAAGAAGAAATTTGAAAAAAAAGCATGAAATCTATTATAAAATCTCGAAAAAATGAATATTTCATCAAAGATTCATGATTCATTCATTTCATCATAATTCATATCATTCTCAAAGGCGAATGAGAATGGGATGAATCATGATGAAATGAATGGTTCATGAATCTTTGATAAAATGTGCGTTTTTTCGAGATTTTTTTTAATATTTTATTCTTTTTATGCTTTTTTTTTTTTACAAATTTCTCCTTTTATCTGCGCTTTTTTGACAGAATTTACGTTAAAAAAAAAAAAAAAAAAAAACGCAAATTATTTCAAGTATTGCTTCAAGTATCAAAATTCCTGATTCATTATTCATTCAATTCATCATGATTCATCCCTTGCTCATCCCCATAAAAAGCGCAAATTTTTTCAAGTATCGCGAATAAACTGCAAATTCGTCAAATATTGCGATAAAACCCTGCAAATTTCGTCAAATATCACTATAAAATCTTGCAAACCTCGTTACAAAATATAAAAAACGTATTAAAAAATCGCGATAAAAAGGCTGCACGAATTCAAATTTAATTTTATCATAAAAAATATACAAAATTTAAAATTTGATTTATATTACAAATGTTAAACGAGAAAAAACACTGAATATAACGCAATTTTTAACATTTTGATGTATTTTCGTAAGTGTGCACATACGGCGGTGTGGCGCTTCTGATGAATATTTTTTTTATTTTTGATAGGGAAATTACCTTAATGGTAATTCCCTATACAATGGAAATGAAAAGATATGCAGAGTTTATATGCTAGTGGGTGTATAAGCTGAATTGTCTGCCCTGTAATAACTTGTCATTAAAGAAGATATTGAATGTCGAATGAATATATATTAAGAAGCAGAAATTAAACAGGTTTCAATAACAAATAACAACCTTTATTAAAGTCATAATTAAAATCAAACAAACAAATATAAATGTATAATCATATGGTAAAGAAATAAATATAGATAAAAGTTCTTGTATTGAATTCAATGTAATATCATTCACTTTACATATAATGAACCAGAGCACCAGATGGAATAAAAAAAGTTTATTTTATAATGTAAAGGAAAAATTATATTTTTACTTTAAATGAAAATAAAGTTTTTGTGAAGAATACTTTAAGTTTAACTCAAACTATAATTCCCAGCTCATCTTAAACATTTACTTTCATAATAATTTCTAATCGCTGATGTTAAAAAAAAAAAAAAAAAAAAAAAAAAATAGCTGAAACTTTAAATTTAATTCCTAAACATCTATCTCCCCTTTCTACAACAACAAAGTCAAGTCAACTTCTTTAAAAAAATAAAGGCCCCCAAGGAACTCAAGCTGCCACTCAAGAGTACCGTCAAAAAATGTCTCACCTGCCACATGAAACATTCTCCATTAATCTACCTCTGCCACAAGAAGATTTATATGGAGGGTGGAGCAAAAAATAAACAATGAACCAGCTTAATTACAGCAACATCCCAATGGAGATCTCATACATACCAGCTTCAGATCCTCCCAGGGAAAAACGATTGTCAAAACAATCCTCAAGTCATTACTAGCTCGTCACTTTCACCGGCTATCGTAATGCTTGTAAAACAAAATACCACTGCATTAACCTCTTCAGTCCTGGAGTGTGGTTAATTTTGCCTTTTTCTTTAATGTACCCAAATGGGTACATTAAAGAAAAAGGCAAAATTAATCACAAAAAATTATAATAAATGCATAATTTTTTGCTAACGCTATTTAGATACATCACAGTGTCCCATATTACCACTAAATATGCTACACGTTTAAAGAAGGAGGAACCATGTGACTTTGAAAATGAGACATTTCCAAAATGGAAGACATAAGCAATTTACCAACGACTTCATGCCAAAGTATGTGAATAATACAAATTTGTGAGTAAATTTTTAAAAAAATATTCCATTTTTTTATAAGTTATAATGTTTCAAGAATGATTTGGAGTTGTTTATAAATGTTGTTCACATGTTCATGGATGTTGAAAACATGTGTAAAGATGTTGTACCCATTTGGGTACAATGGGTCTTTACTATACATTTCCGGCTAAAGAAACTAATTTTCTGTGTAACTATTGTGTACACTTGGTTAGTAACAATTTTTTTTAGGAATGAATAAATTATTTGATGTCGTCTTACAAAGCAATTTAAAAGGATTTTTTTTCATTTTTTAAAATAATATCAAGTAATATATTGAATTTACTGCTAAAATATGTCATGCTTTTTAGTAACTTTAAAAATTTCTAACACGTTTGAAATGTTGTACAGTATTTAGTTTTTTAAAAGACCGCATGTATTAGTCAAAACAATCTTCACTCATACCATGAGTGACAAATGCAATGCAAAAAGATATGTTCTTCCTTTTGCGATCAAATTTATACTTTGCTGATTTTATAATACATTCTCCTGATACCGAAGATCGCCTATGGACAATACGTACCTTACTAAATGTTGTCAGAAATGCCTGTCTTAAATTTTCTGGGACAAAATTTAACTCAATTGATGTGCAAAAGATCCCGTTTGGAGGAAAATGTGGTTTCCGTCAATATCTTCCTTCGAAGCCCAACATCTGAAATTTAAAATTTGTGTTCTTGCCTCAAGTGATGGTGTAGTACTGGATTGTACACAGGGAAAAATGCCATACTTGTAGAAGCTATGAAAGACTTGCAGGTTGGTGGAGCAGTTGTCAAATAATAATAATAATAATAAAATAATAAAAACTGAGAGTGTACCCGTAAATGAAAGTAGAGTTATATACACTGACAGATAATTTACTGTAGTGAAAACATCTGAACATCTTCTTTCAAAGGGAATTTTGTGCGCTGGGACAGTCATGACTACCGTATTTTCGGGAATACCCGCCGCACCCACCGTAAGCGCCGCACCAATGACAATCTGTTAAAAAAAAAAAGTACATCGACGTAAGCGCCGCACCATCGTAAGCGCCGCACCCAAGCTGCTGATATTTATACAGTATAAATCTCTAAATTCCGAAATCGTTCGTAGACGCGGCTTTTAGTTATTTCCGAATTTTAGTGATCTTCAAAAAACAACTTTAAAATGTAAGTAAAAATTATTGAAAATCATCATTAAAAAAGAAAAAAAATCACATATTTATAAAAAAAAAATCATAAATGGCACATTAAGTTATTTAACAGCAAAGCCAAGCATTTAATCTTATTAAAATTAAATATACACAGAGCATTTTCACGATTACGATTTTATTTATATGTTAGTATTTAGTTGCTTTAATTTAGGCCTACTGGTCATTACTTTTTCCCCAATTACAATGATATTAGCTCAATCTCTGTAATAAAATTCCTTTGTTCCAGGCCTAATATTTTATATAAACTGTTTATGAATTTTTCTGTTGATATTTCTTTGTTTTCTTATTTTACTATATCAAGATAAATAAACTTGGAAATGAATTAGAAAAAATGATTGGTATGGCCATCTGTCGGCAAAATGCAGAATATAATCTAGATTATACTAAAAAGTTAAATACATTTTTGGTTCTGCCATCTGTCGATAAGATAGGATAACTGAACTGTATAAATATAAAACATTTGATGATCATTTATGCTATCTGTATTTGAGGTTTCCAGATTTTAGAGACTGTTACAGTATATAAAATATTTTCACTTGAACAGTTAAAAAAAAAATTTTTTTTTCACTTAAGTGCCTAAAAAATATATTTAAAATGTAAAGAAATATCGTATAGAGACACTGACGAAAAAAATAAAATAAATAAAATAAGCTGTTGAAGAAAAAAATCATTGGACGAAAGACACTTAGATTTAATGTATGCAAATGCCTTAAAAACTGTAGTAAAAATATTACTGAAAAATGTGATGTAATAAAGCGTATTGCTATAAGAAAATATTTTTTAAATGCATACTAGTTTATGTTAACTCCTCAGATTACTGCAAAAAAGCAACATTTTGTCACTGGATCAATAACAAACAGAGAAAAATATAATAAATATCAGAAACTTATTTATAATATTATAATCTTACCTGTAAATATTGCAGAATCATTTTTCCCTTGACTGTTGATTTATTATTATTATGTATTTGTTTTTCAATTTAATAACGTTTCCTATCACTGATCCGTTATAAATAGCAGGTATGTAATTTTAATATTAAGATTTCAATTTTTTGTAATATTTATAAAATTTTCTAAAAAAATATTGGATTACATATAATAAGAGAACACTACTTCAAAATATCTTTAAAATATGAAAAATTATTATTGGAATGAAGTGAAAATATAGAAAAAAATATATACAAGATTTTATCAACATGTTTAAAAATCTTCAAATCCATCAAAATCGGAATTTTCACTGTCGGAATTAAATAGTTCTAAAAATTGTTTATCAGTTAATACGTCACAATTTTCATCTTCACTATCATCAGATTCAGATGAATCATCACTAACTGTATTTTCCATGATATTGGCTGCTTTGAAGCCCGACATAATAGTTTTAGCACTAATGTCTTTCCATGCCGATGAAACCCACGACGCTACTTCTTCGTAAGTG
Source organism: Maratus speculifer (assembly GCA_964019185.1). Lineage (NCBI taxonomy): Eukaryota > Metazoa > Arthropoda > Arachnida > Araneae > Salticidae > Maratus > Maratus speculifer. The sequence continues at coordinate 71,789,649 of OZ025296.1, read as the reverse complement.
GCTTTGCGCATTTTTCCAGAATTTGTAAATGAATGTAGCCCTTCCATCATCCATTTTTCCCACAGTTTTCTTACTTTGGACTTGAAAGATTTATTCACAGCCAAGTCAAGAGGCTGTAAAACTTTAGTTAATCCGCCAGGGATTATTGCTGGCTCGGCTGAGACTTTTTTCAAAGCAGTTTTTACGGAATCACCTTTGTGGGCACTCATTGAGTCCATAATAAGAAGCCCACTAGGCTGAAAAAAAGAATTTTTTCTTTTCCTCCACACTTCCGCCAGCCACTCATACATGATTTCCTCCGACATCCATCCCTTTTCGTTACACCGTATTACGACGTCGGAAGGAAAATTTGCCTTAGGCATAGTTTTGCGCTTGAAAATAATTAGTGGTTTTAATTTGTCTCCATTCGCAGCGCAAGCTAAAACACAGGTAAATGAGGTTCGCTCATTACCAGTTGTTACGATGCCGATTGTTTTTTCCCCAATGGTGTTAACAGTTCTACTGGGGGGGCAATCAAAAGTTAATGGAACTTCATCCATATTAATAATCTGTGCTGTTGAAAAGTTGTTTTCCTTGATTTTTTCAGCGACATACTTTAAAAAAGATGCTTTTGTCTTTTCCCAATCTGCAGGCAGTTCTTGTCCCACAGTTGTCCTGGTTCTTACAGACAAATTATTTCTCGACATGAACCTAAAGCACCAGTTGGGACTACCTTTAAAATTTGTAAATCCCATGTTCGATGCCATAATCCTCGCTTGAAACCGTATCTGAACAGTTGAAACGGGCATTCCTTTTTCCCTTTGCTCCTTTACCCACTTGGCTAAATTTCTCTCCAGATTTGGCCAAACAACAACGCCACTTCTTCGTGCCCTCTTAGATTTTGGCATTTCCTTCAAAATAGATTTTTCAGCTCTCCATCTCCTTACGCAACGCTCATCAACTCCATATTCTCGTCTTGCAGCACGATTACCTATTAGCTCTGCCTTATCAACCACAGCAAGCTTGAAAGCGGCGGTGTAACTTTTTAACTTTTTGGGAGCCATTTTCACTTGAAAAAAAAAATAAATTGCTTAAATAAGAGCGTCAGACAAAAAGAGCAGAACAGTACCGTAAAATAATTCTCAGCTAAAAAGAAAAAAAAAAACGTGTTTGTAGTACGCAATTAAAATCCAATCGGAAATAGGCGCAATTACTTGCGCCAATGAGAGGAGCGCAGCAGGATGCTAGCTTCCTCCCTAGCATCTTTTCCTAGTAGCGTTCAATTCTAAGTGCTCTTTCCACAGACTTCTAGTTCTTTCCACAAAGTTCTAAACTTTTCTTCGAATCTTGGTCATCCTTGTGTAAATGCGGTTTAGGTTCCCTTAGAAAGACCCCCCACGGAGGGCACTTATCCTAGGGCCTATATCCCTCCTGCAGATAATCGGCCGTCATAAATAACACTATTAACACCACAAAGTTCTAGTTCTTTCCAGCAAAAATCCGTCAGATTTTCGATCAAAGACTTTTTCAAATTAATTTTAGTGTAGGATTTTTTTTTTTTTTTTTTTTTTTTTTTTTTTTTAAGTTAAGATATTATTTCAGTCACACACAAAGACCTCCTTAATGCTAATCCTATGGATGAAATTTATAAAGATATCGTGTTTGCATTTCAATATTTTTAAATGATTTTTGGGCATTGGATAGTTCAAGTCCATCTATATGCAGATCGTTTTATACTTTTTCGATTTTGAAGATTGTTTTCACTTTCGAAACCGACTCCCAAAATGAAAGTGCCCTCATTGAAAAATACCTGTAAGCAAAAAGCGAAAAATGTTCTTTCTACAAATCTATCAGAGTTAATCAATGCAAAAATCATTTAAAAATATTTAAATTCAAACGAAATATCTTTATAAATGTTTCCCATAGGATTAGCATTAACGAGCGGGTCGCTTGACTGAAGTAGCCTCTTAACGAAAATATGATACAGTTGAACCTCAACATTTTAGAATCAGCGGGATCACGGCGATACCGTATTTTCGAGATCTGTTAAAAAATAATTTTAAAACAATATCATGCCCCCCCCCCCCCCCCAAAAAAAAAAGCAACTTTTTCCTCAGTGTAAAGAAATGACGATCAAGTAAATTGGTGAAGTAAATAATAAAATACGAATTACATTGAAACACAGCACATATGCTAAAATTAAATTACACATGTTAAACCACAATTGATTAATAAATATATATATAACCATTGTATAATACTACAAATCATTATCCACAGCGAATACAATCCACAATTGTTTATCATGCCTGCGGCAAAAAATCGATTCTTAAATAGCTTACAGCACTACAAATTCCTTTATATAAATATATACCTGCATATCTTTATTTAATATTTTAACTATTGATAATTGATTTAATGATTCCTTTTGTGGTAGATTAGTTTATTTTTTATTTGGTACATACGCATCTATCCTTGTTCATTTACAAAAATTTTGTAAGTTTAAATATTTCTTGCTCAAATTTAGACTTTATATTCATCTTAAGTTATTTCGATGATTATATTATGAAGATATAAATTAAGAAAAGAAAAAAAAATCCACAAATCCACTTAGCGTAAAAAAAAACTATTTTCGTTCTTTTTTTTTCTACTGTATTCAAAGAAACAAAACAGAAGCAATGCGATATTAGCCGACTTACGCATCAAGGTCAAAGGGCAACATGTCCGCACATTGAGTCATGAAGAGGATGAGGAGAAAAGGTGACTTTAAATAACCAGTGTCTCTCTCTCTTTTTTTTTTTATTAGCAGAAACAAGAGATAACAAAATTGCACGTTTGCTTTATAGTTATAAATACGTACTTGAGTGCTTTTATTAGGCACTTCTTTAAAAATAAACATAGTAAAAGGAAAAAAAAAGGATAAAATAAGTAGTTTTGTTCAGAACTTTTCGTACGAAACAATTTTTAACCATATCATAGTAAAAATTAATCTATTGAAAAAATTCACTTGGATGATGCGGATATTTTAAATTTTCCGGGTGCCGGATTGTTATTTTTATTTATTAATTATTATTATTATTTTATATGGGCCGGACCGAGCTGATCCCCCCCCCCCCTATAGATCGGACTGCTTCACTCAAGTAAAAACATCTACTCGCTAATGTTAATCCTATGGATTTTTTTTTTTTTTTTTTTTTTCCAAATGCGTTTGCATTTCAATATGCTTAAATGATTTCTTTGTATTTTATATCTGAGATGTTGATCCCTAAGAAGACACCTTTTCGATTTCGTTTACAGATGTTTTTAGTGGTATACTTTGACTTTTAGAACCAGTTTCGAAAGTGAAAGTATACTAATAAAAAAACCTGTAAACAAAATCGAAAAAGTAAAGACTCTTTGTGGAGATTGACTTCCGTTATCCAAAGCAAAAAATATCATTTAAAAATAATGGAATGAGAATGACACTTTTTTTTTCTTTGAGATTAACATTAGTTAGCCGATGTTTGCACGTGGGTGAAATAGCCCTTAAAGTTGCCAAGTTAACATCGACTCGTGTAGCACATTTAAACTTATTCTTGCAAAGTCATATGCATTGAAAATTGTTTATATTCTATTGGCTTCTTTTAAATGTTTATCACGGAAGTCGGCCTTTTATTATTTTTTTATTATTCGCCAGGCCCGTTTTTGTTGTTTATCACCTGAATTAACTCATTTGGGGGAAAAAAAACTTGCTGATTCGACCGGTTTCAAAGTTTGGATTATTTTTGCCGGATAAAAAAAGAGTGAGTTATTGAAAAAAATAAAGAAAAATCTTGCTCTCTAAAGTTTTTACTATGTATAGGAAGTCTATTTCAAAAGAGTTCTATACCGGGATTTGAGCTCTCTTTGGGCAGTTTTATTTTCTAACTGGAAGGAGGATCATTAGAAGAAAAAAATGTGACAGCTGTACATTCCAATATCCTACAGGTAAAATCATTAATAGATGAGGGGAAAATATAATAATTTTTAACATGAGAACCGGTGAGACCAACATTATTTTTGAATAATGTTGATTGTTTAAAAATAAACAACTAACGCATCACGGACACCTGCGGTTGAGAGACGTTTTCAAATGTTTTGATACCAATTTGAGAGCATATAATTGTTGATTAAACGAAAAAAAAGTGTCAAAATCATTTGACAAAATAAAAAAAAAAAAAAAAAAAAAAAAAATCATCGTACCCGCCGCCCCGGCGTAAGAGCCGCACCTACAATATTTTATACTTTTAAACTCGTATGCGCCGCGGCTCATACGCCCGAAAATACGGTAATAGAACAGTTGATTATGCAAATAAAATGCATGTTGTGAAAGACAGTGCAATGAAACGTGGTGAGTGCACTGAGTTTGCTAGATCAGATTATAAAACTGTGGTGTTGAAATGGAAGGACAAGAAATGTGTGCATATGAGGTCCACGACATGTGGAAGGGAGTCTAGTGATACAAGTGAGCGCTGGTGTAAAGATAATAAAAGCTAAGGTTCGTTACAAGCCTTGTTACAACCAGACCAGCTTTAATAAGAATGTATAAAGCACATTTGTGTGGAATCAATCTAAACGATAGATTCATTGATGCGAACACGTAAATAGCCAGTTCGGATCTCTTTTCATGTGGGGAAAAGTTTTTCCCATCCATTTCTATTTTTATTATAATTTAAATATATTTTGTAAAGCCAAAATGGAACCTGCAATTCTTGCTTACATTTTCCCTGCCGAATCGGCGTTTGTTTACATTTTCAACGGCGCGGTTGAGTTGTTTCGTGCCGCGCTCAGTCATGGAGCGTATTCAGTAATTACTACTTGCGATCGCATTCGCCTGTATTAAAGTTTCTTTTAAGTTACAAATATTATTTTGATTTAATTAAGTCACAAAAGCATTTTTAAAGTAATTTTCATGTTTAAAGTAATTTTTCTAAATGTATTTAATAAATTTAATGAATGAAAAAAAAAATGTTTAATGTAAAATGTTAATTATCGTCTGACTTATGCAAATTGCATAGTCGCTTGTGATTGGCTAGTAGGTTTTCGTTCCAATTTAAAGGGACAGTTTTCATGTTTTGGTGGGGTATGAAGTGTGTGAGCAATTCGAGCGGTGTTTTTAAAAGATGTTTCTTAATTTAACGCTCTATTTAAAGATTTTTTTCCCCATAAGTTTAGTAAATGTAACAATATTTTGAAGTGTAGGAAGTTCCGCGTAAGTCAGGAACAAGTTCTATTTTGGCCCCTGTTATGAGTTTCATCTGTGAAATAACCAAGTGTGTTTTTCAAGGTATCTTATATCCTCAATAAATATAATGAAGAGAATTTTTGAGTCATCGTTTACTGTAAGTATTTTGCATTTATTTTATTAAGTTAAATTGATGTTAGAAGTTATGCCTAATTATGGAAAAATAACTTCAAAGTACTCATTTTCTCTACTACATTTTCTACAACTCTGCTAAACTTCTCTAGTAATAAGTAAGGGGCTCCATAACCCCGCACAGAGCTTATGGGCCCAGAAGCTCTTGCAACTGCGAAAAATTTATTATATATGTAAGAGAAAATAGTTTTGAAAAATTTCTTGTTGAAAATATATATTATTGAAGTATCTGAATGTGTAATTTATGTGTATGAATTCTAATATATATATTTATTGTTTGAAATTAAATGAATAATGGCCACTGCACCTGATATAGTAATATTAACTAAAGATAACTACCAAACTTGGATAAGATTTATTAAATGTATATTGCAAACTGAAGGGTTATTTACATGGGTAAAGAAAAGTGAATAGCCAGAATTTACTGATTTAAAACCTCTTGACAAGTTTAAAATTAACCGATCAAAACAGAGAGCAGTAGGAATTCTTAAAACATATGTTAGTCCAGAAATTGCATTAACAATAGAGCATTTAGATGATCCCTCTGAAATTTGGGAAACTTTGAAATTAACCCTAGAAATTCCTGGTAGAGCATTAAAATCCTTTCATGTAAATGAATTTAGAAATTTAAAAATAAATCCGGACGAAGATATTCCATCATATATTGCTAGATTTGAAGAAGCATATCGCCGTGTAATTGATTCCGGAGAAGAAATTGCCGAAAAACATAGGTGTTACCAGTTAATAGAAAGTTTACCAGAAAATTATGATTATTTAATTAGGGAATTAGACCGTCTCTCTGAAGATAAATTTAAATTTAATGATGTTAAAGATGAAATTTTAAAAGAATGTTCGAGACAAGATCTAAGAGAAAGATTGGGTAATGAAACCCTTATGGCTGATAGAAGCGCTCATATGTCAGAAAAAACTTCTCCCGAATCTCATTTTCAAAGTAGAAATAATTTAAAATGTGAAAACTGCGGGAAAAATGGTCATTTAGGTAGAAACTGTAGAAATCAAAAGATAAGTAAAAGGGTTCAAGAAGTAGATTTAGATTCATATGTTACTGAATTAAAGTATAAAAGTAATGATTGTTGCAAAATTTCCCCCCCTTGTTGGGAATGGACTTTAGATTCAGCGTCTACCTCCCATGTCTGTCAGAATAAGAATTTTTTTACTCATCTAAGAGAACCACTAGAGGGTGCAGTAGTTAGAATGGGAACCACACCTCATAAGGTTAAAGGAATTGGTAAAGTTAGTTTTAAAATTAAAGAAAAAGATAAGATATCAATTGTAAATTTACATAATGTTTTGTATGTTCCAAACATACATAAAAATTACATCTCTATGTCAAAAATGGATAAAGCTGGTCTTCATGCTACTATGGACCATGGGTTTAAAGTGTTTGATAAGAATTGGAAATATTTATACACAGTCACTCTAAAAGAAAATTTTTATGTTTTAAAAGCAATTAGAAATTATGATGACACTGAGGTTAAACCTAATGTTAAAAATCCATGTTTACAATCTTCTAGTAAACCTTCTTCTCTAAGTTCAGATAAAGTGAAAGTTTTTGCACGTACTGAATCTTGTAACGCTAATCCTAAAAGAGTTTATATTCAAAATAAAGCCAATACACAAGAGTCAAATTGTCTTTACAATATTTCATATGCCAATGATCGTAATAATATAATGCTATGGCATGAAAGGCTGGGACATTGTAATGTTAACTTGATTAAGAAAATGTTTCGAGAAAACTTGGTTCAAGGCTGTAGTCCATTACAAGGGAAGGAATGTCCTTGTGAACCTTGTATTCTTGCCAAAAATACTAGGTCAACTCATCCTAGGTTACAAAACATTCGATCTAAAGAAATTTGTGAGTTGATTCATAGTGACATACGGGGGCCAGCCCCAGTCACTTCAAGGAACGGGCAATGTTACATACTTACTTTTATCGATGACTATAGCAGAAGAGCATTTTGCTATCCGCTACGCTCTAAAGATGAAGTTTTCATTAAATTAAAGCAATTTATAACTTTTGTAGAACGCCAAATTAATAAGAAAGTTAAAGTGATAAGAACAGATAACGGCTTAGAGTAATGCAATCAACAGGTCAAAGATATGCTAAATAAATTAGGAATTAAACATGAACGAACCACGATATACAGTCCGCAAATGAACGGAACAGCGGCACGTTACAATAGAGGGACGGAATGAGAACTGTTATAAAAGCAGCAAATATGCCAGATAATTTATGGGTTGAAGCTGTTATGACCATAAACTACATACGAAACAGGGTTTTTCATACTGGTATTGAAGCTATACCTTTTCAAAGATGGTATGGAACTAAACCATCCATTCGCCACTTAAAGCGTTATGGTTGTACCGCTTATATACATCAACCAAAGGCGAAAAGGAACAAGTTCCAGTCTCGAGCGAAGAAAGGAATATTTGTAGGATATGGCTTAGGATCATGTGGTTATCGAATTTATTTCCCAAGAGAAAACACTATAGTAGAGTCAAAACATGTGACGTTTGATGAGGCCCAACTACATGGCTATCCTGAGCAGAAAGTAACACATCGTTCTTTTGTTGATTTTACAAGTGATGATGACTTCTTTACAGGTCCAGATAATCTAGCCATAACTGATGAATCTGTTAAACAGTTACCCTCTACTTCAAAAACTTCCACTCAAGCAGAGAATTTGATAGAACCAGGATCTCTGGAAAAGTTGGAGGATGATGTGTCATCTGAAGATGAAGTTCCAGAAATTTCAGAAGGGAAGGAAGAAGGAAAAGCCACATTTTACAGGTATCTTAAGACAAGAAAGAAAGGGATAACTAAAGGTAAATTAGATGTTTATTTATTGTCTCCTACTGGTTCAACACTTAAGTCAACGCCTGAACTTTTAGAATATTGTAAAGCAAATAAAATTATTTTAGATGACACCTTGGCAAATTTTAGTTCAGCAAATACTTATGAAGGTCCCATTAAGTTAGAAAAAGAACCTGAAAGCGAATTGGCTGAAGAAGCACTATTAACCGAAATAATTATACCTCAAAGTCCTTTACAAGCAAAACAACTTCCAGAAGCTCAGAAATGGAAAGAGGCAATGGGTCAAGAGATCCAAACTATGTTAGATAGAAACGTTTGGACACCTGTCCCAAAACTTAATCAAAAGGTGATCGGAACCAAATGGGTTTATACAGTAAAAGAAAATAGTGAGGGAAAAAGAGATATATTTAAAGCACGTCTAGTTGCATTAGGAAATAATCAAAGAGAAGGCTTGGATTACAACGACACATTCAGTCCTATTGTAAATTTCACACTTATTCGTCTTTTCATTGCCTTTTTCATTAAAATTTTTAATTGGGTACATTGTGTACTTGATGTAAAGTGTGCCTATTTATATGGTGAAATTGACAAAGATATTTGCATAAAGCAACCCCAAGATTACACTATTCCAGGGAAAGAACATTTCGTTTTTAAGTTAAAGAAAGCAATATATGGCCTTCATCAGGCTGGAAAATGTTGGTACAATGACTTGCATAGTAAATTAATTTCAAATGGTTTTACTGAAGTTCAAGGGTTAACATGTGTATATTCTTACAAAAGTCAAGCAATTGTGATAGTTTATGTGGATGATTTACCAATATTCGCTAAAAATGATGAAGTTTTAAAAGAAGTAGTAGAATTAATCAAATCAATTTATGAAGTTAGAATTTTAGGTCCTATCACAATGTTATTAGGCATAAACTTTAAAGTAGAAGATAATGAAGTTTTTAATATCAATTGCCAACATTATATAGAAAAGTGTTTAAAGAAATTTGATGTTCCTGATTGTACTAATGTTTCTCTTCCTTCTCCACCTGGGTATAATGCTGCTCCAGCTGTGGAAGAAGATGAATTTCCTGAGAATCTGCCTTACAGAAGTTTGCTTGGCTGTCTATAATATATTGCTCATCGATGCCGTCCTGATATTTCATGGCCAGTTGCTGCACTTTCACAATTTGCTGAAAAGCCAAATCTTTCGCATTACAGAGCACTTCTTCGAATCCTGATGTACCTATCTTCAACGAAATCTCTTGGATTGAAACTTGCAAGGTCTGACTCTCCAATCCAGTTAGCTGTCTATGTGGATGCTTCTTGGGCAAGTAACACCACTGACCGAAAGTCATGGACTGGATACACCGCCTTCGTAAACAATATGCCAGTAACTTGGAGAGTTGCAAAACAAAGCTGTGTCGCCTTAAGCCCCATGGAAGCTGAATTCATCGCTGCAACAGAAGCTGTCAAAGACTTAAAATTTTTACAGATGTCTATTACTGAACTAGAAAAGTGTCTACAACTGAATGACATCATTATTCAACGTCCCATTCTTTTCTGCGACAATACTGCAGCCATTTCTTTTATGAAGCACAAAACTGATACGATCAAGAATCGTTACATTGATTTGAAGTACAAATTTATCAGAGACTGGTACAGTCAAGGACTTTTCGATGTAAAACATATCCTCTCCAAAGAAAATGTCGCTGATCTTTTGACAAAATCCTTAGTCAAAGACTCGTTTAAAATGTTTCGTGATGCCTACTTATGGTGATGAACTTTGCCACCAACAACAGAAAAAAAAAACTCTTTTTTTGATCCTGCATTTGCATAAACTGTTGCAAAGAACTATTTGCAGTGAAAAATCAAAATGAATGGGAAAGGGGGGCATTCTCTGGGGAAAAGTTTTCCCCATCCATTTCTATTTTTATTATAATTTAAATATATTTTGTAAAGCCAAAATGGAACCTGCAATTCTTGCTTACATTTTCCCCGCCGAATCTGTGTTTATTTACGTTTACAACGGCACGGTTGAGTTGTTTCGTGTCGCGCTCAGTCATGGAACGTATTCAGTAATTACTACTTGCGATCACATTCGCCTGTATTAAAGTTTCTTTTAAGTTACAAATATTATTTTGATTTAATTAAGTAGCAAAAGCATTTTTAAAGTAATTTTTCTAAATGTATTTAATAAATTTAATGAATGAAAAAAAAGGTTTAATGTAAAATGTTAATTATCGTCTGACTTATGCAAATTGCATAGTCGCTTGTGATTGGCTAGTAGGTTTTCGTTCCAATTTAAAGGGACAGTTTTCATGTTTTGGTGGGGTATGAAGTGTGTGAGCAATTCGAGCAGTGTTTTTAAAAGATGTTTCTTAATTTAACGCTCTATTTAAAGATTTTTTTCCCCATAAGTTTAGTAAATGTAACAATATTTTGAAGTGTAGGAAGTTCCGCGTAACTCACGAAAAGCTATGTTTAAAAGGTTTAGGAAAGTTACTCTGAAGTCAGGAACAAGTTCCATTTTGACCCCTGTTATGAGTTTCATCTGTGAAATAACCAAGTGTGTTTTTCAAGGTATCTTATATCCTCAATAAATATAATGAAGAGAATTTTTGAGTCATCGTTTACTGTAAGTATTTTGCATTTATTTTATTTACAAGAAGTTAAATTGATATTAGAAGTTTTGCCTAATCATGGAAAAATAACTGCAAAGTACACATTTTCTCTACTACATTTTCTACAACTCTGCTAAACTTCTCTAGTAATAAGTAAGGGGCTCCATAACCCCGCACATTTCACTTTCTCGACTTAATTACCGTAAATAGTTGGGTTTTGTGTATAAGAGATTATAGATCCTTCAATATTCCGAAAAGAGATCAAATGAATTTACTCGAATTTTGTCTTTACATTGCTGAAGTCCTCATAAAATGTGAAAAGGAAAAGTCTGCTGTTGGAAGAAAATAGACTATAAAAATAGTATAGAAGAATAATAACTATTCCATAATAAAATTCCATAATAAATGGTATATTATTAGAAGATTATTGTTACAAGGTATGCATAATATTTAAAGATATGTATAGTATATGTATAATTTATATACTATATATAGCATAGTAGCAAGATATGTATTACAATTACTGCAACATATGTATAATGTTTTGGCACAATACATAACTTTAGGTAAAAAATCATTTAAGTTGTTTAAATTGATATAATTTTTTAACTATAAATAAGTCTATTTATTGTAAAATAAAATTGGTCTTTTTTATTTAAAGAATGGCACTTTTACTCAATTGTGACCTGATGTACCCATATGGGGACATAAATTTTAACTATTTTAAAATTTTAAAAATAAAAAACTAATTTTCTTTTCTTTTTTCTAACCCTAAAAGCGTCATAATTTGCTAATAAAATAATTTTTCTATGCAGCAGATTTTTCTCGGGACTGAAGAGGTTAAGCATAAACTCATTGCTAATAAGTTGAAGTCGACAAGATTAATTCTGAATAAATATAACAGACAGAGTCTGAATTTAAAAGATATATTTAAGAAGGAGAGATTAAAAGAGATATTGTTCTTAAAAGAATAAATAAAATAAAAGTAAAAACTCATCTGACATTTGTCGTAGGTGGCCGGCACCTTGCTGTTTACATTGATATATTCATTTATACGTCATTTCAAAATGTCAGTCCTTTCTTCCTACAGCACATTCATCTTAAAAACTATAACTCCAAAAATTCATTGAGCTGGACTTCATATTCACTTTAAAAGAAAACAACTTTACTGATACAACTAATGTTTCAGCTCCGGACTTCAAACATAACGACACTGTACGAGACAAGGCGAACACTCACCGGCAAAACAACAGAGTTTAAATATCCCATCCTCCTCACTGACAACGCCCCCTCACATGACATCCGCTTCCTGGTTTAACGCCACTTCCAGTATCTCGAATGTTCCCGGGAAAGACGATCCAATAGCAGTCAGCCACAGGGAAACCACGTATGCTCATGGACATGTTACGCCACCTATCACTAGGTCCGTTAACTCTTTAGAAAAACATCGTAAGTATTCTAAGAAGGATGGAAGGTATTTGCCAGGTGAAACGAAAATGTTGATGCTGTAGGAATGTAGATTATTAACGAGTAGTGAAAAGTAAGTAGACGAATTATAAGTAGCTGTTAATTATGCTGAAGTATAAAAGTAAGATAATAGGTATTGTATTTATTATAAGTTGAAATTTAAACACAGGAAAAATAAAGATAATAAGCGTTTAAATTGAAACTTTGTTTTCCATTATACTTTAATTATTTAAAAGCAAATAAAAATAAATAGAATTTGTTTTAAATGTAACTTTACTTTAAACTATTGTAAATAAATATAGTAATATGTTAAATAGAAGAAAGGTTGAGTGGAAGAACAAGAACTTAGGGAAAACATGTCTATTTCCTATCAATTTTAATGCATTTTCGGAGGTGCGGCGCTTACGCCTGAAAATACAGTACCTATTTATTATAATAACTATTGAATTGCTGTTGGGCTAAAGGTTCAGACTCTCTGTATAGGGAATTCTTGATGATTTATGTTACATTTGCAAGAGGTCAGCATTTTATGCTGTTTTGAACAAATACTCAAGGACCTTGATAATAAGTGTCTTTAACACGTTAATTTCTTGTTGCAAACACTGTTGTATGAGAATTTTGATGCAAATCTGTAATCATAATAATAAATCTTAAAGAGACAATTAAAAGAGTAGGCTGCTATACTTTTCTTAACTACTTGTATGATATCAGCATAAAATTGTGTATGATGTATTTTATTTTTGTCTTTGTAATTCCTGTTTTATTTTGCGATCTAGACTGCTGTATTAGGAGTTTTTCAAAAGCTTATGGCATCTAAAACAAATGATCATGAAGGTTTTTACATCTTGCATAGAATGATAGAAAATATTCCTTTGTGAGTATGATTTCACTTAATTTTGTTTTAAAATACATCCTGAAATGCAATAGAGTAACAATGTACTTTGCATGGAAAATATTACTTTTATAGTTTTGTATTTTATGTCATAACATGATATAACTCTGTAGACACTAAGCATTTTTTGCCAGTTCTGTTTGCATTATTTTATTAATTTATTTTTCATTAAATAATTAAATCTTTTTGTGACAAAATACTAATTTTTTCTTTTAGAGAGATAATTTTTGTCTAATTTGTGAATTGTACCAGTATAAAAGAAAATAAAGATTAATGTTAAAGTTTCATCTATCAATAGAAGTTCTGAAACTTCAATAATAATAATGTTTTTTGAATTTGTTGTATAATTACTGAATAAGACATTTAGATAGACCTTAAAAGAAAATTTATTCTGGAGAAACATTAAACTAGTTAAACAGAGAAAATAGAAGAATCTTTGTTGTTGTTGTTGTTGTTTTGTAATGCATATAAATTTCTGAATAATAGTCATCACTATGAGCATGAAACCAGGTCTGTAAATAAAGCTTCTATTTTATTAAGTTTCTGAATTTTAAAGAAAAATTGCACCTAAATTAAAATATGATACATAATTGTATATAATATGTCTAAATTGTAGAATTTATTACTTATGAAATAAAGAATAATTGGAGAAAGCAACTTAGGAAATGTAAAAGTTTATCGATTTTTTATAATTAAAACTATGGAATATAACACAAACAAAATATTTTTATAAGCAAATTTACTTACTAATTTTACACTAAAAGTAATTATATAGTATAAAAATTTAATTTCTGTAATAATTTTAAAACATTTTTTTAAAAATATGTTTAATTTCTTATGGAATTATCCTATCAAATAATCTTGTACTTCAATCACATTATCGTTTTTGAAATTTTTTATTTATATTTAAAAATTCTTTTTTTTTACAAATATGGATTTTAAAAGCATACCAATAAAAATATTTTTTCCAAGCAACAAAAAATAAATAAATAAATAAACTTTATCATTGAAACATTTTTACATGTAACCTAAAAATTATTCATCTTTATCATAAAGATATTTTTTTCCAATTATAAAACATAAATACAAATACAAAGACATTTTTCTAAAATATGTATATATATATATATAAAAATTCAATTTACTGAAAACAAACCTGTAAATACTTAATTGCCCAAAAAATTTCAGAAAATTTAAAAGAAATGCATTTTATTTTAGATTTTATCATCTAAACAAAGTTTATATCATTCACATTATTATTTCTGAGTTCTTTGATTTGTGTTTAAAAATATTATTTTTCCTACTATTTTTGGTTTTAATGAAGGAGGAGGGGGGGGGGTCTCAATGTTAAAACTATCCCTTTTTGCACCCAAGGCAAACATGAATTTTGGCCAACCCCCCCCCCCCCCCCCCCCTGCTCTCCTCCATAAAGTATATTTACAAAAAGTTTTTTACTAAATTTCTAATGATCAATTAATTTTAATATTTAAAGTATGTAGTCGTAAAATATGTAATACTGAACAACATAATTTGCTTTGTCAAATATTGATTCATTAAAATCTTGAAAATGGAATCGAAAAAAATTCTGCTTTATATAGACTTCTTATATCATTCTTAGATTCTTTTATACTTTGGCATACCCCAGGCAGGGTGATTTTAACTACATTATGCTAAACAGAGACTTGAGAAAAATCGGCAAAAATTAGTTGGCACCCCTTCGTTCTGGTGCCCGGAGCACACATGCCTTTTTCTCCCCCCCCCCCTTAGTTTCAGCCCTTGGAGGGGGGGGGGGGTCTTTCAGATATTAAATAACCTGATGTAAAAAAAATCTTTCAGATGGTACTGATATACATACATCACTGTTCATTACTTTTCTGCTAAATATGCAAGCTCTAAGGTACTTTACCAACATTATTATTATTTTTTTTTTTCCCCAGTTTTTGTTGAAGTTTCTTTAACTGAATTCTTCTCTTGGCATAAATGTGAATCACATTATGCTTTATCATTTGATGCTTCAAAAAAAAAAAAAAAAAAAAAAATCCACTTTTTTCATAATAAAATAAATAAATGAATTAAGAAGCCCATACGTAATCCAAATCATTTGAGATTTGAGAATAACTGATACAAACAGAATGATACGCATACACTGATACAGAAACAACTTAAACTGGTGCCTATTGCCAGAATCCGAATACAATTTTGCATCTTATACCACATTCGATTGTCTGGCTACATTCATGAATTACACAAACGTAAGCAGTGTTTGAAGTTAGTTTCACTTTGTTTGGTTGCATATTGACACAGTAACAACTAATGAATCATATTTCTAAGTAACAATTTGGTATTTCGTATCCTAGAGAATACCCATTACTTAGTAACAAGTAATATTTAGTATGTGTGGTTTGCAACAGCTCTAGTAAAAATCAACACAGATCCATTTAAAAACAATATTCTTTTTTCTGAATTTTGCGTGGTGTTGGAGGAAAAAACGTCGGCCAGTTAAAGATGAGTTCTGGATAAAAGCAGGCTAGTTAGGAGGAAGGCTACTGTATTTCAGTTTTAATATAGAATTGCAGTCAAAATTAATAGAACAATTAATCTCAGATAATAAAACTTATATAAAGAAGTATTTAAAAAGGGGGGGGGCAAACTTACTTTGCAAACCATTTTTCTACTACAGAGCTTTTAGTTTCTTTCATAACCATATTAAAACAGTTGATGTTATCTAACCCAACAAGTTCTTTTGTTAAGTCACTCACAGACCTTGCATTTGTCATCATAGAGACTAATTTCCTCATCAACATCTTTCTGTAGTATAATTTAGATGTTTAGATAATTCCAATATCATATGGTTCAAGTAAAGTAGTGTTTGCAGGTAAAAATCAAAGTTTTAGATTAGTGTAACTATTATTCATAAAATGGCATTTAGCACTATCCCTAAATATCAGAATTGTTAAAATTTTTGTTTTGAATTCCTTTATTAAGGTTTATTAGCCATTCATACATATTGTCATCCTGTAGTTTTTGATAATATTCAATATGTATTCAGCCATAATACTAAATATTTGACTTGGCCAAAATCAAACTAGTTGGTCTGGCTAAAAATCAAGAAAAATTCTTGCATAATTAGTATATTTAGTGTCAATAAATATTCTAATTTAAAGTAATTTAGAAACAAAATCATATTTAAGTAAAAGGGATTGCCTTTTACATTATTTGCTTTATTATTAAACTGACAAATTGATGACAATTTTAATAGAATTAAATAATTTAAGTCTTTTTGCAGGGGGGGGGGGGTGTCATTGCAATAATTTAACAAAAGCAATTGACAATGAATAAATTTCTGAATGCTGCATGTTAATAATCTATTTCTTGTTTTTTCACATACAAAGTATTTCTAAACTAATGGAATAAGCTTTCAAGTCAATAGTATATATCTAGGCAAACAAATTTTGTGTAGAAAAACTAGGATCCATGTATTTAGTCAAAAATAAGCGTTTCTAGCTAAGTTATGATTTTTGTTCCTAGCTGTAAAGGATAAAGATATTTTAATGAAATATTCAATGCCTTTAATTTGTGAAACATAAAACTATGAAAAGTGCTAAAATTTAACACCAATTGCATCCAAACAACAATGAACTATATGTTCCATAATTTGGAATACATCTGACAGTATATACTTGTGTTACTTACCAAAATTTAATGCTCTTTGAATGGTATAATCACATTTGTATAAAATGAAGTTAGTATAAAAATCTTTTTTCCAATATATGAAAATTTTCATTATGTATAGACACATAAGCCTTATGACTATTAAAGTAAACTTAATTTTTTTTTTTTTTAAACTGGATTATAACTACAGTATTACATTGACTTAAATAGTGCTTTTATCGCAGTGAAACCTTCAGCTTAATGAACAGATATATCAGTTTGTGGCGGTTAGAAGGTTAACAACCTCTATATTCATTATATCTGGACACTGCTTGCTGGTACAATTATATCTTCCATGCTAAATCAACAAGAGAGGAAAGTTATTGAGTTGGCCCTAATTTGAATAGATTGTTTCTTTTATTCTTTTGTTTTAGTTCTTTTCTGAGCAGTTCAAACTTTTGGGTTTTTTTTACTTTCCAATCAATCATAATTAATATAAAGAAAAAGAGAGAGATAAATGATACGTCGGAACCAAAAATTATGTTAAAAAATGAACTTTTAAAAGGTCGAAAGACTGATTTTCCTGAATAAAAAATTCAAAGCATGAAATTTTTTTTAAAGCATAAATTTACTTCTGAAAAGATTTTTTTCATCAAAAAGACAATATTTATGTTAAATATTATTGAAATATATTTTTAAATTTTACTTTTTAATATTTTTAAACCCTGAAATATGTTAGTATTTAGTCAAAATCCTTATTCAGTGCATCTTTAGATTATGTTTATATCTATCTTTTAAAAACTTTGTGGCTTGGCATATTGCAATACTTCCTTCTCTACGTGCATCAATTTTCAGATGCAATTTTATCAAAAATAGCATAGAAGAATAGACTGCTTTCATCAACAGTTATTCACTTTTTGAAATTGTAATCAGTTATTAAGAGGCTAACTTCTTCCATTGGGACATCTGTAACCCCCCACCCTCTTGTAATTTCTAAAAAATGTGTTATTTCCAGACCTCATAGAGCTCATATTTTCTTGTTTTTTGGGGGGTGGGAGGAAATGCTGTGGGATCTGTATTTATTTCTTATTTAAAATTTTTAGGATCAATAATTAGACACCTTAAAATTAGATATATACAGTTTTTCTGTGCTTTCCTGTAACATTAATCTAAAAAATGAGAGATTTTTTTTCCTCAATAATTCAAAAGCCATTCCAAAAGTAAGTTAATTACAAAATCTTTAAGACCAGTTTAACACTTTGTTTTTTCAATTTCAAATTTATACCTTGAAGTATATTTTAAAAACAAAGCTTTAAAAGTCACTTAAAAGAAAAATTCTTTATTTATGACTTCCTTAATTGCAAATTTCAGCTAACTATTGTGTCATTGTATCCTTTTTACTGTCCTGAATAACTTTCAACTTATAACTTAAAGTTTAAAATCTTTATTTTTGAACTCATTCTTTTCTGAAAATATATTAACCCTTTCCGGCATGGAGTAAATGTGTTTGAAATAATTAACTTACACCAGAATATATAAACTAATTTATTAGAAAATATTAAAATGCTTATTTTCAAGTATGTTATAAAAGGTAAATTTAAATTAAATATTCTGGGTGCTACTAAAATAAAATTTAGGTGTCTTTTTTTTAAAGATACTGCCCGTGAAAGGGTTAAAAGATCAGAGATGATAAAAATTATCAAAATCCACATCAAAAAAAGTGATCATTGTTCAGATTTTCTTTTCTAATAAATGTGAAATTCCATCATTCTTTTCTCACTTTGCCTGTTTAGAAATGAGCTTCTGCTAAGAAACTAACACTGATGTTTAGAAAAATTGTAAAGAGATCAAACTAGCAAATTCCTCTTTGCATTCTTTGTCAATCTTAGTTGTTGAAAAGTATTCTTTGTAGTACTTTTTATGGTAATTTGTTAAATTTGTTTGTATTTCTTTTTAAATTAGCACATGAAAAACAGTATGTTTCTTGCAAAAAAAGTCCATCTTTCATCTTATCATATGTATTAAAACGGTAGGCTAATTCTTTAAGGTCAACTCAATTGAGGCATGTGCATATGCATGAGGTTCAATTTATTAGCCCTTTCAGTTAGAGAGAAGTCGAAGCAAGTCTGGTTAGCTCATTGGTTTAAGGCACAAATTTAAAGCTCTGATCTTTTGTAGACGACTAGGGTTCGATCCCAAAGCTCGTCAAAATAATTTATTTGAATAATTATGCATTTTACTATGAGAGAAAGCTATATGATTTTTATTCTTTTGTTATCGTTATTATTTTAATGTTTTATAATTAAATAAAAATTAACCCGAAACAGTGTTTTTTTTTTTAACTAACAATTTTATTTTTAAAATATTTCAAGTAATTAAAACATAGTAATTATTAAATATAAACAGCCAATTTCCACTTCAGGACTTTAGAGATACGAATAAAATTATTGAAAATATTTACAAATCGCATTTTTTTTTTTTTTTTTTTTTTTTTTTTTTTTTTTTTTAAATAAACAACAATAAATACAACACACACAAAAAAAATTGTAAAAATGCCATAAAATTTAATTTAACATCTAGCAATATTTAAAAAAAATGTTTTCTAAAAAATGTAAACGTTTGAACATTATTTTGTCGGTAGGTAGTAGCAGCAATTTTCCACTTTCTTGTCATGCACATGGAAGTTTAGAAAAGGTAATCCATTTGTAAACTGTAATATAAGTGAATCATATAAATAAATACATGTTATACATCATTTAGACCATATATTAAACATTTTTTAACTAAATTGCCGAGTGCCGTTTTGAAGTAATGTTTGAATCTTTAAAATTGTGAAGCCTGCTAAAATATTTTAGAACTATTTATTATTATTATTTTAAATAAGCTATTTCTAGGACTTTATTTTGATTTTAAAAAATCAAAAATAATGTTGTGCATTTAAAAAAAAAAAAAAAAAAAAAAAAAAAAAAGTTAGAAAATAAGTTTTTTGAAGCAAATTAAATATTAGACTGTCTTATTTTTGAGGAAACATGGTACTATTGCGTATTTACTCGTGTATAAGGCGCACTTTTTTTTTTTCAAAAAATTAGGGCAAAACTCCTAGGTGCGCCTTATACACGGAATAATTTTTTACTGTTGGATACAGTCGAACTATATACATATGAAACAAGAAATTATTCAAAGAAGATATTAAAATTCGGAAAATGTTACTTAATTGAAGTATTACTGCATATTTATTTCACTCCTTGCAGTTTTTTATATAACAGAGCTAGTGAGATTCAGGGGTGCAGAAAAGGTTTTTACTCCCTACATTTCCCCGAATCCACATGAAAATTTCCCCAAAATTTTATCGTATATTATAAATAAATGCTGTGTATTACCATAGGTATAGAAAATTTACTTTTTTTCCAATGTTTATGAACTTATGTGCCAGTATAACAGCAAAGTGATTCTAAGTGCAAAAAAATATTTCTGAAGTTAACAGCGAATTTCCTGAAAGTTTACAGCAATATAGAGGAGGTTGGGGAGGGGGGAGGCACTCTTAGCATTTTTTCACGGCTCTTTGACAAAAATTACATTTTTTAGTGATCTTCAGATGAAATTTGCGGTTATTCCGTGATCTTTTCACTATGTTTGTGGTTATTTTGTCTTTTTGACGAAATTCGCAGTTCTTTCGAGATCGTTTGACAGAACTTGGGGCTTTTCTGTGTTCTTTTGACGATCTTGTGGCGATTGTGCGAAATGTGGTTATTCACCAATTTAGCCAAAATTTGTGGTTGTTCCGTGATCTTTTGCCAAAATTTGCTGTTTGGCAATCTTTTGATAAAATTTGTCTTTTTTGGTATATTTTGACGAAATGTTTATTTTGGGATCTTTTAACAAAATCTGCTGTTTTTTCGCAATCTTTTTTATGAAATTTGCTATTTCGTGATTTTTTAAAAGAAACTTGCCGTTTTTTGCGATCTTTCAACGAAATTTGCGTCCATTCTGCTATCTTTTGATGAAATTTGTGGTTTCACAATGTTCTTATGAAATTTGCGATCTTGTAAAGAAATTAGTGGTTATTTCGCAACTCTTCTTTGACAAAATTTGCGATTGCTTTGTGATCTTTTAGAAAGTTTACCATTCTTTCGCGATTTTTTCACGAAATTTGTGATTTTTTATTTTTTTGGTAGTATTTTGTGATTATTTCGCTTCTTTGATGAAATTCGTAATTGTTTCGAGATCTTTAACAAAATTTGCAGTTTTGCGATTTTTTTTCATGAAATCGGCGATTTTTAGAGATCCTTTGGCAAAATTTGTATTCTGTTGACAAAATTTCTAATCATTTTTATGATTATTTTGCGAATTTTTAAAAAAAATTTCATAATTTTGGGATTTTTTCGCAAAATTTGTGGTTATTTCACAATTTTTTTTTACAGAATTTGCAGTTATTTCACAGTTTAACTAAATTTGTGCCTATTTCGCCATTTCTTTATAAATTCCTGACCTTTTCGTTATCTTTTGACGATATTTGCAGTTATTTCTCGATTTTTTAATGAATTTGTGGCTTTTTTGCAATTTTTTGATGAAATGGGCGGTATTTCGCTATATTTTGACGAAATTTATGGTTTTTTGCAGTCTTTCGACAAAATCAACATTTTTCGGTAATTCTTAGACAAAATTCGTAGTATATCAATGTTCAAATTCAGGTCTTTTTAAATTTTTTTTAAAAACTGAATGCCTTAAACTTTAGGAAATTCCGGAACAGAATTACCCTTGATATACAGTACATATTATTCAGAGATCGATTTTGTAAAGGTCGGCATACTAATCTTTTTGTTTGTTGTAATTTTTTTTTTTTTAATCTTGGGGAATTTTTGAATTTATCATTAAAATCAAAATAAATTATACAGGGTGTTTCGCTACCAGACCGACAAACTTTGAGGGATGATAGTAGACATGAAAACAAACATTATTAAATAGGAAACCATGGGGCGCAAACGTCTTCTGTAGGAGCTAGGGGCCATTAAAGTTTAAGGTCCAAAATTTCAAACGATGATAAAAAACGGAAAAAAGGATCGATTTGTTTGCGGTTTTTACTGAAATCATTCTCTATATCACGATTTTTTTTAGAAAAAAAATGTAAAGGTTATGTTCAAAAATTGTCGATAGAGGGTGCTATAGACTTTAGAGTAATGAATAACTACTTTTTACTGTCATTTTGTGCATTGGGTTTAAATTATTCTAAAGTTTAAACTTGAACTTAAATTTTAAGCCGAAAATCGGAAACATTGGAATCGGGTAACTAGTGAAAATTGAGCTGTGAACAGAGGGGGAGATTTTAAACGCTCATAAATATTGGATAAACAAATCGTTTTCGTTGTGGTTTGCATGTAAGTCATTCCCTTGGTAATTATTTTATTCAAAATGACGTACAGTTTTGGTGTCCTCATTTTTTGATAGAGGGCGCTTCCCACACGTCTCTGATATTTCAATGGCATTACTCCTGGTTGTTTAACTACCAGACCAACATACTTCCAGGAAGTGTGAAGAATACAAAGACGACTCGGAATCACATAAGAATGTAATGTTGGAAATGCCTCTTTCCAAGTTACGGTTAAAGGTAGCAGATAAAAGAAAACAGAAACAGCTGAGAAAGAGCAACACGTCAATGTGACAGAAAACAGTTTATTTAAATGTTTCACTAAAAAAGGTGCTTGAAATTACGACCAGAAGTAGTCCGGCATGTTTGACAGCGGCATCGCGTGGAATTCCTCAAGCTTTCAAAGATTCCTGTCATCTCTGATAGTTTTCTGGCAGATACAGAAATACCAGTTGCGAGGTTTTCAACTGATGATACGGGAGTCGCATACACGCAATTTTTCATTTGACCCCACCAGAAGAAGTCCATACATGATAGGTCTGGCGATCTGAAAGACCAATGAACCGGGCCACCACGACCTATCCACCACTGTCCATATGTTACTTTGAAGTGTCGGCAAACATCATTGGTAAAATGTGGAGAAGCCCTATCGTGCTGTTCATCGTTCATATACTTTGTTCTGCTACCTTTGGAACCGTTCGCGAATGATCACTTCAAAGTGATCGCTGCTCAGGTGCATTACCATTTAGCACCATCTACCGTCGCTGTTAAATTTGCCGGACTACTTCTGGTCGTAATTGCGAACACCTTTTCTAGTAAAACCTTTAAATAAACTGTATTGTGTCACATTAACGTGTCGCTCTTTCTTTGCTGTTTCTGTTACTTTTTTCTCTGCTTCCTTTAACCGTAACTTGGAAAGAGGCATTTCCAACGTTACATTCTTATGTGATTCCGAGTCGTCTTTGTATTCCTCACACTTCCTGGAAGTATGTTGGTCTGGTAATAAAACAACCAGGAGTAATGCCATTGAAATGTCAGAGAAGTGTCGGAAGCGCTCTCTATCAAAAAATGAGGACACTAAAGCTGTACGTCATTTTGAATAAAATAATTACCAAGGGAATGACTTACACGCAAACCGCAACAAAATCGATTTGTTTGTCCAATATTTATGAGCGTTTAAAATCTCCCCCTCTGTTCACAGTTCAATTTTCGCTAGTTACCCGATCCCAATGTTTAAGATTATGGGCTTAAAATTTAAGGTAAAGTCTAAATTTTAGAATAATTTAAACCCCATGCACAAAATAACGGTAAAAAGTAGTTGTTCGTTACTCTAAAGTCTAAAGTGCCCTCTATCGACAATTTTTGAACGTAACCTTTAAATTTGTTTTTAAAAAAAATCATGATATAAAGAATAATTTTAGTGAAAGCCACGAACAAATAGACCCTTTTTTCCATTTTTTATCATCGTTTGAAATTTTGGACCTTAAATTTTAATGGCGCCTAGCTCCTACAGAAGACATTTGCGCCCCATGGTTTCCTATTTAATAATGTTTGTTTTCATGTCTACTATCATCCCTCAAAGTTTGTCGGTCTGGTAGCGAAACACCCTGTATATGTTTCTGAAAATTTCCCCAGGTGGTTAAAATTTCCCTCGATCCTAGATCGCCGGATCGAACATATTCTTGCACCCCTGGTGAGATTATCTAAACGCTAATTAGCAATTCTCTTTACCATCACCCATTCCTATTTCCCGACCTTCTCTTACAACCCGAAATCTAAAAATGCATTTTCGTCTTTTTTTTCTGGTCCGGTGTAATGTTTGTTTCGACTTTTTTTTTTTTTTTTTTTTTTTTTTTTAACTGAAATTTATTTGGTCATTCTTCATTAGCGTATCAAATTTATGGTGCAGTTTATACACGAGATTTTAAGGAATCGCCATTTTTACTTGTAAAGTAGGGAAGTGCCTTATACTCGAGTAAATATAGTATATTCATTTTTATGTATTACCTAAACTTGATCAAACGAAAGTGATAATCATATCTTGAAATTCATTTAGGGATCCCTTTTCATACTGCTTCAAAAAAAAAAAAAAATCTATGTTATAGAATGCAACTATAAATATGTAAATACAGATTTAGATAAATATTTTTTTATTTGTTTTATCTTTACAAGAAAGTATTGGATTTGTGAAAGTATTTTTCTTTCTATGGATTTATATGTTTTAGAACGTCCTGAACTCAATTTCTTGGTTTTTAGAAAATGGCTGTATGTGACAAAAATTTTGTTGGCACTCTGTCTCAAGGAATAATGCACAGAATTTCATTCAGTTAGACTTTGACATAAACTAATGTTCATTAGTTTTTGGTGTATATCTCACAACAGGTGGCACTGCTATGTTGCATTATTCATGATTTTCACAATAGCTCTAATTCAAAAACTAATGCAGGAATTTTGGTAAAATTTCAGTTTCAAAGGCCCTTTATAATTTGATACTGAATACCTTTTGGTATATATTGCTTGACAAGTGGCACTGCTATGCTGCATTTTTCATAATTTCTGCTATTGCTCTATCTCCAGAACTAATGCATAAATTTTGATCAAACTTCAGATTTAGTTAGTCCCTGATAAAAATGGATCTTGATTAGTTTTGTGTGTACATCATCAAATAAGTGGTCAATATCAATCTATTTTTTTAGTATTATGAATTTTTTACTGATGATTTGATTAATTTTGATTATCTGTATTTCAAATTTATTTCTGTTTTTCAGAGAATCTCTAAATGAATATCTGAAGAATATTTTCCTAGTTTTATTCCACCGTTTGCAACATTCTAAAACAACAAAGTTTGTTAAATGTAAGTTTTAATGTTATTGTTTTGTGTATTTAGATTACTTTTAAATTAAATTTATTTAGAAATAGAAAAAAGGTAATTTTATTTGTCACTTTGATCTTGTTATTAAATAAGATGTTGTTTTCTTAATTTTAAGTCTATAATTTATAATTAGTGATCCTTAAAATTCTGTATTTACTCATGTATTTTTGCTGTATTTTTTTTTTTTTTAACTATTTCTTCAGTGACAATAATGAGGACATGCAAAACTTAATTTTGTTATTATAGTTGTTATTATCATCATCTTGAGACCTGAAGTTTAAATAATACTACAAATACACACTCATTGCTTTTGCGCCTACGAAATATATCATGATTGACAGAATGAGCCCTTTTCTGAAATTGATACTTTAACATACTTATACTATTGTTGCTATATTTACCGTCTTACTGATAATTTCCATAAAATTGTACCAGTATCTTTTCTAATAATCTTAGTGTGGATTTGACAAGAATGGTGAACCATGAAGCATGTTAGCAGAACACCTTGAAATATCATTGACATTAGCTCAATTGTTAAACAATCAACAAAAATTGAAAAAGGCATCAGCAAAATATAACAAAAATTCATCGAAAATGAAAGTCATTAAAAGCCACTCCTCTTTCTGTTCTTGAATCTGACCTTGGAAGGGTACAACATCGTTCGTACCAAAAACAAACAGCCATTATTGGACCTCTGATCAAAGAAAAGCATTGTCAAAACATAATGTGAAAGATTTTTTTATATCCATTGTTTGGCTAGACCATTTTAAGAAAAGATACAATGTAGCCCAAAATAAAATATTTAGAAGAAAAGCGGATGTAAATGAAAAAGTAGTAAAAGATCGGGAAGAAAAGTTGCTCAACCTGATTGACATATATTTGTCATCGACATTTACAACATAGATGAAAAATGATTGTATTATGACTTACAACCTGACAAAACACTATGTTATAGAAATGAAAAATGCATTGGTGGAAAAAACGCAAAATAAGGATTACAGTTTTGCTTGAGATTAATGCTGATGGAACTAGCAAATTGGAGCTATTTGTTATAGGAAAGCCAGCAAATTTGCAATGTTTTAAAAATGACTTTACCGACAAAAAAAAAAGTTTTTCTGAATGAGTCCTAAATAATATTTTAATCACAACTTAAAATAAATAATTTTCAAATTTAAATATTTCTTTAATAATATTGTCTTTATACTGGCCTGTATACATAATTGGCAATGATTTGTTTTTAGATTCATAAATTGTAGATACTTTAGTTCAGTTTTTATTAAATAAAAACATTTAATGAATCTTAATTCATCATGACTGTTTACATATTCAAACATTAAAAAATGATGATTACAGTTAGATTAACAGAAAATCCTGTACATTAATAGAAATTTTCACCTGAAAAAAATACAACTCTTTTTTACTGAAATGTTTTAAAAATAATGATGCACAAGAATAATCAGGAGTGTAAATTACATGAGTAAATACAATATATAGCTTGTTGTTAACTCTGTCCTATACATTGACCATTGACATTTTATCTGTTCATCTAGATCATAAGTTCCCAAACTTTTATGGATTACTGTCTCTCTTAGAAGAAAAAAATGCTCCATTCAAAGCCCCCTTATTCCATAAAAATTAATTATACCAATTAAAATATTGTTGCATATTATCTGTGCCTTTTTTGATTTATTAAGAAATACAAAGTATAAATAATAATTAAAACGACTATCAAATCTAATAAAAAGTTACTCAATAAAAATTTTAAAAATAAACACAAAATATAATTAAATAAATTTACTAAAAAAAGTGCATTAAATATGTTAAAGATGTCATACATCTAAAAGATGTTATTATATAGAAAAACACTGTTTTAAAAGCTTAAAACTTCGAATATTATGTGCCGAGCACTTTCGAACAAAATTTCATCATCCTTAGGACAGCTTTGTTTATGAACTGAAATTCCTTTTCTGACGTAACTTGAATGAAAACAAAGCTGTCTCTAAGGATGATCAAGTTTTGATCGAAAGCTCTCGACCCATAATGCATGAAGTTTTTATTTTTTGAAACTGTGCTATTATTTGTGACATCTTTTATGCATTAAATGTTTCACAAATAATAATGTGAATAAACATAAAATCAATAAGAAATAAAAAATATTAATGAGATGGTTGAGGCTGATGGAATTTTAACAATTTGTTAATGTTGGGCTTGAATTTTGTTAACAGCAGTCGTAAATCGCCACATTTAGTGATGTGCAGTCTGTTTCTTTTTCTTAGCCTGTAAATTAGATTCTACATGAACCCATGCTCAGCTAAATAAGATGGTGTAAAAGCAATTAAATTTTTTTATACTTTTGCCTATAACTCAGGTTAGAGAGAAGGTATAGACTTCTGAAGTCAGATCTCTTGGTATCCACTTCCAAATTTCACTTTTAATTCTTCATATATTTGTGAAGGGATCTAAAACACAACTTGGTATGTTCCTGTTTTAAATTCCTGGAATTGCTCAATAAAATCAGTATGAAGAGCGTCCAAGTGTTGGCAATAAGTTAGTAAATCTTCTTGCTTTGCAGAGACTTCTGCTAATGTAGGAAAATGGCTATATTCACTTCCATCTAAATTTTGCTTGAACATGAAAAATTTTCTCACAAAAACAGCTATGACATTTTTTGTTTTAACTAAATTTAATTCATCACTTTGCAATTGTAAATTGATTTCATTGAATATTTTAAACAAATCTGTCATATAAGCAATGTCATCTTTGGATGTTATCAGGTTTTCGCACAATTTTTCGTCTCTGTTTTTAAGGAAGTCCACCATAGAATCAAATAGATTGGATAAACGATTCATAGACATACCTTTTAAAAGCCAAAGAACTTCTGTGTGCAAAAGCAAGCGATTGTAGTCTTCATCATTTTCACTTTGTTAAATAATCTGGCATGCAAAGAATTGCTTCAAATCTTATTCACTGCTGTATTAACTTAATAAAGTGACGTATGCTGATGTTCATTCAGGTTTTTGGCAACCAAATGCTGACGATGAACAACACAATATACATCAAGTACATTTGATACTGCTTCTTTCAAATGCGCTTTGAAACCCTTATGATGCCCAATAATTGCTGGAGCACCATCAGTAGTTCTGACAAAACATTATGAATAGGAATTTCTCTTTCTTGAAGAAATATGTTCATGCTATTAAATATCGATTCTCCCTTTGTATGAGTTAAAAAAAAAATTGTAAATAATAATTCTTGACAAATTTTTTCTTCTTTTATGAATTAGATATAAGAGTAATGTTCGTTACTTGGTAAAAATAAAAAATAAATACAGCATAAGCTTCTGCGATCCAAATAGCATAACACGTGATCACAAGCAGGAAATAAGTAAACATTGCATGCCATTGGTTCGAATGGAAAGTTCTCCTTTGCTGCTAGCTGTGACACGCGAAAGCAGATCAAAACCTCTAGGTTTGTTTTCATACAGGGCTCCTAGACTACTGGAAAACTTGACAAGTGACAAGTGCTCAAAAAGTCTGGGAAAATAATATTTTTTTTCTAAAGTCTGGAAAAAGTCAAGGAATTTCTTTTGTGTGTGTGCACTATCATGTCGTAAAATTATTTTGTATTCCGAAGTCCATCTGCAAAAAAATTTAGATTTTTCACTTACAAATAGAATTTTTGATAAATTTACATTTTTAACATAAAGATCTTTTAGCTTTACAAATTTTTTGAATATTTAAGTAAGAAAATTATGAAATAAGCAGAAAAGAAAAGTTGTAGCTGAATTAAAAATGTTAAGACAAAAAATGTAAACTTACACAACAAACTGCTTTGGAAATAACACAAATAAAATGATGAGCAGAACTATATAAAAAAAAAATTTTTTTTTGAACATTTGATATGCATAAATTTTGTTATTTGACTAAAAAGTTACTATGAACTCATCTAAATTGTATTTTAGTGGATTTTTTTTTCCTTTTTTTTTTTTTTTTTTTTTTTTTTGGTCATATTTTTTATATTTTTAATATCAAATGATATAGATTTTTAGTAATGTATAAGTTATTTTCATTTTCAGAGGTAAATTTACATTTTATTATTATTAATCTATCAATGTATTCTCTTTTGCTGTATAAGTTAAGTCATTAAGATATAGAATTGGAATTCAAGTTTCTAAAAATGTTGTGAATTGTTGGTCAGAGAATTGTTAGAAATGTGGCCTGGAAAATTCAGGGAGTTTTGTTATTCAGAATATGAACCTTGTCATAGATTTTCATTTAAAGCTATATTTAAGATTTTTATCATGTGCATGGGCAATGCCAAGGACAGGTCAACTATAGTGGCATAACTAGGATAACCAGGGTGAGTTCCCAAGTGCTCTGAATACTGGTAGTTTTTTAAACATTTGTTTGCCTTATCTAACCGGGAAATTTTCTGCTATGAATCAAGAAGAAAACCTTATAACATTACTGGCTTCGGGCATTTACCCTGGTTATGCCGCTGAACTAGTTTCATCACATTAATTTCTTAAATAGATGTCATGGCTGCCCTCATTGACTGTCTTAACTCCCCCCCCCCCCCATTTTCTTCTGGACCTGTCATTGACCCCCTGGAAGGCTTCAATGCTCTCTGCAAGCAGTACCGCCCCTGTTGGGAACCTATGATCTAGGTTTATCTTAATAAATAAGTTATTTCTTTGATCTAGATAAATACTCTAATGTCAGTAAAATACAATGTAAATAATTAATATATTAGTTGTTATTTTTGTATTATTTGACTTTATTTTTCAGGCCTCATAGTGCTCTTTTTCTTATTTTCATACAAATATGGCCCTCAAGCCCTTATTGCTCTTGTTGACAGTATACAACCAAAGTAAGTTTGTACCCATCGCATTATTTTATGCTATGATTTTATATTTTCAGAGTTGCCAACTTGTACGATTTGGCTGTACAATGTACGGATTTTATTCTAATTGTACAGTTGTACGGATGACTAGTACGATTGTACAGTTTTGCATGTGGAATAATCTCATTTCATGAAAAGATCACCAAAAAAGCACAAAGTTTTGCAGAAAAAAAAGAATTTCGCCAAAAGACTGCAGATAAAAAGCTGATTTCGTCTGAAGACCATAGGGAAAACATCGATTTCATCTAAAGATAGCGGATAAATTGCTGATTTTGGCAAAAGATTGCGAATAGAATTTTGTCATAAGATCGGAGGAAAAATCTCCATTTTCGTGAAAAGGTTGTGTAAAAATGCAAATTTTGTCAAAAGATTGCGAAAAAAAACCCTGCCGATTTCATCAAAAGATCGCGAAAAAACCTGCCGATTACATCAAAAGATCGCAGAATTTTTGTTATAACTTTTTATTAATTCAGATGTTGTAAAAAATTTAGTTTTGGCCATTCTTACTTAAATCATAGATACTTATGTGTTCTAAATTGGTCACAGTTTGGTTAATGAAATCCTATCTGTAAAAAACATTTATTTAAAAACAAAAATTTTACCTCTCATTTTTTTTAAAATTGTTTAACGCACGCACATGGCACATTGTTTACAAAGTTTAAAAAACAATTCATTGTGGGTTTTTTATGAAACATTACAGTAAGCCATTTTTTTTTTTTTTTTTTTTTTTTTAGAATGTTATTTTCAGTTTGCATGAATTTTGAAAATTTACTGTTGTTTCGATATCACATACATATGCATTCGTGGTACAAATTGGTACCAAAAATATGGAATTTGAGCTTTTAGTTGCTAAGTTATAGACATATATAGACATAGGGATAGAGTCCAAGATTGTCACCATTTGGTAATGGACCAATTTTCAAAAGTCTATATCTCAGCCAATATTGAAAAAATTACTTTTAAATTTCAGATTTGAGAGTTTCTTTACTACATCTGTCTATGATAAAGGGGAAAAATATATATATATCTGCAATTATGGTGCAATATCCATTGATTGATTTTGTTTGGAATGTCTCATATTCATCCCATCCAGAAATTCAAGCTTTGGATATTTGTTACAAAATATTAATCTGTCATGTACACATCATATTGTGAATTTCGACAAATGAATGCGTCAAAAAATCCATTTTGTCAATTGGTAGCAGAAGAAAATAAATTTGATCTAAGGATTGCGGTAAAAATGTAAATTTTGTCAAAATATTGCAGAAAGAAAATTCAAATGTCATCGAAAAATCAGTCAGAAAATGCATATTTCATCTAAATATCGCTGGGAAAAAAAAAAAAAAAAATACATGACTTTTGTCAGATGATTGTGATAAAAATCTCAAAATTCGTCAAAAAGTTTTGGTACAAAATGGGAATTTCGTCAAAAGTTTGCAGTAAAAAATTTAGATCTTAACAAAGAATTGCAATAGGAAAATGTTAATGACGATTATAAGAATTGTAAATATTTTTAAATGATTGCAGGGGGGGGGGGGAAGAAATGTGAATTTCCTCAAAATTTATTGCATTTGGATAAAAAATTTCAATTAGACTCCTTTTACCCAAAAAAAAAAATTGTTGTGAGACAAGAAAAAACTCAAGTGTTTAGAGGGGAAAAAAATTAATATTGAATAGAAATACTAATCTCTCATGGATGTCAAAAAATGGGCATGAAACACACACACACAAAAGAAAAGAAAACAATTAATCAATCTCCAGATTAATTTGAATTTTGTATCCTATGATTTCTCATTTTCAAAAGTTAGCAGATCTGAATTTCATATTTTGCTGCATTTAAAGAATTTCTTCTTGACATTATTTCTTTAAAGATAATTTTAAAAAACTGTTTCAAATTTTTAGGTTCATTCTTACTTGATTTAAAAAAATCTGCTTCTTAAATATAACATTAAGTGGATAAAGTATCAAATAGAAATCAGTTGATAAAAAACTAACTTCTTGCATAAATTTCAAATGGCACTTTTAGCAGACCCTGTATGTGAGTTTTAATATATGCATTTTATCTGTGTGTTGCAAAAACATATATCTAAGTCTTGTGAAATTTTTCCTGCCACTTTTATTTTAATAGGACAACTGTTTCTTTATTTTTTGTAGATGATCATAAATTGTAATTTTGTTTATTTTATTTTGTTATGAATTATAATATTTTATCATTTACATGCTTAAAATGTGATTCTTATTAAATCTAAAAAGTTTTAAATTGTATCTTAATATTTACAATTTAACAGGTAATTAATAATAAATTGTTATGTTGATTTTATTATATTTAAATTTGCATATGGTATCACATTAAAAATGAAAAATTATGTGTATATAGCTTGCTGTCTTATTCTTACGCTGATTAATTTATGCTTTTTTTTTTTTTTTTTTTTTTTTTTTTTTTTTTTTTTTTAAATTTAGGATGTTTGGCATGATAATTGATAGAGTGATTTTGCCTGATCTTCAGAAAGTATCTGGCAATATTGAAAGGAAAATTTGTTCAGTAGGTTTAATTAAATTACTTACTGAAGTACCAGAAGTTACTGAAGGTTGTTATTCTCAAAGTTGGTAAGTATATTTTGCTCCTCTAGTACTTAAAACTTTCGTGTCTCTCTTATTCTCCGAGAGGTGATAAATATGTAGAATTCATATATTGTAGCTAAATATATTTATTTATTTTTATAGTTTGTTTTTTAAATTATGTGTTATTTTATTTCATAGTTTTTTTTCCGATCAAAATCCATACCAAAATTTAAAAGTACAGATATGTCTGTTTTACCAAGTCAGCTATGTTTGGCTTTATTATCAAATGCATTATTGATTACACAAAGTTTCCAAGTCTGCTTTGTGATAACAATACGTAAAACTAAAGAAATAAAAAAGGCTACACCCCTGCAATCCTATTTAGTTATTGCATAATTGTCATCTCTACAGCTGTACGAAATCAAAAGTGCAAAATGTGCTGTTTGTATTTTTATTTTATTAATTATTATTATTATTTTGATTATTTATATTTCAATATCCCTCAAACGTTTAACATTTGATTTAGCTCATCTGTTTTTTAGTTATCAATGCTATCTAAGTATATATATATTTCTCTCATTGCATCTTGTCTCTCATCTTTTTTATTTCTTAGTGATAAAAGCATTTTGTTGGTATCAGATAAACATTTTAACTGGTGTTGTAGGGTAGTTGTCAGGGTTATGATAAACTTCTTTGAGTAGGGTTATGATAAACTTCTTTGAGTAGGGTTATGATAAACTTCTCATTTACTATTACTGTTTAAAAAGAAATTTATTAGTATGAAAAAATGCATCTTTATTGATTATGTTGGTTTGTTAAAGTCTTTAGTCTTTTTCCTGTATCCAATCTGTGTCTGGTGTGAGAACATTTTAGTAGCCGCTGTATTATTTTGAATTTGCGATTGAAGAAAGCGAAATATTCTATTAAAAATTTTTGGTAAAAATACGTATGTACTCTAAGATAGTTATTAGTAAAAGAAGTAAAAGGCAAAAATTGTTGATATCAAAGACACAAATTTATTACTATATCTCAAAATAAAAATCTGCCTTTGAAGAAAATTAACTTCTTTTGTGCCACTAAAAGCAGAAACTTTTCTGATGTCAAGAGTACCATGCTTTTTAGCTCACAGGCTATCATAGCCTGAGAGCTTATGTGCCCGTCCGTTCTGTATGTACGTTCGTTTGTGCATAACGCGATAACTCGTGATAAAAATATCCGATCCACTTGAAATTTTGTATGTAGGTATATCCTGACAAGGCGCTTCCCTGATTAGTTTTTGGAGTTCATTCGATATGTATAAGAGGGGAAACGGGGGGCTCATGCCCTCCCCTTAATTGATATAAATGGGATTTTCATGCAGAATTAAGTTTTCAATCAAAATTTAGATTAGGATCATTCTGATGAGGCAATTCTGTGACTGTTATTAGGTGTTCATTGAATATGTATAAATAGGGGGAACAGGGGTTCTAATGCCCCCTCCCCCTTAATTTATATAAATGGGTTTTTCAAGCAGAATTTTCAGATTTCATTCAAATTTCTGAATAGTTTTGGAAGTTTATTGGTTAAGTATAAAAGAGGGGGATAACTCCTCTTAAATTATATAAATGCTAAATGGGTTTTTATTAAGAATTATCTCATTTGCTCTGAATTTTGGATATAGATTTTTTATATGATAAAGCATGTCTTTGATAGTATAGGAGGTTCAATGATTAAGTATAAAAAAAGAGGAGAGCTGTTTCCCCTTCTTAATTTTTTTTCGAACGGAATTAACCCTTGAAAATATAAGGCTTTAATGTACAATTGGTATTTGTAGCCTGTGAGCTCAATGCCATCAGTTTAACTGAGCAGTATTCTTTATTTATCATTATGATAGTAGTGTTATCGGTTTTTGTTTTCTTGAGTTCTAACCATTAGATTATTGGTTCAATCCATTAGATTATTGGTTCAATCAATTACATATTGCATGGGAAAATAAATGTCTTTGTAGCAAAATTATAATTTTGTACATCTACAGAGGAGCAACTCGCTCCTTGCATTGAAACCGAAGCATGTATATATTTTTTATCAATGCTATTCAGTTGAATTATGGGTGGCTCATAGAATTTTAAGAAGTTGTAAATATGGTTCTCAAGCATGATGCTTATGTAAATTGAATGTCTTATTACCTTTAGTCATAGACTATGATATATTTGCCACACAAATCCCAACTGTGTACCTATATTATAAGGGGTAAAGTTTGTTTATTTGCAAGGGGTAATCTCTGGAACTACCTAACCAATTCCAAAAGTAATGATACCAAAATGATGGTGTTTATCCCGAATCAAATATAGGCTATACCGTATGTTGATGCAACTAATCCAAAGGATCTGGGAAAGTAAAAAACTGATTAAAAAAATAATGATGGTGACAATCCTTGCTCCAAAATAGGTTATATTTTATGTTGATGTCACTATTCCAAACAGGATGCAGAAGCAAAAAAACACTCTGAAAATGCAAATTTTGTGTTACTGGAAGGGGAGGAGGAGGGGGCTAGAAGTATAAAATTTAGCATAGTAGTTACTTATAAGATATAAATTATCTCTAACATTACTTTAAAAATTCAAAATATATAATTGGTGAAAATGCATGAAAAAACATCTTACTTCCTCTGTTGTCAATTTGCAGGATTTACTGTATCATCACTCCACCACTTTGATAAAAAGCGGTTATTTGACTATACAATGAAACATTCTAATTGATCAAAATATAGATAGTCTATAAAAGAAATGGAGAGACGATGCAACAAAACAATGCAAAAACGTTTTAAATGGTGATTTGTAAGTAGTCTGAGCACATATTAAACTGATTTCAAAAATAAATTGGTGATGATAGGAGCTGTTAAAACGTGACAAACGTAAGCTACATTTTATGTGGGTGACACTACGAACAGAGATTTGCAGGAGCCAAAAGTGTTGAAAATAATGTCATCTTTAAATATGGTTTTGTAGTTACTTATAAAATATAAATATCTTCTAAGATCAGAAGTAAAGGTCAGAAGTAAATTTGAAATTTAAAAGTTGTGAAGTGAAGGGGCAGAGTGAAAAGCGTCCCAAAAAAAATTCCTAAATTACGATTTCTATGCAAGCTTATGAAGTAATAAACCAATTATAAAAGAATGATTGTGAATCAATGCTGACACTCTCTTATCCAACATAGTCTATGTTCTATGCCACTGCCACTACCATCTGGGGTAAGCAGAAATATCAAATGGGGTAAAAAAAGCCTTTAAAAACATGTTTCTGTGGAATATTAGGAAATATCAAACAGATTTCAAAATTAACATTTGCAAATTAATGATGATAGTCCCTTTTTTAATATAGACATTTTATGATAGTGCCACTACTCCTTGAAAGAACTTAGACCCTTAGAAAAGAAACTTTGATTTTGACATGATGATTAAATTTAAGTTGTAAATGATATGAAGATTGCTTCTAAAAAACTAAATACTTCAGGTGTTTTTTAAAAGGCATGTATGAATCAAGTATAAAAGTTTCATAATATTTTCAAAATTATCGTAGTATCTTTAGTTCTTATTATTTTAAGTCTCATTTCAAAATAATGCATGTAATAATGTAAGTTAGTCAAACTGTGGCTTAAATGGAATTTTTTGTATTATTCCTTAATTTATTATTACTTGTAATAAAAATCAGAAATACAAATATATAACTTGGCATATTTCAACTATTATGTGAGCAAAGCCACAGATTTTGCTAGTCTGCTATAAAGCCATTCCATGTCTGTATGGGATAGCTTTTCTACATACTACTGCTGTCTTAACATTGTCATTATATCCACAAATTAAAACAACCATACTAATATGAAAATCTGGGGATTTTTTATTATTTTCAAAGTTTAGTTTATATTTTAATGTCTTTTAAGTTAATAAATATAGGTATTTTGTAACTGTCATGCATAGGAAATTTTGTCTGTTTTTCATGGAATGGAGCTATACGTGATTTTTTTTTTTTTCTTTCATTTAGGGCACCTCTACTTGTTGCTCTTATTGGTTTATTTGAATTACCTGAAGATGATTCAGTGCCAGATGATGAGTATTTCATTGAAGTTGAAGATACTGCTGGATATCAAAATGCATTTTGCCAGTTAGTATTTGCAGGAAAATCTGAATTTGATCCAATCAATGGAAGTATACCTGATGCCAGAATTCACTTAGCCCAATGTCTACATAGACTTTCATTAAATAATCCAGGAAAGGTAGGGAATTTTACATCTTAAATTTCATGTTTTTTAATAGATTTTACATGGAATTTCATATTTTATTACATTTTGTATATATTTTTTTTATTTCTTGAAACACGTCATAAAACTAGTATATGTAAATTATTAAAAGTTTATTCAATTAGATATAAACCCATTTATTGATTATTGCTTCTTAATACAATGGACCCACCATTGACTAAAAAATTAGTTCTGTTCTCAAAGAGGTTAAATGGCAAGTGCTGGGTTCAAATGCAATCACACCCATTGGCCTAATCGTTCAGAGTTTTCTGAAGTTTTCTTCAAACCTTAGATTTTCCTTGCATAAATATGAGTTAGGTTCCTTAGAAGGACATCTATGGAGGTCATCCTCATTCCCTTTTTGGGCTTGTATCTTTTGTGCAGATAATTGACCTTCATCACAAGAACACCTACTTATACAATGTTGCATTTTATTTTATAATAATTTTGCATATTCCATATATTAACATTTCTTTAGCATGCAAAAAATTTAGATTTGATAATGATGCAATAAAATTCATTTTATGTTACAATAGATAAAATTTTATTTAATACAAACTATTATAAATTATCCAAAAATTTTGCATAAATTAAACCAATTGAATATTTTTTATTTATTTATTTATTTTTATTTTTTTCGATAATGTTATGCAATGTTTTCACTGACATTACTAATTTGTCTTTTTATGCATTTGAAAATCTTTTTTTCTACAAATAAATTTCATAAAGCAGCCATACAATAAAGTTTTGTGCAAGTCTGGTTTTACTATATTATTCTACAAAATATAAATTTTTATTTATCAAATCTGCAAATCTCATTAAGACATTTAATACATTTGTTTTTCAATTATTATAAATTAAATATTGCATTAATGGTATATTATTTCATATTTTATTTATAATAAAATTGTGTAAAAAAAAAGTGTGGGTAATTATTCTGGGACGAACCCATGCATCTTACCAGTTGCCAATAAAATTGAGCTACATTAGACTTGATTTTGATTTGAGAATTATAAAAGAAAACTTAAATGACAAAATACAAACATCATCTATTTTAAATGACCTCTGTTCTACATATTTTTCCACAAAACATTCAACACTTAACAAAATTGCAATAATGATTTTCCCAATCAACAAACCATTTCAAAAACTATGTTAATTTTCATAGATTGGCAAAACAGAGAAAAATTTCTTTGAAGGAAAGAAGTTTGACAATGTATTTTCTGACAACTTATTTACTGTTTCATGTCTCACAAACAATGTTTGCCCCATATTTATACAATTTATTTAATATAAAGAAGCTATTTATTCATTTTTATAAAGAAGTATAATTTGTATGTAGAAAAATATTCATGTTTAAAAATATTTTTGTTTTCATAGCTGTTTATATATATTGGCATCGTATCTCACTTTCTGAAACCTAAATTACATTTTTTTTTTTTTTTTTTTTTTTTTTTTTTAATGTTCAATAATAAAAGAGTAGTTAAATAATTAATAGAAATAACCAATAACATGGACCAAAACATTTTAAACAAGATCAAACCATTGTTTTTAATTTTAATACTAGAGCGATTGTGAACAATCATTTTGACCACTGCCCTATGAATATATTTTGGTTCAAACTAGAAAAATCATTATAAAATAAATTTAAAGGATACATACATACCACTAAATAAAAAAGTTAATCTGTTTAAAATAAAAATTCTGGTGTGAAGTATTTTTATAAAACTTTATTAAAATTTCTGACCTTTCTAGTGTTAAAAATTACATGTATCCTAGAATAACTTCAATTGAAATTAAAATGACAGCTTGATTTTCATTTTATAAAACTATACATTAATTTACATTTTATTACATTAATTTACATTTTATTACATTAATTTACATTTATAAAATTGAACATTTTATAAACAAACATGAGATTTAATCTACATGGTAAAAAATACTAAACAATTGAGATAATCATTCACAAATAAAGTTCTGCAACAATCAATGAATAATATTCTTGTGGCATCATTGTAGGCAAAATGGTAGCATTATTGCTTTTTTACAGTTTGCATTCACAAAGGTTTTATTTTACAATTTCTCTTACTTACATTACTTTATTGTCATCTTTATGAGTTCAGAAATCAAATTAATGAAAGCCAAAACATATTTTTTCTGTATTTAATTATTAAATGTTGAAAAAAAATTATAAATCCATGATTTGAAAAAATTGATTAATTTTTTCTCTTAGTATTAAAAAATAACATTGAAATAGCATCATATTTAAGTTAAATAAGTTTAATATATATAATTTATGAACAAATCTCAATTTAAATACTTAAAATTACACAATGCTCACCAATAGTTGTTATTATTTTTTATTTCTGTAAATTAGAAACAATTAATTGATACTGATATAACATGTTTTTATAATTTACACTACATAATTGTACAGTTACAATATTGAAAGAAAAAAAAGTACTGACATTAGCTTTATGAGCCCTATTATTGGTGCAGTGTTTTTGCATGGTACAAATCTTAAAGAACAGTAGAAAATAAGCATAAATGCCGAAGTCAAAGAGATACGCCGTTATAAAAATTGTATTATGCAGCCTAATTATGTCACATACAATTCTATAATAATAACGATAATTTTTCTAATCTTCTGTAATCAAATTTGTTGCTAAAGTTAGGATGGAACAAATCAATATTAGCAACAATAATTTTAAATGTAAATATGGGATCATTAATTACTTTTGACCATTTTTCCATTGTACAAAACTAGCTACAGTAATGCCTAAGGCAGTGGTCCCAGTTACAAAAAATTACTTTATAGTTAAAAAAAAAAACTTAGCTAATGTATTATAATTGGTAAGCAAATGGAAATAATACATAAATATCTAAGTGAATTAAGTGGTATTAGCCATGAAGGACAAAGTACATAACAACAAAAGGAGTGTGCAGTGCTGCCATGATCGCAAAGAGTTGTTTATTTTTTTATCAGAATCTTCAGATTTGGCAAAAGTTTGAGCAAGTAAATTAGGAATAAAAGTGACACGATAGAGTGCTTAATATTCATTATATCAAACTGGTCCCCAAAGGTGGCTAGATATAAAACTTTTTGTAAGTATAAATCAAAAAAAAAAAAAAAAAAAACCTGAAAATTTAAATAACTTATGATGTTGTAAAAATGATTATCCAAAATTCTATGTATCAAAAAGTGGAATAATTAAAAATGTAATTGGAAAGATTACAAAAGGAATGTAAAAATGTTACAAGAATAAGGATTAAAACTTATGTTATACAGATATATTTCCTTATTAGGACACATGCTGCTTACTTCCAAATAGAAATTTTATTGAAGTAATATACAGAAAAATCAAATTTTGACTTTTGTTCTTAGTTATTTAATGTACAAAAGTAGCTAATTATAAAATGTTTTGTATGAGCAGTGCATATGCTGCTGTATTTTCTTTTTTTCTTTTGGTAAAAGTGTAGTAGTTGACAGATTCTATTTGTAAATATTCAGCATGTGCTAGAAAGGATTACCATCCCTGGCCTAAAATGTTAAGTTATGTTTAAAAGTTACAAATTATATAGTTAATAAGGCAAAGATTTATTTTAAAAGCTGTTTAACCTTCCTACCATGAATGGGTCTAATCGACCCATACCCATAATCTGTTTTATACGATTTGAACCAGAACTTTTTTCATAAAGAAAGTTAAATAATAGATTCAGACATTTAAGTCAATTAAATATATTAAAATGTTCTGAATAACAATTCTGGTGTGAAATGTTTTTATCAAGTTTGAGTAAAAGTTGAACAGAGTAGGAAGGTTAAGGTAAACTTTGTGAGTGGCTAAAGGTTTGAAAGTGATAAAGAGAAAAAAAAAAAAGTTGTTGGGTTAAAAGTGCCTGTTATATATACTAGGAGCCTCTGTCTCCTACAGCTTTAGGTCTTCAACCTTCATCCAGACTCTGCAGACTTTAAACACCTGATAATACTTGATGAAACACCTTTAGACACCTGTACTATTTTAAAATTACGCAATTATCGTCTCTGATTACCTAATTATGGACAATACCAATATGTATTGTAAAATCATTTATACAGTTGAAAAACATTGTGTATAAAATAGTTAAGTAAAAAATGCCTCTGCTCCAGGACTTTTATAACAGTTAGAAGAGAAGTTTTCTTTTAGATGCTATAAAAAATCATTTTAAATATATTGTTTAAAATATGATGGGATTTTCACCATTAAATGCTTTTTGCATATAATAATTCAATTATTTTAAAGTTAATATTAACAAATAATTATATTTTTCAAGTGTTCAGAAGAAATATTATTTGAATTTTTAAACATTGGCAACAGTAGATAAAAACAGTATTTCAAACTAGGGGTTAAATCTCTATTCAGATAAAAATTTAAAGATTGGAAGTTAGGACTAAGGCTAAATTGCTATGCATGGTTTTTTATCCTCTATAAAACTGATGTAACTGTGTTAACTTGATTAATTTTAAAATTAAATAACTTTTAAAATAATTCTTTGATTTTAAAATTGTCTACTTTAACTTGTCTATCATACATTCTTCTATAATACTACCAGTTTTCATATGTAAGAGTTTTTGCAGATAAGCTAAGAAAGTAAAAAAGTCCCAATAAATCAAATTATGGAAGAATGTTTTCTTTTGTTTTTTTAATTAACAGCTATGATATTTTATGTGCCTTTTATTCATAAATGAAATATATTAATTTTTTAATTATTTCTTTTTTAGTATTCAGCTTTAATATCATCTAGTGTTGCCCCTGAAGCTGCTGCTCATCTTACAAAGTATCTCCAAGCTGCTAATGTTACGCTGTCATGATAATGATTGTTAATGAACTGTGTTTCTAACATTTTATGTAAAGAATTTCTGTACATATGAACATCATTTTTATCATTTCAGTGTTGTACACTGATGTTAGTTAACTGCTTTGCAAAGAATAAAGTGGTGATATTTTCACAAATAGTATTTTTTTGTGTGTGTGTGTGTTTTTTAAATAAATTAATGCTTTAAACTTGGCTTTGTTTTTGTTAAAAAATTCTTTTAACTTGATTTACAATTTGCAGCAATCTTCAACCTCCCAATCTTCTAGCCTTCTCTGAGAGTGAAAACACATACCTGTACTAAAAAGTCTATATAAAAACCTGATTCCAACAAAAAAGTAAATAAATAAAAATTAATTTATTTGCAAGAACAAATTAAAATCTGTTACTGATCCAAACCTAAAACGAAAGGAAAATAATCCATGTTTTAATGCAGTTATGGAAAGTGGTCTATAATTATACTTCTAGTATCAATTTTATCTTTTAAGTATTAAAATTAATGCATGTATACTCATTAAAATTCAAATATATAATTTTTAACTGGAAAATATTTTTTATGAAACAGTTTTGATTTTATGGCAAATCAAGGTTCTTTTCTCTCTTTTTCTGAGTAAGCATGCAACAATTTTTTGATGCCATTAGGTAGTGGTAGCCATGGAAATGCATGCATTATCAAATACAAAATTTACTTTAAAATATTTTTTATGTTCTATTTCAGACTATGATTAATAGTTGCAATTCTGCATTAATTAAAACAATGATATTTTGATTTGTGTGGTTATTTGGTAATTTTTTTAATTTAATTTTATTTATTTTTTTCGGGGGGGGGGGGGGGGAGGTAGGTAAGGATATATTTATTTTCAAAATTACAGTTGAGTAGAATTTTTAGCATTGAAAACGGAGATTTACACTGATAGTAGCTCTCTTTATTTGACAAGTACATAGAATTGTTCCTCACTCAAAATGTTAATTTACTCCCATTTTTTATGCCTAATTCACAGAACTATTTTATTTATTTGGTGAAATGGACATAATCAACATGGAGCTTGTAACCTAGGGTACAAGTTTCTAATATAAATAAATGAGTCCATTTTTATAATTTACATTTAAAATGTAAAAAAGTGCAGTTTTAGATATTTTTATTGCCTTGCTGAAAAAATATTGGTTTTAGAAAAATAAATTGTAGATATTATGAAAGTGTATTCACTTACTAAAATTAAAAAATAAAGTCATTTCTCAGATTGTTAAAATTTAGAAAAATTTAAGCATCTTATCTAAATTTGCAAACATATTCTATCCAATGCTGCAGTGTGGTTGAATTTGAGAATAAAAGGAATAAATGAGATATGCAATAATTAACTACATTTAGGCAGAAATCACAAAAATGGTTTAACTAAAAACATATTTTAAAAATCTATAGTTTTAGGTGATATTATCAGTCTTGTATGAAAGTCCTATATGTTAAACTAAAAATGAGGGGGAAAACTCCACTTTTACCTATATATCCAATAAATTCGGTACTAACACATGTCAATAGCTCCATCCCATAATAAGCATGAGTATTTATATATTTTCTCCCATCATCCCAAAAATCTCAATTATTATGCAATATTATTTTCTTTCTTCACCATTATTTTTATTATTATTCTGTGATGAATAATTATTGCAGAAAACCTAAATTGCATCAGATTTTAAAGATTTTCTAAAATATCTTGATCATTAATCATCGTATGATTGTTGTGATTTTTTTTCTTTTAATGCTACATTGATTTTTCTTAATGTTTGGCTTACTATAAAAAGTTATGTTAACTTTAAAATGCAAGAAATGTCAATGTAATTTCTATTAATTTATTTATTATATGATTGTATAACATTATTAATTGGGAGAAAATGAATGGAAGGGAAAAGGGGGTGTGTTTAAGGAAAATAGGAGTATTTGGAGTGAAAAAACTAAGAAACTGATACATGAAGGGAAAAAGTTTGGGAAGTACTGGTATATTGTATTACAGAATAGTATGTATATATTTAATAGTTTTCTGATTCATATTAGATTTTAAAATTCAATATTCTGACATATAGTCCACTTTCTTTGCAGTTTAATTCAATAACTAGATTAACTTATTTAGCTGTATATTTTTTTAAGTCGCTCAAATTTGTGATGTGATGCTTTTATGAGTTCCATCAACAATTACTACATGGAATAAATTTCTAACGGAGTTTTCAAATAGACTTTGTGAATATCCAGGACTCCTTTGTGATAAAACTGTTGTGTGTTTTACTTCTTTTTTATGTATTTTACCTTCTTTCTCCCATCAATCTGCATCACACTAGTAAAATAATAAAAATAATTTTTTTATCTGGTAACTTATCTACAAATTAATTTGTCTTTAAATGGAACAAAAATATCACATTAATTCATAATTAATTAAAAACATATACAAGAAAATAGAGAATTTAATTAAACAGCTTAAAAGCACATAAAAATCATTGAAAATTAACATAAAATGTTTCAAATTTGTTTAAAATTTCTCATTAGATGTGTAAATAAAC
This sequence comes from Maratus speculifer, assembly GCA_964019185.1. Lineage (NCBI taxonomy): Eukaryota > Metazoa > Arthropoda > Arachnida > Araneae > Salticidae > Maratus > Maratus speculifer. The sequence continues at coordinate 71,745,440 of OZ025296.1, read as the reverse complement.
ACAAATTCACGAGAGATGATATAAATTCGGCTTGCATTTGCGAGCATGATTCACAATTGTAAACAAATACAGGTGTGGATGTTTGAGTCGGATTAAAACGGCATATTCAGCTAGAACTTAACTAATCTCATTGAATAGAAATTTTGACGATCTAATAAACCATGCCTCCAGGAAAATACTGCTCTAGTGTATGTTGCAATTTGCTTTAATGATATTGCCCATCTCAAAATCTGGAAAATGACCAGTTTGTATGGCATGGACTACAATCCTAGAGTAAATTTCTACAATTAAAAGCATTCTGGTGTTTTTTTTTTTTTTACCATATTCTCAAAGTATGGTTTATCTTTCCAATGTATATTGTGTGTTTACATGAGGTATTATAGGTTATTCCTTTCTGTTGAGAACTGAGATATTTAGAATTGCAGAGGCAGTACTGTAAGGATTCTTGTGGGACAAAAGATATAAATATACTGAATGGTTTAAAAAGATATGCGATTTTTTTTTTTCCCAATAGGTACATATAATATGATAAGGACAAAATTGATCAATATTATTCCATTAAAACAGTGAAGGAGACTATATAGGGATATTTATTTCAGAAAAAATTCAATTACTCCATCTAAAAAGAATATCTATAATTTTTTTAAAAATGAAAAAATCTTTCTTGAAAATCTTTTTATTTTCTTCATTATTGCACTTGTCTCAATATCCACCTCCCTAGTTTATGATACTTGCTCTTAGCTGCATATTGAATTTATATTATATCTTGTAAATTTGCATTTATTTACATAATTGATGAAGATCTTTAAACTAGTTCAAAATTTCTAATGGTATTTTTAAAAGATTTTTATGTATTTTAAAACTGTTTAATTAAATTGTCTGTATTCTTCTACTTATTTTTAATTAATGTGTTCAATGTTCTTAATTGAAATTCCCTCCCCATGTTCATTAATTTGAAGCAGGATTTTAGTTGAAATTTCATGAATTGCTTCAATCTGAAATTCTCATCATCTTGATAATTTATCTGGCACTATGGATATAGTATTAGTTATATTTTAGCTGTTTTTTCATTCACACAGCCCAGTGACCTCTTTCTTTGGATTACACAAGTATTAAAAAAAAAATAATTTTTAAGCATCGTGAGATATTTTTGATTAATTACGTATTTTTTAAGATTGCTAAATCAAAAAATCAACTTCATTTTCCTCCATCGCATACAAGTATTGTTGCAAAACATGGAGAGTTTACATTAGAAAAATACAAATGCAATAAAAGAAAACAATATTTTATTACAACTATGTATGTTAAAAAATATACTACAAGTTCCAAATTACACACTTTACATTTCAGTAGATGTATTTTTATGATAGAAGCTTATGTCTGTGTGTAACTGTTTTTGATCATTTCTCAAATTCCTCTTTCTTATTTTCTAATTTCATTTCTCATCAGTGTAATTCTTAGAAATTTGAAACTAATATATGGAATCATTATTTGATATGTTTTTTAACTCAAGAATATGATACCAGATTTCAGGCTAAAAGAGAAATTTTACATTTAATTAAACTAAAAATAAGATTTTTGAAAAAAAAAAAAAAAAAAAAAAAAACAGACATAATGGAATTTTTTTTTTTTTCCTAGCTCCAGTGAGTTAAAACCTATAAGAAACTGTCAATAAATCTTATACGGTTTTCTGGTTGCAGAATAGTGTTATTGCTGTCTTACTAATTTTTATAATGATTTTAAATACACTAGGGGGCTCTGCTCCCCACAAGCTACACTCAAGTCCATCTGCCTCTGAAAATCAGTTAATTTGATTGGCTATAAAAGATTTACGGAAGACTAAATTATAATAATTATAACAAAAAAGGATAATTGCTGTTCGAATGCTTAGAGTGTTTATTCTAAAACAGTAATATTTACAAACGTTAAATTACTTCATATTTCAGAAGTGACATTAATTAACTCAACTGTTTACTTTAAAACCATAATAATTATAAAGGGTAAATTACTTTATAACTCAAAAGTGACATTAATGATATTAATATAATATCATTGTTTATTTAAAGCAATTCATAAGTAGTTGATTGCACATGATGGTGAAATCATTTTTGTTGATTACTTCAAGGACAATATTTTACTGTGAACGAACTTACTTCAGTTTCTCTTATGTCTTTGTAAAGCACACACGGTGCTTATATTTCTCTTCGCTATGATTTCGCATACTTGGATAATATGTTAATCCAGTAACCGCAGCAGGAAACTGCATTCCTGTATCTTGTTTTCAATTTACTAAATGTTTCTTTAAGTTGTTAATATAACGCAAAAAAGATATATTAGTGTGAATTTATTTACACTTGACAACACCAAAGAACTGCTTCGTGAACCTCGGACACCAACAGTATGGAGGCACCGGCGAGATAACCTGCACACATCGTTTTTTATGGATTACTTCGTTTCAAAGTCGCCGTAAAGGAGCACCCTTCAGCCCAGTTGTTTCAGATAAGTACATTTTGGTTTAATATCAGTTTGGCTTTGTTTTTTAACTTGGTTCACTCATTATTTTAATAATGAGTCAAGAAGATTTAGAAAAGACAGCAATAAATTTACGTGGCAGAGCTAAATCTGCATTAACACGTATCACGAACTTCATTGACGCTGATCAAGTTTTTCAAAAGAATGATTTATTGAATAAATTAGAAAAATTAGAAACAGCTTATTTCGATTTTGATAAATATGATGCACAATTACCAGAAGAATCCTCGGAAATGGAGGAATTTGAAACAAAATATTATGAAACCAAAGCCAAACTGCAATCAGAACTTGAAAAATTTTCTATAAATAGTATGAATGCACATTCTCAAGTTGTTAATGAACAATTACCTATAGTTAATACAACTAATAATTTTAAATTACCCAGATTGAATATTGAGCAATTTGATGGTAATTTCAAAAACTGGATGTCATTTAAAGACTTATATTTATCGTTAGTGCATAATAATGCCAGTATAACAAATATTCAAAAATTTCAATACTTAAGAGGTTTGCTCGGTGAAGAGCCATCTTCAATTATAAAACATATACCCATTTCTGAAACCAGTTATGCAGAAGCATGGGAAAAATTATTGTCAAGATACGACAAAAAAAAACAAATTGTCGCAGCTCTTATCAAAACATTTATGGATATACCTCCCATTATTCATGCTAATGCACTTAACTTACGCAATATATCAGATATTTCTGACGAGGTAATTCGTGCTCTCAAATCAATCGATGTTAAAGCATCAGAGAGAGACATTTGGTTAATTCATATTCTTCTTCAAAAGGTTGATAATAAAACACGTGAAGAATGGGCTCAATATTCATCAAAGGATGATTTTCCTTCTTTTGATCAATTTATTCAGTTCATTAATGACAGATGTTTATCTTTAGAATTGTATAATAATGATTATACAGGGTTACATAAAAAAGAGAAACAATTTAATTTTCACAAAGCTCCCGCCAATAATGTTATCAAATGTTTATTTTGTAAAGCTAATCACTTATTGTACAAATGTATTAAATTTAAGGAATTAAATGTAAGAGATAGAAAACAATTTGTGAGAAAAAACAAATTATGTAGCAACTGTTTGTCTGACAAACACTACACATATCAATGTAATTCTACATTTAGCTGTCATCATTGTCAGCTCAAACACCATACGCTGTTATGCGAGAATAAACTACAAAATTATGCGATGTCAACTTCACGTTCGAATGAAAAACAGAGTCGGAAAAGCAAATCTGATTCAGAGGACCTTTCGATTCCTGATGATAATAAAAAAGAAGTTTCTCCTTCAATAAATTCTGTTCAAACATCTTTCGCACTTTTGCCCACTGCTACAGTATATATTTATGATTGCATGGGTCAAAAGCACACGTTAAGAATTATGTGTGACAGTGGCTCAGAATCTACGTTCGTTTCAGAATCATGCATGAAAGTGTTAGGATTCAAAAGGAAAAATGCCAGATTTCCCGTGAAAGGTCTTTCTAATTCAAAAATCGCAGTAACCAAGGGTTACGTAATGATTGATCTTATATCAATTCATAATGCTGACAGCAAGTTGTCAGTGAAAGCTTTTATTTTAGACGAATTAACAGCTCCATTACCTTCTGAGAAAATAAATGAAGAGCATTATTCACACTTAAAAAATGTAAACTTGGCAGATCCACATTTTGGGACTCCAAATAAAATTGATGTTATTTTAGGATCAGATTACTTTTTTTCTATTTTGCTTCCTGGTCAAATAACATGTGCTCAGAGCAGTTTAATTGCGCAAAATTCCATCTTTGGCTTTCTCGTATCGGGAAAAATGCCTCATCTTAACACAACTCCTAATTCAATGCATAATTTACATATTTATGAACTTAATATTGATAATGAATTAAAACGATTTTGGGAAATGGAAGAAGTATTCAATAATAATGCTCAAATTCTATCTCCAGAAGAACAATTTGTTGAATCACATTTTCAGAAAACTTACTCAATCAATTCCGAGGGTCGTTTTGTAGTAAAATTACCTTTTGTTAAACCTACGACAGAATTAGGTAATTCTAGACCTGCCGCAATTTCTCGCTTGTTGGCAATGGAAAGGAAATTTAAAGAAAATCCAGAATTCGAAAAGCAATACAAGGATTTTATGCGCGAATATATACAGTTAGGCCATATGGAATTAATAACACAAAATGACATTAACGATTCTGAAAATGAACAATATTTTCTTCCTCATCATGCGGTTATTAAACCTTCTAGTACTACTACCAAGTTGAGAGTTGTGTTTGATGCATCATGTAATACTTCAAAAGGTAATTCCTTGAATTCAATTTTGGGAGTAGGTCCTAAATTACAACGGGACATATTTGAAATTTTACTTAATTTTCGAGTTCCGAAAATTGTTTTTTGCGCTGACATAGAAAAGATGTACCGCCAGATTTTAGTTTCTGAAGAAGATCAAAATTATCAGAAAATAGTTTGGAGGTTTAACTCTAATGAGGAAATAAAAAATTTCAAATTAAAAACGGTTACTTATGGGCTAGCTCCAGCGTCTTATCTAGCCACTAAATGTCTCAAACAAATTGCTGATGATTATACAAAAAATGCTGTTATTTCTCAAACATTAGAGAAAGATTTCTATATGGATGATCTACTTTCAGGCTCAAACACTGTTAGCGAGGCAATAGAAACTTGTAAAGAAATTACCGATGTTTTGCACGCGCATGGTTTCCACTTAAGAAAATGGAATTCAAATTCAAAGGAATTTCTTAGAGAGTTTGAAGATGATTCCAATACCGAATCGAATTTTGAAATAATTCCTAATGATAACGGAAGCTCTAAAGTTCTAGGATTAAGCTGGAACTCTTCTTCAGATACTTTTATTTTCAAGGTTTCACTAAATCTCACTCCACCTCTTACAAAGAGGCAAATTTTAGCAGAATCTGCTAGAATCTTTGACCCACTGGGTCTAATTTCCCCATGCACTGTAACTTTAAAAATATTTTATCAAAAACTGTGGTTGACAAAAGGGGACTGGGACACTATTATTCCAGAACATCTAACCGAGGAATTATTCAAATTTCAAAATTCATTCAATGAAATCGATCAATTTTCGATACCAAGATGTGTTACGCTTTCATCCGAGAATGCCTTTGAATTACACGGATTCTCCGATGCGTCAACACTAACTTATGCTGCCGCAATTTATTGCCGACAAACTTGCAATGGAAAAACCAATGCTTTTCTTTTGGTTTCTAAAACAAAAGTTGCACCAATCAAGCAAATTTCTGTCCCTAAATTAGAACTTTGTGGTGCTCACTTATTATCTAAATTATTCCGCACAGTTATGGACACACTAAAGAATTACAAGTTCGATATTTTTGCATGGACTGATTCTAAAGTAGTCCTTTCATGGTTATCCGCACACCCCCGCAAGTGGAAAACATTTGTGGCGAACAGAACCTCTCAAATAACAGAAGTTTTACCTACGAAGCACTGGGGACACGTTCCCTCAAAAGAAAATCCCGCAGATATCGCTTCTCGCGGTATTGACCCAAAGGGTTTGCCGGAATGCGAGCTATGGTGGAAAGGGCCAAGCTGGCTACTTCTAGACCCATCTAATTGGCCGAAAGACGACTTAAATGTTGATGAATTCGATGAACAAATCAAATCTGAGCAAAGATCGGATCCCATTTTTTCATTTCACATGCAGCCTTCAAATGATGTACTAGATAATTTGTTTCAAAAGCACTCTTCACTTTCAAAAATTATCCGCATTCTGGCATATTGCCTAAGATTCATTAAAAAATGCAAAAATGCTAATGAATATCAAATCCCTTCAACAGTACTTACATCTAACGAAACAAAATCTGCTGAAGAAATGATCGTTCTTTGGATTCAAAATTCTTACTTTAAAGAAGAGTTAAAATGTATCAAGGAACAAAAACCTCTAGCTAAGAAAAGCAAATTACACTCCCTATATCCGTTTATTGACGCTAAGGGTATCTTACGGGTGGGAGGACGCCTGCAAAATTCACAGTTAGCATTTAATCACAAGCATCCTGTAATACTTCCATCACAACATAAAATGAGTGAACTATTGATAATACAACAGCATATTGCCACTTTACATGCTGGACCTTCTCTACTATCGCACATTATAAAACAATCTTTTTGGATAGTTGGTGGAAAAAAGCTCATCAACAAATGCATTAATAGATGTTTAAAATGTTTCAGATATAAGAAAACTATTACAACTCCTCCATTAATGGGGAATTTACCTAAACCTCGAGTAAATCTTGAACGCCCCTTTTTTGCCAGCGGAATTGATTACGCAGGCCCCATATCCATTAAATTTAGCAAGGGTAGGGGTGCAAAAACAACTAAGGGTTACATTGCCTTATTTATTTGTCTTGCTACGAAAGCGGTCCATATAGAAGCTGTAAGTGACCTAACAACTGAAGCATTTATAGCAGCTCTTCGACGTTTTAGTGCAAGAAGAGGTACCCCACGTCACCTTTATAGTGACAACGGGAAGAACTTTGTCGGGGCATCAAGAAAAATCGACCAAATACAGAGGGCATGGTTGTCATTTCCTAAAAATGAAATCATGTCTCAATATTTAACTGAAAAATCCATTGAATGGCATTTTATCCCTCCTTCTTCCCCTCACTTTGGCGGAATTTGGGAGGCTGCAATAAAATCCACGAAATACCATCTCAAAAGAGTAATAGGAGCGACACTTCTAACTTTCGAAGAGCTCGCCACCCTACTTAGCCAAGTCGAAGGCTTACTGAATTCGCGACCTCTTATACATTTAAATGACAATGATAGTGACTGCATAAATGTTCTCACACCCTCACATTTTCTTACAGGTGATGTAATTTTCTCGCTACCTGAAGAGACCTCATCTATTACGAGCAACCCTAGAAATCGCTGGGAGCTGCTGCAAAATTTAAAAAGAGGATTCTTCCATCGATTTAAGAAGGAATATTTGAGCTCGCTCCAAAAAAGAGGAAAGTGGAGAGTCGAGCAACGTAATCTTCAACTTGGACAAGTTGTACTACTCCTTGATGATGCCCAGCCACCAGACTCTTGGCCATTGGGCCGAGTAAAAGAGGTGCACCCAGGAAAGGACGGACATGTCCGTGTTGTGACCATACAGTGTAAAGGATCTTATTTGAGACGACCAGTACACAAATTAGCTCTCCTCCCTATATATCAGGACTAAGGCCTGATAGGGTGGGAGTGTGTTCGAATGCTTAGAGTGTTTATTCTAAAACAGTAATATTTACAAACGTTAAATTACTTCATATTTCAGAAGTGACATTAATTAACTCAACTGTTTACTTTAAAACCATAATAATTATAAAGGGTAAATTTCTTTATAACTCAAAAGTGACATTAATGATATTAATATAATATCATTGTTTATTTAAAGCAATTCATAAGTAGTTGATTGCACATGATGGTGAAATCATTTTTGTTGATTACTTCAAGGACAATATTTTACTGTGAACGAACTTACTTCAGTTTCTCTTATGTCTTTGTAAAGCACACACGGTGCTTATATTTCTCTTCGCTATGATTTCGCATACTTGGATAATATGTTAATCCAGTAACCGCAGCAGGAAACTGCATTCCTGTATCTTGTTTTCAATTTACTAAATGTTTCTTTAAGTTGTTAATATAACGCAAAAAAGATATATTAGTGTGAATTTATTTACACTTGACAACACCAAAGAACTGCTTCGTGAACCTCGGACACCAACAATTGCCTTATAAATAGGTATTCATTCTTTTCCATTTTACAGAGAGGGTTTAAGGCCAAATGGGCTCCTGTTTATGGCTGTTTTTACGTTTGATTAAATAAGATTATTTAAACATTTTGAAATCAGCTAATATAAAAAAGAGTCTTAAATTCCCGGTATTTTTTAAGCAATGCTACAAGGTAATGGTTTTAAATAAATTATTCCTAAATGTAACACTTTAAATATGATGTAATTTTCACCAATCATTTTTATGTGCATTCATAATTATGTAAATACGTAGCACCAATAGTTGTTCAATCTGTCTGTGCGTCTGCATTTAACAATGCAAAAATTACCCAACTGAATCATTTGAAATTTGAAATATATAATTATTACATAATTTTGTTGAGTCATTTCAAATTTTATGAAAATCGGATGCATAGATCTATTATAGGGATTATCAAAACTATTCTGTTACATTAGGGTCAATGGAGAAAAAAGTTTCAAATGCATTTTAATCATTTGAAATTTAAAATATATAATTATTATATAATTTTGTCAAGTCATTTCAAATTTTATGAAAATTGTATGCATAGATCAATTACAGGGACAATCAAAAGTATTCCGTTACATTACGGTCAATGGGGAAAAAAACGTTTCAAATGCATTTTAATGGTGTTACACTCATTCAAACATAATTAAATTGATATGCATCTATGAAGTACATATTATAATATACATTTTGCACAATCTGTGATGCAAAGAACATTTGTTATTGATTTACAAGGCGCCTTGTAAATCAATAACAAATGTTCTTTCAAATCAGCAATTTCAAATCAAAATTATCCCATTACATAATGGTATAGGGAGAACATTGTTCGGTGCGCATTTTAAATGTAATTAACTATTGAAGATTTTATGAGATTTATATACGTTGCTGAGAAATACTAAAAGTTATTTCCTGCATAAAAGAAAGCAGAGGGACACACAAAAGATTTTGGCTACTATACTGTGTACTATTACATCAAGATCTGAATAATTTTAGGTGCATACATAATTATATAAATATCTATATACACCTGTATTTGTCGTTCAGTCTGTCAGTCCGTCTGTCTGTCTACTCGCATATAACAAAACTGCCCAACTAAATCGCACAATATTTAAAATATATAATTTTAGTGTAACTTTGTCGAGTCATTTTAAATTTTATATAAATCGGATGTATAGTTTAATTAGAGGAACAATCAAAAGTACTCAATTACATTACGATCAATAGGAAAAAATAGCTTCAAGTGCATTTTAATGATGTTAAACTCTTTCGAATATAATAGAATTGACATGAACCTATGAAGTATATATATATCCTAAAATAAAAATTCTGTACAATCTGTGATGAATAGAACATTTATCAAATTACAGGGCCACATAACAGTACTCCACTACATAATGCTATACGGAGAAACATTGTTTGGGGCGTGTTTTAATTAAACTATTTCACATTTTATGAATATATATGTCGCTGAGGTGTCAAATGATGAAAGAGACCCTACTGTGAAGTAACCACTGTGAAAGGTGGTGAAAAGTCACCATGTGACTTTAATGGGACATTATTTGGAAATTTATCATAATGCAATGTTCACTACGACTTTGAAATTGTATCTCCTGATAAGAGGTCAGACGAGAGTCTCAATGAAACGACATTGTAAAGTCACCTGGTGATTCGCCACAAAGCAGCAGTCACAATGACCTGTCAGTGGAGTCACATATAGTAGTAATTTGAGACTCATAAAAGAGACATATGGAATTTCCTATTTTTTGTTTTGCCATAGTGACTGTGATTCTTGTGACTATGTGTGACCTGAATGAGATATTATATGGATTAGCTGTTATGCAGGGATAGTAATTATTCAAATTACTATATTACTTCCTTTTGAGTATTCACGTGAAAATTATCACTTGAAAATTGGCATTTTGGGATTCATCCTTAAAAATTGCACACCAGTGTAGCTATTAGTTATTACTCCTCTTCCCGACATATCAGTTAATATAAATTCATTATAAAATTCTCAACAGACGGTTAAAATTTTCATTAAGTTTAGAAGTTAATTTTTCATTCCTTTTTAGGGGCATTCGTAATTATTTAAATATATGACACCAATATAGTCGTCGTTCTGTCCATCCCTCTGTATGGGTGTCCGCATATACAGTGCCTGATTTATGGCAGGGCATTCGGGGCACAGGCCCAGGGCCCCGGATTTTTAGAGGCCCCCAAACTGCTACTGAAGTTTTTTAAATTATTGTCCAAAATGAAATTTTAACTATTAAAAAAAAATCATTGGATGTTTATATTAGAAAAAAATATTTTTTGATTAATAGCTAATATTTAAAATAATAATAGCTTAGAACTGTATAAAATTTATTATCTTTTGTAGCATGAATTATCATTCCAGATATATGAACTTATATAGAAAACAATAATATAAACCACACAGTATATTAGAATTTAATTAAATTTAATAATGATGAAATAATTATAAAAAAGCAAATTTATAATTATCAAATTTAGTTTTTCAACAGGTATTTAAAATATGTTATTAAAGTCAATTGTGGGCTTAATAAGTACGGCTTTCAATGATGCATATATATATATATATATATATATATATATATATATATATAGTATTTCTTCCTGTAAGCATCGGTGATAGGGGGCCCCCGTAATCATCTGTGCCCAGGGCCCCTAAATTTGTAAGTCGGTCCCTGCGCATATAATAATGAAAAAATACCCAACAGAATCGTTTGAAATTTAAAATACATAATTGTTGCTTAAATTTTTCGAGTCACTTCAAATTTTATGAAAATCAGATGCATAATCCAATTACATGGGCAATCAAAAGTATTCCGTTACATTACGGCCAATGGGAAAAAATAATTTCAAACATAATAAAATTGATATGCCTCTATGAAGTATATACAGGGTGTCCGGCAAATAAGACCCTGATTTCAAAATTAAATTTCTCAAAAACAAAGATCAAAATAATTATACGGTAAACAATTTGTTTATTAGGTAAGCTGTAAAAATGTTATACAGAAGTTTCGATCAGTGAATAATTTGAAAAGATTATAATTCTGATTGCAAAAAATACTTGACTTGACCTTTTTTTTTTTTTTTTTTTTTTTTTTTAGATTGCTTTCAGAGAACGAGTTTTTCGACGTAAAGTGCCATATTTTAACGATTTTTCAAACTAAATTTTTGGAATTTCGAAATTTTAAAAATCGTAAAAAAAATTACCTTGTACGCCAAAAAACTCGTTCTCTACAAGTAATCTAAAACAAAAAAAATGTCGAGTCAAGTATTCTTTGCAATCAGAATTAGAATCTTTTCAAAATATTCACCGTTCGAAACTTCTATATAAGATTTTTACAGCTTACCAAATAAACAAACCGTCTATCACATAATTCTATCGATCTGTGTTTTTGAGAAATTTAATTTTGAAATGAGGAACTTATTTGCTGGACACCCTGTATTAAAATATACATTATGTACAATCTGTGATGCAAAGAATGTTTGTTATTAATTTACAGGGCCTCACAAAAGTATTCCATTACATAATGGTACAGGGGAAAATATTGTTTGGGGCACGTTTTAACTATGTTAAACTGCTTTGCATTTTATGAAATTGTTATATGTTGCTGAGGTTTAATAAAGGTTACATCCTGTATAGTACAAGGCAGATAATATTTACAAGGACATGCAAAAGATTTCGAATACTAATACAGTATCCGAAGTACTGTATTATATATTATTTACACCAAGATCTGAAAATTTTTAAAACTTCGTTATAGTACGAACGCACCTCATTTGCTACGTTTGATGTGCAGTTTCAAACTTTTTTTTTTTTAATCATTTGATCAACTTAATATCGATATTGCTAACATTAACTTTATAAGTTTTGTCAAATTAGAAAAACTGGAGACGTCCGAAAATAGATTTTTTTTTTAAAGGCAATTTTATGTTAGAAAATGGGCAATATTTATGACAGGTATGTAAATTTTTGTTCATTGTAGATGTGAAAAAAATACTTTTTAGTTAATATTTTCTTCAGTTTTATGTTCTAATTTTTTATTATTATTATTTTTATGCGTGTAAAAGGCTTCTTTATATCTTTAAAGAAGCCTTCTTTATATCTTTAAATATAGGCTTCTTTAAAGATATAAAGAAGCCTATCTTTAGGCTTCTTTATATGCCTAAAGGTATGCCTATATCTTTAGGCATATAAATAATTTTAGCCAAGCCATATTCTTTATATGTCTAAAATGATATATTCTAAAGTCTGAGTAAACATTTTACAAATCGGAGTTCTTAAGTTACAAGGAATTAATAAAAATGGCTAAATAAGACTCATGCTAACAGAGACATTTTATGATACCATTAATAAAGTTTATTTTTCAAGCCTTACTGTTAAACATGCTTTCGCATGAATGCAAGCTTGCAATTCTCATTTCGATATCAAGTGAAAAATTAAAGAAGTAATTCTAAAGTGTCTGAAATGTTTAGTTTAATTGGTAAAATTCTGTTAAATACTCTAAAAAGGACTTTAAAAAGGGGGGAAGGCTAAATTTAGTCCCTTTCTTGCTAAACTGGCAAAGCATTTTTGCATTCTTCTTTTTAGCTAAAAACTCACAAATTTTTTTAATTTTATAGTTCTCAATAACAAACTAAAAACATCGTAATTTATTTTTCTATTATTATTCTGTGTAAAATTGCATTATCTTTGTTATATCGTTTTTAAAATCTAGAAACTGTCCTTACAAAATTGAATTTTTATATTTCAATTAAGGATCTCGTCACATTAAATACCTCATGATTTGTAGGTTGCAAGTTCATAAAGTGAAATTTTAAACGTTTTTTGTTTGGTCCAGGAATGTTTTCTCACATCCCTCCAAACAAGTTAAACTGGCGTCTGACCTACTTACACATTTCCCCCAACTTTTTTTTTATATGGAGAAAAGGCGGGAATAAAAAACCCAGATGGTGCAGAGAGATTTTTTGGGGGGTAGTAAAAAAAAAAAAAAAAAAAAAAAAAATGGGATGAGTTACGTAACGACTGTCAGGTCCACGTCAAGAAGGGGAGTAGAGAAGCAAAAAGAAAAAAATAATAATGGAATGTTGAGGGCTGATGAGCTGAGAAGAAACTCCCCCATCCGTTTAGATTGAGGGTGCTAACACTGAATGCCGCATGGATTTCGGGAGGGATTTAGTTTTAAATCTGAAAATTCACTTTTGAACTTTTCTAATAATTAGCTCTGTTTTCAGATATTCTTCCTTATAGCCTACTACTAACCAGTTAAATAAACTAAAAAACCTTGTAAAATCACCATATGGTGATTTTACAAAGTTTTTTAACTTATTAATCAATTTATCGCCAGTGATTACGGTGTTTTTCAACACTACTAACCAGCCATCCTGTTTTCTGCAGCTGAAAGTTCTTTTCATAACAGGTAGATAGACTTCTAACCGATTTTTGTGAGGGGGGGGGATGTCATAATGTAATGATATTCTTTTGAGTACCCCTGTACATGAACCTTTAATGTTACACACTTCATTTTCAATACCGAACATGCCATGGTAAATGTTATTAACATATATAAATTGCCTGAAAATCAGAGTATATTTACGTAAGTTAGAGCGTCGACAGACAGACAGAAGGACAGGAAAACTGAATTCATAAACGCTTTCCAACTATGTTGAAAGTGTTCAAAAGGTGCTGTTTCAAAATTCCATTTTGAAAAAGCGGGTGGAACTTGCATTTACATGTTAAGTATGTTTCTTAATTGTTAAATTTCTATATTCTTTTTTATGTTGATCTGAAAAGAAAAATGGTCTTACACGGGAGTTCTGACAAAATATTCTCAATTTATCTCATTTCATGTTTATATTCGCCATTTTAATAAACGTCTCCAACACTGTGGATCATAGTGATGCCTGTTCCCAGGGCCGTACCTAAGGGAGTACTAGGGGCTGTTCAGCCCTCCCCCTCTCTAAAACATTTTGAGCTTCCCCTGGAAAAGATTCCAAGGTCACTAAATTAATTTCTATTACAAAAATCCAAATGAAATTCTGTTCAAAAATCTAATTTAGTTTTCAGGCTCTTTGATAGTTTTGCAGAAATACTAAATTGTAACTAAAATAAGTGTTTCCAACACTCACTCACCTTACAGTCACGGCAAAAAAACTCTTGACATTTGCGATTTCAGATGTTTTGTTAAATATATAGAAATATTCATGAAGAATGACTCTGAAACTCCAGATGTATAAACAAAATTGTACGAGTCGTATATTTTCGAGAAGATTTTTTTCTAAAATCCAATAGGGGACCGTCAACAAATTGAAAAAGAACGAATATCTTTTGAATAACCCTGTCAAAACTAATGTAGAAAAAGCGTTCAAACTGCAGATTATGATAGTTTTATGTGGTAAGTGGCTGTTGGTAATAAACTGTGTTCATTTTTATGCGGATAGTACTCGTAGAGAAATTGTGGATTTATAAAAACGGTCCCAAATTTTGCCAAATTTTTTCCTTATTATTTTGCAGAGTTCTTAATAAAAACAATGTTCTTTTCAGAAAGTATGAGAAACGACATTGTACATAATACCCTGTAATCAAAATTAAAAAATCTTAATAACTATATGACAAATGAGCAGGTTTACTAAATAAATTTTCCCTGTGCATGCGTCAACTCTATAAAAATTTCATTTGCATATTGTGTTAGCTAAATGTATAGAGCAACTTTTGTTAAAGTTTCAAAATTATAGCTTGAAAATTCTGAAAGTTATCGTCTAAAGAATAAGATCAAAATCCGATATTCCCAAAATGAAACAAAAAAATTGGGGGCTGTATCCATATTCCATTGATTAGTGTCTACACAGTATTGCATGTACTACTAATATTTGGATACAGCTCCTCATCTTTTTGCTTCATTTTTGGAATAACGGATTTTGATCTTCTATCAACGATAACTTTCAGAATTTTCAAGCTATGATTTTGAGACTTTCACAAATGTTACTCTATACATTTAACTATCATAATATGTAAATGAAATTTTAATAGCGTTGACGCATGCGCAGTGAAAATTTATTTAGTAAACCTGTTCATTTTTTCATACAATTATTAATATTTTTAAATTTTGATTACAGGGTATTATGTACAATGTCGTTTCTTGTATTTTCTGGAAAGAACATTGTTTTTTATTAAGAAATCTGCAGATTATAGGCAAAAAACTTGGCAAAATTTGGGATCTTTTTTTATAAAAACCTTAATTTCTCTATGAGTATACATATTATCCGCATAAAAAGGAACACAGGTTATTACCATAAGCCACTTAATCATAATCAGCAGTTTGAACGTTTTTACTACATTAGTTTTGACAGGATTATTCAAAAGATATTCGTTCTTTTGCAATTTGTTGACGGTCCCCTAATGAATTTTGGAAAAAAAATATTCTCAAAAATATATGACCTGTACTATTTTGTTTATACATCTGGAGTTTCGGAGTTATTCCTTTTGTATATTTTTAGATATTTAACAAAACGTCTAAAATCACAAGTGTCAAGATTTTTTTTTTTTTTTTTTTTTTTTTTTTTTTGCTGTGACTGTATTTCAATTAAACATAACAAACATTTACAATTAAACATAATGTTAGCTTCATATAAAACATATGAAGCTACCATTATGTTTAATTTTGCACTAATTATACACTCGAATTTTTCATCATATTCTTTTTTTTAGCATAAAATGAAGTTATTACAGCAATTTAATAAGAAACATAGTATCTACAATGTGAATATGCGCTAATTTATTTTCTGTATCAGAGAGAGAGAGAGACAAAATATTACCCCCGCTACATTTTCTTGACACCCCCCCCCCCCTACTATTATTCACGTCTAGCTATGGTCCTGCCTATTCCAAAATCTTGCCCCTCGCTGGTCGGCAGTCATGTTGGTCTCGAATAAATAACTGATACGTGAATACCTTAATTTTTCATTTTACTTCAAAAGAAAGTATTAAGGAGCCTAATAGAGAACAACGACAGATAATTTGGAAATGCTATCCTGATGATATCAGTCGATTAGCCCGAGGTGCGGAAGTATCAGTGGAGAATTTATTAGCTGGGAACTTTTGCGGGTGGTCGAAAAAAAAGAATTGAAATAAAAATTTTAGATAGGACATTTTCTGTGTTTGTGTGCATTAGTGTTGCCAGTAAAGCTAAAAATAACTATGCGATAATCACAAATAGGCGATTAAACTTTGAAATAGGCCAATTTAAAATTAATAATAACTTTCTTTTCTTTTAGTTAATGTAATTTCAACAAAGCGTAATTCTTGGAAGGACCAAAAGTTCACATTTTCCTAAAATAGTCACATTTTGTAGAATTTTAATTTTTTCTATCACAAATAAATGTAATCAACCGAAGACTTTAAGTGGCTACTTCAGTTATGCATAAAGACCCGTTCGCTAATGACAATTCTATGTTAGAAATTTATAAAAATATATCGGTTGCATTTCAATAATACTCAAATGGTAATAACTTTTTCTAATCAAATATTTAATAAAATCAATATGAATTGTATAATAAATGATAAAAACTGCAATTTTCTTATTAATAATATTCAAATAACAAAAACTTTTAAGTATCCAATAACTATAAGAAGAAAGATATTTAACTATAATTCGTTCTCAAAAAATACTTATGCTGATAGTATTTTCCACTGTAAATGTAATGACCCCTCTCTATAAAAATGCATTAATAATGGACATATTATCACTGGAAATCTAAATATTGTATAGATTATTTAACACTGAAAAATTTAATGGTTTATGGTACTAATTATAGAATTCCATCCAAATAAAACATCAATTCTACTATAAAACAATTTACATATGACTTAGATATATTTATTTATAAAATTGCAATATATTACAACAAACCAATTGAATATTTCAATCAATGGAAAATTTTGGTTATTGATAAATTAACTAAGGTCTTAAAATATAATACTTCACATCTGGTTCATATTAAGGGTGTATTCGAAAAAAATCTTTTCCACCTTCAACAGTTCGAAATTTTCTGATACAATTTCAGACGCATTTTTAAAAGTAGAAACATGAAACTTGCTGGGTTGGTTTTTGAAGAGATGTATGAGGTGCCGTATGATGTCATTTTGCGCTCATTTCATTAGAATTTGATTTATAAACAATTATCTTCTTAGTATGACCCTTTTTTCGTTTCCAGATCTCCCGCTTCGGAAAATTCGGATCAAAAGGCCAATTTTGACTGTATTTTTTGTAATATTTTCTGAATTTATATAAAAGTTGGTAGATACGGCACCTTGAGTAGTTTCTAAATAAGAAAATCTGCGAGTTTGATGCATTTGAGATCAAAAGTGGATTCAAAAATAAATCGGAAAATAAGCAGTTTGAATCGAAATACACCCTTAATACAAAACACATTTTCCAGCAAATCACTAAATTGCAACGAAACTTTGTGATCACTTATGTAGACAAATCTTCAAATAATTATGCAATTATATGTAAATACTACTATCACCAAATGCTTAAATCTAGTATATCTACTAATAACTCTTTTCAAAAAACTAATGATGACATATTTGTGAATAATCGTAAAATTAGAGGATATTATAAGTTATTAGACATTAACTCTACTAACTTTAAATATCTGTATCTAGTTCTTATACCCAAATTTCATAAGAGTACAATAAAATTTAGAACAGTTACAATTGGTTGCAATACATATAACAATACAGCTAATAAACTTCTATTAAAAATTCTTAATCAAATACATACAATACAAAAACCAGTGATAATACGGATTGTAAAAAGAATAGCTATGAACTGGTTAATATTATGAATAATCTTAATTGACATAAAGCTGTTCTTTTATTATTTAAACCAGAATGAGTTGAGAAAAAAAGTAAATTTTTAAATGAAATGTAGTTAACACTTTTTAAGGAAAACGCATTCATATGAAACTTCAACTCTATCACATAAAATTTAATAATTAACAAATAGTTAAATCATTTCATCTTTCACATTATTAATAAACATTTCAATTATTTAGCATATTCATTTTAATCTCGTTAATTATAAAATATTTAAATCTTATCACTTTCATATTAGTTTAAAACAAC
Organism: Maratus speculifer; assembly: GCA_964019185.1. Taxonomy (NCBI): domain Eukaryota; kingdom Metazoa; phylum Arthropoda; class Arachnida; order Araneae; family Salticidae; genus Maratus; species Maratus speculifer. The sequence continues at coordinate 71,726,949 of OZ025296.1, read as the reverse complement.
TAGAAAATGTAAGCGCATTCATTATAAAACATTTCATTACAAACACATTGAAAAATATTAATTTCTTATGTAATTACTGATATACCGTTGATGTAAGATCCACACTTGGCAGAATGCCCAGCAGATTCCATTCAGACTTTAGAGGGCCTACGAGGACAAAATTACTTTTACGCAGTTTTCATTTTTATTCTGAGTAAAATTTTATTTTAAATTAAATAGATTGTTCTCCTTCTATCAATTTTCGGAATAAGCCTTTCCAAAGTATATATTTTCCCCCACATTTTTGTGAATTTTAATAAAAGCATGTCTGGTTTTTTTTTTTTTTTTTAATTTATGTTTATGGCTTAAACGCAGATTTAACGATTGCTTGGCATATGATTTGGCGGCTATTCGAGAAATTCGCCAATTCTAACAACTTAAATATTCATGGCACATGTATGTCATATACTCACTGAGATTTACTTGGCGCCAAAATGGCGTTATTTTGCCTAATATGGTAACCCTGATATTGTTGTTTATATTTTGATAAATTGTTTATTTACATTACTTTTTCTTTTATTGAAATTATATAAAATGTTTTTTGTTCTATAGTTATTAGTTTTTAAAAGTTAATATATTTAAAAATTGTTTTATTTATTGTTATTTTTTTAAATAATAGAAAATAATTTAAAGATGTATATTTAACCAGCATTCGAAAATGAGGTTTTCGCCAAATTGACGTTGGAAAAAAATTGTTCCAAACCTTATAAGTATATGACATCTGCGCCATATTCATATCTAATGCATGCAAAAAATATAAATAAATAATGTACACAATAGTGTAAAGAAACATATTTAAAAAATTGCTAATCTGGTATGTTTTAAAATCACGCCATGTTGCCGTTACTTCTAAAAAGATTAAGTTGCGCTATATTGCGAGTGAAAACTTATTAAGCTAAATTTAATAATCATACCTTTAAATCGTCTTTTTTATTATACTTGCCTTTTTTTTAACTTATTTCGTGTAACAGAATTACAATATAATTTTAAAAACAGATAATTCAATTACAGAAACAAAAAAGTATCCCCCCCCCCCCAAAAAAAAAAAAAAAAAAAAAAAAAAACTTGACACATCTAGGGTTGTTTAATAAACAAACTCATCTCGAGATGGTACTAACTTCCCCATTTTTGACATGGACTCGCTCTTTTCGCCCATGCGCAGTTCTGTCCAGGTTCCTCTCAAACGTGGTTCATCAGTAAATGTAATTTTGCAATTAGTAAAATATTCATTAAAAATTAAATGAAAAAGATTCATTCGAAACACCGTGAAAAATAACCATTAAAAAATATACAAATCAAATATTCTCACCTCAAAAATTCCTGTTTTATGTTTCTTGCATTTGATATCCAATGCAACATACACCTTTGATTGCATGGTAGTAACTAACTGATAATGTATATTCTTATGTTTCGAGTTTTTTTTTCCCAAGATCTGACTCACGAGATAAGTAAAAATGTCACGTTCAAATATGAATTTAAGACCAGTGTTTAAGAATTTACTTTATTCATATCGAATATGATTAATATAACGTGCAATTAAAAAGGGACATAATTTATTTGACACGTCATAATTTAGAATTTAATTAAATCCTAAATATAATTTTTTAAAATCTTAATTAATAGAATAGAATAGAATAGAAATTCTTTTCAACATTTTCAAGAAACACACATGTTATTGAGTACTTAATAGAATATTTTCTTAATGAATGTGTAATTAACATTTTTAAATGATTTTTTCTAATTAATTAATGTGTAATTAATTTTTAATTATAATAAATATAAAATAAAAAATGAATTCTTTTCACTATTTTCAAGAAACACGCATGATATTGAATACTTAATCGAATATTTTTCTTAATGAATGTGTAATTAACATTTTTAAATGATTTTTTCTAATTAATTAATGTGTAATTAAAATTTTCATATTTAAAATAAATATATAAAATAAAAAAGGAATTCTTTTCAATATTTTCAAGAAACACCAAGTTATTATTAAGCAATATTTCGAATAACTACAAATTTTAAACATGATGAGTCATCACTAAGAATAATATTCTCAAGTTTTTAAAAAGATTCTAAACATTTTTATATTAGTAAAGAAAATTAAATATTGAATACCAACTATTAAACATATTCTTTTCTTCTTGTATGTTATAAAAATAAGTTTAGGTAGCCAAATTCATTGATATGTTTCGTTGTGTGTTGGGTCCTTCTTTACTAATTATCGTTAAAATTATTCATTTACCAATGATTTAAACTTCACATTTTTAAAGTTATTTATATAATATACTAACATTTAATTATAATAGGTATAATTTTATTAAAAATACTGAATAAAATTAAACTTATACTAAAAAAATTAAAACACCATTTAAAAATATTAAACAACAACAAACTTATAATTAAAAGATGAATAAGTATAAATATATGAATCACACAATAAAAATAAAAATTATCTCTTTCATAAAAAATTTTCCCTTGAACAAAACCGTGTTAGTGAAAATACTATTCTAAAGTTTTCAAAAAGATTATAAGCATTTCCAAATTAACAAAGAAAATTGACCCGCATTAAAATTAAAAAACACCATCATACTATAGTACTGTAAAAAAATTTCAACTCCCTGAAATTCCCGCTTAAAATTCGAAAAAAATCATTTGCCCCCTCCTCTTAGAGTAGAATCGCGTGAGGAGGAGCACGGGAGGTGGTGCATTTGAGTAGGTGTTTGGGAGGAGGTGCACGGGAGGCGGTGCTGCACTTTGCACTTGCACCTCAGCACCTCCTCCTGGGGTCGGACTGTCATTTTTCCCGTACTTACAGCGAAATATGTATCTCCATATAACGAATTTTTTCTAAAATCTTCCTGCATTTGTTTAGACAATGCTTCATATTGTTTGTGGAATGCATTTACATTTATTGATTCCTGGATTATATTTCATAACTGTATATTTCTACTTTATTGCATATGCCAAGAAGGAAGACATTCACACACTTCCCCCGCCCTCACATATATACACACACACACACTCTAAAAAAAAAGGAAAAAAAAACTTTACGTTAATTTTTGATAGGAGAATGAGAATTTTTATAAAGCTTAGCGACTGAATGTCATTGAAAAAAAGATTTACAATTGTTTTAAAAATTCATGCTTTTTTGTGAATTCGGAAGCTGACGATAGTAGATTCAAAAGAAAATTGTAGAAAAATTAAGATGCATGGAAATATCGAAAAAAATTTAGCTCTCTGACTTTTTTGGAGATGGATACCAATCTTATTGTTACGTAGCGTTCCACTGATGGTATTATTTTAAGCAACATTGTGAACGATGTTGATGAAAGGGACAATTAATGTGAAAATGAAAACTTAAAACAAAACCAGGAAGAGAAATGATTATTGTTTTTGACATTAAAAGGATAGAACGTCAAACGGAACAAAATGTTTTCCACTCACATTTACAATCCTTGTTAAAGTTTGAAATTTTTTAGACGTGCAAAAGCTTTGAAATTAAAACAATAGAAAATTACAGATTTCTTCGACAGATTTCTGCGTTGTTTTATTAACATTTCAAATAAACGTTTATTTTCCTGTTTTGAGCTTATTTAAATAAATAAAAAACATAATATCAAATTAATGTTTAACATTAAACATTTCAAAGCCCTTATTAAACAATCCTAAAACATTTTTATCAAAAATTACACATTAAAAGAAAAATTTTGCGATTTTTTCTATACATCGAATTACTCTATATAACGAATTTTTTGAGTGAACAATGGATTTCGTTATATAGAGACTCGACTGTAATTATTTTTTAGAAAAAGGGTTTTTTTCCTTCTTTCTTTAATAATATGTAAATTAGTTTCAAATTAAATTTAGACTATATATGTATACCCAACACATAAAAACATTTTCCTCCTATTATGAAATCAGTTAATAAAATGACAATATGACTTTTAAAAATTCCCTTTCTTTTAAAACAATTAAAATTAAAAAAGAAAAGAAATTACTTTCTTTCAGAAGTGCCTTATAGAAATTTTTTCATAGTACAAATCCCATGGCAGAATGTGCGCGACACTGCGACGAGCGTCGCAGACTTTTAAGGATACCTGGAGACACAGCGATGCCGCAGACGTGCTATAGCGCGTGAATTAGTCAAAAAATTGTCGATGGGACGTAAAAAAAAGCTCTTACGCGTCCCGTAGAACGCGTAATTTCGTCCAAAGATCACGAGAAAAAAAGCAAATATCACAAAAGCATTGCGAAAAAAACGGCAAATTTCTTTTAAAAATCGTGAAAAAAAAATAATTTCTTAAAAAATCGTGAAAAAAACGACAAATTGTGTCAAAAAATCCCGAAAACAGTCCGAATTTCTTCAAAGGATCGCGCAATGAAACGACAATTTCATCATAACATCACTAAAAAGCGCTAAATTTCGTTTAAAAAAAAAACACAAAAACGACAAATTTCGTTAAAAAATTCGCAAAAAAGGTAAATTTTGTCAAAAAAAATACCGCAAAAAAGGCAGATTTTATCAAAAGAATGCGGTTTAATGGCAAATTTCGTCAAAAAATTCCGCAAAAAATAGCACATTTCGTCAAAAAATCGCAAACAATGCAGATTTCATAAAAAAAATCGGCTAATTTCGTCAAAAATCCCACAAAAACAGCAGATTTCGTCAGAAAAATGCGAAAAAACGGCAAATTTCGTTAAAAAAATCCGAAAAAAAGACAGATTTTGCCAAAAAAATCGCGAAAAAACGGCAAATTTCGTCAAAAAATCTTAAAAAATAAACGAAAATTTTCGTCGACAGATCACGAAACAACAGCAAATTTTGTCGAAAAAACAGTAAATTTCGCAAAAAAAAAAAAAAAAAAAAAAAAAAAAAATTTCAAAAAACCCCGCAAATTTTGCCAAAAAATCATAAAAAACACATTTTGTCAAAAAGGCACAAAAAAAGAAAGAAAGAAAAAAAGATATTGACAGAAATAGATTTTCCCGTTCCTTTTTCCTTTATTTTAATGATGGAAATAGTTTGCACATACACACATATACATATGTTGCCACAATTAATCAGTACTACAATAGTACAAAGAATATATTTATAGAATACGTTGCATCTTCCAGACAATTTTTGAAAATATTATTAGCGTTGCAGACATTTGAAGATAGTTCTGCCACTGGGGTACAAATCTCAAGAAATATGGAATATTATGAATATGGAATGGATTAATATTTATTGAAAATTATTTAACTAATAAGAAGTAAAATTTGATTTCAACTAGGGATGGGACGAATAGTGATTTGGCCGAATAGCCGAATACCGAATATTCGGCCAAATTTTAGGCCGAATACCGAATATTCGGCGGCCGAATACTAACTTTTTTTCCCAATAAAGAAAAAAAATTTTGATTATATATAATTTAAAAAATAGGCACTGATTAATAATTATTACTCTTAAATGTGCTTTTAAATGTATTCTTAAATTTGAAACACTTATTTCAACATAAAAAAATTATGAAATTGCATTATATTCTTTTATCTTAATGTACATCAAATTGATTTTCAGTAAGTCAGGATTGTAAAATATTTCCATTAAAATATAAACAATGTATTTCACTTTTACTATCAAATGATACTTTTATCTTTTCTTGCATCCAAAATTAATAATATTCTTAATCTCTCTCTCTCAGAATTAACAAGGAAATATTTTCTGAAGTAACCTTTAATGAAGTAAATTTGATCATTAAGAGTTTGTGTCCCTAATAATAAGCAAATTCGTAAGAATGAGACTGTTTGGAAATTAGTTGTTAATCTTTAAATTACAAATTACGTTAAAGCAAAAGGTTATGCTTAAAGTAGAATGCATATGTTAACAAAATCTTTGACATTTTAATCAACGCATACAATATTCCACTTATTCAACAAGCATTAAAAGAATAAACAGAAATTGATAACAACATGAATGAAGGAAGATGTAAATTAAAAATATATACATAATAATGTTACATATTTAAGCCAGTAATTATGCAAATAATTATTTAAAAGTGAAAACTATAGAATAAAAAAATTATTTTGTTCAGCATTTAGAATTTATGTTTAAATATTTATAAAAACCATCTTCATAAAGCAAGTTGTGTCATCTAATGTGTATCTAGTTTGACACCAGTAGTGTTTTCAGATGTATCGTTGTATTTGGAATAGTAATATTTATAATTCATTTTGAAAATGAATCTTCGTTAATACACCTAGTGAATGAATTTTTTCATTCCTCACTTCATAGAAAATAAGTTATGAATTTCATAAGAGCCTTTTTTACATATGCATGGAATTTGCAGACATTAATAAAGCATTTGTAGCAATTTGCAGCATTTCAATCGAGTGTTTTAAAATAAGGTAGTGTTTCTTTTTTTTTTTTCGATAAGTGTTTTTATATCTTGAATTGTAACATATAATTCTCTAATGAAGACATTTCTACAATTAAATCTCCAATTTGGGCAGCATTTTCTAAAATATCACCAACCTTTATAGGAAATACAGAAAGGCTGTATATTTTTTAGTATCTGAATAACTGTATGTTTTGCAAGTAAGAATGAGAATGACTTCATAAATGAAGTAACCAATTTGAATTAGAGGAAAAAAAATTGCAAGAAATGAAACTCTTCAAATCCTAAATTTATTTGGCAAGATATCTTTCACTATTCGGCGAGATTTCAGCAATATTCGGTGAGATATCTCTAAATATTCGGCCGAAGTATTCGGTCAACAAGCCTTCAGTATTCGGCCAACCGAATATTCGGCAAAAGGGCCGAATAGGCCGAATACCGAATAGTGGCCGAATATTCGTCCCATCTCTAATTTCAACTATATGTTACATTTACTTATTTAATTCAAACCTTATCCCGAATATCTGAATAACAATATCCATAAAATTATTTCCAAATAAAAAATTAAAATAAAACGAAATTAAAATAATTTCATCGGCTCAAAATTCAAAATTTCAAAACATTATTTTATAAAATTCAATAATATTTTGTATAATACATTCTCTAGGATACAAATACTATTTAAGGTGAAAAATTTTTCAAATCGTGGTAAGAATGGTGTCTTTTTACAGTAATTATTTTTAAAGAGGATTTCTTTTTTATATATATATAACATATAAATCAATTTCAAATTAGTAAAAAAAAAAAAAAAAAAAGAAAAAGAAAAAAAAATCTCTATTTTGTAAAAAGTTGACAAAATGAAAATATGCGCAAAATATTATTTTATACAATTCTATAATATTTTATGTTATACACTCTTAAAAATACAAATACTAAATATGGTGTAAAAATTTTGAGAAAAGTTTTTTTAATTCGGGGTAAGGATGTCAATTTATGTTACTTATTAAAAAAAATTAACAATAAAATGATATTATGCAGAAGTTTTGATTTGAATCCTGCTTTTTAAACAGTTAATACACTCTTGTGAAAGTGATACAATTAATTATTAATAATAAAAAAGTAATAATAAGTAATCTTACCTTATATTGTTTTTCTAGGGATAAATCATTCACTATTTAAAAAAAAAAGTATGATGCACAAGCTTATTAAAAGGAAAAGGCTTTAAGATTACAACTAAAATGTTAAAGAACTCAGGACACAGGCAAATAATGTAAAGACGGAGTTGTTCTTTGACACTGGATGGAACGAGAAAAAAGAAGCAGGCTGCATCAGGAACATTTTATATCCTACCAGCTATTCGCTGAAAATTAGAAACACATGCATTTCCAGTTTCTGTGGAATGGACAATAGATGACTGATTTTGGGACTCTCTTTTCCCTCGAACATAATAAATTTTGGTAGTATTTCAAATGAGCATACTTATATTTACAAAGGCTGTGCAGAGTAATAGATTTGTTTCTATTTTTTCCAGAAAGATTCAGAGATCCAGAAATCTCAGAATACGGTATAATCAATTTAAAAAAAGGTCATATCTGGTATTACTACAGACACCACTGGTTATCTGCAGAACTCATCTATTTAAATTGAAGCCCCCCTTAAATAGTAATTTGTCTTCTTGGGAACTCCCACGTTATTGACTAACAGCTTTGAAAAGTGAGCACAAACACATCTGCGCTTCTCTTTACTTATATTCATCCATACTTTTGTAAAACGACTTTATCGATTTTCAGGAGTTTGTATGTTTATATTAATTACATGCGTAATTTTCATTTACTTGCGGTGGTGTTTGAAGGTTAGAGAGGTTAAACCGATCAGATCAGTATAAAAAAGTTTTTTAGATATTTGCATTTTTTTATCTAAAAATTATCACATTTTCAAAGATTTATAAAAAGTTAACCTATCCTTCTTTCAAAAGCAAATTTCTCATAAATATCCACTGCAAACTCTCCTGAAAAATTATTCTTCGTACTCTGACCCATAATATCATTTAAGAAATTAATGATAAGTTAAGAAATTATAGAGTGCTGCAGTTTATTAAAACTAAGAGCACTAATTTATGTAAGTGTATGGGGCGGTGTGATTACAAAAACAAAATAATAATTTTTTTAAGTTCTTTTTACCGAAGAGCTGAAAAAAAACCTGATCAAGGGCGCCAGCATTACAAAAATATGACATTAATTTTTTGAAAGTTATTTTTCTGTGGCGCTGAAAAAAACTGATCAAGGGCTCCATGATTACAAAAAGATTATATAAGTTTTTTTGAAAGCTATTTTTAAAAAAACTCTGGAAAAAAAATGTGACCATGGGCGAAACACATGATGTTAATATTTTGAAAGTTATTCTTACAAGAGGCGCTGAAAAAAGCTGACGATGGGCGCCATGATTACAAAAACCTATCGTAGTTTTTTTTTTTTTGTAGAGGCGCCGATAAAAAAATCTGGCCAAGGGCGCTACGATTCCAAAAACACGACATTTTTTTTAAAGTTACTTTTCAAGAGGCGCTGAAAAAGATCTAAACAAGGGCGCAATGATTACAAAAACATGATATAGTTTGTTTTTTTTACAGAGGTGTTTAAAAAGTCTGACCAAGAACGGTTTCCCAACAACACACGATATTAGTTTTTTGAAAGTTATTTTTACAAAAGGCGCTGAAAAAAGCTGACCTAGGGCGAAATAATTACAAAATCCGATATTAGTTTTTTAAAAGATATTTTTTTGTAGAGGCGCCGAAAAAAAATCTGACCAGGGGCGCCATGATTCCAAAAACATAATACTAGTTTTTTTACGTTTTTTTGGGGGGAGGGGGGTTCCTGTTTTTGTTTTTGTTTTTTATCAGAGGCGTTGATAAAGTCTGACCAAGAGCGTCATGTTTCCCAAAACACGATAATAGTTTTTTGAAAATTATTTTTACAGACGAGGAGCGAAAAAAGATAACCAAGGGCACCATAATTACAAAAACCGATATTAGTTTTTTAAAAGTTATTTTTGTAGAGGCGCCGATAAAAAATCTGGCCAAGGATGTCATGATTCCAAAAACACGATGTTAGTTTTTTAAAAGTTATTTTTGAGAGGGGCTAAAAAAGATCTAAACAAGGGCACAATGATTACAGAAACATGACATTAGTTTTTTTACAGAGGTGTTGAAAAAGTCTGACCAACACTGTTAAAAGTAAAGGTGACGAACCGGTGCCATATGGGACACGGAGGTGAAAAGGCGGTGCCATTTGGAACCCTAAGGTGTAATAGAGAATTGGACATGTGGTTGTAGTGCCGACGGGTCTCTTACTGGGTGATTGGAGCTAAATAAGATGCCATGCCTTCGTATTGGCAGCAATGTGACATCTCATCGGGTGACTAGCACCATGCGCATGCGCTGTGATGTGTGTCTTTCTGTTTTCGGTGACGGCAAGTAAAATGTATGGTTGTGAGTGATTGAAGGCGAGCTCGATGGCCGAGCGGTTAAAACGCTGAACTTGTAATCAGACGTTGCGGGTTCGAATCCCTCGAGGACCAAAAGTCGGTTTGTATATTTTTTAATTTTTTATTATTGGGCACTCTGGATTAAGGGTGCCATTTTTTCACCCTAATTAAAGGTGCCATTCTGGCTCCTTTAGGGATGTCACCAGTGAGAAAGCCTTTCACCCCTAAAAGGTGCAATGTATCACCATTAGTTTTAACAGTGAAGGTCGCCATGTTTCCCAAAACATGATATTAGTTTTTTGAAAGTTATTTTCACAAGAGGCGTTAAAAATAACTGATTAAAAGCGCCATAATTACAAAAACCGACATTAGTTTTTTTAAAGTTATTTTTGTAGAGGCGCCGAAAAAAAATCTGACCAGGGGCGCCATGATTCCAAAAACACGATATTAGTTTTTTAAAAGTTATTTTTAAAGAGGCGCTGAAAAAGATCTAAACAAGGGCGCCATGATTACAAAAACATGATACTAGTTTTTTTTACTGAGGTGTTGAAAAAGTCTGACCAAGGTTGCCATGTTTCCCAAAACATGATATTAGTTTTTGAAAGTTATTTTTACAGGAGACGCTGAAAAAAGCTAAATAAGGGCGCCATAATTACAAAAACCGACGTAAGTTTTTTAAAAGTTATTTTTAAAGGGGCGCTGAAAAAGATCTAAACAAGTGCGTCATGATTACAAAAACACGATTATTAGTTTTTTTAGGTTATTTTTACAGAGATGTTGAAAAAAATTGCCCAGGGGCGTCATGTTTCCCAAAACACGATATTAGTTTTTGGAAGTGGTTTTTGCATAAACACTGAAAAAAATTCTGGCCAAGCGCTATGTTTATAAAAATTTGATATTAGTTTTTTGAAAGTTATTTTTACAGAAACACTGAAAAAAAACCTGACCATGGGCGCCATGATTACAAAAACCGTTACAAATACCAGTTTTTTAAAGAGGCGCTGAAAAAAACTGACCAAGGGCGCCACAATTCCACAAACACGATATTATTTTTCAGGGGCGTGCCAGCAGTATTCGGCGCCTGTGTGCAGAACTGCATTTAGCGCCCTACACCCCCCCCCATCCAATCGCCTGTAAAAATAAAACTTTATCCCCCCCCCCCAAAAAAAAAAAAAACTAAGAATATTTATAAATGTATAGTTGTCATTCTTTTGGAGTTTTTTTTTTAACTAGAAAATTTATTTAATAAAATATGTCTTGTTTCTTTACAGTTCGTATTTTATTTCATTAAATAAATAAATTTCTGTTTCCAAACATGCTTAAATTACTTGAAAAATAAAGAAAGATGGCAACTATGTAAATAAAATTCGTAACACAGTAAAACCTGTGTAAATGAAAGCACTCTCTATCAGAATCCTGCGTTACCGTAAAATTTCATTATCCCGGAGAAAATAATTTCATGTAATAACAATAGATTGCATCTAAAAGAAAGAAGTTTGTTTGTACTTTGCATGGATTGGCGATGACTAAGAAAATCTACCGCACATAGAGATCTGAAAATTTCGATAAGGATCGATGATGTAGATGCACCTTGCACCTGATTCTCATTTTTTCCGTTAATTACCCGAAATATTAATTAAAAACCCTTAATGATCATCGCAAAATGGCGATCTTTTATTCTTTAACGAGATCATGCTTATGTAATTCCCCAAGTAGTGCTTCCCACTGACCAAAAGCGTAACGTTTGATTTTTTCTGCATTTTCAAATCGGGATATAGTGAGATCCCGGTAGATTTACAAATAAATAAATAAATAATAATAAAGAAAGGAAGAAAAATGATTTCAATGGTATTTTTAATTACTATTTCAAAAAAAACTTTTTATTTGGTAGCGATTCGCATCAGTTTTCAAGCTTTCCATTTCTCTGAAATTTCCAACGCATAAAAAACAAACAAACAAACAAAAACAAAAAAAAAACTGTTGATACATTCATGGTATTTTTCAGGTTCTAATAATATATCTGGTGTGAAAACATTAATATTTACTGTTCAAAAATTTTTTTGAAGTCATCTCAAGGATTCGCCAAACATATTTTTCCTCTCGGTGCAAATTATCTCAAGATATCGTTTCCCAATTAAGAAATATGTAATTTGAATATCATTTCGCGTTAATAAATAAAAAAATATGTTTAAATTTAAAATTGAAGAGGGGGAGGGAAGTCGACTTAAACACGTATATACGGTAAATATATGTTGTGGGTTCAATAAAACCGTGTTGAATTCAAATACTTTTCCCCGAAAGGAACTGCTGTACTCCGGGAGGAGGGATATTATAGAGCTCCGGGTAGAAAATTGCACTTTTTCACCCAAAAAGTTTTTGACCTAAAATCCAAATTCTCGAATTTTGAGGAAAGGAGGGGGATGCTCTCTCCCGGGCCACCCCCTGAATTGAACACTGCAATAAGACATTAAAAAATCATTCAGCTGAACAAAACAAGATACATTCGCACTATTCATTTTAAAAACCCACAAATTTATCTGTAGTATGTTGCTTTTTTTTTTTTTTTAACACGATTAAAAAAATAATTTCTTTTATTCATTAAAAATATTTACTAGCAACTAACCAACTAAAATTCTATTTATATACATGCTTTCTTGGAGAAAATTAAAAATACAAAACAAAAGTAAACTTTTCTGACCTGACATCTGTCTGTGCAGGGTAAAAAACAACAAAAATAAATTCGCGAAAACTCAATATATACAGTAGACTCCCTCAAATCCATAACCCTCTACCATCCGCACATAAGTTATGGATGTAAACAATGAAACATTCAGTTCAGATATAATTCGCAATCTTCTTACCAAATATATTTATGTATTAATCAAGTTTTTTTTTTTCATTAAGTCTGGCTAAACCTGAAATAAAACTTCCTTATTTTATGATTTTATATATGAATCAGTAATGTACCTTTGTGAGGCAAGTTTCATTAAATAGTTTAAGAAAAATACATTTCATCAATATAATGAATATGTATTCGTACATTATTGATTATTAACTTGAAGTCTGCTTTTAATATTTTAATCATTTTAAAAATATCTAAATTTTTATTATTTTAGATTATTACTTATTTCAATATTTTATCATATTGTAAGTATTCATTATAGTTTCGTTTGCATCATTAATTGCATTCAAATTACTGTTTAAAAAAAGTAAACAAAGCAATGACCAGAAATCCTCAAAATCCTTTGGTCCCAAGCTGTTTGGGTTTGAGGGAGTTTACTGTACATATTATCCAAACAAGTTGTTCGAAAATTAGAAATTTTTACATGGTGTTTTTAAATACAGCTCCTTAAAAGCATAATCGTAAGTTTGAACTAGAATATTATACGTATTATACTTATAGTATAGTATTAGTATAAGAATAGTATTATATGCGAGGTAAAGTATAAGTGTTTGAAATTATAAAAGTTCACATTAAGAAAAGATAGAGTTATAATTACAAACGTACATGTAAAAAGTGAGTAACTTACCTTATTATATTAATGAAGCATCGAAATTTATCTCTTAATTTATACCTTGGATCCAATTATAATAACGATTTTTTTTTTAATCTTTTCTTATTGCACCTCCTATAACAACGAAAGGCAGACTGAATTGCAAAATCTTCAGAATTTCATGTCTCAGCAAAAAGTGAATGTAACATACTACGGCGCCAATACAGTATTGCTGAATTTTACCTTCTAGAAAGAATGGTTTATCTTAAACAAAAAGAGACAGCTTAATTCAATTTAAAGTGGCAAAAAAGATACGTATTCATTTGTTAATTTGAAGTAAAATAAGTAATTTCTTCTTCGAAAAAATTTGACATTTTTCACATATTTTTATTATGCTCCGACAAATATGATAATTGTAGGACAAATTATTTTATCTGCTTCAAAGTGTATTTTAAAAGAAAAATCTAATTATAGGATAGGTATTATATCATAGAGGTCTGCAAGGGCCCGGCCCTGACCCAAAGTCCAAACCTTGCCGGGCCGGCAAAAAAAAAAAAAAAAAAAAAAAAAAAAAAAAAAAATGAACGGGTCATACGGGCCAATAAAAAAATTGTAGCGGGTATATCGACCCGATATGAATGTAAGAGTAAAAACGATAAAATATGAACTATTTTCAATGAATAGGGCTTTAACAAGAAAAAGTATAAATGTGCGTTAAGAGCCGATGCTAGTTTGACAACATCAATACCGAGATATAACTTGCTGAGCTTAGAGATATGCATGGGACAGTTACATTGTGTCTGATCCAGGCTTAATTTTTTTAGCAGGCTCTAACCGGGCCGAGATCAGCCTTGTATTCTTTTTCTATATGAGCAGAACGGGAACTGGACTTAATTGCTCTCAAGATGTGTAGGGTAGACAATATGTTTTTTAGAAGTATTAATAGCGATAATGAACTTCTGTTAACGTAATCTATGGAATTATACCTAAAGGTGGTTCTTAAATTCACTCAACTACGCGAAATTTTCACACATTTTCTGACTAATTTTGAACTATAAAGGTATAAAATTGGCAAGCCTGTATATTAATGGGGTTTGAAATCGAATAGCGCTTTCCATTTTTGGTAAATACATTACTTGTCTTGATATAAGAGATTCTTGTCCAGTGGTTGCAGATTTTTCACCCTTCCCAAACTGCTGCTTCCGGAAATTAGATTCAAAACGCCAACTTTGACAGTATTTTCTCAAAAATGTAATGAAGGAGAGATAAAGTGAAGGTGGGCGCCAAATGAAGATTTTGTTTATCGATTTTTCTCAGGTCTAAGTTTAGAAAGGCATTGTTATTATTGCCCTATCTAGATTATTCCATAGCATAGAAGAATCTAAGGATGATAGAGTATAAGGATCCTGTATAAAGCAGATTTTCTTTTATATTCTTTTCTATTTCTTTTTCATGGTTTTAATGAATCAATATTTAAAAAAATTAATTGCGCTGTTCAATATAACATATTTTAGGATTATATACTCTAAATAAGTCAGCTCTTTGCAACTTAGTAAAATAATCTTTGTAAATTTCCTTTATGTAGAAGAGGTGGGAGGGCCAAAATCCATGTTTGCCCACGGTGAAAAAAATAATTTTATTTATTAAATGTTTCAGTTATATGTTGCCGATTGATATGATTGATTTGTCTCTTTTTCAGCAATTTACTTTTACATAGGAATCTGCTTAACCTATAAAGTTATGTTGCTTTACCATTGTGCAATGCAGTAGCGTAGCAAGCGGGGGGTGGAGGGGGCGGTCCGCCCCGGATGTCACCCTCTAAGGGAGTGACACCCAATCTTTTTTTTCTGCAAATCAATATATATATATATATATATATATATATATATATATATATATAATCTTATTAGATTTTTTAAAGAATTTTGAAATAAAATGAAAATTCTAGCGCAAGATGCATCAGAGTTAATTTTCTTTTCTTTGAGAATGTGAAATTTTTCTAAATAAGATATGCACCAGAGAACAAAAACCAGCCTACCCAACGAACAGGTAGCAAAAGCTAACTTTAAAATAAACACTTATCTTCTAATTATAGACACCACATTGATTTATGCGGATTATCAGCGCCGTGTGAAAGGGGGGGGGGGCGAAGGGGCATCGCCCCAGGCGCGGAAATTTTGAGGACGCCAGATTTATACTACAAATGTCATTTTCGGCCTGTACAAGAAAAAGTTGAGAGAGGGGCGCCAAATTCTAACTTTGCCCCGGGCGCAATTTTCTCTAGTCTTTCCTGTCGTCTTTTTTTTATGCAGGAGGACAAAAGGTAAATTAGCAATGGTATGTTTATTTGTTGTATTAACGCTGGCTTGGAATTGAAAGAATCGGCGGGGGGGGGGGGGGGGGTTGACACCATTTACATCCGCTCCGGGTGTCACCCATTTTATCTACGCCACTGGTGCAATGTAAAATTCTACTTGTTTATATACAGTCAGTATGTATATCGCTCTAGTACTACAATAAAAGAGAAATGTTGCATTTTTTCAATCTTTTTAATAATGGAGCCCTTCCATGTTTGCCAGCAGTTGTAGTGCGCTTCTGCTTTCTTAAATGTTGGACAGGCCTAGTGTATAGCAGCATTTGTCAAATGCAACATTCAAGTCGTTGCTCCAAATTTTTAAATTTTCTGGCTTTTTTTAATGTATTTGAGGTGCTTGATGGCGCCTTTAAAAATTCAGTGGCGCCTTTCAACCATGACTTTTCGCAACAATGGTGCCCTTCCGTTTGAGACTCCCCCCTCCCCCCTCCCCCCCACGGCGAAACCGCTGAAGAGATATGCTAATATTATATACTTTAAAAATAAAAATGAACTCAGAAATGTATCAGAAATAAGCATTTTAGATTTACAATACCGCTTTAATAAATTAAAAAAGTTTTTCAAATATTTCAGCTTTGCCTAAAATATTTGGCGCCTTTACTATTCTGGCGCCTGTGTGCGGTGCACACTTTGCACACTGGGTCGGCACGCCCCTGTTATTTTTGTTTAAAGTTATTTTTAAAAAGGCGCTGGAAAAAAATCTGAACAAGGGCGCCATGATTACAAAAACACGATATTAGTTTTGTTATAGTTATATGTATAAAGGCGCTAAAAAAATCTGAACAAGGGCGCCTATGACAATGGGACCAATTAAAATTTCTTCTTTTAAATTGGCATTCCGCTTCTTTTCCCCGTCGTTTGTATTTTTACAAAAAGCAGAATAAATATAAAACAACAGTGCAACCACTTTGCTTAGTAATTGATTGATTTCTCTCTTAAACTTTTTGAGGTGTGAAACATAACTTTATATGTATATATTTATTGTTATCATTGAAAAAACTTTCTTTTATTCGCTATTCTAAGACAGGCATGTCAAACAGGTGGCTCGCGGGCCACATTTGGCGCGTGAGCAACCTCTCTGTGGCCCGCCATGCCATTGGCATTTTCCCTATGTTTGATTCTGTTCTTCATTGATACAGAAAATACACTTTGTACGAATACACTCGCAACTATTGCAGTTTTGCCAAGTTGGAGAATGTTAATATTCAGAATACATACCACTATTACCGAATCTTCGCTAGTACATTTAATAACAAAGATTCAATGATATAATAAATCGGAAATTACCAGTAAAATATATTCTTTTATATCGAAATATTTGTTATTTTTATTTTTACTGAAAAGGAATTGGATGTTTGGAAAATTTTATATCATTTTTTTACAGTAATTTCTTTAAAATTTTTCTGGTGTATATTTTTTTGCTTTTTTCAATAAATAGTTTTAAAATGTTGCTTTTTTTTTTTTTTTTAAAATAATATTACAATTTTAAGGAAAAAATTTCATTTTGTGTGATGGTAAAAAAATTAATCAGCTTATTGTTTTTTAATAGTGTGGCCCGCAGTTTTAATACTATACCTAATTTGGCCCGCGGCTTCAATACAATACTTAATTTGGCCCGCGGTAGTAATCGAGTTTGACATGCCTGTTCTAAGAGGTGTTTAATTCGCGAGTACAGCCAGTTTTTATATAAACTTTCAATTAACTGAGATTTCAGATATCCGAGGTATTGGCGGTCCCAACTAGAGATGGGCATTATTTAACGTATTAGGATAAATAACAATGTTATTGTTATGTAGTTCATTATTTAATAACAGATTAACGGAAATTCACTGTTAAATTTAGAAAGCGATCGTAGCAACTTATTAAAAAAAAAAGATTTGAAACAATCGTTTTTTAGAAGTATACATTAAAATCAAAATCAAAATAAAATTTCCAAAATTTGTTTTCTGTATTTGCAAAAAAAAAAAAAAAAAGAGCTTAAAATTGTTGTTTTAAAAAGAATCGTATTTCAAACGCTTCTAGCGAATCAGTGGATGCAATGAACCAGCCTACGATTGGATCTCCCCCTTTGAGCGTGTTTCCCAGCAGAGCTGTTTGCACTATATCAATTAGTTACGGTTTCCAAAGCCCTCCTTTCTTTCCCTCTAAGTTCTTTGGCTAGGAAAAACGCATATTTTATTATACTTTTTTAGGTATCTTGTTGGTGTTTCTGTTATCGTTTCAGTTATTTTATTCTAAGTTAACGGTATGAAACAAAAGATCATTTTACTCTTCAGAGTTATAAAATTACGGATTACGGTTAAAACTTAAAATAACTCCTATTTGTTGTGCAGTTAAATAGAGTTTTGTGGAACAAATTGAGTGGTGTAGAATATTTTGCAATAAAAGTGAAAAAAAATTCTCGCGTTTTTTTTTTTTTTTTTTTTTTTTTTTTTTGTAATTGAAAGGAAAATGAGATTGATTCGAACGAACAATGGGTATGGGTAAAGGAATAGTTTCTGTAGTGTAAAGGTGTGTTTTAATTTCGATTCTTTGGAATGCGTTCACTTGCCCAGGGTGGAGTGAGGGAGGGGGGGGGGTGGATAGGCCAGGCAGGGGGAGCATATGCAGCGGGCAACAGACAAAAGGGAGGGGGCGCTAAATGAAGGTTTTGTTTGCCTATTTTTCTCAAGTTTATGTTTAGCACGATATTGTCAAAATAGTTTTGTCTGGAATCTACAAATGATATAGGATTATAAGGATTCTGCCTGTATAATGCGGAATGTCTTTCTATTGTTTTCGATTCCATTTTCAGGATTTTAATGAATCCATATTTGACAAAGCTGATTATGTTGTTCAGTTCAACATATTTAATGATTGTGCTTTTTAAATGTCAGCTATTTGAAACTTATAAATAATATCTTTGCAAATTTAATTTGCGTAGGCGGGGGTGGGGGCAAAATTCATATTTATCCCAGGTCTAAAAAAGACTAGTTTCAACCCTTGCTTGGCAGATGGTAGTTTATTTGGTTTTAAATATTCGAATTTTCGAGAGGAGATTTCTGATACTAGATTTTTTTTTCTAGTGAGGGAAGGGGCGAATGATTTATTATCTTTTTTTTTTCCTTTCCTTTTATTCCTTTTTTTTTTTCTTTTGTCATTATTGCGTCTTAAAAAAATGAGAGATGAAAGTTTTTTTATTTTCTTGTTTTCAATCTATTGAAAAAAAAAAAAAAAATAGCATTTTAAAATTTGTGAGGACACGTATAGACCGGGAGGCGGTAGCAAAGACATTCACCTCATCAAGTTCTCGGATGAAATTCTAAGATTAGTTAAATCTCGATTCGTATATTAAAATGCAATCAGTCTGCCAAGTCATATCTTGGAGGAAAATACCGAAAACCCGATTTTAGCAATTCATTCGTAAATTTACCATTATGTTTTTTTACAACCAAAGTTATGAAGGCATGAAGGACTGGGACCAGGCAAACACAATGGTAAACCTATCAGTCAGCCTTTTAAATCGGGATTTCATGATATGACTTGGCGGACAGTTTTAATATGCGAATCGCAATTTAACAAATCCTAGAATTTCATCGGTGAACTCGATGAGGTGATTGTCTTTGCTGTCACCTCCCGGTCAATTAGTTTTAATACAACTGTAATTAATTTGAAAAACATATTTGTGCGTAAGAAATTTATTTGCATGAATTGAATTTGATTAAAAGTGTATAAATAATATTTTCGTATTCTTGCCATTCACTTTAAATATGCATTGATGGATATGACTGCAATGTTGCTTTTTTTAACATTCTGGCTTTTAAAGCTGTGTCTATTTTTATACAGTGTATCTTTTATTATTGTTTACCTATAGTTAATAAAAGTAGCGGATAGGGACAGCTTGATGCAACAATGCTAAAACTTAGACTGCATAGCGAAACGGGAAAAAAAAAATCCCTACCCGGTTTCGGCGTGTTGTATCGATGTTAAACTGATTTTCTATATTCTTAAACTCAGGGTCGGCCTGGCCCGCCGGCCCGAGGGAAACAACAAAGAAATTAAAAAAAAAAAAATCATCTAAATAACTTTAGGAACTGAAACCAAAGTAGGCATCTTTGCATATGATCGAGAGATAAAAATACACACAAGAAAAATTTTAATAGCCACGGCGTCCTGGGCTGTATTTTTTTTTATATCATAGTTTCTTTAAAAGATATCTGTTAGATTTTAACCAAATATTTTGCATATTTTCAGCCGTTCAGTTTTTAGTACCTTGCCCCCCCCCCCCCCCCCTCTTCCTTGTCCTTAAAGCCGGACCTGAACGCACCTATAATTAAAACCGTTCTTTAAGAAAATAACTTGAGACAAGAAAGATATAAATATTAGAAGGAAAAGAAAATCTTCAATATGATTTTTTGTTGTTGTTGTTGGGTGGAAATAGACTAGGAGACAAAGCACAGGCAATCACCTCATAAAATTGGTTGCAGAAATTCCAGAATTAGTTAAAACCCGATTTGCATATTAAAAGTCATATTTTAGTGGAAAACACATGAAAATCGATTTTAGCGATAGACTCTTAGGTTCACCAAAGTATTTTTCTGCTCTCAGTCCTCCATGTTTTCATACCTTTGGGTGGTAGAAAACATAATGGTAATTTTACGAGTCAACCGTTAAAACCGGGTTTTCATGTTGCGTTCTACTGTGATTAGGCAGATCGATGGCGTTTTAATATGCTTATCAATTTTAACTAACTCAGGAATTTCAGCCGTGAACTCGATGAGGTGAATGTCTATGCTGTTACCTTTCTCGGTCTAATTTCTCTTTCTCTATTTTCAAGAAATGCAAGTTTGATGCCACTTTTAGATTAATATTCTGCACAATTGGAGTTAAGAACAAAATCAGTGCAGAATTCATTTTGTTTTCTAATTTAAAACGTAAAAATACATGTAACTGTATATATATTACTTAAAAGGTGCATAATAAAACATATATAAAAACTTAAAAATACATTTAAAGTACTTCTAAAAAAGTTCAGAACGTTTTCGACCGTCGCTTACGCGGTCTTCGTGAGTGAGATAAAAGCTCTAAATCAGATTTAGATTTAGATAAGATTTAGAGGTTTTTTTTCTCACTGACGAAGACCGCGTAAGCGACGGTCGAAAACGTTCCGAACTTTTTTAAAAGTACTTTAAATGTATTTTTAAGTTTTTATATATGTTTTATTATGCATCTTTTAAATAATATATACACTATCTACCAAAAAGTATTTGTACACTTTCAGTTTTTGACATTTTGTCAAATATTTAAAAATATACTGGTCGGATTCTTCTGGAACTTCAGAAATATAAAGATTATATTTCACTTTATATTTATTTACATTCATTTGTTAATCGGGTAATTAGGAGGCCGGCAAAAAAACAAAGAATAATAGAAATATTTGGGATCGCCTTGTACATGAAAATGCACGAAACGACTTATCGCTTTAGAATACAAATATATGAATACAGTAGAATATGTACACTAATTTTTGTGAGAATAGCATGTATATTTATGGCGATAGAGCGATTTTTTTGAAAAATTCAAAAAATTCTGGTATGTTTTTTGTTTATATCATAGAGGGTTTTTGACCAAATTTAACGCAAATTTCAGAAAAATTGGCAAAATCTATTAAAAAAAATACAGCGCAATTGGAATATAAATATATTTAATACTTTATGAAATATGAGTAGTTTTATAAAATAATTTTTATCTGCGCATGTGCGAACGATAAAAACAATTCTTTTACATCATTTAATATTCAATTCTATGGAGTAACTTATAAAAAAAAATCCAATGAAATATCGTGAAAATTCAAAAAGATATCATTATTATAAGTAAGCTGTTTTTACATTGCTCTCTAAAAACGGCTGAATGATAAGGGATTCTCCACAAATTGACATTTTTTATTAACTGACTTTTAGGAAAAAATTACTACTATTTAATGAATACAATATTGCTGCTAATAAGTATCTTGACACCTGTGATAGAAAAGGAAAAGGGCTTTTATTCTTTTCCATCACAGATGTCAAGATACTTATTAACAGAAATATTGTATTAGATATTGTATACATTAAATACTAATTTTTTCCTAAAAGTCAGTCAATAAAAAATGTCAATTTGTGGAGAATCCCTTATCATTCAGCCGTTTTTAGAGAGCAATGTAAAAACAGCTTACTTATAATAATGATATCTTTTTGAATTTTCACGATATTTCATTGGATATTTTTTATAAGTTACTCCATAGAATTGACTATTAAATGATGTAAAAGAATTGTTTTTATCGTTCGCGCATGCGCAGATAAAAATTATTTCATAAAACTACTCATATTTCATAAAATATTTAATATATTTATATTCCAATTGCGCTACACTTTTTCTACTGCATTTTGCCAATTTTTCTGAAATTTGCGTTAAATTTGGTCAAAAACCCAGCATGATATAAACAAAAAACATACCAGAATTTTTTGAATTTTTCAAAAAAATCGCTCTATCACCATAAATATACATGTTATTCTCACAAAAATTAGTGCACATATTCTACTGTATTCATATATTTGTATTCTAAAGCGATAAGTCGTTTCGTGCATTTTCATGTACAGGGCGATCCCAAATATTTCTATTATTCTTTGTTTTTTTGCCGGCCCCCTAATTACCCGCTTAACAAATGAATGTAAATAAATATAAAGTGAAACATACTCTTTATATTTCTGAAGTTCCAGAAGAATCCGACCAGTATATTTTTAAATATTTGACAAAATGTCAAAAACTGAAAGTGTACAAATACTTTTTGGTAGATAGTGTATACAGTTACATGTATTATTACGTTTTAAATTAATATTCTGCAATTTGTGAAACTGAACGTTTGTGAAATGTTCTTTTAGTTAGCAAAATCTACAACATAATTTTCGGTAAGCAATTTTCGCTTTATTTAATGACAAACTTTCCATGGTTAAATAACTAAAAAGAAATTATAGTATGTATTTTAAATTAAAAAATGTTTAATTTAATCACGGAAAAATCTATTAATAAACTAAATGATACATTGAGAATTTGTAATGGGATTTTTAGCTTAAAGAAAGAAAAAAAAAATCTTGTAAATTCAAGGAATTAAAATCCCTGGGGATTTGTCTCAATTGTCAAAATAAAAAAAAAATTCCCTTGACCTCTAACTATGATAGAAATTTTGCTAATCATGAGAAGAGTGTGCTGAGAATAGTAACTTTAGCAAATTATTTTAAAGATTTTAGGCTAATAACATTAACTTTTTGGCACTTTTTTTTTTTTTTTTTTTTTTTTTTTTTGTAGAAACCTTGTAATAGTGAAACATAAATGTAGCATTTTATAGATACTTAAAGTCATTGTATAAGAATAAAAAATGCCTTTCTTTCAAGGTATCTGACTCGCAAAAGTAACAGATGTCAGATTTTAACAGAAGTTAAATTTAAATAATTTTTAAATGACTGATAACCAATTCTTATTACGTTAAAGAAATAAACTTTTTAAAAAAGGTTCAAGTTCTTCACAGCACCGCGACAATTCTATTTGCCCCCCTAAAAAACAGAAACCTTCTTAGTTTCTGTACAAACTTCCAGTGCATTATTTGTGATAAGTGGAATGAAACCTGTTATTCCGAATTAATTCCTTTAAAAATAATCATAAAAAATCTCTAGGGACCAACATACTGAGTATAATGTCTGTTTCCGAAATCGTCTATATTTAAAAACATGTACCAACTTCTTATTTTAAATTTCTTGGATCTAAATGGCCAGGAGATTGAATTATTTTTCCATATTATTTTAAATCTTGATAGAGCTAGAAAAGTGTACATTTTAGGATGATAAAGTTAAACCCCTTTAAAAATCATTAATTTATATCTTCATAAAAGTCATCTGATTGATTTTTTTATTAATTTATTAAAAATATACAGCAAATAGACTTAAACATATTATAGATATTTTTCTTTAATTAAAAATATTTTTTTAATTATTAAAATTTATTAATAAATTTATATTAAAAAATTATGAATAATGACCTACATTAATTTTTTTAATACGACAAACCACAATTGTTAAAAACGACGATGTCTAAGTTCACAGTTCAAATGAATAATTATTTTTTGAGATACAGAGAATTTTTTTTCCCCCATAATTCAAGGCGACCATTTTCTTTTATTAAAAAAGCCATAAGAAAAAAAATTTCAAAATTACCAGAAACATTTTATAGGATTTTCTTTAATGCAAAATCAGTTTATTATAAATCTAAAATTACTGTATAATTTTACTGGTGACTTATTGACTTTTTTCGATACTTTTTAAGGGTTTCGATCATTTGATGAAACCCTTTTCATCTCGGTTCTCTGACTGTCTGTCCGTCACAGAATCCGCATATAAAAACTGTATAGATCGGAAACTTCAAATTCTGTGTACTTACAATTTAATACCTCGTGTCACTCGACAAATCATAAAAATTTTAAAAAGACTACTATTTTAATTAAATCAATTCTATCAATGTCATTCGTTCATTTTTGTGATTAAAATTTTAAAAAACTTTTTTTTTTTTTTTTTTTTTTTTTTTTTTTTTGTGTAGACATAATAGCTCGGAGATAAAACATCTCGCAAGTAAACCGATACTGGAACTTGAAATTTTCATACTAAGATAAATTTTTGTATTTTTTACCATTTTAAGGGTTTATATTATTTTTTTTATCATTGCCATTTATAATATATATATATATACAGGGTGTCCGAAAAGTCTGGAAACGGCCGAATAATTCGAGAAATACATATGAGATTGAAAAACGTAAATATACGTGTTAAATATTTTTAAATAAGCTACTCAGTGATACCAAATTTGACCTTCGCAACCGACCCCCTGGGGGTCAGAGGGGGTCCAACTTTGAAATCTTAAATTATAACCCCCATTTTTTATTGCAGATTCGGATTCTACGGACAAAAATACGTAACTTTTGTATTTGATGTTTATTTCAAATCCTCGTTTATCACGGTGTATTCGAGCATATTAAATCGATACATATTTCGGCTTTTCCAACGGGATTTTCCCTAATCGAAACTGATTGGGCAGAATTTTTGACGTCAAATTCCCCGTCTTTTGCAGAAATAGCGTTTCCTGAAAATCACCCGTGGCGATTATTTCAATAGTGCTACACTGTTAAAAATCTGACCTATTTGCTGCAGCGTCACTCCATAGCTATTATAGAATATCTCTTTTGTGACCAATGACTCCATAACACAGTAAAGTAATCGTTTACTATAAAAGTGGTGGAGTGACGATGCAGCCAAAGTGTCAATTTTTTACAGTGTACTTTACTGTGTTATGGAACATTCTCATTGGTCATGAAACAGATATTCTATAAAAGCTGTGGAGTGACGCTGCAGCAAATGGGTCAAATTTTTAACTGTGTGTAGTACTATCGAAATAATCGGCATGGGTTATTTTCAGGAAACGCTATTCTTGCAAAAGACGAGGAATTTGATGTCATAAATTCTCCCCAATTAGTTTCGATTAGGGAAAATCCCGTTGGAAAAGCCGAAAAATGTATCGATTTAATATGCTGGAATACACCGTGATAAACGAGGATTCGAAATAAACATCAAATACAAAAGTTGCGTATTTTTGTCCGTAGAATCCGAATCTGCAATAAAAAATGGGGGGTTATAATTTAAGATTTCAAAGTTGGACCCCCTCTGACCCCCAGGGGGTCGGTTGCGAAGGTCAAATTTGGTATCACTGAGTAGCTTATTTAACACGTATATTTACGTTTTTCAATCTCACATGTATTTCTCGAATTATTCGGCCGTTTCCAGACTTTTCGGACACCCTGTATATATTTACATTCACTATTTTTAAAGCTATTGCGATTTATTAATGATTCAAAATTTTAAATTTCGTTTAAACATATTTTTTTCATTTTTAGAAATTTAAATTTTATTTATATCTCTCTGTTTTTCAAAAAAATTTTAATTTTGGATTTTGTTTAAATAATTTGGTTAAAATAAATACTTTTCTTTCATAATTATTTTCAAATTAAATTTATTGGTGCTACCATCTATGTAAGAATTTAATAATTATAAATTAACAGTTTGGATTTATTAATTAAAGGATAAGATGTTTTGAAAGAAATATTAATCAAAATCTTCTGTGCGTTCATGGATCACAATTACCCAATTCTTTTGTAACATCTTCATTTTATTTTCCGAATTTTATAGATACGCTCCTAACACTTTTTTTTTTTTTTTTTTTTTTTTTTTTTGGTAACTGTATTAAGATTTAAAGAAAATAATCTAAACTATATATTTTTCTTGGCTGGCAAGGATTCAAAAAAGGTTTTAAAAATAGATGCTACCAATTGAAAAAACAACGTTCGCACATTTATTAATATACTGACCATCCCCAAAGCAAAATTTATTAATAGAATTTAACAGTCGATGTCATTACCAAACAATTTAGACCAGGAGGCGGCAGCACAGACAACTACCTCATTGAGTTGATGGATGGAAATCTAGGATTAGTTAAATTCTGATTTACATATTAAAGCTCAATCGGTCTGTCAAGTACTGTCTTGGTGGAAAACATCTAAAAAACCGATTTTAACAGTTGACTCGTAAGTTTACCATTATGTTTTCCTGCATTTAAAAGCATGAAAATATTGAACATTGGGAGTAGGAAAACATAATGGTAAACGGATGAGACAACTGCTAAAATTGCGTTTTTAGATATGACTTGGAAAACCGATTGCATTTTTAATATGTAAATCAAGATGTAACTAATCCTAGAGTTTCATCCGTGAACTCGATAAGATGATTGTCTGTGCTATCACTCCTCCGGTTTAATTAACACTTATGTCTTTTTTAAAGTCATTTGCAGAAGAATTGGGAGGGGACGATAACTTTTCCCCATGATTCTTATAAGGTATCTATTGACACAAAGGAATAAAATAAGAAAGCTATAGTCTTTATATCAGTCTATACCACAAGCCAATTTGTGTTCAGCTTGCTGAACTTTTAGATGTTACATGATTCGTTTTAGAAAACTGCAAACATTCTGTAGATTTATACACCTTTATATATACACCGGGATTATAAGCGGGAATATAGCAGAAATATAACTTTAAACCATTTTCATATTGTGTGCTATGCGAATGTGTTAAACCTTGTTAAGTTAAATACAACACCAGCAAGTAAAATTAACGCGAATTAAAATATTTTTGCGCCCTCTGAAAACCCAAGGTCTGCGCCCTTTTCCTTGACCCAGTCCGACCCTGCTTAAACTTAGACAAAGTTTATAATAAAAATATTATTTCTTCAATTTTATTTTTTAATGATGATTTTAATTCCTATTTTATAGAAATGTACAATGAGGACATATTTTAATCTTTTTAATATTAGAATATCAATAATTATAATGCATTTTCTTCAAGTATCAACGACATAATCCTAAATTAGCCCAGACACCGGATTTTGGGGATTTTGACGCCAAGAACCCTCAAGCGCCATCTGTGCTTTCAGAAACCTAAAAATTCTCTCCAATCACGACGCGGAATACTGACTGTGCAGCAGACTCTAATATGGACGAAACTCGTCTATGCCGCAGTCCCTAAAGTATGTATGAGCGCTGCAAGCCCATTTTGACAACAACAAAAACAAATCACTGGATGTACAAAACTCGCTGTGCCGCAGTCTCTAAACTGCACGAACTCGTCATTGTCGCGATTGTCAACGTACATATGAGCGCTGCGCGCCCATTTAAACAAAACAAAACATCACTAGATGCATGAAACTCGTCAGTGCCGCGGTCAATGCACTTATAAGCGCTGCACGTTCATTAAAAAATAAAAAATAAAAATCGTTGGATGCACGCAACTCGTTGTGCCGCAAAGAAACTCGTCAAAGCTGCGGTCACTAACGACACCAAAACCCAAAAAAGCATCTCTGGATGCACGAAAGTCGCATTGAAATAATTTCTAAAATAGACAAAACTGGTTAATGCCACGGTTATTAACGTAGGAGTCAAATTATTAAAATCTAAGGTACCCTGGGGTAATAACGCCACGTTAAAGTTCTACCAATTTTCACGGCTCAGTTTTAGTTTGTATTTTTCAAACAAATATATGATTTGATACAGCAACTAATTGACTATCTATATCAAAAAAAAAAAAAAAAAAAAAAAAAAAAATTACAGATATGTATGTATAAAATGTAATGGCGTGATATCTTGATCAATGCTGTTTGGCGTTATTACCCACCTATATGGGTAACAACGCCATGCAAACCAAACTATGAAATAAGATGGAATAATTGCATGTAGATTGCCCAATTCTAAAAATATAAACTCTACAAACTTAGAAAGTGACAAATTGCATTCTAAACTATTGAAAATGTTCAATTTTTCGTGAAAGTGTAAGAAAAATAAAGGTGTGGTGTTGGGGGAGAGGATGAGGCAAAAGAATATCAGACCGTCAGCTTCTTTTTGCTTAAAAAGGACCGATTAAATAGAACTAGCAAAAGCCATGCTTTGTGTGGATTCGCGAAGTATTATGCTATAAGATAAATATTTGAAAGTAATAATATATTTTTTAAATTTGTTTTGCATCTTTATTAAGCAAAAATATAATTTTATGTTTCGGCGCATTTTAATTTTAAAATGTATTTCAACCAAATTACAAGAATTTCCTCAGATTGTTTATTTATTATATAAAACTGGTATAAATAAAAATATTTTCGAAGTAGAATTATACAAAATATTAATTAATTTTATTTGTTTACAATTCTTTTATTGCCACTTCTCAAAAACATAATGTAATTCTTTTAAAATTCATAAATATCGTCTGCTTAAATGATTTCACAAAATAAGAATAAATTTTGTGTATTTGAATTTTTAACACAGAAAAATACTTTTATAATTGAATGTTAATAAGAGAATTTTCACAAATTTTAATTCATTAAAAGTATGCTATAATTTTTCTAAAAGAAGGTATTTTATACATTTTATAAAAGTAATCATGAAACTATTCGCGTTTGTAATGACCGAAAGATGGCGTTGTATAGACCTGATAATCGTTTGTTTACGTAATGCTGTTTGTTCCATGCTGTAGCGAAACCCGTTTAAAGAGCTATTTAAAGTGCAGTTTTTTATCTTTTTTATTTAATTATGGGAGATATATTACAAATATCGACAATTTTAGAAGGAAATTTTTAACGGAAAACAAAAATTTGAAAATAAAAAAAATTTCTTGCTCTTGCAAAGCAAGCGAATCATGCAAGCATTGTGTTGCTGTCATTTTATTTTGCCATGAGTAAGTCAAATGTACTTTTTTATATTATAGATCTAAATTTTGTGCATAAAATTTTGATTTTAGATAATTTTAATACAAAGAACCCAACGTTGCATGCGTTATAGAACTGTTTATTTATTTATTTATTATAGAACTGTTTATTTATTTATAGGCCTTTTAAACACTGATTTCAGCAGAAGATGCTCACAGTATCAGTTCTATTTCGTTTCAGACTTTGTCCGCGAGAGGGCGTCTATTTCATTTCAAACGCGAATACATAGTTAAAAGGAATGAGCATAGTTTGAAAATCTGAAAGCAGTTTTTAAAATATTTTGTCAGAATAATGAAAATATATTTTATTTATTTATTAATTTAATGATGCTTCTACCTATAATTACTGACCCCATGATTTAAGTTTTTCTTCTAAAAACGTACGTGTTTCACTTTTTATTTAAAAAAATGCGTTCGTAATGGAAAAACATGTAAAATAAATTAATTAAAGTAATAATTTTTTGAAAAATATTTCTGTAAAAAAAAATAATATTCTGCAAATCTACAGATCAAAATTTATATTTGTGTTTAATTTCAAGTCAAAATACTGTATAGTTTTTTTTGTAAGGTGTACGACAAAATGTCATTTGAGTGGCCTAGTAGAGGATTCGCTTCGCTCATCCTAATTATTAGAAACGTTGCACAGTTTTAAATGTGTTTATTTGAATCAGTATTTAGGATTGTAGCTCGGCCACTGTATGGAATCAACCGGGGTATTAATGCCAAGGATTGGCGTTATTGCCCCGTTATAGTTATTGCGCTGTACACTTTAAATTACAAATTATCTCGAGAAGATATCCAATATCTTCAACAACATTTTGAAAGTCCATGAAATGTGCTACAAATTTATGTAATTAACAAAGTATTTCCGGATAAAAAAAATAGTCTTCACATCACAAAACGTATCTCGCAAATTTTAGATCAAGCGTTAATTTTAGTTGCTTGTAAAAACAATAAGACCTAAAAATGAAACAAATTAACTTGAAGCTGTTTTTTGCAATTTATATGACTCAAAACCCTTCTGCGCAGAGCACATGGGTGTCATTTACCAGATTATTTCATAATTATGCAAAATATTAGCACTTGACGTTAATTCTCCGCCTGGCGTTATTACACCAGGCCACCTTATATAAATTTGTACAAAAATACGCAATAAAATTTTGAGATATTTTTCTAATATTTATGAGTTATAAATATTTTGCGAATTTTTAAATAACAGAAAAAGTATTTCTGATATAGGAATGCTCTGCCGTATTCACATCTTATATTTTAATATTAAGAGTAATAATAATAAAATTATGAGAAAAATAAAATATAAATACTCAATAAAATATAAAACACAGAGAAAAGTACCGAAATTAACATCAATACCAAGAAAACAACTCGCCGAAACCGGGTAGGGATTTTTTGATTTTTTCCCCGTTAGGCTATGCAGTTTAATTTTTAACATTGTTGCATTAAGCTGTCCCTATCCGCTACTGTTAATAAACATTAGTTTTAGAGGTGTGGTTCAAATTACAAAAATCTTTTACATTTTGTTCTGCATTATTGTAAAAATCGATTTATGTTAAAATAATGCATTTTTAAATGGTTAATAAATTCCGAATTTTATACAATGTCTCGGTTCCATCATAAATTTCATTTAGAAAATGTTTCTCCATGTTCTAACAAGTAAACAGTAAAAATTAATTCTTATATGACCAAAAGTTACTGAGTTATGATATTTTCAATTTTATGAATTTTCAGTGTTTTAATCACAGCATTGGAAAATGTGTTTTTAGTGAAAATAATAAATGAAGAAGAAAAAGAAACGCTAAAAATGCATGAAATTTATACCATCACTAGATGCCCCTGGAGACCAATTTGGTCTCCGTTAAATGTATGCTAAGCTGTGCATTATATTATTTCCATTCTTAACCTTTTCCGGCGCAATGTGTCCGGTCTGGACACACTTAATTTTAATTCCAAATCAGCAATTGGCACCAATAATATTTTAATAAAATTTTGATTTTATAATAAAAGCTTAAATTAAGGAGTTCTTGATTTAAAAAGTCGTTTGTAAATTCCGGCAGTGTTGCCAGTGGGCTACTTTTTAAAAATTCAGATTTCTTGATTCGCACCACTTTTTTGAAATGGCAAAATTCTGTTTTTTTTTTTTTTTTTTTTCCGCCTTTATTAATGCGCTATTAAATAAGGCGCATTTTACTATTTCAAAAATGTGGTGCCAGTCAAGAATCTGAATTTAAAATAAGTAGCCCATCTGGCAACACTGAATTCCGGTGTCAGTCGATAATTTTTCATTTTACTAACATAATTTTTCTGCGCCGGAAAGGGTTAAATTTATATAGTTAGTGAATCCTTCCCTAAATTCATAGATTCTTATAGAGAAATCAAGAATTCTTTGTGATCTTGATAATATTTTATGCATTTTTTGTTGTTATATATTTCGTCTCTTTTGATAACTATCATTTAATTTCCGTAGCTGTAAAAATGAGTGAAATCTCATAGGTTTAAACTGAGATTTGTTCAGGAGTTATCGAAATTAAACATACTTACCTAATTTTTAACCGACTTCAAGGAGGAGGTTATGATTTCGACCTGTATGTATTTGTTGTTCACGCATAACTTTCGTAAATATAAACCGATTTTGATAATTCTTTTTTTGTTTGAAAGCGTATGGGACTCATGTGGTCCCATTCAAATTTCATAAAAATCTGTTGATTAGAACTTTTTAAAAAATTAAAACATTAAAATTCAATATCTTTTAGAAGCAATCGACCAATTAGAAACGTTCATATTTCATGTTTTTAAGTTACACTTACATAGACACACGATCTTTTCAAAATGTGAAATCCTAACTGAACAAGGTTCACATTTATTAACAGTGTACACTGTAAAAAAATTGACCCTTTTGCTGCATAATCACTCCCCCGTTTTTAAAGAATATCTCTCTCTTGACCCATGAATATTCTGCACGATAGGCCGAAGTAATCGTTTTCTATAAAGGCGGTGGATTGACGATGCAGCAAAAGGGCCAAATTTTTTACAGTGTACACTGTAAAAATTTTGATCCTTTTGTTGTATCGTCACTCCCCCGCTTTTATAGAATATCTCTCCTTTGACGCATGAGAATGCTCCATGATACATTGTTAAAAATTTGACCCATTTGCTGCAGCGTCACACAACAACTTTTATTGAATATGTCTTTATGACCAATAAGAATGCTCCGTAACACAGTTAAGTAATCGTTTTCTATAAAAGCGGTGGACTGATGATGCAGCAAAAGGCTCAAAGTTTTTATAGTGTAATTGGGACCAAAGCGTTTGTAAAAAGAAATATTTCCGAATCAAATGCTGTCACTCTCTTATAGAGGCAGCCAGATGTAGGTAATGAGTTTCAGATTACTCATCGAATACGCCACCGCTCATTTCCGATTACAGTGTCACTGTAAAAAATGTGACCCTTTTGCTGCATCGTCACTGCCCTGCTTTTGTAGAATATCTCTCTTTTGACCCATGAGAATACTTCGTAATTGGGTGAAGTAATCGTTTTCTATAAAAGCAATAGAGTGATGATATAGCAAAAGTATCAAATTTTTTACAGTGTAGGTTCCCTCGATATGAATATGACACATGTAGCACAGTATATAATTGGTTGAAACGATTCTGGACAAAAACGAGTCACCAAGCATCTTGTTGAGCGGGCAATTTTCGTCAACCTTGTTAACTTCTCATACGAGTACAATCTAATTCTTCCAGGAAATCATCATCATCAAATTCCATAATGAAAAAATGCCTGGCAATGCAATGCACTGTTAAAAATTTGCAACTTTTGCTGCATCATCACTCCATCGCTTTTATAGAATATCTTTACTTTTATCAATGAGAATCCTTCATAATGCATTTAACTAATCTTTTTCTATATAAGTGGTGAAGTGATGATACACTGTTAAAAATCTGCTGCATTTTGTTGCAACGCACTCCGCCGCTTGTATATAATGTCTCTACTGCGACCTTTGAGAATGCTCCTTAATACAGTCAAGTAACCGTTTTCTATACAAGCGCTGGAGTGCGTAGCAAAAAAATGCAGCAGATTTTTAACAGTGTACACTGTTAAAAATCTGCTGCATTTTGCTGCAACGCCCTCCACCACTTGTATATAATATCTCTATTCCAACCAATGAGAAAGCGCCATTTCACGGCCAAGTAACCGTTTTCTATACAAGCAGGGGAGTGCGTTGCAGCAAAATGCAGCAGATTTTTAACAGTGTACAGCAAAAGTTTCAAATTTTTAACAGTGTAGTTGGGACAAAAGCGTCTGTAAAAGAAATATTTGGGAATGAAATGCTGTCACTCTCTTATAGAGGCAGCCAGGTATCGGTTATGAGTTTCAGATTCCTCGTCGAATTGCCACTGCTCATTTCTGATGCCATTACTACCTGTATAGGTATTAGAGTGTTGCTCTTTATCGATTGAAGCATAGTGCGATTTTTGCTAAAATCTTTCTTTTTCCTTTTTCTGAGTGAAGGGGGAGTACTTTTGACTGACTACACTAGAAAAGCATTTTACTATACATTAATATATGAAGTCATTTTGCTCATATATGGAAGCACTATGTCGCGCTCTTATGTATAAGGACACTTTACTTGATGGATTGTCACCTTTTGAAAGCCACTTTCGATGACCGTAGGATTCGATGCAGACTAAGATTTCATAAATGCGGTAGCTTTTCGAAGTGGCAGATCTTGTCTGAAGAAGTTACCATACAAAAAAAATCTTAAGATTCACAACGATACTAACCGATATTGTAAGTGGTTTCAGAAAAGTTGACAATCAAACAGTGACAAGTAAACTGAATACATCAGAACTTAGCAAAGTGCGTACATTAATATTGCATTGCAAAGAGCTATCGTGTGCCAGTACACATAATTATGTATTACGGTATGCATAACTAAAAAGTAGGAAATAAAATAAGCTTTTTAAGAAAAAAATATCAACCGACTTCAAAAAAGCGCTAAAAAGAATTAAATAATTCTTTAAAGTTCTCTAAGGCCAAAACGTTATCCAATAAGCACACATCGGATATTAGATACCGGCATAAAAAACGGTTAAATTTAATATGTATAATTTAATGTCCACCAAACATAGATTTTAGAGATAATATTATTTTACAAGAGATGAATTGACATATTTATGATTTATTTTATGAATATATACATATAAAAAGTAATGAATTACTTTTTGAAGTTGGTGCCAAACTCTATTTGATGTATATTAAGAATTGTAGCTAAATTATACCTAGTGCCATAATTAAAATGGGGATAATCATTATCGATTTTGATTGTTTGGCACCAACTTAAAAATGTAATTCATTACTTTTTATATGTATATATTCATAAAATAAATCATAAATATGTCAATTCATCTCTTGTAAAATAATATTATCTCTAAAATCTATGTTTGGTGGACATTAAATTATACATATTAAATTTAACCGTTTTTTATGCCGGTATCTAATATCCGATGTGTGCTTATTGGATAACGTTTTGGCCTTAGAGAACTTTAAAGAATTATTTAATTCTTTTTAGCGCTTTTTTGAAGTCGGTTGATATTTTTTTCTTAAAAAGCTTATTTTATTTAATATTATGAAATTTATTTAAATTTGAAAATCACGCATTTATAATTTTTTTCATTATTTAATAATTAAAAAATGAATATGTTTTTTTTTTATTTATTAATTTTATGTCTGAATTCATAAATATGACATAAATGTAATCCTCGTGAAAGCAAACCGTAAACACATGTTAGCACCTTCAATTTACATGCTGTGACGTCACAAGAATATTGTCCATGTCCATTCATTGTTGGGGTGCTTTGCGAATTATTGTCTTCGTGGTTTAACATTTTTGTTTTCATTCATGTGAATAAATCTTTTGTGTTTGTTTTCTTTATGAAGTCAGATAGTAAAGTGTCAACCTCATAGGCGTAACTTGGGCTCTAAGACTAGGGGGGCAAAAGTCTCGGAGTACTTTTCTAGTAAAAATACCCCCCCCCCCTATTTCCAATCATTGCGCGTGCACGCATACACATAACGACTTACAAATTGTAATATTAAAAAAATAATGAATAAGAGATATAAGAATAATAAAATAAGATAAAAAAAAAAAATCCCTGTCGGCTTGGCCTATAGGCGGAGGTAGATTTCGAAGAGTGCTCATTTCAACAACAAAAAATAAAGTATGATTAGAGATATACCCAGTTGAATAACTTCGTTTGGCCGCTTATGAAAAATTCTTAATTTCATTTTTCTGCAAGAACTGGTTTTATCAGAATCATCTTAAGCGAAATTCAGCTCAAATGCCCATTTTGACAACATATTTTGAAATATATTCTGAATTTATAAAAAATCAACCAAAACAGTACATTATATAGCTCCTAAATAACAAAAAACTGTCAAGTGAGCAAAATTGAACTTAAAAATGACTCATAAAATAACCGATTTGTTATTTAAATGCATCCTTAATTCTTTAATCACTATAGCTTCGGAAAATTTTGTGCGAAATGCCCACTTTGACAGCATTTTTAAAAATATATTCTATATCTTTATAAAAAAAAAAACTGGCCAATGCGTCATATTATATAGTTCCTAAATAAGAGGATCTGTAAATTAAATGCGTTTGAGAGCGAAAATGGATTTAAAAACGAATCAGAAAAAAAGCACAATTTCTTATTTGAATACTTCCTTAAATTTTCTTTCACGATGACTTCGGGAAATTCTGTTTAAAATACCCTTTTTGGCAACCTTTTTTGAAATATATTCTGTCTTTATCAAAAAACTGGCCAATGCGTCACATTATATAGTTCCTAAATAAGAGGATCTGTAAATTGGATGCATTTGAGACCAAAAATAGATTTTAAAACGAATCAGAAAAACGCAATTTCTTATTTGAATACTTCCTTAAATTTTCAGTCACGATGACTTCGGGAAATTCTGTTCAAAATACCCTTTTTGGCAACCTTTCTTGAAATATATTCTGTCTTTATCAAAAAGCTGACCAATGCGTCACTTAATACAGTTTCTAAATAAGAGGATCTACTATTTGGATACGTTTAAAATCAAAAATGAATTTAAAAATGAGTCAGAATATAAGCAATTTGGATTTGAGGTTTTTCTCCAACTCCTATTTTTGTTTAATTTATTTTTGCTATACGAATTGGTCCTATGAAAAACTTGTCAAGATAAAAGTTGTAGATATTATTGAGAAGATGTAAAACAAATTTAATTAGATTTGATAGCTTAAAAATTGACGGAGTTATGGATTTTTTTTCTTTTTTTCATCCCCTCCCCCTTTTTCTTTTCGTTTTTAATTTTTTCATCGGTAAAAGTTGGTCCTATCAAAAACTTGTAGCTACAAAAGTTTTAGATAATTTTGAGAACATTTATAAAAATTTTATTTGGACTTAATATCTTGAGAATTGACGAAGTTATGAATTTTTTTCTCCCAAAAACCCTGTTTTTATTGCCCCTTGAGCCCATTTCTAAATTTATCAAAAATCTGTCACGCATAAACTTTTGGCCCATTTTCAAGAAGTAATATAAACTTTAAACCGATTCGATATCTATTTTAATTAAGAAGTTATGGCGTTTTTTCGATTTTCACAAAACCCTCCCTATTTCTACATCCTTGGACCGATTTTGCCCATTAACGAACTTAGCCGAGATTTTATACTCCTTGATTTTATGTATCAGTTTGGAAGAGATTGGAGGAAAATTATAGAAGTTATCGTGTCCATAAGTAAGTGAGATATATACAGGGTGAGTCATAAATATCGAAACAATAGGCTATCTCCTTAAATATTGCCTCTAGACTCATACTTCCAATTGCAAAAACTCATAAAAAAGTGAAATTTCTGATAATATAAGTTGTAACTCCATGGGGGGGTCTATTTGAAAAAATATGAAAATTAAATTTTTATACGGCCCCCGTAGAGCAAAATTCCCAATTAGGAAATTATTCCTTATCCATTCCTAATTTGAAGAAAAAAAATTTCATCTCCGTATCTGAAAACCTGGCAGAAATATTAAAATCCAAAATTCTCAAAAATCCGTGACTTACACCACTTTACCATGCCTGTAAATGATGTGTTTTTCATCCATTTTCAAAGCAAATAAGGGATCTTCACAAATTGTCCGTTATTATATGTCGGTTTAAGACTGTGCCTGTTATTTGGACATAATAAAGCAGCGTATTGATTTAAATTAAAACTTGTTTTCTAAACATGTTGATCGTTAGCACTGGATATCTGAATAGATCAAAATAAATAGGTCCGGTCCTAAACCGACCCATAGGGAAAAAAGTTCTGCCCGGCATGAAATAATAATGTTGAAATCATAATCCGGACCAGTCTGGAAAAAAGCTTAAATCATAGCCGGCTCAGCCGTGAATTTCTAGATAGTTTTTTACTTCAGTATAGTTAAAAATTGTTATGTGTGGAGGAGTTCTGACCAAAAATACTTAATATAGAATTTTGATTTTTATATTTATGCTTTTTTATTATTAAAGAAGCGCCAAAGGCTGTGATATATTCATTTTATCAATGAATCTCTGTTTATATGTAAATGTTTCATTTATATTTTATTATCGCTAATTCACATCCCGTGCGTTGGAGACTTTGAAAAATGTTATACAGTAAAACCTTTTAAGACGGAATGGAATCCCATAGGAAAGAAAACATACGTAATAGACAAATGCCCTTCCTAGCCCATAAAGCATGGTGACGTCACGTGACGTCGATGTGAAGTCACAGTGACTAAATGTGATGTCGTTATGGCCGTTTTAGAGCTCTTTTGTGACGTTTCACAAAGTGGTCACAATGTGACAAATTTGTGAAAAATGTGTCATTTGTGACTAATTTGACATTAACATTGTGACGAAACTGTGACAAAAGCGACGATATTTAAATTGCCAGAAACATGTTTTTTAAAGTAAATAACATGTTTTGAAGGATATTTATAAATTTCTAAAGATTTTTAAGAAAGTCACATCTCAGTCACACTGTGACGTCACTGAGTGGTGGCATTTTGGTCACAGATGTGATGTGACGAAAGTGACTCACAGTGACGTCACTGTGAGTCACTTTGGTCACATCACATCTGTGACGAAAATGCCACCACTCAGTGACGTCACAATGTGACTAAGTGACTTTCTAAAAAAAAATCACAGTTCGTCACAATGTTAATGTCAAAATAGTCACAAATGACACACTTTTCACAAATTGGTCACATTGTGACGTCACAAAAAAGCTCTAAAACGGCCATAACGACTTCACATTTTAGTCACTGTGACTTCACATCGACGTCACGTGACGTCACATCGACAATCGATGGTCACAAAGTCACAATGTGACTTCACAACGACGTTGTAGTGACGTCACCATGTCTTACGGGTAGGGAGGAGGGTTAAATGGAATTTATTTTTTTCTATGATATTATTGTATTTATTTTGCATGAATCAACACATTTTCTGTTTAAGACAGAATTCCGTTATAGGCATTTTTTTTCCTCTGGTTTAATTTTGTTTAATTTTTTAGCATTTAAATATACTAATCTTAAAAAAATAAATTTTAAAGATTTTTTTTTGGTAAAATAAAAGCGATATTAAAATTTATATGGTTTTTGTAAAAATATTGATTGAATCAAATTTTACTTATTTTATGCACGTATTAAGTTAGTCAGAGGCTGTGATTTTAATACGGATTGTTCGAGACCCAGATTTAAAATTTCGTTCAGCGCAGACCTAATTATCTCCGATATGAAAAATACGTTAGGCCCGGATAGGCGAGTCTTCAGAAAAAAGTAACGTCTCGGTCCTGATCTGACCTGAGCCCAGAATACAGATTTTTTTTACAGCCTCTAGGACGATAAAAAGCTTGAAGTTGTGAGAGCTAAATTTTTAAAAAGACTTAATCTGCATCTTAGAAAAGCATTCTTTTAAATAACTGGTGGGCAGTAAAACAGTACATTTCGTTTTTCTGTATAATAACTTTTTTTCCCGACTATTTCTTAAGTTAAGAATTGTTAAAGAAAAAAAAGTACAAACTTGAAGCATGTCATTTTTAATTATTTTACATTAGTTTTGTTTAAAAAAATGAAAAGTTATTTACTTTTGAAAATATGATTTTTTAAAAGTTGTTATTTTTTATCTCCGGTTATTTTTAATAGTTCTAAGATAAATATTGAAAAACAAAAACCCCGAAACAAAACTAAAATCAGATTTTCATTTTTAATTAAATAGAAAGAAATCGAAATCCGTTAAATAATGTTTGGAGTTATAACGATTTTTAACTATCCCATTTAAACCTGTACTAACAACATAAAATTTTATAAATTTTATGATAAATTTTAGGATGTGATTTTCTTAGCAAATTATATGGCTAACCATCACAGAAAAGAAAAAAAAAACAAAATTCTAACTCAAAAGATTTTTTTACGCGTTTCCTACAACTATTAAAGTAACCTTGTCTTTCGAATTGCGCGCATTTCAATTTGTGTCTAATCCCTTAAAACCTGATGAATTATTCAAACGGTTATAACTCCGCGAATTTTGAAGATATGAAGATGCAACTTTTTGTGTATTATTCAGGACTAGATAAGACAAGTTTTCCTGATTAGAATTTTTATCCTACGGGGGTCGTATAAAAAGTTAATTTTTGTACTTTTTTAAATAGACCCCCCATAGAGTTTCAACTTATCTTATCAAAAATTTCACCTTTTTTATGAAATTTTGCAATTGGAAGTATGGGTCTAGGGGCAATATTTAAGGAGATAGCCTATTGTTTCGATATTTATGACTCATCCCGTATATATAGAGAGATAGATAGATATATAAACTTTTTTACTGATGGTAGATGTGGGATCTAGGGGTCATGATCGGCGTAGATCTGCAAAAAATTTTCAGAAATTCCAACATTGGTGCGATCGCAATAGGTAGTATTTCATACGAAATCTACCTAAAAAGAAATTACTTATTTCATGTCTTTAAAAAGATATTTTAAAGTATTGTAGCACAATTATTATATCTCTTATGTTTAATGAACTGCAGGATAAAAAAATTTTAAAAATCGCAATTTTTTCAATGTATAATCGGCGAAATTCACAAGGATGATGTTGAGTAAAAAAAAAAAAAAAAACTAGTTGGATGCGCCAATCCCAAAACTTTCTTCTATCTCATACGTACATTTTAATATTTAAAAAAATAGTTACTCATTTTAATGCTTTAATAATTTTAATTCAATACCATACCAACTTTGTTTTTCATCTTAAATTTCTGCTTCAATCAATTAATCGGAGTAAAAACGAATTTCCGTCTCTGCACAATGGAATGATAGGCAGATTTTTTTTTTCAACTTCAGGGAGGACCTACTTGCCTTACCAAAAAATAATCAGATACAAAAAATTTAGTTCAGTTCTAGAACTAACTTCATACACTATGCGGTGCAATATTGAAAATGCATAAAATTCGCTATTGCAGCGCCCCCTTCCGGCGGATTTTTTTCAGATTCAGTGCGATCCAAGTTGCCATAACCATACACTTACACAAAAAATTTCGTTCAATTCGATGCATAACTTCATGTACTTTTGGTCTGTACAATATTGAAAATGGCACAAAAATCGCGAATGCAGCGCCCCCTACCGATGGATTTTTTTCAAATTCAGGGAGGACCAACTAGCCATAGTCATATAGTTACACAAAAAATTTGGTTAAATTCGATGCATAACTTCATATACTTTTGGTCGGTACGATATTGAAAATGGCACAAAAATCGCGATTGCAGCGTCTCCTTCCGACGGATTTTTTACAAATTCAGGGAGGAGCGACTAGCCATAGTCATACACATATACAAAAAATTTGGTTCAATTTGATGCATAACTTCATATACTTTTGGTCGGTACAATATTGAAAATGGCACAAAGATCGCGATTGCAGCGTCCCCTTCCGGCGGAATATTTCAAAACTGAAGGAGGACCTGCTTGCTACAGCCAGAAACATTCACAAAAAATTTGGTTCAATTCTATGCATAACTTCATACACTTTTTGATGGTAGAATGGCGACATACACACAGACAGACACACGGACAGACAGACATTTTGTAAAAACATGTTTTTTGGAATCTCTGACCCCTAAATCGTGTAAATCCGTCGAAAACCGGAAGACGAAAAAAATTTCGATTGCAATACTTTCTTCTATTGAGGATAGATGAAAGTAATAATAATTCTGAAATTCACAGCAAATTTTCTGAAAAGCTACAGCAGAGAAGGGATGGAGAAAATTCTTTTCCCGATGCTAATTATGCGTTTTTTCTGCGTCCTTTTGAAGAAATTGGTCAATTTTTCGCTATCCGTCGGCAATTTTTTTTTTTTTTTTTTTTTTTTTTTTTTTTTGCGATATTTTTACGAGATTTGTGTTTTTGACAAATTTAGTATTTTTCTACGACTTTTAGCAGAACTTTGCATTTTTTTTACAATCCTGGAACAAATTTCCCGTTTTTAACACGATTCTTTGACAGCAAATTTGCGCTTTTTCGCGATCTTTTGTCAGAAATATGTATTTTTCGCGTGATCCTTTGACAAAATTTGCATTTTTTCTGCCATCCTTCGACAAATTTCGCGTTTTTTCTGCGATCCTTTGACGAAATTCGTTTTGTTTGGCGATATTCAACAAAATT
Organism: Maratus speculifer; assembly: GCA_964019185.1. Lineage (NCBI taxonomy): Eukaryota > Metazoa > Arthropoda > Arachnida > Araneae > Salticidae > Maratus > Maratus speculifer. Next base: position 71,685,099 of record OZ025296.1, on the reverse strand, counting down.
TGCATTTTTTCCGCGATCCGGTGAAGAAATTTGCGTTTTTCCGCGATTCTTTGACAAAAGTTCGTTTTTTTTTTTTTTTTTTTTTTTTTTTTTTTTTTTTTTTTATTACAAATTTGCGTTTTTTTCTGATGATTTTTTGACAAAAAAGATTTTTCGTTATTTTCCAATATATTCAATAAAATTTGCGTTATTTGTATGATTTTTTTGACAAAATTTGCGTTTTTTTGCGACAGTTTGACAAAATTTGAATTATTTCGCCGCGATATGAAACAAAATTTGAGGTTTTTTCGCGACTTTTTGACAAAGTTTGCATTACTTCTGCGATTTTTTAAAAAGAATTTTTCCTTTTTTCGCAAAAATTTCATGAATTATGCTTTTGTTTGGAATTCTTTGACGAAATTCGTTTTTGTTTTTGCCATCCTTTGACGAAGAGCGTGTTTTTTTTCTGCGATCCTTTGACGAAATTAGTATTTTTCCGTGACCCTTTAGCAAAATTTTTCGTTTTTTTCACGATTCTTTGGCGAAATTCACATTTTTACCGTGATCCTTTGACAGAAATTTCTGCTTTTTCGTGATCCATTCACGAAATTTGTGTTTTTCCGCAGTATTTTGATGAAATGTCCATTTTTTTGTGATTCTTTGATAAAATTCACACTTCGTTCCGCAATTCTTTTACTTATTTCCACTGATTTTCGCAGTCCTTTGAAAAGAAATGCGTTTTCTTTTTTGCCATTATTTGACGAATTTCTCACCTTTTTCACGATTTTTTGATGAAAATCTTTCTTTTTTCCTGATCCTTTTCACAAAATGTTCGCTATTTTTCTATTCTTTGAGTTTTTTTGTGCGAGCTTTTAATGAGATTCACATTTTTCCGCAATTTTTTAACAAAATTTGTGTTGTTTCAGTTATTTGACGAAATTATGGATCTTTTTATGCGAACGATTGACAAAATTGATATTTTTTGGCGACCATTTGTCGAAATTCTCGATATTTTTATCATGAAGCTTTTTTATGTCCGAATTTTCGGTATCATTGTGTTTTTTAAATTTTCGTCACCGAAAGCTTGAAATTTTCTGAAAAATCTGAACAAATCACATTCAAATTCTTGAATTTTTTCGTATCCGATTGATGAAGCTCGCTATTTTAAATTTAAAGGACTATTACATTTTTGGAAAATTTCGAGCAATTTTCATTCCTTGAAAGTGAAAAAAAAAATTTTTCAGCAGTTCCCCCCCCCCCCCTTTTTTTTTTCCAAAGCGGATGAACTATGAAATCGATTTCTGAGCATTTGCGAGCACTTGGAAGGAAAAAGATGAGTTTTTGATGACATTTCTTTCTGATTCTTAATTAGTATCTAACTCAACTATTTATTAGAAATTTAAAGTTCTTGGTCTTATGTACATCAGAATAGACCTTGGACTATCCTCATTTAATTTTCAATTTTGTACATGGGATAAATTTTTCTAGCCATTCCACACCCACAGAACGAAACTTTATTTTATTTGTAATATGTTTTTACATTTAAGATTGGAAAAATGGCACAAATCTAAACAAACATTGAAAAACTGAATATGACAGCAGATTTTTCTATTCCCTAAATCCTTCCACGACGGGAGCCTTTTACAAAATTTTTATGTTTTGTCACAGGTTTTTAAAATAAAAAATTTGTGCCTTATTAAATCGAGAAAATGCTCCGATTAAATAAGGCAAATTTTACAGTAAAATTTTATTGGTGGAGATAAACAGGGATTCTTAAGCCTTTTTGCAGCACGTATACGAGTCGCTCGTCCCCAAGTGGTTAAAGTAATTTCTCTATGGCAACTTTATTCCCATCTTGTCCCCCCCCCCCCAACATATAAAAAACTTATTAATTGGGATTTGTTTTATAAACAGAGCGTGTTCTTTATATTTCTGTTCCTAATGACTACTCCCAGTGACATCCATGTATAGTTCTATCGCCACCGTGAATTACTAATGTGCGACCTTGAAAGAGGCGATGATAAAGCCAGGTGTATGTGTATTCATATAATCATGAGGTTAGAAAATGACAATAATGAAATCCTCGAGAAGTAGTCAGAAGATCTATCCCACACATACATACAAACAAACTCTAATATGAAAAAGAACACACAGGTTCAGCATTTCTGGAGGGAAAAAAAGAGCAGAGGAAATATTTTTTATTGAATATAGACTATGGCATTATTTTCTTTCTAAGATACATGTCGGAAATCACTGATATAAACGTAAAGATGTTGCTGCTGGATTTTTGGCATTATCCAGAATTTATTCTAATTTGCACTCAAAATATAACACATAAATTGATAAATAAAAAAAGAAGAGAAAATTAAAATATAAATCGGCCCTTAACCACAAAGTAATACAAAAAACTGGAGGGGCAAAAAGTCAGTCTTGCTCCTGCTCCTGGAAAACTAGGGGGGGGGGGGCATATGCTCCCCTCGCCCCCGCCAGATTACTCCCATGGTCAACCTAATTTCAATTGAAGAGGAAGAGTTCCATAAACTGTTGTGGCTGTGAGTTATCCAATTGACGAAAAAATCGAAATTGCAACAAAAAGACATTTTAGCAACTTATCAGATTCCTCAAGAGGGTGGAAAAACATCATTTTTAAATAATTTATAAAGATATGTTTATTTAATAAACGTATATTGTACGTTGTACATACATATATATATATAAAACATATGTTAAAAAATTATACGATGTTTATATAAATATTTTTATTTATATACATTTCAGATATGCAAAAAACAAAAAGGTAAAGTCCATAAGGTAGTAAAAAAGCATCCTCAAAGGCAACCACATTGATTCATTTAATGCCAAAAAAAGTTCGCCAAAAAAATCAGAACAGGATATAGAACTCTTTCAAATTGAAGTTACCGTAGAATAAATGTTTAAATGCTTGATATTTAAATGAGGTATTTGGAACAGATGTCACATGCGCATCGAGTTTGGCGCGATGTTTCTTTTTATAAGAATTTTGCGAAAACTTTATGTAATGTAATAAAAGTATGCGAAACATTTATAACCAGTTATAACGAACTCTGAATGGAATATTGTCATCGATTGCGGCTAATGAAGCTTTCGCTATATCTAACTTTAAACTGTTAAATGCATTTACAGCTTCTTCTGCTAGAGGGAATGCATTGTTTGATAGTAATGGACGTATTTTCTTTGAGAATGTTGGTATCCAGCGGCAGTAATGGGCAAACATACCTAATGCTCTCCGGAGAGATGCTGCATTGTCAGGTACAGGAAGGTTCATCAAGGGAGCAAGAATATCCGGGTCAGGCTTGATAGTCTTGTTCTGGATAGTGTAACCTAATAGATTTAAAGACTTGGTAGAAAACTTGCACTTCTTTTCACTTAAGTTGTATTTTTTTAGTAACTGCTAAGAATCTTTTTAAATTTCGATCGTGTTCATCAGGATTTCTTCCGCAGTTAGTTACGTCTAGTAGTAGTTAGTTCCGCAGTTACACATCTAGATAAGGATAAGTACCTTTCAACTCTTCATCTTGAATGATCTTGTCAATAGATCTCTGGAAGCATGCAACACCATTAGTGACTTCAAAAGGTACGCGGAGGAAATGATACAATTTACCATCAGCTTCAAAGGCAGTATAATGCTTTTCAGCATCGTTAATAGGTAGTTGATGGTATGCACTTCTCAAATCAATAGTGCTGAATATTTCATATCTCGATATTTTTGAGATTAGCTCCTCAATTTTTGGAAGAGGATAAGCATCAAGCATCGTGAAACGATTAATCGTTTGAGAATAATCAGTTACCATACGAGGTTTGTGATGCTCTCCTTTTACCACAAACGCTTGAGCACGCCTAGGAGAATTACTGGGTTCAATAACTCCCTCCTCCAGCAACTACTTCTGCAGCGATAAATTTTTGGTCTTCCAAAGATTGACGTCTAGATTTGGTAGCCACTGGTTTACAATCTGGAGTTAAATTAGCAAACAGTGAGACTGGTGGCACTTGAGCAACAGCTAGGGAGCAGATTTTGAGAGGAGGTCTCTCGCCATTAAACTGGATTTCAATAAGAGAATGGTCCTTCAGAATATCATGACCAATAAGAACGTCTGCACAGAGATTTCTCATGATTAGTTACATTATTATCTTACATTATTATACACATGCTCATTTAATTTCATATTAACTTCGCCGCAACCCTTAACATCTGAGCTTAGAGAGGAATTAGCCATCGTTATTGTGCTTAAGTATGGTTTAACTTTTATTTTACATTTTCTAGTGTGGAATTCATTTATAAAACTAAGTGAGCGACCAGTGTCAATAAGCGCATTCAATTCTACCCCATTAATTTGCACTTTAGTAATAGACTTTTGAAGGCAACTATGTGAGATTGGTACTGAAGCTTAGGTGTGAATTGATTCAGCAGTGTTATGGGAGATGCGCAGTGGTTTTGATTGGCATACTCTTTGATAGTGGCCCTTTTTTCCACATTTTCTGCACAGTACCTCTTTTGCAGGGCATAGATTTCGTAAATGTCGGTCATTTTCACAAAAGAAACATTTTCCAGATTGATGTCGCTTAACAGCAGCAGAAAAATTATCCTCAGTAACGTTATTCGAAGGATCCGTTGCAGCCACAGGCATATGATGTGAAGTATTCATGTACGAAGCTGAGTGAGATTCGGCTAGTTCCAAAGCTCTAGCTTGATCAAAAGCATTTTCTAAGGTAATGGTGGAGTTTTCTAACAAATGCTCTCTGATGCGTGGATTCTTTAAACCTTCTAATAAACGAATCTCGGATGTGTTCACACTTGTATTGCTCGGCCGTCACCGCTTTAAAGTTACAGTCCTTGCTGAGTTGCTTAAGTGTTTGTAAGTAGTCTGTAACAGATTCGCCACTTTCTTGTATTCTAGAGGCTAGACAATGTCTGGCAAAAATTTCATTTCGTTTGGTAACATAGATAGAGTATCATAGTTTTCGGCATCATTAATATGAAGGAACACACTAGCAGAAACATAAATTGCAAAAGAGCGGCAATTTGTTTGTTTCAGCTATATAATTGATTTCACTTAAAAATTAGAAAAGGTCTGTTTCCAATGTTTCCATTTAGCCTCCGCACGAATACTAGCGGGATCGACATCAAACTTTTCAGGTTATAAAAGTTGATCCATCGTACGTAATTTAGGAATAGTAAATTTTAATGTCGATTAAATTGTAATATAATAAAAGTATGCGAAACATTTATAACCTTTATAACGAAAACATAGGCTTTAATTGACATTAAACAACACATACAAATTTCGGCAATCTAATTAATTTGAAAAGCATATAGCCATGTTGCTAAAACGTTATTGATAAAAACAATACAATAACACATATATATCACTTTATTTTTAAATATCAGTTATACACATGTTTTTAATTTATTTTCTATTATATGAAAAAGGAAATAATAAATAAACGATATTTTATACAACAACTACGCAGAGTAAAACAATTTATGTCATTATAAAAAATACAATTAAGTAATTCCTTAACATATTTGCTGCCGATCACGCGCCAGCGCGTAATATGGCTCCAACGTTAAGGAACCACTCACGCGCCAGCGCGTGATGTGGGGTAATGTCTCAATAGCCAGTCAATACCCAATACCCAATACCCAAAATCTTTTACTGATTCTTTGTTATAAAAAGTAAATCGGCTTCTGGGAAAAACCCATTTCTACAGTGCGGCATTAACTATCATCACATCTCCACGTAAGCGGCAGCGAACGTGTTAGTAAATAAACAGCAATAGCCAGGTTAAATAAAATACCGGGTGATCCAAAAGTCAGGACGAACTTTAAAAATGAATAACTCGAAAACGAATCAAGATACAAAGATACGGTTTGCACCAAATGGATGGAAAAGAAACCGGATTTTGTGTGACAACAAAAAAATATTGTTCTATTGGCGACCAACGGCATCACTAGCAGCATTGAAAGATGCCATCCGCCAAAACGTGTCTGCCATAAAGCAAGAAATGCTACTAAATGCTGTGAACGGTGTAGTGCCTAGTCTCACAGCTGCACTTATGAATGAGGGACAGCACATTGAACATTTTCTGTTGTACTAATTAACTGTAACTAAGCTGACTTGGAAATTGTCAACATTTTTTCATTTGCAAATCATCTTTTGGTGCAAAAAACACTACCGTGTCATTTTTTGGATGTCAACGGCAAACTATTTTTTTTCGTTGTCACACAAAATCCGGTTTCTTTTCCATCCATTTGGTGCAAACCGTATCTTTGTATCTTGATTCGTTTTCGAGTTATTCATTTTTAAAGTTCGTCCTGACTTTTGGATCACCCGGTATTTGCCATACATGTCGTATATGCACCTGGTTTGGCCAACACCGAGGCTATTACACTATTGGCATCGTTGTTGGTTTGGCGCGATGTTTTTTACAACAACTTGGTGAAAACTTCATTTTCGAATACCAGTTACACACATACATGAAAATTATACTCTATTATTTGAAAAAGAAATAATAATAAATTAAGTATATTTTATACAATGACTATATAGAACAAAACATTTTTTGGTCATTTAAAAAAAGAAAAAAGAAAATTTTTCACAAGGAAGGTCTCCATACTGGGCATACTCAGAATTTTTTGAAAAAAAAAAAATACAAATTAAACTACTCATGTATGTAATAAATGATCAGTGAAAATTAGCGGCGGAATTAAAGCAGAAAACATGTAAAAAAATAAAATACTTTCGTGTATTTGGCGCGAAAAGACGAAATCGTCATGCGATTTGGCGAGCAGCATTTTCCCTCGCCAAAAGCAAACGATTTTAATGCACCTGAAAATTTCTTGTCAATTAAATTTAAGAATACGTGTAAATAGTATTTAATGAATTTAAATTTGAACAATGAGAGAGTTTGACGTATAGATGTATTTTATATTACATATTTCTGTTGCTTTTGCTATAGTTATTTAATTTTATTACTTTAAAAATAATTCCTTATATAAAAATACTTTCATATTGAAAAGTATTTTTTCATATATTTAAGCGTATGACAAAATAAAGGCCATATGAAGAATGCTGCAGTAATGCATTTCAATATCGGAGAAGATTTTGTTTCCATAGCAATAAAATTGAATCGACAGAGCTCAGTTAGATTGGCGTTCATTTTGAGATTGAAAACAATTGTAATTAATTTAAATTTTATTTAAATTCATAAAATTTCATAGTTTTTTTTTCATTATAAATATATTATTACGAAATTATAGTTAAAACAAACCAAAACAGACAAAATTAAAGTTGTTTAAATTAAATTTCTTTGAACAATTTCATAAAAAACTTGAATTTTATTTTTTCGCCAACCGATGATAAATCGCCAAATAAACGAAATGTTTATTATTTTTTTGAGAATATTCTGCCAAGGTTCCGCCGATTTTTTTTTTTTTTTTTTTTTTTTATAAACATATCTATCCACATGAGAAGAACATTCTGTAATTTTTTCAGAATTTTCTGAGTATGCCAGTATGGAGACATTCCTTATCAGTAAATAAACAACAATAGCCAGGTCACCTTGTCAGGCAAAAACACGCCGATGACATCGTTGCCAAATATTTTAGTTAATATTGTTTTTATTACGATTAATTATTTATTTACGTTTCATTCCACTACAGTTGCCTTGGCATTTTTTTGTAAAGCTTTGAGTAATTCGGGTTTCAAATAATGAAATAGTTAACATAGGAATAGTTATTAAAACAAACCTGGTTTATAACCTGGTTTGGTTTTTATTTTTTTTTCTATGTATTTGTATGCATATAAACATTACAACATATATATTTGTTTATATCTAAATTACTTTTGTTTCTATATAAACATAGATTAATGACCACTTTAAATTAAATAAATTTTATACATATGGAAAAAATTGCTTATGTATGTGAAATAAGGGTTATCCTGTCGACCAATTTTGCCAAATTATACAAATCGCCAAACTAATAGCCAAATTACACATATTGACATAATTTTTATTTTAAATAATGAAAAAACAAATAATTAGTAGAATATTCATACAAATACCAATAAAAGGTCGAAATAAAAATCATTTATTGACATTTTAAACACGTGAACACACTATTTAATGTCATTGAATGTGACATTCACGATCATCCATTATTGGCATTTAATCTTATAGTTTGGCGATAATTTTTTGGTCGACGGGATAACCTAGTAGTACCAAAATAAAATATAAATTTCCGGAAAATACGATGCTAATTTTTTTTTTCTCGCCAACGACCTAACATAAAAGAACTGAAATAGATGTTTAGCATATAAAGAGTGAAGTGGGTAAGCCCGGAAGTGTTGATGACAGTCACGTGATTTAAGCTTTTATTATATAGATGATGATGATGATAATTTAGGCTTTTATTATATAGATGATAATTAGATAAATTTTTGTTTCGCAGAATTAATGTTTTTAACCACAAATTAATTTAATGGTGTAATTTCATTAAAAAAAAAAAAAAAAAAAACGGCGTCTAAAATTGCATCCAAAAGGTATTTCGAGCATTTTGAATAAATGTCTTCTAATTAAACATCCGTTGACATCATACGCAGCGATTAGTTATCTTTATATATAAAAATCTTCTGTGCGTGTGTATGTAATTGAACTCCTCCTAAACGACTGGACCGATTTTGATGAAATTTTGTGTGTGCGTTCCAGTAGATTCGAGAATGGTTTAGATTCACATTTCGTCGAAATTGATTCAGTACTTTTTCAGCAACTAGGGAAAAAGTAATAAGTGATTTTTCGCTAATTAAAAGTTCTATATATATAAAAGAAAGTCAGGATTTCGTATTAATCATAGCACAAAAAAATCTACCATACCAAAAATCTTGAAAATTGGATAAAAATACTTCTTATAACATCGAGTGCCGCTAAAAATGGATTTTCGAAAATTCCACCCATACGATGAGTAGAAAAAAGAACGAACTTTTAAAAATGTCCTTAAAAATAAGCTTTTGTAGTTATTTTTCAACTGATAACATATACTAGTGCATTTTTTCATTCTAAATCGAATGGTACTAACCAAATTCGTTTAAATCCAGTAGTTCGTGAGATAATTCACATTTTCCTAATTTGGCGGTGTCTTCGGCGCAAAAACCTGAAATTTTCAATGCTCATCTTTATATATAAAAATCTTCAGTGCGTGTGTATGTAATTGAACTCCTCCTAAACGACTGGACCGATTTTGATGAAATTTTGTGTATGCATTCCAGTAGATTCGAGAATGGTTTAGATTCACATTTCGTCGAAATTGATTCAGTACTTTTTTAGTAATTAGGCAAAAACTAATAGTTAGTGATTTTTCGCCAATTAAAAGTGCTATATATATTGAAGAAAGTCAGGATTTCGTATTAATCATAGCACAAAAAAATCTACCATATCAAAAATCTTGAAAATTGGGGTAAAAATACTTTTTATAACATCGAGTGCCGCTAAAAATGGATTTTCAAAAATTCCTCCCCTACGATGAGTAGAAAAAAGAACGAACTTTAAAAAAATTCCTTAAAAATCGGCTTTTATAGTTATTTTTCATCTGATAACATATTTTAGTGTATTTTTTCATGCTGAATCGAACGGTACTAAGCAAATTTGTTTCAGTCCAGTAGTGCGTGAGTTAATTCACATTTTCCTAATTTGGCGATGTCTTCGGCGCAAAAACCTTAAATTTTCAATGCTCATCTTTATATATAAAAATCTTCTGTGCGTGTGTATGTAACTGAACTCCTCCTAAACGACTGGACCGATTTGGATGAAATTTTGTGTGTGCGTTCCAGTAGTTTCGAGAATGGTTTAGATTCACATTTCGTCGAAATTGATTCAGTACTTTTTTAGTAACTAGGCAAAAACTAATAGTTAGTGATTTTTCGCCAATTAAAAGTGCTATATATATTGAAGAAAGTCAGGATTTCGTATTAATCATAGCACAAAAAAATCTACCATACCAAAAATCTTGAAAATTGGGGTAAAAGTACTTCTTATAACATCGAGTGCCGCTAAAAATGGATTTTCGAAAATTCCACCCCTACGATGAGTAGAAAAAAGAACGAACTTTAAAAAATTTCCTTAAAAATAAGCTTTTGTAGTTATTTTTCAACTGATAACATATTTTAGTGCATTTTTTCATTCTGAATCGAATGGTACTAACCAAATTTTTTAAATCCAGTAGTTCGTGAGATAATTCACATTTTCCTAATTTGGCGATGTCTTCGGCGCAAAAACCTGAAATTTCCAATGCTTATCTTTATATATAAAAATCTTTTGTGCGTATGTATGTAATTGAACTCCTCCTAAACGACTGGACCGATTTCCATGAAATTTTGTGTGTGCGTTCCAGTGGATTCAAGAATGGTTTAGATTCACATTTCGTCGAAATTGATTCAGTACTTTTTTAGTAATTAGGCAAAAACTAAGAGTTAGTGATTTTTCGCTAATTGAAAGTGTTGATTAAGTTCGACGAATAGAGTGCGGACTGAATGTCCGAGCGGTCTAAGGCGGCAGATTCAAGCTCTGCTTCTTGAAGAAAGAGATCACGTGTTCGAATCCCGTTCCTGACAAACGTGTATGCTTTACAATAATATTTCCTGTAATATTTTGTTTATAAAACGACTTCAGAAAATCGTTAACTTTTAACTAAAAAGAGAAAAATGCGCTTTTCTGTCAAAAATTGCACCTTAAAAAAATACTGTAGAGTGAAAAACAATTTCCTTACATAATTGTAATAAGAAATTAAATGAAGAGCGTAGTGTTTATCGCGCGTATTACTATATTTACGTACATTTATTTGATTTTCTGGAGTCGGTGCCAAGAGGACAACGTCTGTCGGTGACAGGACAATGTCTGTCGGGTCTGCTAGTATGTTATAAAAATAACAGGTTCTTGGAACCTTTTATCTGTGCAAGAATGTAACAATGAAACCTGTTAATCAAAATTAACTATATTTCCCATCTCTAGTCCCAACTAGTTTAGATATTCGAGATCGCACTATAGTTGCTTTAGTATTTCAGATATAGTTAAATACATATTATCAGGTTAAGATATATATATATTCCAGGTATAGTTGCTTTATAGTTTTCAGATATATAGCTTTTGTGCAAATCGTAAAAAATGCAGCATAGCAGCGCCACTTGCAGAACGATTTACATCAAAAACTAATCAGCATGAATGTATATCAGGGACTACAGGAATATAATTTTTTATTAAATTCTGTGCATTAGTTCATGAGATAAAGCGCCCACAAAATTTATGTTACATGCAGACAGAGAGACAGTCACAGTCAGACAATTTGAAAAGTATGTTTTCTGAAACCTCTAACCGTAAAACATGTAAATCTGTCAAAAATCGGAATTCGAAAATTTTCACGAATCCAATACTTTCTTAGTGATAAAACAGAAAAAAAAAATAAAAAAATATTTTTTTTTTTCTTTTAATTCCTTTATACGAGTTAAAATCCATATTTTGTAGAAATTTATTCAGATCTGACTAAAATTTAATCTTTTTTTTCGGCCGGGCCGATCTCGGGCCAAACTTTTAACTCTCATACTGGGCTAGGCGAGTAAATTTTTTCTACAGGTTGGGCCGGGCTCGGTCCGAAATTTTAATTTTTACAACGGGCGGGCCGGATTAAGATCTTTTCTTACGAGCTGCGCGGACCCGATCTTGGAAATTTCAGCTCGTACAGACCTTTAATTTAAATGAAGGAATAAGTATCAGTGAATATGACATCATCACTGACACAGTAACAGTAAAATACTTTATGCATCACTTATTTTCAGAATGACATCATTTTTTTCATCGAAAACTTTTTGCGTTTCATATTACTAGAGCCACTAGAATTACTATGATTATTTACTGTTACTTTGTTTTTTTAAATACAGATTACTCTATATTATATCTCAATAAATAATTTAGGTCCAACAATTTTATGGTTAGTGCACAGTTAAACTCAATCCTTTTAATAGTTTAAATTTTATGAAAAACATTAAAAATTTTCTTTTAAATATACAGTGTTTCAGTCGTGAAATCATGCTTCTGATTAATGGAACGTATGATAAAGGTAAAATAATTTTATGTTACTATAGTTGCTGCCCAAACGGCAAGCAACGTATTCATTGATAAATCGCATAGAGAAATGTACAAGATATACATGTAAATATTACTATAAGATATAACTGGTATATAAAAATATTGCTATACATGATTGTATGATAATTTTTATTTGAAATCGATTTTGCAAACAACATGCATACGGATATATTATGATAAGGGGGCCTTGATACGGATAATGCAATTTTACGTACTCAATAAATTCAAGCCAACTCCACAAAAGTACATTTTAACCTCTGCGCAGCTAACATACACGTGAGACGTGAATCTATCGATTTCAGCATTTTTTCTCCAAAGAAATACTTTAATTTCAAACTGATAGAATATTATGCAAGATCATCAAATTTAAAATAGAATTAAAAACATTGGGTGAAAATTTGTTTGAAGTGCTTGTTTTTAATCGAAAATGTCATTAAAATTCTTATTTTATTTTTAAATTATATAAAAGTTGATAATATTGCAGATTAATTACGAAAAATCAGCAGTACGATCGTTTCCAATTACAATCTTGCCAAGATGTCTTTGATTACTTTATAAAAAAAAAAAAAGACTAATCTGCAATCAGACAATTACATCAAATCATTTGCATTTCTTAGTATTTATATAACATCGCAAAAGTTAGAAAAAACAGAAGAAATTCTGCAAGTGTTTCTGAATAAGCTGTAAAGAAAGAAAAAAAATAAAATAAAAATGTGGAATTCTGACACCAATCCAGAGGATAGACCTTCACCTTCCCCTGATAAGGAAAAAGGATCCGACAGCAGCTCATCCGAAAGCAGCTCTTATCCTGAAATATCCGAAAGCTCATCTTCTACAGAAACACTAAGCAGCTCTAGCTACGAGTCATTTTCTGATGATGAAGAAGCGGAAGAGGAAGAAGAAGAAATTTTGGAATCAGATGATGATGATCAGCAAGAAGATCCAAGTGATTACTGCAAAGGTGGTTACCATCCAGTAAAGATTGGCGACCTCTTTCACAATCGTTATCGTGTTATAAGAAAACTTGGTTGGGGCCATTTTTCTACAGTCTGGCTATCTTGGGATTTAGTGAGCGAAAAGTTTGTTGCCTTAAAAATTGTGAAAAGTGACACCCACTATACTGAAACGGCATTGGATGAGATAAAACTTCTTCAGTGTGCCAGGGATAGCGATCCCAGTGACTGTTTCAGAGAAAAAGTTGTGCAACTGCTTGATGATTTCAAGATATCTGGTGTTAATGGGACGCATGTGTGTATGGTTCTTGAAGTCATGGGATACAATTTGTTGAAGTTAATTACCCGTTCTAAATATCAGGGTATCCCATTAGCTAATGTGAAAATAATTATACGTCAAGTTATTGAAGGCTTAGATTACCTACATCGCAAATGCAAAATCATTCATACAGATATTAAACCCGAAAACATACTCGTTGCTGTAGATGAAGATCATATAAAAAAATTAGCCTATGAAGCAAGCCAGTTGCAAAAAATTATAATTCCATTGCCTTGTTCATTAGTAAGTACAGCACCTAAAGAATTTCAAAGTCCTCATTCTAATAAGGAATCTGAAGTGTTATATGAAGAAAACGGTAGATGTAATGACAGTTCAGGTGATTACTGTGATCTAAACCCTGATGAAAGTACACTCTCGCCATTATCTGCCCAAAAAGCCGAAGAATCTGAAATAAGACGAATTGGATTTTTCCAAGAAATTGAAAAGCCTTTAGACCATAAAAATGATCCAGTGCATGAAATATGCGACGTATCAGTGAAGGTAGCTGATTTAGGAAATGCCTGCTGGATTCATCACCATTTTACAGAAGATATTCAGACAAGACAGTACAGAAGTTTAGAAGTGTTATTAGGTGCAAACTATGGACCTCCTGCTGATATATGGAGTACGGCCTGCATGGCTTTTGAACTAGCTACTGGCGATTACTTATTCGAGCCTCATTCTGGTGAAGACTACTCAAGAAGCGAAGATCACTTAGCTCACATAAGTGAGCTTCTTGGTGACATACCAAAGCATATTGCTTTTTCAGGAAGATATTCCAAGGCCTATTTCAACAAGAAAGGTAAATTACGACACATAAAACAATTGCATCCCTGGAGATTATATGATATGCTAAGAGAAAAATATCAATGGGATCCTGCTGTAGCTCAAGCTTTTACTGACTTCTTAATTCCAATGTTGGCTTTTGATCCGAATGAGCGCGCAAAAGCTTCTGATTGCTTAAATCACCCTTGGTTAGCTTCATGACTCCTAAAAAACTTTCAGCTCATTTCACTTCTAAGTTTTGTAATTAAAGATATTCTTGGCATTAAAAATCAAGTGAAATATTTTGTACATTTAATTTGATATGATATGATATAAAAACAATAATAAATAGTTAAAAATAATCAAATCTCTTAAATATTTTTATCTTTTCTTTTACATTGGTACATTTTATGTATTATAATTTAGAGCATTAACCCTTTCGCCTCGAAATAAAATGAGTTGAAGAGAACATAATATGAAATATGGGTACTACTTGATTAACCCGTCGACCAAAAAACTATCGCCAAACTATAAGGTTAAATGCCAATAATGAATGATGTCAATAATGCCAATAAAGATGTATGCCAATAATGTAAATGTCACATTCACTTGACATTAAATACGATGCGCATATTTGTTATATCATTAAGTAATTTTGGCATAGATGTCATATTTGCACCACATTTGCACGAGTGCAACAAAATGGGGATTTTATGCCTCATATGGTAGCCCAGTCGTTTATTTATTGATAAACTTTTTATTTACTTTATATTTTCTTTTATAAATCGTTATAAATTGTTTTGTTCCATTGTTATTAATTAAACTTTTGTAATTTATTATTATTTCCTTTTTAAAATAATAGAAAATAATTTAAAAATATGTATGCGACTGATATTTGATAACTGAAGCCAGTTTTTGCCAAACTGGCGTCAGAAAAAAATCATCGCGAATGATAAGGAAGAATAAGGTCTATTTCTTTATGAGTTATTTGCTGGAAATAAATGTAAATTACTGATACTCTTTTAAGTGTAAACGAAATTCTCTGTAATGGTCAGTATGCGGTAAGTTCAAGAAGAGGTGTTCGTGTGACGTCACAATTGGTTAAATGACAATATTTTATAGCCTCGAACCGAATGGAAGAAAACGGTTTATTGCTCAGCTGAATGCAAAAATGATAAAATTTCCTGCTTGGTTTTCTTTTCAATTTTAAAGAGAAAATGACATTAATAAAACTAAGATGACATCATTAGTAATAAATATTTTTTGGAGCTATAAGTGAAGTATCATAAAAATTTGAAGCAAATTAATATTTCAATAATATTACTTTTTTTAATATTTTGCATTTAGAAATTTTAAAAGTTATTAAATTTCTTTTGGAACTATTCTGATATCTGAAACAAATATATGAAATAACCGCCCAAATGACTGCAAAGAGAAAAAAATTTCGTCCTTTGGTTTTATTTTTTATTTTAGTAAAAACAAGTTGGAAATTGCACGTGAAGCGTAGCAAATGAGGTGCGTTCGTACGATAACGAAGTTTTAAAAATATCAATCTCATATATCAATCTCATAAAATTGTAAATAATTACAATTAAAATGCGCACCAAACAATGTTCTCCCTATACCATTATGCAATGGAATACTTTTGTGTGGCCTTGTAAATCAATAGCAAATATTCTTTGCACCACAGATTATGCAAAATATATTTTATAATATGTACTTTATAGATGCATATCAATTTTATTACGTTCGAATGAGTGTAACACCATTAAACTGCATTTGAAACATTTCCCCCCATTAACCGTAATGTAACGGAACACTTTTGATTGTCCCTGTAGTTGAACCATGCATCCGATTTTGATAAAATTTTAAATAACTCGACAAAATTATGTAATAATTATATATTTAAAATTTCAAACGATTAAAATGCACTTGAAACTTTTTTCCCCATTGACCGTAATGTAACGGAATCCTTTTGGTTGTCGCCGTAATTGATCTATGCATCCGATTTTCATAAAATTTGAAATGACTCGACAAAATTATGTAATAATTATGTATTTTAAATTTCAAAAGATTCAGTTGGGTAGTTTTTGCGTTGTTATATGCGGACAGATGGAGTGACAGACGGACAGACAGACGGACGGACTGAACGACAACAATAGGTGCTACGTATTTACATAATTACGAACGCACCTAAAAATGACATGAATAATGTAGAAATGACATCATTCGCTCTTTTCTCTTAAGCATTCGCAGAAATGCTATTAAAATTTAAAGCAAATTAATACTTCAATAAGATGATCGAATAATATATTTACATGTAAATCTGAAAAGGAAATTTTTTTAAAATAATAATTGAATTATTTCATGCAAATCAAATTTTAAGTAAAAAAATAGACGATAAATTAAAACTATACATTTAAAACGATTTAATTAGGACAATATTCATTTGACGTCACATTGGGAATCACATGGTGTTAAGTAGTACTGCTATCAAATTTGTTTCAATGTATGTCATGAAACAAATAAATTTAACTTTTTCAAAAAAATGTATAACCGACTCCAAAATAAAAAAAAAAAAAAAAAAAAAAAAAAAAGCGCTAAAAAGAATTAAATAATTCTATAAAACTCTCTAATGACAAATCGTTATCCAATAACCGCACATTGACTATCATGTACCGGTATAAAACGGTTAAATTTAATATATAGAATTTAATATCCGCCAAACATAGATTTTCCAGAGAATATTTTTTACAAGAGATTAATTTACATATTTTTGATTTAATTTTTGAATATATACATATAAAAAGTAATTAATTACTTTTTGAAGTTGGTGCCAAACAATCATAATCGATAATGATTTCCCCATTTCATTTATGATACTAGACATAATATATCCACAATTCTTACTATACTTAAGATAGTTTGGCACCAACTTCAAAAAGTAATTCCTTACTTTTTGGTTTTTCTATGTTTGGTGGATATTAAATTTTATATATTAAATTTAACCGTTTTATACCGGTACATGATAGTCAATGTGTGGTTATTGGATAACGATTTGTCATTAGAGAGTTTTATAGAATTATTTAATTCTTTTTAGCGCTTTTTTTTTTGAGTCGGTTATACATTTTTTTTGAAAAAGTTAAATTTATTTCCTACTTTTTAGTTATTTATACCGTAATACATAATTATGTGTACTGACATATGATGGCTCTTTGCAACGCATTACTAATGAACGCACTTTGCTGAGTTCTGATGTATTCGCTTTACTTGTCACTGTTTGATTGTCAACTTTTCAAGAGACACTTACAATATCGGTTAGTATCGTTGTGAATCTTTAGGTTTTCTGGATGTGGTAACTTCTTCAGATCTGGCAAGACGAAAAGCTACCGCATTCATGAAATCTTAAAGTCAACATCTAATCGTACGGACATCGGAAGTGGTTATCGAAAGGTGACAATGCCTCAAGTAAAGTGTCCTTACACATAAGCGCGCGGCAAAGCGCTTCCATATATGAGTAAACAGCAAAATGACTCCATGTATCAATGAATAGTGAAATGCTTTTCTTGTGTAGTCAAAAGTACTCCCCCTTCAGTCAGAAAAAGCAAAAAGAAAGATTTTAACAAAAATCGCTCTATGATTCAATAGATAAACAACAGCAATCTAATTCCTATAAATGCAGTAAAGGCATCGGAAATGAGCGGTGATGATTCGACGAGGAATCCGAAAATCATAACCTGTACTTGGCTGCATCTATAAGAGAGTGACAACATTCGATGCCCAAATACTTTTTTCACGGACGCTTTTGTCCCAACTAAACTGTTAAAAATTTGAAACTCACTCCACCGCTTTTATGGAAAACGATTATTTCAGCCTATCATGGAGCATTCTCATGGGTCAAAAGACAAACATTTTATAAAAGCGGGGGAATGACGATGCAGCAAAAGGGTAATTTTTTTTACAGTGTATGTATGAGATATTCCATAAAAGGGATGGAGTGACGATGCAGTAAAAGTTAAATTTGTAACAATGTATCGCAATGCTAGGCATTTTCTATTATAAAATTTAATGATGATTTCCTGGTAGAATTCGATTGTACGCCGAATGATCCTTTATTTCTACACAGACATAAATACATAATCCATATTATTTTACAAATTCGTGGAGATACAAGGATAAGATAGCACAAGGAAATATTACGACACAAGAAAAGTACAACCGGGAGTTACACATAAAGAGTGTGTGCAACGGAGCCAGTGGGATTCGAACCCACAATCTCCTACGCTCTCAAGAGATTAGCAGCGTGGTGTCTTAACCACTCGGCCATAAGAACCCTTTTGATGACTCATTTTTGTCCAGAATCTTTTCAATCAATCGTATACTGTGCTCCATGTGTCGTCATATTCACATCGATGAATCCTACATGAACAAAATCTGAAATCATTCTGGTGTCTAATCCGGTAACCAAATCTGAATCTAAAGATAATTTTGTTACACATATCTATGCACTTTATTTTGCATTGATATGTAGAGATAATTTTTTCCTCCGGAGCATAATATATACTAAAGGATTTTCATCTTTTCAACAACTTAAGGATGTCGATTGGTATCAACGTCTATTTCTGCTTTAGTGGATGCAAGAGATCCATTTAACCCTTTCAGGGGCGGTGTTTGCAGTCTGCAAACACTTAATATTAGTGTTCCAATTTCGAACTGGCACCAGTATAATTTTAGTACAATTTCGATTTTATAATATGCGCGAAAAACAGCTCTTGATTATTTTCAAATAAGTCTGTTTATAAATTGTGGTGTGAATCAATTATTTGAACATTTTCGGAGCAGAAATCCCTTGCCCCTGAAAGGGTTAAGCTTTAACATTTCTGAAATTTATCGCATCCAGCACACTTTAAGGCCGCACACTAGGCACAGAAAAAGACCCGGATGATAATGTGAAGTCTATGGGGGCGTTCTTTTCAAATATTTCGCTCAAATTTTAAAATTTTTACGTGATTTTTTTGCATAGGATAGCTGAGGATATTCCACAACCGGCCTAGTTTTTACTTTTTCAATTTTGGTTTCAGATTTTTTTTAAAAAATTATTTTAAATTTCAAAACCGGTTTAAACGGTTCTGAAATTGAAACTATCATTATATAAAACATACATAAGCAAAATCGAAGAAATAAAAACTAGGCCGGTTGTAAAATTTAAGAATTTTTATTCCAGAACTTGGCGGTAGTCGCCTGAACGAGTTTGTTTTATGGGTGAAAGAAGTTAACTATCTTAACTTTAATGGTAAACTTATCAAAATTTTTCGTCATTCATATTTGTCCAAATGCAAATCTAGCACATAGCAATGTACTTTAATCACTTTGTGAATCCGGCATAACAAGCACCCTGATACAACAGACACTCTTGTTTTAACGTGTAAGGCTCTTTAGAGATGAATTTTCAGCTTTTCGATATCGAATTCTCATGTCTGAATCGATGTGGATCTTTCACTTTGGTGGATACGAGAATTGTTCCAGCTAAGATTTCGTACTTTGGAAAAAAACTACCATCTCTGCAACAGTGGTTAGGATCCAGAAGGATTATTCGCTGTTAAGCAAAACAAGATTGACCAATCATAAGCCTTCATTTTTGAGAACTTTTCATTGTTCGAAGGAGAGAGTCTGGAATACATGGAGTGAAAATCTGCTATCGACACTGTAAAAAATTTTACCCTTTTGCTGCATCGTTACTCCATCGTTTTTATAGAATTTGTTTGTTTTGACCAATGAGAATGCTCCATAATAGAGCGAAGTAATCGTTTCCTATAAAAGCGATGGAGTGACGATGCAGCAAAAGGGTTCAATTTTTTAGAATGCAAGCAGTGCTAAAAATTTGTATCCTTTGAATGTGCAACGATGCTACTGAATTCCAAAGTGTCGATCACAGAGACATCTGCGGAATTTTCGTGTTACATTATCTAGACTAGCAATATTCTTGCATTTTTAGAAAATATCCTGCAGATGTGGCTTCTATCTTTAAATTTCATTAGAATTGTTGCACATTTAAAGAATAGAACATTTTAGCGCTTTTTTTAAGTGTTACAGAGGGCGTGTTCAGCACAACATACCGGTTACTTACCCACCACTTACCGATTGTAGACAAGTACGAAATGAAAATCAAATCGAAGTGTGACGTCAGCTACAATTCAACAGAATAGTTTTCATTGATGCCACAATTTGCCCTCGTACTTCCCTACAATCGGTCGGTAACATTGGTTACTTTCGTAAGTTGCTCTGAACACGCCCGAGATAGCCGATTTCCACATTATATCCCCTAGATGCTATATTTCCGGTTTCTTGCATAAGAGAACTTGTCCGGAATCAATGTAGAATTTGCGCTGTTAGCGAAACCAGATTAACGAATCAGAAGCCAGAATTTTAGCAAATTTTTCAATGTTTTAAATAAATTTTCTTGTTAATAAATCTCGTTTCGCAAACAGCGCAAAATTTATGCCAATACTGGCCCTCGTCCAGTTAGGATTTTGCACTTTGAACACTGTTAAAAATTTGAAACTTTTACTTTATCGTCAATCCATCGCTTTTATAGAAAATGATTACTTCATTGTATTATGGTGAATTCGCATTGGTCAAAATAGAGATATTCCATAAAAGCGGTGGAGTGACGATGCAGCAAAAACTTCAAACTTTTAACAGTGAAAAGATCGTGTGTCTATGTAAGTGTAACATAAAAGAATGCAAAATGAACACTTCTAATTGGTCGATTGCTTCAAAATGAATTTGAAATTTAAAGTTTTTATTTTTAAAAAGTTCTAATTATCAGATTTTTATGAAATTCGAATGGGACCACATGGACCTCATACGCTTTCAAACAAAAAAAGAATTATCAAAATCGGTTCATATTTGCAAAAGTTATGCGTGAACAACAAATACATACAGGTCGAAATCATAACCTCCTCTTTGAAGTCGGTTAATAAATGAGGTATATTTGCATCATAAATGAATAGATGCTTGCATTGCAGGCAGCATAAATGCAGGTGGCATGCGTCAAATGTTTTCGATTTATTCTGTACAAATTACTATTGGATACTTCTTACAAAATTCATAAATAGCTTAATAAATAAAATAAACAATTTAAAATTTAAAAATAAAATGAAAATATGAATGATGGTGCATTAAAATAGAGAAAATAATTAGAGCCTGTTACTGTCAATATGTACAAGTCGATCACAACATAATATATAAGCATAAAATTTCAATACAAAGTACATTCCGCGGTTTTAAATATTATTCCTAAGCAGATGGAGTTTTTAAATCCTCGAACCCAACGGAAGAATATGTCTATAGCGTCGTTATAAAAGACTCATTGGCAGCGATATTTTAAACAAACTTTCTTTATAAGCAAATTTTAAAATTTGTAACTGATTTTACTTATTAATTCTCTTAAAGCATCCGTCAGCTGGAGCTGCTACAACAGCCATGGATGAAACCATAGTAACCAAAAAATGTCCCATTCAAACGGAAATGCATGGCAACCCGATTTCGGAAAATTGTCGTTTGAGATAATATCAGTCAATATTCCATAATTTGGTAATATTTTTAAGGAAAAGACAAATTACGTCTGAACAGGGGTTGGCGGAATAGCTCGCAGTGAGCAGAGCCCCCTAGGATGAAAATATGAAGTTCTGATCAGAGGCACAGCCAGCCATAACTTGAACCACATGTATCATTAATAATTATGCAATGCATATTTATGTATGTATTAATTATTTAAAATATTTTGGGCATTTTCATTTTAGTTTTCGGCCGAAAATAGGAAGATTACCGAAATTAGATTTCGGTCTTCCTGTTTCGGTTGATCCTTACTGGAGACAATCTCTGTTTAAAACAGAGCTACTTTTATCTGCATACAGATAAAAGTGCCCTGAAAGAAGTGATGCAAAAGCGACAAGCGAGCAAAGTTACATTTCTCCAATCAAACTTCAGACGTGCAGGCGAGATTCAGACAAGATTTAACAAAAACAGATGCCATTTATTTCAAGTACTTCATTAGTTATGTTTTGTAATGATGGCATGTTTTAGAGACGGAATAAATAAAGACTATATATGTATGCTTTTTTAAGGTTTCTTTCATCTGACAAAACTATTTGTCTCTGTCCTCTGTCTGTCTGTTTGTCACAGAGACCATGCTCAAAAACTATTTATGTCAGAGAGTTCAAAGTTTGAGTACTTACAGCTGAATACCTCTTGTCACACAACAAATAATAAAATTTTGGAAAATACTATTACTTTAACTATTACTTTTTAAATCCATCAGTTCATTTTGTTGTTGTTTTTTCTCTTCTAATTGTTGCCATGCAAGTTTAAATAGATATAAAAATTATTTCATTTTTTACCCTTTACTTTTAAAAGAGATGTTCTGTTGCTACAATTACAAAATTGGTATTACAAACTACAAAAAAATTAATGTCTCAAAATAAATTGAGATACAGCTTTTAAGCAAAATGCATCTAAAAGTACATTTTTTTCTCTATAAGATGGCGTAAAAATTGAAAATGTGCGATATTTAGAAGCTTAAAAATTTGCAGTAGCGTATATTTCAAAATTGAAATTTCATTTCTTCTAATTGTTGCACGCAAGTTTAAATAAAATTATTATGTGTGTAACATAAATTAATGGATTAAATAGAGCACGTAAAAACGTGCTTATTTGTTTTTATTTCACCATATTAAATCATATTGATCATCTATTTTGATGCGCGAAATGAAATATTTTTTTTATATATGTATTAAACTATTATTCATTTAAATTAAGAGCCGCCTCTGGTGACCAGTTTGGTCTCCCTTAAATTTATGCTAAGCTTTGCAATATGTTACTTTTATTCATAATTTTATTTACTTGCGTACTTCACTAAATCTGCAGATTCTGATAGAGAAATAAACAAATCTATGTGATCAAGGCAACATTTAGAGGAAGATTCTGTTAATATTCTGTTCTGGTTAGCGCGATTGGCAAAGAAATCCCAAAATAGTGCTGAAAATCCATTTTGCATTTGTTAATTTAAGGGGAAAATGGGTTTTGAAGGAGTTATTAAACGAAACCCTCTGTGCGATCTCTGATCATCTTTACCCACTTGTTTTTTACAGTGATAAAATATAATCAAACAAAAATGTATGCAAACATTTTTAACCTAAATTTTTGTTCAAAATTCCATTACTCTCCTCCACCTGTGTGACCCTGATCCAATTTTTATCCAACCTTGCTACTACTTTTTACAGCTTCCGTGTTGCTGCTGAGGTTGCTCGCTGCTCAGTTTTTGTCGCTTGGAATATCTTCTCCCATCCCTTCCCCCCCCCTTTTTTTTTTAAAGAAAGAAAAGATGCCATTAAAAACCGAAAGGTAAGAAAAAAAATTCTATATGAAAAAGTCCTCCCCTTTCTAAACTCTCACCACAAGAAATCTTATCCGGTAGTTGAGGTGTAACAGCGGCCATCTTCTCTCCCCTCTCTCTCCTTAGTAAGGTTAAAGCAAACTATCATTCATATTTTATCTTTTTGAAAGTCCCATCGTCTGATATGTATTCTCTTCATAGTGCTTGTTGTCGCCAACAGAGGGCAGTGTTGTAATTTTATATATGTTTCCACAACATTTATTAAATCAAAAATAGTTCTGCTTCATCCCTTAATTTTGAAATAAGATGGGTAGATTGAATCATGATTATTCGTAACGCTTGCGGAAATTGAACGAATTTGTTCTTTTATATTAGTAAAATAATATTTTCGTACATGTAAAAAAGAAAAGCACAAATAATAAAATTTAATTTAACCCCTTAACCCTTTCCGGCACAGTGTTACCACTCCCCCGGCAACACCTAATTTAAATTCCAAACGGCACCAATAATATTTTAGTAAAATTTTACTTTTACAATGACAGCTTAAATCAGGGAGTTCTTAATTTCTAAAAAAGTCTTTTGTAAATTCCGGTGTCAGTCATCAATTACTCATTTTACAAACGGAATTTGTCAGCGCCGGAAAGGGTTAACTGTGTAATTATTTTCCGTTCAATAAATTGAAAATAGCGGATTCACACCACTATTACTTAAATAAAATATTCGTAAAATTAAGTCTAAACATTTCCGACTTTCAATAGTATGAAAATTTTCTTAAAAATAATAGTGGTGTCAAAAAGCTTTAAGTAGCGAAGCGTGCAAAGAGTTCCTGCCCGAAGTCAGTTCGGGCAACACAGTTAAGGAGTTAATTAAAGATTTTTGCAATTATCTTCTGAAGTTTTGCTGTTTTATTAGTATTTTTAATTTTTTCTCTAAACTTGGGTTTATTGTGCCAACAATTTATTTATCATAAATTAGTTAAGAAATAAATAATATTAATAGTTAAACGTACTTTGTTTTCGCCATAAAGAAAGAAACACTAAATTTTACACAAATATCTTAATAAAAAACTTATACATACTTAAATTTTCTCAATATTAGAAGTTTCCCAATAATAAATGTAAATGAATGAATGTCGTCCCTGGTATCTTTGTATTTATCTGCTCTTTAAAATTTTACATTAGAGTTTTAATTTTTTGACTAACATGTCTGTAGAATTCATGTTTTCTTTGGTACACATATGTTTTATAAGATATTATAAAAGTCCGAAAAGCAGCAAGAGTTTTTCTTTACTTAACCGTTTTGTACAAGGTGATTTTAAGATGTATGATAGATATTAAGAGCTGACGTGACAGCGGTCGATGCAGCCTTAGCTTCTCACAACTTTGTTAAAGAGAAATGAATGGTAACCCGATTACAGAAGAAAGCCACTAGTCATGATAAAATCATATCTTCAGAAATTGGGTAATGTTTTTATATAACACAACAAGTTAGCATGTTTCAAGTGCCTGCTTGGACAAGGAGTTTGCGAGCATAGCAAAACATAATATGAAGCACATTAAAAAGCATAATAATCAATACTTTTCATGTAACTGATTGTTAACATTAATAAGATCATACTGTTTAAAATTTTTTGTAAATAAATTGTATGCTGTTTAATTATGGAAATAATTTCAATTTTTATGCTAATCTTTTATTTATTTATTTATATATAACCGGCATATTCTGTAAATTTCGATCACTTTTCTGATATCAAAACAGAGGAATATACGGTACTACATATTTGTTTTACATAATATTTAACTCTGCAAAACTAACTTTTTATAAAGAATTTCGAATGCTAATAATAATGCAGCCCGCAGATTGCAGGTAATAGAATTTCGGTAAAAGCTGGATAAGTCACTACACTTGATTAACCCCTTGGGGACGAGCGACACACATACGTGCCGTAAAAAGGCTTAAGAATCCATGTTTATCCCAACCAGTAAAATTTTATTGTAAAATTTGCCTTATTGAAGCAGAGCATTTTGTCGATTCAATAAGGCACAGTTTCTGTTTTTAAAAACCGGTGACAAAACAGTAAAAATTTCGTAAAAGGCTCCCGTCGCGAAGGGGTTAATGGAATTACGCGAATTGTAATTTTTCCAAACTGAATGTGAAACACTGCGGTTTATTCCATGTAGCTGATTCATATATCACACCAATTTACATAATTATTGAGGTTTCTAATCGAATTGTGTGTCCATAGGATTCGTTCGTACTATACTGCATTTGTTACAATTTTCGCAATAGATGTACCTCAAAAACTAATAGTACAAAGACTTTTATCAAACTTCAGTTAGAAGTTGACATAAGTTGCTCTTGATTAGATTTCGGTGTAAATCACCTAAACACTGGCGTTACTATGCTTCGGTTTTCAGGAAATATTAATATGTACAAGATAGAAAAAATTTTTGGGATTGTCACTAGTTTTATTTATAGTTTAGAATAATTTATTTATAGCCTTTTTTTTTTTTTTTTCCCTGGACAGCTGGGCAAAAGCAATGCAGTTAAAGCAGCATCCATTCGATCAGATTCTCAAAATGTATATGGCTGTGGCATTGTTTCCAATTTCAAATTAATTATTAGATGACCAAATTAAGAATCTAATCAAAAATAAATCCAAGTTTGAAAGAAAATGTAATCTCCTTGAGAAGAAAAATTCTGCATAGAAGTCAAAACACACAATAACTAACTAAATATACAGTAAAACTCCGATAATTCGGATTAATTGGGACCAGATCCAATCCGGATTATCCGGAGAATTAGAAAAAATGAAATAAAATAAAACGTACTTGCAGAAAATCACATTTATGTTAAACTTATTGAATATTTACAGAGAGTAAAAAAAAAAAAAAAAAAAAAAAAAAAATATTTTGTTTAATTCTTCCGAAAAGATTTCAGAAAAAGTTTTTTTTATTCAGAAAACGACGACGATGAAACAAGTTGATGTTATGGAAATTAGCCAATTGCTTCTCAAACTTGAAAAAAGACTTATCAAACCGATCCAGATTAACGGGGTCCGAATTAGTGGGGTTCTACTGTACTAACATTTCAAATCCCAGCTATTGGCAGCAAATTATTCTTTGTATGTGGTAATGTATCAAGCAATGTATGCATCAAACGACACTGTAAGTATGTATGCGTACTTTTTTTTCAGAAAAACTCTAAAATCTGTCAATTTGAAATATCCTTCTGGATAAGTAGTTTCTGATAAACGGTCCATACTGTACTTTGATTTTGTCTGAAAGAATTTTTAAGGAAGTTTGCTCTTTTATACAAACGAGCATGAAGTGAGCTGATTCGTCGTTATGCATTTCAAACTTGAGTGCGGATTAAATTAATTTTTTTCAGAAGAGTAAATAAATTTAAGGTTGAATAAGGAAAGGGCAGCTGACGTCACTGGGGGCAAAATTACTGTGGATCCACAGTAATTTTCTGCCCGTTTTTAAGACTCCTACTGTACACGAGGAATCAAGGCGATCTGATTGGTCTGATTTGTCTGCGATTAAAATCTCTGTTGTATGATTGGTTAACGTCACCATAATGATTCCTGTAATGATCGCTAAAGCAAAAATGCAACTGGTAGATTGGTTGAAGGAAGCGTTTGTTTGTAAACATACCCTCTCCTTATTAGTTCCTCTTTGTTTTCGCGATTTTGCACAGCACTGCAATCATTTCTCTTAATTCTCCGCCGAACGCATCTCTGTGACTCCCGGTTTCGCTCGCAGTGCGCTTGTTACAAAATAGTCTTTAACATCTCATTAACCCAATTCTAACGCACGAAATTTAATTTTTTTTATGTACCTCATTTAATAACTTCAAAAGTAAAAACTGAAATTTAAGTAAGACCAATTGCCTTGACCAAGGTTACATTTTTAAAACCCATTAAATATTCCAATATTTTCTTTTTTAAAGGTTCTGTGGTCATCAACAAAAGAAAGAGGGGTGATAAACATGTCAAGGATCTCTTCCGATGACGTTTAACTTGTAAAAGAGCTTCAGTAGATTGACCACATCACAAAGAGCGAATAACCACGCCAGAGGTCCCGCTTAAGCAAAATGCAGTCGTATCGAATCTTAAAGCATCGAACAAACTACGTATCTTTTCATCGGAACATTTGTTGTGGTCAGGCGCCTACACTCATGATTTATGACTTATGATAGCTAACGGAAGTCTAGCTATCACTATATCTTTTTTTTTTTTTAGACTTCTCTTCTTTTTGTTGACAATCGCAGAACGTTTGGAAAAGAAAGGTCAGGTGAGTGATTTTCATCTTTCGCGGATATTAAAAACCCCCCATATAAATGCACCTTAAGGATTAAACTATAGCGCTGGTCAACCTGGAGTCTAACACATTAATATTTTAAATTATTTTTATGCTATATGAAACTGTAAATATTATCCAAATTTTATGCCCGAAGATTTTGCACTTAGACCCAGATTTCAGATATTCTCCCCCGTAAGTAATCTCTTGGAAAGCCGAGAGGGCGTTCAAGCCTCACTCAAGGTCCTGAGAAACGATGCAGCTGTCGCCCGTCTACGAAACTTGTTCCGGCCCGAGACCCAGCGAAGGCACGTGTTGGGACCCCCTTATAAAAACTCGGGAGGAGGGAGAGCAAGACTGTGAGAAATGCGGTCAAGGACAAGACGCTCAGAAGGTCATGGCAGATGCAGAAGAAGAAAATGAAAGTCTTCACTCTCAAAGATTCTACTGGTTCTGACTATATATGTGATATCCGTGTATATCACATAATGAAAAAAAAAAGTATGAAAGGGAGAAGGGGTCTGCAGTTGATACCACCCATTTTTCAGGAAGTAAAAGCGAGTTCAGGAAGTGAAAGTGTTCACCAGGGGGGCTTCGTGTGGGTTTTACATACCTTTCCGAACTGCTTCCGTTAGTAATGGATGGGTTAGGAAAGGGGAAAAGATTTTATGCTCATGCAAAACAATCTTTTATCATATCACACTTGAAGTTCCTTTTTACATTATTACGAAAATATTGATAATCTTGCCATATCATCTGTTGTGAAAAATTTGAAGTGTGGAAGTCTAAAGTCTGAACAGTTTCGACTAATTTATAAGAACAAATAATCATCCCTCAGGATTTTTTTTAAGTCTAGAAATTATATCATAATTATTGTAATATATCAGTACAAAATATTATAATTTCTCTTCTTCTTGAAACAGAAATCGAAAAAAGGACACCGAAAATCAATGGTGCGCAGAAGCGAACTCATTAACTCAACTTTGTGCGAGTGATGGCTGATGGGTTGAGCTTGACTCACAGAATTTGCAAGTTGGCAAAATTGTAATTTAAATTTATACTTTTTCCCCCCCTACGATTTCCTGAGAAAACTTTTCCCCTTTAAAAACGCACATCAAATATACATAGTAAAAATTTAATGCAACAACAAAAAACTTAAAATTTGTATATTAGAATTTTTGTTTTAAATATATAATCTGATTACTTTCCTACTTTAACAATTTTCATTATCTATAATAATTTTATAATGCAAAATAACATAATATATAAAGCCGGTATACTACAAGGTGATTGTACATCTAGTATATCATCAGACTTATATCATTATGAAAGTAAATATATTAATAATAAAATACATTTATATAGATATATTGATGATATAATTTTATTTGACACTGATAATACCAGTATATCTCAATTTCCAGTAGATTATCCAGCTAATTTAGAAATTACAAAAAACCTGCTTTCCAACAATACCATTCACTTTTTGGATATTAAAATTATATTAAAAGAAAACAAATTAATAACTGATATATTGGGTCGTTCGAAAAGTCATTTCCGTTTGGAAAAATCAATTCGTACCGGAAAATTTTGTCCATTAATATATAAATATTATATATAGAAAACAATATCTAATAATTAAATAACAGAATTTTCCGGTACGAATTGATTTTTCCAAACGGAAAGGACTTTCCGAACAACCCAATATATGACAAACGGAGCGAATTAATTTTAAAGTTAATACATTTACTAATTTTAAATCCAGTCTTCATAATTCTGTATATCGTAATATAATCCTTAATCATTTATATAGAATAAAATTTTATGCTTTTCTCATCTAATTATGCAAATATTGAAAAGCTAATTTATGATGCACTAAATAATGGTTTTCCTGAAAATTTCATATATTCTTTAATATACAATTAGTTAAAATATAAAAAAATAATAAAAAATTAAAAATGTAGAAACATAAAAAAATATATATATATAATAGGATGGCTGGCTGGGTAGATGTTCGAGTAAGGAGTAAGGCGGTAATGTCTATATAATACGCAATGGTTTAAAAAAAAAAAAAAAAAACTGAGAAAGGGAAAGGCATTTTCTGAATTGCAAAACACTTTATACAGGTTGTTCATCTGACACTAATGTATGGATAATTGTATAGTTACATCAATTAATTTCTATTAATATTATTTATAAAATTTAATTAATTTCCATAATTAACTTGTACCTAACTTTTAACTAACTGGATTCCTAAAATACTATTTTTAAGTGTATTAAATCCATTTTTATTTCTTATTTCATCTTATATTAAGATATTGAGTTTAGGTTAGCATAGTGAAATTAAATGATTTTGTTTATATATTATTAGATGGTATATCTTTTCTGTTATCACATTGCAAATGCGATTCTAATTTTTTTTTTTTTTTAAATTTTTTATTATTTTCCTATTTAATTTAGTAATTTTGTTGTGTTTCATTTTTGATGTTTTCTCTTCATTTAATTTTGGTTTTATGTTGTGTGTTGGTGGTCCCAAATTCGTATTATTTTGCTTTTTCATGACTAATACGAAGATGAAACCACACACTTCTTTTGTAGTTCTAAAGTATTTGGGGCCTGGGGATTCTGTTTTGGTTCTGCAAATTCCATTTGTATTCAGTTATTTTATTTATTTATTTATTTATTTTTCTCCCTTATACAAGGGAGAAAAAAAAATTTCTATTAATTCTATAATTTTCAAATAAAGTAATTTTCGATTAAATTCAATGGTTCATATATTGTAATACAATCAATAGTTATATAAGAACTTACATGTATTCTTATTTAACAAGCTTCTTTGTCGCGGATGATTTGTAAATTCATTCTTGCCAAATTTTCTAGAAAAAACTACTCTGAAAATTTAACGCTTAAAAAACCAATTTAAGATCAATTAACAGAAAGTAATTATTATATTAATTACGATATTTCAATTACGTCAGCATTTTTAGTCTCGTTTCAACATCAAATTAACTGAATAGATTTTAACATCACTATAACAGAATTGCCAAGACTTTTTTTTTTTTTTTTTTTCTCTCTCCATACCACTTTTATCTCAGGGAAAATATTGTTCTATTAAATCGAACAATTGAATAAAACAATATTTTCTGTATTAAAATACTGGTATCCAGAAAGCCGGAGATTTGACAGCTCTGCTATAGAAGTTCACAAAATTAAGCAATTTTTTTCTTTCCTTCCCCCTCCCCCCACGATTTTTTTCTTTTTATGCGGTTAATTCTTATGGAATTTCGTTCTTTTTTAAAAATGAACGAATCCGTTTATAACTTTTGAATGACAACGAACATAACTCGTTTTTTTAAAAAAGTTCCCCTTTTTTGGGTGAGTTTGCGCACACTGCCGCGAAAATATTATGGTCCCAGAGAAAGTCTGAGACACACCTCATATAGACAATTATTTCAAGAAAAGCTGGCCGAATTTTCACACCTTGAAAGCACAAATTTACGTAATTTCAGACTGATATTCTCCCGAAATAATTAACCCATCATCCTCATATACTCAGGCTGAAGATGAGTTGTGGACTTTTTTTAGTTGCTGCTTATGTGTTGTAGGGCACAAAAAATTTTCTTCATTAAAAAAAAAAAAAAAAAAAAAAAAAAAAACTAAAAGTTTTGATTATTTTTAGTGATACAATGCTTTATGATAAAATGTTTTTTGAGAAGTAAATATTAGCCGATTCTGTAATGAACATTCAAGTATTCCAACAGATCCTTAACAGAATATGTAAAATTAGAAAATTCATATTTTCTTACACATTTTTTTAAAGATATACAAACTGAAATAACAATTCTGAGTATTATTAAAAAAAAAAAAAAAACGTAAATGGACTAGAAGATTTTTATGTCAAAAAATTGATGTTTTACGATTAAAAAAAAAAAAAAAAAAAAAAAAAAAAGTGATTAAAAGGTTTGACTTTGCTTATTATCAATCAAAAATCTTCCCAAAACTAATCAACTTGCATTCATGATTTACAACTACTTTTAGATGTCTTATGTCTACTTATATATATATCCTTGGTTTGAAAAAAAGTTACTGATTGAAATTCATTATGTTAATTTAATATTTATTATAGGATAAGTATTTTGAGCTATATTGTGTCTTTGCCGTGAAAAATCTTCATTTCATGGGATACGCGCGAAAACTTTTAAAGATTATTCATTAAATTATTTTGGGGTAAGTTTGAGGGATAAATTTCCAAATATTGTGCAAAAAAATAACAATAATGCTTGTTCCATTGCATTTTCTAATTCACATTTGTAAGAAATAAACTTTTGTGAAACAAGGCTCTAGTGGTGTAGTCGTAAAAACAGACGGTATACTCTCAAAATAGAGTGTATATGTTAGAGTATATATACCATGGCTTTCTTGAGAAACAGAGGGTATACGGTGTTCCTTAAAAAAATCCAGAGGGTGTATGGTGTATATCCCCGTATACCCTTCACTACATTCCTACAAAGCTCGAACCGCGAAATTCAACCAAGAAAGGAAGATACTCTTAAAAAAATAACTACAAATTAGTTTTTAAATAATGTCAATTTTTACTACAAATATGATAAAGCAAAGGCTGTGAAAATCTAACGTGTCTATAAAGGATTCTCATCATGAAAAGAAAAATTCTGTGATCCCAACGAAAGAAATATGACTATAATAAACACGGCTAATAAAGTGGAAATTTGTCAAAAATAGGTCTTTCATGTGCAACTACTTTATTACTTTCCTACCGCTATTTCTAATAAATAAATACAGTTTAAAAAAACTAAAAAACACGCTTTTTAAGTATATATCAAACTAAAAAGTGAAAAATAATTCGTACTATAAGCTGAAAACGAAAATAGATGAAAAATACTATATTACTATAATGAGAAACACCGAAAATACTGGCGATAAATATATATCAATAAATATAAAAACTTTGTTAAATCACCATAAAAAGAGAATGAAACAGGATAATATAAATACTAATACAGGATAATATAATACTAAATACTAATCTAATTCTCTTTTTATGGTGATTTAACAAAGTTTTTATATTTATTGATATACTATATTACTATAAAATCATTGTTATTATAGAAATCAATTAATAAGCAATAAATAAAATTTTCGTGGAAAAAAAGCGTGGGGTGCTCCATCTACCATGCTCCATCTATCAGTTCTTAAGAAGCACCCCACGCTTTTTTTCCACGATAATTTTATTTATTGCTTATTAATTGATTTCTATAATAACAATGATTTTATAGTAATATAGTATTTTTCGTCTATTTTCGTTTTCAGCTTATCCTCTTCGCTACTGGCGATTATTACAGTATTTTTAATTATTACTGAATTATTTCTTCTCTCGTTTAACTTCAGAGTGAGATTTTTGTTTTATTTTCATCAGCTGGAATCTTAGAATTCGAAACATATTATTCTTATATCGAAATTTCATTTATATTTGAGTATCATTAATAAAATGGGAGAAAACGGAGGTCCACATATGTGGACCCAGGGACTGAAGAGGTTAAAGTACGAATTATTTTTCACTTTTTAGTTTGATATATACTTAAAAAGCGTGTTTTTTAGTTTTTTTAAACTATATTTATTTCTTACTTTTTAGTTTGATTACTTTAAAAGCGTGGTTTTTAGTTTTTTAAAACTATATTTATATTTAATACAAAAACCAAATTAAGCGGTTGGATAGTTTCAGAGTAATTGGCGAACATACATAGAAAAAAAATACATACGCGTCGAATTGATAACTTCCTCTTCCTTTTCTGAAGCCGGTTTAAAATAAAAATTGTAATACGGAATTTTTTTTTAATTTTACATAGATGTAAATAATGTCAGGAGTACTGTTCGAACCCACAATCTCTTTCGAAAAACAGAGCTTCAATCCGGCGCCTTAGACCGCTCGGCAATGCTGTACAGTGAACGTATTCAACACTTTTAACTAGCGAAAAATCACTGATTTTATTAGTTTTTGCCTAATTACTAAAAAAGTACTGAACCAATTTCTATGAAACTGAAGTGGTACCAATTCGAGAGCATCGTCTTTCATTTAACACCAAAACCAAGTTAATCGGTAGCATTGTTTCGGAGTAATCGGTGAACATACATAAAATAAGGAGAGTTACAAACTCACAAATATA
The DNA here is from genome assembly GCA_964019185.1 of Maratus speculifer. Lineage (NCBI taxonomy): Eukaryota > Metazoa > Arthropoda > Arachnida > Araneae > Salticidae > Maratus > Maratus speculifer. Next base: position 71,651,029 of record OZ025296.1, on the reverse strand, counting down.
CAGGTAAAGTTAATAAAAGCGTGGTAAAAATAATCTACCTCGAAGACTAGTAAAAATCTACCATTATTGTAGTTTTGAAGTAATGTAGATAAAATAATCATTTAAAATAAATAGTCATCAGTGGCAACTCTATCTAAAAAGCAAAATGTCGTTCCTGCAAGTTCAAATGTCAAATGTGCTGTGAAATGGTGCCGTAGACAGGGCCCTTGCGAAGACTTTTTATCGGTGGGGGAAAGAGCCTTTAATTGTCAAGTACAAAATTCAGCATTTGCCAACTCAGTGGAAAGCAAACATAAATAGTTCTCGTCGTTTGCCGACTAGTTTTATAATTTAACCAAGTTATTACAATTAGAAAGTGTAACATAGTTTTTATTTGTAAAAAGCTTAATATTCTTTCTAATTATATTGGTAACTTTCGTCAAACCTATCAGAAATAGAAAGTGTATTATAGTTTTTTATTAAAGTTGTGAACTAATTTCCAAATTCAGATTGTAAATTTGCCAATTGTGACAGCATTTGCGAACATTTTTTTTGGGGGGGGGAGGCTCCCCCTGCCCCCCCCCCCTTAGCGAGGCTTCTAGTTGTAGCATAACCTCCTCAGTCCTGAGACAAATTTTACGTGTCACTACAAAAACCAGGTTAAAATTGTTATAAAACATCTCCAGACATGCATTAGTTTGTATATCGAAGCTTCTTACATGCACACATCTATTAAAAAAGTCTAGATAAAATTCTTACAATTCTAGAAGAAGTTAAATTAATTTAAAGGGTGACTTTTAGTGTCGCCTCCAGGCGACATCAGGACTGAAGAGGTTAAGGAAAAACGCCACGACGCTTACGAATTTAATTTGAAAATTAATTTTTTCTTCAAGTGCAGCAATTATGATTATCGTATTTCGCGCGCATAAAAAAATAACAAAATATTTTTAACCTGATTTAATATTTTAAATAAAATTTTAAACATCTTAAGTTATTAAAGGAGGTTCTCTACACTGTTCTAAAAACTTTAAATAATGTTCGGTCTATGTAAAACAAGGTTTCTCATGAAAGAGGCGATTATGATTACGAATTTTAGCTTATTGAGGTCAATTTGAGGGTTGCGGCGTTTCTTCCATAAAATACGGTAACAAAATAAAAACACGGTGTAAAGAAAAAAGTTTTTGAAGTAATCAGGGTCTTAAATAGTGCCAGAATTTTAAATAATAATGCAAAAAGAGGCCTAGGGTCTAGTAATATTCACCCCCCCCCCCCATCTTTATAATTTCACAAGAAATTAAAACTTTTCCGCTATCTTAAAATAAATATATGAGCATATAAAAACATATCTTGTTTTCAAATTCACCCAACTCAGTACGAAACATTGATTGTAATCGTCACAAGGTCCAAATGTAATTTATAAACTGTAAGAAAACAGCATGGCAAATTGGGGAGGTGGCCCTGGACCATGACCATCACAGCTCATACTTTGGACAGAGCCTGAAAATAATCTATGTTCAGTTGAAATAACATATGAAAAACTGGCAACTAGTAACATAAATTGTACTACGTATAACATATGCTACGCCTCTTGTAGTAACAAGAACTTACAGGGGAGGAGGGGGCAGGCATTAGCTGTGCAAAAGGTTTCTCAATCAATACCTCCCGGATTCATGAAGCGGATCGACCAAAATGATGATAGACGTTTACATGATGTAATATTTCCAGTGCGTTAACAAGTTGCTCAGTCCACTAATAGATGATATTGAAAAAAATACGTCACAACTTTGTGATAGGTTTTGAAAAACAGCTTCTTTCTTCATATCTCTATACCAGACAGAAGTTTTTTTTCCAATTGAAAATAGCTTTATGTAATCACAGTAATAGTTAAATTAATAATTTGGTAAAACATTGACACGTCTTTTACAATGATTGAAAATAACTCCATGATACGAATTCCGATAATTTTGTATTGAAAAACGTTAGATGAATGAGAACCGAGACATAAATAATAGCACCTTAATGGATGTCTTAACCCTTTCGGGTCTGATGTCCTATAAATAGTACATGCCTTTTAATGGAGTATTATTTTGTTTTAACATGCTTTTGCAACTGTTTACAGGTAGTAATGTTAGATATATCTATGTATTTACTATATGACTTCATTTATGTTTAGGCATTTAGTAATAATAATAATTGTTATTTGTTTTATTCTCTTTGCACCATTTGCGCTTCTTTTATTTTAAATCAGGGCAGTATTGGATTTAACCATGGGTATTTAAACCGGTTTTAACCGGTCAAAAGCAATTTTGGTCAAAATCCATCCTGGTCAAAATCAATTTTGACTATTCTGACCACTGAAATTCACTATTAAATTTATTTGCTATTATTCAAATGTCTTACAAACATTAACATTTGTTAAAAATGTCACGACAATTACGGATATTACTCCACTAATCTTGCTTTAAAGTTACAGTGTTTTCTCCGAAACTCATTATTGCATTGCATTGCAACTTCAAAGTGAACATTATCGTCACCAGTAAGTTTAACACGATTAGGTGGTGCATAACCAGGTTGTAATCTGGAAGTTATAATACCATTCATTTCCAGCTGCGGTAAAAGGTATTTTACGTGAATAAAGATACTTTGCTATTTGCACATCAATCTCTCTCTTTCTCTTTTTAGGGTTTCGTTCACCTGACGAAACCCTATTCGTCTCTGTTTTCTGTCTGTCACAGAGTCCGTACACAAAAACTATTTAAGTCAGAGCGTTCAAATTTTGTGTACTTATAGCTGAACATCTCTTGTCACACAACAAATCATAAAAATTTGAAAAAATACTATTATTTTAATTTAAATATTATTTTTAATATCATCAGTTCTTTCGTTGTTGTTTTTTCTCTTCTAATGGCACACAAGTTTAAATATGTATAAAATTTATTTCTTTTTTTACTCTTTACTTTAGAAAAAAGGCATTCTTCTGTTGCCACAATTACAAAATTGGTATTAAAAACTACAAAAAAAAAAAAAAAAATTAATATCTCAAAAATAAATTGAGATACAGCTTTTAAACAAATTGCATTTAAAAGTACATATACGATGGTGTAAAAATTGAAAGTGTGCGATATTTAGAAACTTAAAAATTTGCAGTAGCGTAACTTTCAAAATTAAAATTTCATTTTTTCTAATTGTTGCGTGCAAGTTTAAATAAAAGTATGTATGTAACGTAAATTACTGGATTAAATAGATCACGTAAGAAACGTGTTCATTTGTTTTTATTTCATCATATTAAATCATACTTTTCATCTATTTTGACACGCGAAATGAAATATATATATATTTTTTACTTATTAAAATATTGTTCATTTAATTTACTAGTCGCCTCTGGAGACCAGTTTGGTTTCCCTTAAATTTATGCTAAGCTTTGAAATATTTTACATTCATTCAGAATTTTATTTACTTGCGTACCTTTACTAATCTTAATTATCTGCAGATTCTGATAGAGAAATCAACAAATCGATGCGATCAAGGAAGTATTTAGGGGAATAATTCAATATTCTGGCGCAATTGGCGAAGAAATCTCAAAATAGCGCCGAAAAACCGTATTTCGTTTGTTAATTTAACAATAAAGTGTCTTGAAGGAGATATTAAACGAAACCATCTACGCGATCTGCGACCACACTTACCCACTTGTTTTTTGTATTGCTGTTGTTGTCACAAATCCTCCTACAGTAGACTGTTCTGTTTTATTTGAAACACTTGGAATCTGAAGATGATCGTTAGTATACTCACACATCACACTCAAGCCAGTTTGTTCAGAATTATATAAACAAATGTTTTAATTGTGAAAGGAATCTATCAGCCTTGTCTAGCAATTGCCCTTCAACAGTTAACTTACTAGTAAATACGAGATCAGGAGCCTCAACGTCAGCTTAGTTCATATTTTTTTTTAAACACACTTTGGGTAATATTAAACTTCCTGGAAACTGTAATTTAAAATTTTCAAATTGCGTAATTATTTATAAGAATAAAATAAGAATGAAAAGTTTTCAGCCATCAAAAGCGGTAAACTAAAAATTTAGTAATGTTAGGATATTCTGAAATTTTCATGATCTATTATTTTTGTTTTCTTTATTATAACATAGTAGATTTCTTCACGGGGGCGGAGCCTCACTTAATTTAAATTTGTCACTTTCTAATAATTGTGCTAATGGTTAGTGTATATCTTGCATTTCTTTATACATTTTGATTTATAAGAATAAGTAACAGTTTGGGCAAATATTTTTCATTATCCTCATACTTCTACATGCCTGCCAAGCACTAACACCTAAACCTGATGCATCAGGAACTTTTGTAAGTGTAAACTCAGTAATCTAGAATTTTACACTTTTATTTCCGAAAAAAAAAAAAAAAAAGTTTTGATTGCATTTTGCTGCAGTTATAGCGGGACAGACAAACATACAGAAGAAGAGACTGACACATGAGAAACAATAAATTTCGTGTCTCCAAAGTAAGCCTTCACTGAAGTTTCGGCAATGACGTCATTATTCATGAGTTATTGATATTCATGTTTCTTGTATTTTTAACGACTACTATAAAATACCTGTTTTTGTTCAACTATGACGTCATATTTTACTAATTGAAATATTTATTAAAAATATAATTCTTATTAACGAAACGAATATCCGTGTTTAATATTTAACAAAAAGTACTATATCTATAGTTATTTTAATTCTGACGTCATATTTATTTTTTTTTCATAGTTTAATTTTTCGAATGGAAATTGCTCAATTGAAACTTATTGCTGTTGAAAAATTATTCCAAATTTTGATTTTTTTTGGCAACGATAAAGGAAATAGGTTACATTTTATTTAAAAAATCCCTATTGATTCTGTATGAAAAAGAAGGAAATTTTGAATTATTAAGGAAAATATTTGAATAAAATTAATAAAACATAGCCTATGTTTTTTTCTGGGCTATGCTATATTTATACGCAAAGATACAAAGACATTAATTAATTCATAAGTTTTGATGTTGACTTCATTTAAATTTTCGTACACGCTTTCAAATTTATAACATTATAAGAATAAGGATTAAGATGAATGGTTGCTTAGCAACCATTAAAAGAAAATAAAGAAAATGAAATAAATACATTTCAAATAAGTAAATCTCTAAAACAAATTAGTTTATATTATTGGAACACATTTATAAAAAATCTCCAAAATTTACAGTAATAATTTTAAAAATCTGACAAATGCGTTGACAAAATTTCAAAATAATACGAATAATTTAACTGGTAAATTTTAGTATTCATTTATCATTGAATTCCATTAATCAAATGTGTCATTTTCTCTCAGGGGAAAAAAATGAAAATCATTGGATTTGCCATAGAAAAGCATTATTGCGCGAAATAAAATATTCTATATCTTCCGAACGAATGAATCAAATTTAACAAAAAACTATACAGCTTAATCCCAGTGTCTCATTAACATACCCACTGAATTTCAAGCCAATCGAGTGCTTTTTACATCAGTTATCGCGGAACAGACTGACAGACAGAATCCAAAAAATTTCGTGTCTCAAAAGTAAGCCTTCACTGACGTTTCGGCAATTATTTTCACGTTTTTCTAAATCTCTTTTCAATCTTAATACTTTTCACTTACAAGTTAAGTTGAACACATACTTTACACGTATGACTTGAAATCTCGAAAAACTTGAATTTTCAATTACCTCTTCATAAAAGTTCCAAACTATTTCTTAATTTCTTCCACAACATTTAATACTATTTAAGTTACTCACAGGTTAATTCTGTATTTCCAAAACTTGTATTTTTAATTGCAAGTCATGTTTCAAGTTTTTATGCAATTGGTTTATATTTTTACAGTTACAGGGTTCATTTTTAAATTTTTATCTTTCTTATTGTATTGCATAAGCATATTTTACTAATGAACTTCATTAATTTGTCAGTATGTATTTTTTTTTTCAACTGCACTGTTACTTTTTCTACTTATTAAGTTACTTTTAATTGCAAAGAAAAAAAAAATTCATTAAAATTAAGACAGTTTTTAAGTTTTGTCCATTTTTCAAAGGTTTAAACCATTTTTAGCCAGTGTCCTGGTCAAAATCGATTTTGACCGGTTAAAATTACAACCCTGTGTTAAATATATATTTTAATCTTTAAATTTAAAATAAAAGTTACTTTCCATAAAGAATCATGTATAATAAAGCGCAAAAAGTATTAGAAAGCTATAATATCAGTTAAATCTTAATGTAATATAATATTTTCCAAAAATTCTTCTTTAGCCCATTGTCATATGAATATGAATTAAATAGTACGCAAAACAACAACTATTCGTTAAACACTAATTAATCTATTCGGATACCTACTGTTAATGTTCATAATGTAAAAGTAATTTTTCTAAAAAGTGGAAAAAAATCGGACCCGAAAGGCTTAAAATTAATTTATAATTAAGATTTATCATCGGAAACGCACCTGTGTTCATAGTCTTTTAAATTCTAGCATATCAGGAAGTGAATGAAAAATTGTTATTAAGAATTAATTATTGTTATTAAGAATTATTAATTGTTATTAGATTAAGTTGAGTTAAATATAAAAGTAATAAGAAAATTTATTTTCAATTACTATTAATATATGTTTAATCTTCATCATTAATAGAATACAAATTATTATTTGTGGAAAAATCAACTAGCTATAGAGGTGTGTCCAACGTGTCAATTAAAAGAAGAGAGGACACGCGCTAATACACATTAAATAAGTTCTTCAAATACTTTAGCACTTGGTATATGACCCCTCAAAGCAGGCCAAACTAATTTGTGTTCACATGCTGAAAATTTATATTAGTCGTGCATTTTGAAAGTTTCATAACTCGGTCAGTTTTAGTGGTATATGTACGGGACTTTTTTTTTTTTTTTTTTTTTTTTTTTTTACTTGTCAATCAGCGTAATAGGAAAATTTTACAAAATATAATTTATAGGACCGGGGTACCGTACAAAAATTTAAATTTAGTAATATTTTAAGAAATATTTTTATTGACCTAAATCGCTTTTAAAATATCTCTTTATCCCATTTAAACATTTTTATAACTGGAACTGTAAGTCTATGACTCACGGTTTAGGAATTAGCCATTGGCCACCGTTGAGAGTGGACAACTCTGTATTTCAATATGGCTGTTCCGAATTAATTTCGACCCTCATATCAGTTCTACATTTAAAAATTAAATCTTCAAATCTAAAGCTTTTAAAATAGATTTGTTTTCTTCTTTCACTAAAAAACACTACCAGAGACAAAAGTTCTGTATCTACATTATGACACAGTCAATAACAGTTGAAAATTTCTCTTACATTTATTAAAACTGAAAATATCAAAAATATTTTGCACAGTGATATTTAAAAAAATATATATTAAATATGGGAAAATATCGAGAGTATCAAACAGCTTGATATTTTAAAAATAAATTGAAAAGATAAAAAAATCTTTATATTTTGAAAATAAATATTAGATATATATTAATGAATCCTGGGTGTAAGAAATAAGCAAGAAGATGCCAGGGCGAAATTGCTTGTTCAAACCTTTTTTTGACTTTTTACAAAATAAGGTTTCAAATTATTATATTTCAGCAAATTGCACTTTAAATGACATCCATCTACTATTGTAGTTGAATCGGCACACAGTTCTGCGTCTGTCAACCAAAACCATTAAACGATCGACAATCTAAAAATTTACATCTGTATTTACCCTCCAGACATTGCACCAAGCGATTACTGCATTTTCCACTCATAACAAAACAGTTTAGTTTAGTAGAGCAATAAAATCAGTGATGATGATATGATCAGTATTGTGATGATATGATCAGTTTGGTGTTTTCGCTTTAATTAAAAAAATTTGAATTCTTACCAGAAATTCTGAAAAAAGAATCGTTACTTTATTACGCAGCCTCAAAATGTTAGTGTTTAAATAAAGAAAAGAATATTACCGGTAATTTTTGGTTTGAAAATGAATTTTCGAAATTTAAATAAAAGTCGTCAAACTGGTAACTCTGGACGAGATGAAAAAAACAATGTTTTTTTGCTTTTTTGTCCAAATATTTTTTTTCTTTTTGCCACAGAATCTAACAGTTGCCTGAGGTTTGCAAAGGCAGTAGAAGCTAAAAGGTGCAGATTACTGATTATTTTTATTTAAATTAATGAAAAAAAATCACTGTAAAAAGGAATAGAATTTTTTTTTGTATACCTAATAATTCTATATAGGCAAAATGGAAGTGTCCAAGCCCACAAGCCTTTTCAAGGAATATCTACAATATTCCATTTGAATGAAATCCGTTTTCATATCAGGAAAAGCATCTCATATAAGTGCAATGAAAATAATATAAAGCTTTCATATAATGCTGGTTAACACAGAATTGGACGGTAACGAGTATCGTATTATTTTAGCAAGGGCATATTACGAAACTTCAGTTACACCTATTTAATTTTTCTTGTATAGAAGAAGCTATTACCTTTTAAGAATAAGCATTTATATTACACGTTTGCTCAATTTTTTTTTTTTAGATTGTAAGAAATATAACTTTAAATCCGAACACTGTAAGATATTTACTGATGCATATATTTGAAAAACCTAGAAGGCAAAGTTGTTTTAAAACCCAGATAGATCTCGCACAAAATTGACAGTCAACATTGATTCTTCTTTACCGACCATCGCACCACAACACGTACTCAATTTTTAACTTTTTCCACTGACAATTTTGAATCGTAAAAATATAAGCTGCGTTTTTAGGTCCTCTGACGGTTGATTTGATTTGACTTTTACTGCCACGTTTCAAATTTGAGAGGATTGGAGATGGTTACTGTAGCAATAACGATGTACTTAAATGAAAGAATAAGAGAGTTTTTTTAATACCCTTCCCCTTTTTCCACACACACACTAATAAAGCTAAAAGAAATTAGTTTTAAAACAAAATAGTTGCTCATATATCACTGTGTTAATTTTATCTAGGCCAAATAAGCATGCTTTAAGCTGGAAGTGTTTAAACTACAATAAATTAAACTAAAAAATGACAACAAAGAAACAAGGTAAAAATTATGAAAACAATTTCTGGTTTAAATCTCGTTTTTTTTGCTACAGAAGATATCGGTACGTTGGCAGTTATGCAAGAGCTTGATTTGACAAGATAACTAATATATACAAAATATATAAAAAGAGGAATTTGAAATTTGCCGCTCGACGAACGACACGTATACGTGCCGCAAAAAGGCTTAATAATCCGCGTTTATCCTCACCCGTAAAATTTTACTGTAAAGTTTGCCTTTTAAAATCGGAGCATTTTCCTGATTTAATAAGACACAAATTTCTGCTTCTAAAAACCGGCGACAAAACATTAAAAAAATTCGTTAAAGGCTCCCGTCTCGAAGAGGTTAAGAAACTGCAATTTAAAATTGTTTTTTAAATTCAGGGGGCCTATCAATATTATTTTCTTCCAAAAAGTCTATTTCGTCAAGCAGTTTCAACGACATTTGAATAGCAAATTATCTCGCAAAAGTGGATGATGATCCTCCGTGAATTTAAGCTCGGTTGATTTTCTGTTGCCACAAAACGAAACCTTGTCTCTATTGACGCCCCCCTGGGGGTTGATTCTAAACAAAGGCATGAATAAAAGTGAAGCCATTTCCATTCGAAATGCCTGACTGAATCGGGACTTGCAATCCCGGACGAGGATGGTGTGACCTGACCTTGTGGAAGGGACAGCTAGTCCCCAGATCCCTCTCTAAAAATGATTGCGCAAACCGGTATGTCTTGGAGAAAAAAAAAATGCCCCACAGAAACTCAGAATAGGTTTTGCAGATCATGAGCTAAGGATAATAAAAATGCAAGAATAAACAAGTATATGCACTACTTATCTTACCAAGGAGTGGCGCAACAAACCTATTTCAAACTAATGTTTCATTGCCAGGCGCAAAATTAGTTATTGCAATATCTATAACGTTTCTGATAATGAAATTGCGTTTGTGTCATATTATCTGTGCTATTGTATTTAAGGATAATTAATCTCTCTTGAAAAAGAATGTGGTCACATTTCCAATCTGCATTTTATGTCAATTGTCAATCCATAGTAACTATCAGTTGTAATCGGAAAAAAAAATTGACTAATTTAGTTTTAAATTAAGTATTGTGGGATATTTCTTTATGATCTTATAATACAGAAAACTTTCGCTTATCCGCTACTCTCAATGGCGGTTGATCGAAAGGCAGTACAAAATCGTTACAAAAAATCTCATTTCTATTTGTCACTAAAAAAAGTGTGTTTAAACGCTTTTTGTTAATAACGGTACTTTTGTTAATAAAAGCATATCTAATAAATCAATTAAGGGTACAAATTTAGAATTTTACAGAATGAATATGTAGTAATCTTTTTTTTTCTTTTGTTTGCGTTTTTATTGCAGCAAAATTACCAATTCTACATAATAAAATGGGTTGCATCGGCTCACTCTTATTTCTCAAAATAATTAATGTACTTAAAGAACCTAATGTCCACTTCTGCATGACTTACTCCTGGATCATCATTCCAAAATTCTTCACATTCGTCCGCTTTAGGTTTTTCTGAGGATTCAACATATTTTGTATAAATTGCAATACCCGTCAATTTTTGATAACTAATATCATTCTTGTCGCAATCAAGCCAGGGCCGTAGCTAAGGGGGGGGGCGCTATAGGCGGCTCAGCCCCCCCTAAAATATTTTGAGCCCCCCCCCCCCTGGAAAAGATTCCAAGGTCACTAAATGAATTTCTCTTCCGAAAATTCAAATGAAATTCTGTTCAAAAATCTAATTTAGTTTTGAGATCCTTTTACAGTTTTGCAGAATTACTAAATTGTACCTAAAATAAGTGTTTTAACACTCCGTCATCCTATTTGTACATAGGAAGCTAACATAATGTTTAATTTTGCACCAGTGATGCACTCAAAATTTTCATCATCCAGGGATGCCACTCCGAAAATAGCAAAAAAGAGGAAATTATGCGTAAAGTAAAATTTGTGACATTTTTCACAACTTTATGTGTGAATTTTGAAAATTATATTGCTTATAATAAACTAAATAAAGAATTACAGCTCTTCTTTTGTTGTAAACTTTTAATTTATAAGAGTAAGTTAAAATGATTTTTCTTTAGTTCACAGTATTTTACATCAATTAAGGTAACCCAGCAACAGGTTCAGTGAAAAATTTTATGTATTGCATCATTTTAAACCAATTCAAGTAACCCAGCAATAGATTCAATGATTATTCCACGAGTGAATAGAAAAATTTTGCAGGTTGTTTTTTTTATTTCATGAAAATAACTGTTTTATTTCATGATCGTTTGGTGAAAATCGCCGTTTTATTTAGCGATCGTTTGACGAAAATCGCCGTTTCACATCCTGATCGTCTGATGAAAATCATCGCTCCACATCGTGATCTTTTGACAAAAATCGTCGTTTCACATTACGATCGTTTCAGAAAAATCACCGCTTCGTTTCGCGATCGTTTGACGAAAATCGCCATTTCATATCGCGATCGTTTGACGAAAATCATCATTTTACATTGCGATTGTTTGATGAAAATCGCCGTTTTATTTAGCGATCGTTTGACAAAAATAGCCGTTTCACATCATGATCGCTTGACGAAAATCATCGTTCCACATCGCGATCGTTTGACGAAAATCGCCGTCTCACATCATGATCGTTTGACAAAAATCATCGTTTCACATCGCGATCCTTTGACAAAAATCACCGTTTCGTTTCGCGATCTTTGACGAAAATCGCCGTTTTATATCGCAATCGTTTGACGAAAATCGCCGTTTTATTTAGCGATCGTTTGACAAAAATCGCCGTTTCACATTGCGATCGTTTCAAGAAAATCACCGTTTCGTTTCGCGATCGTTTGATGAAAATTGCTGCTTTATATCGCGACCATTTGATGAAAATTGCTGCTTTATATCGCGACAGTCTGATGAAAATTGCGGCTTCATATCGTGACTGTTTGATGAAAATAGCCCTTTTTTTTCGATCTTTTAATGAAAATCGATGTTATATTTCGCGATCGCTGGAAGAAAAAGGCTGTTGTATTTCGCGATCGTTTGATGGAAAAGGCTGTTTTATTTCACGATCGTTCGACGAAAATCGTTATTTTATCTCGTGATCGCTTAACGAAAATCGCGAATTCTTAAAAATTAAAAAAAGCGGAAATCCGCCAAAAGGCGGAAAAGTGGCATCCCTGATCATCATATATTTTTCTTAGTATAAAATGAAGTTATTACAACAGTTTAATAAGAAACATAATACAGACAGTGTAAATATGCACTAATTTATCTTTCTGTATCAGAGAAAGAGAAAAAAAATTATGAGTCCCCCCAACAATCTCTTGAGCCCCCCCCCCCCCCCCCCTATAGATCAATTCTAACTACGGCCCTGAATCAAGCTAGTCTGATTTCATCCGCAGAAATATTTTTTAACGTGGCACCTTTGATACCAAGGTCAATATCTCCAAATCATCACTAGGTGCTACACGATCTTAATTGCTACCAACAATATCAGCCCAATGTTAATTTCAGATTTTTTTAAAAATAGGAGGGAGGGATGGATAACAGGAAGTTTACAGTACTCAAAAATTCTGGAAACAATCCAATACATTATAAGGAAGCTTACGGCGATTAAACGAAAGATCTAATTCAGATTTATTAATAATAACAATATAGACTTATGACTTATACATTTGAGTTTAAAAACAACAACTAACTCTGAACATAAAGACATAAGTGCTACAAACAAATAGTAATTAAATCTGCAAACCAGAAGTCGATAAAAATGATGCTAAATTAACATTTCATCGATAAAACAATTCCGATTGTGCCAAAGAGACATAATTTTTGCTGATGTTTTATTCCATGATACCAAAATTCAATACCCCCGCCCCCCCATTAATACTTTATGTCCTGAATTATGAATTAAAAAATATATCGCTACACCTGAATAATTACTTACGTTAATGTCTAAGATATCCAAAAAAACATATTATAATAATCCAATATTCAGATATTTTTTTTTTAAATTAAAACTGATTTAATAAATCGGTAGTTAGAACTCTTTTTACATAATATTTACAAAAATAATTCGATTAATTGACAAAAACAACAACAACAAAAATACTATCATGAAAATCTCACAATTCTTGTAAGAATTGTGTTAATACAGTGGAACCTGTGTAAAGTGACCACCGTTGGGACAGGCTAAAATGGTCACTATATAGAGGTGGTTATTTTATCGAGTGTCTTTCAAATTGGCACATTAAAATACTGTGCAAAAAATAAAATATAAATAATGAAATAATTTTGTATGTAGCTCTGTATATTCAGTAAAACTGATTAATTAACAATAACTGAATCACTAATTTAAAACATACTATAGAGAAGATAATTTATTTAAAACTCACGTTATTTTTTTTAATACAGTTAAAATTCCATAGTGATTTATTTAAATAATACATAACTATAAGGTACTCAGTAATTATACGCATTTTTATTTTCATTGCAATTGTATAATGATAACGTTTCTGTGGCTGCAGTAATACATTTTTCAGCAAAAATCACCTTACACAAGTGCAAATATCATTACAATAAAGGACAAAGTGGTCACTTTATACATTAAGCAAATAATAACCTATAGGAAATAAATTCCTATACTTTTTTAATGGATAAAAATAAAATGTCAGAAAATGAACACTTTAGTTTTTTAGTTTGAAAATTTTTGCCATGCAGAAAAATGGATGGTCTCATTTTACAGGTTCATATAGCATTGACAATGACAGGCTAACTGCTCCCTTTACACAGATCGGCACATTACGTAGGTGGTCACATTACAGGACAATTCTCATATTATTTTACATGAGCACAAGTAAATTTTTTTAAAAGCGGCCACTTTAGCTGGTTCCACTGTAAATGCATTATGATCCTATTCTGTAACAGAGAAGTTGTTTTGTAGTTGCAAATTTTTCTTATAACCTTTTTCATAAAATAAAAGCTACACCTAGATAAATGGTTGAGAAAATAAACACATTCAAAAATATTTGTCTTCGATTGTTTTGCTGTGCTTTCAAAATAGGATAAAACAAATTATTTTCAATGATTATTTGTATGAGGGATATAGGCCCGAAGGGAATTGTCCTCTGTGGGGTTCTTTCTAAGGGAACCTAACATGTGTTTACGTAATAATATTACGTTTACGAAGAAAACCACGAAAAACTCCGAACGATTAGGCTGATGGGCGCGATTGGGATCAAACCCAGCACTTTTTAATTATTTTCAATGGAAAATGCAATCTATTTTTATTATTAAACGACTTAAATAAATTTTACATATAGTTTTTTAATGGTACTTAAAACCCTCTGACAGTCTTGCAAAAGGGCAGAATTGTAATGTTGTTTTCTCAGCATTTTGTTTTAATTGCTAAAAAAAGGATGATTCTTTCAAAATTATAGAAAAATCTTATTTACGAATATAAATGTTATCCTTGAGTGTGTTAATCATTGCACAATGTATTAAAAATCCATTAAATCAACTGAGTTAAATCATTTTAATTATTGCTTGCATTGCAGTGAAACCTGGAGCTTAGGGAACGTCTATAGACGGGCTTGTCAGTGAGAGGGTTAAAAGTACCGCCAGAATGTAAAGAGTTATTAACGTCAACATAATTATTGAAATACACACACACACACAAACAAATAACTCCTGTATTCAAATTATAGAGAGGTACATACAAATAATATACAGACATATATATATAAAAAAAAAACAACTAGAGTGAAAAATTAGCCAGAGTCAGGAATCGAATTCGAGACCACCAGTGTGGAATGATGTAGTCCCGGGTTCGATTCCTCACTCTGGCTAATGTTTCACCATGGTTGGCTTTATTGTATGTAGTTCTGTATATTATTTCTATGTACCTTCATCATAATTACTTACCTTGATTACGTTTTATCGTTCACTCATATGAATAAAATTTCATTTTCCGATAATTTGAAAAGTTGAAGTTAATAAAAATACTTTCGTTAAAAATAATATTTAAGAGTTAGACTAGCCAAAGCAAGACATTTGTTAATGTTATTTTATGTTTTTTAACTATTTAATGTTAAAAAAAAAAAAAAAAAAAAAAAAAAAATCCGTCAAATTTTGACGGGGTCCATCTCGTTTATTTAACGTTTGAAACTTTCAACCCGTAGTTTTATTTCTTACATATTTGTACTGCAACAATTAAGCTTTCAAATAGTTTCAGGAGATTGAATTATACGGTTTTGATAGAAAATGCGAATACATGCACAATATTCGACATTTTCCTCTTTTTTTAAATTGCATCAAATATTTATTAGATAAATTATAGCATTTGTCTGGAATTCAGTAATTTACATCTCATAAATACAATACTGATTTCGCCATAATGGCATTGATAAATAGTTTGCAAAAATAATTATTATCACGTATATTTTATTAGTTATTGATAATTACGTTTTTGAAAAAGATTACTTGGCCCTGCCCTGTAATTTTTGAACTGATACACCACTAAATCCAATTCCTAAAAACAATGACAGGTTAAATAATTTATCATCAGACTGCACCTTGCAAATGAGAATACAGTAATATATACAGTATATGCAACAGGTGTCCATTGTATTGTATTTGTCTTCTGATTTGACCTTGCAAGAACAGGAATAGTTAATTACGTCCTAACCCCCCCGTTCAAATAATAAATAAATAAAATGTAGAAGAAAAAAAAAATTCACAGACGAACAAAATCTGCTTCAAGAAAAAGACTCATCTTCAAGGCGAAAGAAAAAATAAAATAAAAGAGGGGGAGTAGATGGGAAAAAAAATCATGCTTGACTAGACTGAGGGGGTAGTTGTTTTTGTTTATATTATCCACCCCAGGATAGATTAAAAAAAAAAAAAAATCTAGGTCACTAGCGTTGGTCGTTTTTTTCTCTTTTCTTTAGATAGGCTTCATGGCTTCTCCAAGAAAGTGAAAATTCTTTGGCTGTGGGGTAGTAGGTAATATGAGAAAAGTTGCATCATGGCGTCTTGACCCGCATTTGGGGATTGCCATTTTTATGATGTTCAGATGGTCTATCTAAACAGAGTTTTCAAACTCCACACATCTCACAGCACTTGAAACTAATTAACTTCTTCAGATTCGAAGTTAGACTAATATGAATACTCATTCATTGATTTAACAATAATACCATGAAACAAAAAGCGCAAAAATAAAGCCTAAAATTTATATTTTAGAGAGTCGGTAATTTCAAGTTCAAACACGTTGATTTAAAATTACTAGGTCTCTAAAATATCAATTATCATTAATCTAAATTCTCATAAGGAATTTAATGGCTTTAAATAAATTATAGTATGCATATGCAAACCGTTTTAAAGTTAGATTTTTAACCAAAATCGTAACATTAAACTACAATCGTGCAAAACATTATTATGATTACTAAACACGTCTGTTCAGCAAATTAGGCCATGTTAACACACGTTTAATTTTAAAGCATTTTTTACAAAATTCAAAATATTTCAATATAATAATAATGAGATAGGCCTAATATTATTATCCTACCATTTAACTATCAATAATTTAGAATCCCCCAATAAGAAATTTACGATTTTAAATAAATAAATCAAAGCTTTAAAATTTTTCACCTACAGTAAAGTGTCTAAATTAAATAATTATGTAAATTGCTGTTTTGGCCAAACTACCTTGGAGGCACTTTGAAAAGTCAGATAAAAATATTCTTATAAGGAAATCAGCTTTGGTGATGATTAGTACACTTTTAAATTATAATAAATATTATCTACATAAAAATAAAGCTAAAATCTCCAAAAAGTTGATTTTTTTCCAAAACCGTAGACTCCAGACCCGTAAATGAAAAAATTACATGGAATGGTCTATTGTAGCGGTTTTTAAATTATGGTCTGCAGACCATAGGGGATTCAGGTGGGTGGGGGGCTCAAAAACACAATATAAAAAAAATCTGTTACATAGAGTTTGATAGAACACTTGTCCATAAAATGATAGGAAACGCTGAAATTACTGTTTAATGTACTGCTTGTATAATTGTCTTATGTATTTCTATTAGTTTATACATTTTGTATTTGACATACAATGTGAATAAGGACATTACTTTGAGCACCAATGCTTCCGAACAGTAATTTATGCCTTATTTAATAGCAGAAAATTATTAAAAATTCTATTACATAAAGTGAAGATTATTATTCAGAAACAGCAGTGTACGAAAGTAAGGTTCGTATGTACTCAGGATAAATTAACGAATGTCAATAACTTCTGTTTTAAATCATCAGGTCCTCAAAGAAACAGGAAATACAAAATAGGATCGATAGTCACAAAGAATTTAAAGAATCGCTTGTTTATTGCATTTAAATTTTGAAAAAAGAACACACAAATCAAACAACAATAACAAAAAACCATAATCTGAAAATGCATAAAAATATTTATTGATATTTACCGATGCTTTCTACAGCACAAATATTATTACACAAAAAAATTGAGGTAGAATAGCTAACAATATCAAAATTTCATACTGCATTTTTTGCAGTTTTTTTTTCTTTTATAAAAATATAAAAAGCACATACAATGTAATTGTAAAAAAGATACAAAAGCGCACAATAAAGCACAAGCATAAAACCATAATCCCAAGAAACAATTTTATAAAAATTCACACGGGTTTCAATATAATTGGTATTTTTTTTTTTTCACCAACGTAATTTTTTTAAAGTTTTTATAGACATTTTTAAAAAAAACTAAAACTTAAAATCATAACCGGGAAATAAGTTCGTCTACTTTAATCACATTTGCATAGTTGTAAACATTTTCGAATTTTCCGAAAAATCCTCGAAGGTAAGCAAAGCCGGCGAAACGTCAGGCGAGTACCAGACAAAGCAATTAGCGGTGTCCCAATGCATACTGGATTGATATATATAACAGTTATTGCATACATGATAGAATAATATGTAATATAGATGATAAAGTGTGCGAAAAAAGCCTCTATTTTCACATTTAGTATATATAATTAATTTCGCAAAATTTTCTGTAGACTACAATATTTTAATCATTTTTTTTTTGCTTTCAATGTTACTCTAACGATCACCAAATATATGCATTCACCGACAGCTGTATCAACTTTGCCTGTAAGGAATAAAGATTTTAAAAAATGAGAGGAAAATTATTTTTTAGGCAGGAAATATCAATTTGAATTGTATACAGAGACTCGGACCCCTTATAAGTTCCAATTTTTCACAGGGTCCTGGGCAGCCGCCTCGTTTATTCAAATGGTTGCGCCTTCCCTGAAAATTGGGCTGGAATTTTCAGAAAAATTCGAATAGTTGGAAACTATGCATTAGGTCAGAACAACGAAATCAAACAGAGAGGTTTAAGAAATTAGCATAAATCCGCCAAAATCTGGAAGATTCTAATCCTAGCTATACAAGAACCGACTTTCTTTATCATATTTATAAAAAAAAATTTTTTTGAAGTTTCTATAATGAAAGATTAATTCTTAACTGCAAAGACTGAATAAATCATTTAGTTTTACAATTAATTTTTTTTCCTTACTTCAGCTTAAAGTTTAATAACAAAAACTTAGAGCATTGAACCAAAAAAAAAAAAAAAATAAATAAATAAAAAAAAAATAAAATAAAATAAATAAATAAAGAACTGCAAAAAATAAATATGTTATTAGGATTAAGAACAATTGCTCAAAGATACAGAAATAGTTTCCTTCTAAACTGTTTCGTAGTGAATTTCGTCGTTCTAATCATGTAACGAAAGTAGACGAACATAAGAGAGAAAAAAAAAATAATAATAAAACATAGGATGATTGCCATCCAAATTTTGTAAACACCGGTGATCAACAAGCTAAAAAGGCTTGCACATGCAATGAGATACCATTGCTGAAATTATATATAACATGTTTAAAAAATTTCAATTTTTATCAAAAATAACAATATCCCCAAAATTTATATAAAAAGGTAATCAACAATATAATTAAAAATTAATTACACTTAGATCCCGTTAAAGAGGAATTTTTAAAAGTAAAGAATATATAATAATGCCAATTTCAATCAGGTTGATAAAATTTGTTTCCCAAACCCGCGTTTGATTATTTTCAGTTTTAAAAATGAGGTAGTCACATGTAAATGCATATGCTATAAATCAAATTTACTTGAAAGAAAGAAAAGGGAAAAAAAAGACCCGTTAAAAGATTAAAAAAAAAAAAAAAAAAAAAAAAAATAATAATACTTGGCTTGTCAGTCAATGGTCTTATGATAAAGGAAATGTATGGAAAAATATATGTTAGTAGGTTAAAAATCTTCAGCCATTTCAAACCCTCTTGTAGCATGCTCATAATACATAACTCATGCATATAAATACAAACAAGATAAAAATGTACTTTCTTTGACTCAAGCCATAATAAAACTTTGATATAACAAGGGATACTGCAAAGCAACTAATTACAAAATCGATAACCCAAAGTGGACGAAAACATGGAAGATCCAGCTGTCATGGCCAGTAATGAGGTAGCATAACAAGGAGAAATAATAATAATTAAAAAAAATGACAAAATAGGTGGGATTGCTCAAACAACAGATACGAAAGTTTGACATTTTAAATGAATATATTAAGACAAAAATAATACTTAAGACTGAAGATCGATGACAATTACCACATAGATAAAAAATGAAGTGCCCATCACAAAAGCTATGCTGTAACTGTATACTCAGGGGTTCTCAACCAAGAATTTAAGGAGAGCTTAAGCATAAACCCTTAGGAATTTGTGGGTTTGAATGAAGAAAAAAAGATTATTTATTGTGTGGTTTAAGTGATACTTAGTTAAGATGCATGTAGTATTATAATGTACTTGTATTAAGATTATTAGATATTAAAAAAATTGCTTGTACATATTTCTATATTCTAGGATTATGACAGTTTTTATAACTCGTCAGATTTCCCAAATGAATTTGGGCGTAGTAATGTTATTAGATGAAAGTGTATATTGTAAATCATATTCTGGATTTTGATATTACCACAAGCAAGATTTATTTTTAAAAAGTTATGAAATAAGGTAAAAAATACCTTGAAGGCAGGTTACAAATTTTATTAATTCATGGAAGAGGGTTTGTGGTCCCGAGGTGGGAGTCCGTGACCTATTTTTAATTCACAAAAGAAGTCAATGGTATATGTATGTAAAAGAGGATAAGAATCCCTGCTGTATACTGATGATGAAATTATAAACCACTTGTGATGATCTTGAAATGCAAAATTTATCACAAAAGCATTGAACACAGAAGGTGGTTTTCTTTGGGAAGGCATGACAAATGTATTAAATAGAATATAATCTATGTGGTTATAGAAATCACTCAAAGTTATTGGCACTTCATAATAAGGAACGTTATAACTACTCTGAACTCTGACAACGAAATAGGACCATTCGATTAAATTCTTCCTTCGATATTCAATTTGCTAGATCAAATGGTCACAACATTACGCATAGATATACAATTGCATAAAATAAATAAATAAACAACATAAGTTACATTATTAACAAAATCTCATGCAAAAATAAAAGATAAATAAATAAAAATACACAAGGGAACAATACTTACTTTTACTAATCATGGAAACCAAATATCTGAATTATTAAATGAGAATATAATAAAAAACATTTCTAAAATTAATTTAGAAATAGAAACAAAGTTTTTTCTGATAATTTAAAATACATAAAAAGTTACATGAAAAGGATTTTCTATTATCAAATATGAAGAATTATGAAAAATAAAAATTGAACAAAACCATCAAACATAAGAATATTTAAACCAAAAGGGCTGTGCAAATATATTGTTATCACTTTTTATTTATTTTGTTGTTGTTGTTGAGGGGTGGGAGGGAGTTTGTCTTTTGATATCAATACCATTTTTAATCCAATCAAAGTTTTCTCTTTTTATTTGTAACATGGTCTTTGGTACAAAATAGCATATTATCTTTTTTTACTCTATTATCTATTTTATAATAATTCAAAGTTCTTATTAAAATCATAAATTATTGTAAAATTATTTAATTCTAAAATATGAAATACCCCCAATGTTTGATATTCATTCTTCATTTCATATGTATGCATACATAGAGATGGGAATGCTCAGAAAAAAACCGGAAAAATTGGGAAAAAACCGGTTTTTTTCTGAAGGCTCATTTTTCAATTTTTCCAAACTGGAAAAATTGAAATTTCATTTATGAAATAATATGGTGAAAATTTTGTAATAGCTACATTCTCATACTTTTTATATTATTTATTTTTATGTTGAGTGTCTCATGAAAATTTTAATGTGGGTAATCTGATCTCTGAGCAGAAATCTGTTTGAGAAGACTTGAAAGGATCATTCACATTTTTTTCTTGTTTGAAACACAAGACCCTTTGCAAAATTTCTCTTGAAAATAGACATTTCAGAAAAAGTTTAATCAACAAATGGAATCTTTCGCAAGTGCAGTGATTGAAGAAAAAAAAAATCTCATGCCATACAGCAGCTGAATCTGATTAAGTTGCTTATATGTATGTAAATAACTTTATTAAAAATGTCTAAATAGGAACCTAAATATAATAATAATTTCTTTTTTCAAAAATTCTGAATATATTTTGTACAAGTATATACAAAAAATTCACAATTTCACAAAAACTTGATTACATGAAAAAAATCTAGATATGTAATTAAATGCAACTTCTCTTTTTAAAAATTAATTCATGTGTAAAATTATTGCAATAATATGCCGATTAATGGAAATGATAAAATTAAAAATCAACATAAAATTTTGAAGTATGCATTTATTACTTTAATCTATCTTTTCAAGAAGTAAGTATTGAATTCATGAAAATTTTGACTTCCAGTTTTTGATGTATTTAAACGTTTTAGAAGGTCCTGAACACGTTTTGATGGTTTTTGGAAAATATCTGTCACTCTGTGAATCTGTATGTGACAAATTTTATGGGCACTCTATCTCAAGAACTGATGCACATAATTTCACAAAACTTTAGATTCAGCTACACTTTGATATAAACTCGAGATGTTTAGTTATTAGTGTATATCGCCAAACGGATGGCACTGCTATGCTGCATTATTCATAATTTCCACAATAGTTCTATCTCAAACTAATGTATGTATTTTTATAAAATTTCATATTAAGTTAATCTTTGACATAACTTCATGCTCATTACTTTTTGGTGTAAATTGCTCAACAGATGATGCTGCTATGCTGCATTATTCATGATTATCACAATAGCTTTACCTCAAGGACGTTTTTTAAACTACAGCTTCAGACAGTTTCTGATATATATTAATGTTGTTTAATTTTTCGTGTAAATTGCCCTATAGTTGGAACTACTATACTGCATTTTTTAAGATTTCATTATAGCTGATTAATTTAATGTTTTTTCAAGGTGTTGAATCTAAAATTGACCTCCATTTTACCTCCATAATGTACAGATATGTTGCAAAAACATGGGCAGTTTGCATTAGAAAAATACAACTGCAATGAAAAAAAAAAACCCATATTTTATTACAAGTAACTATGTTCCAAATTATAATTTCCCTCTTGATTAGACTTTGAATTTTTGTAGTTTTCTAAAGCACAGAAGAAGTTTATCTCTGTATGTAACTGCTTTTGTTAATTCCTCAAATAGTGAGCATTTTCTATTTGTAGTGTTCTGTTTTCATAACTTTTGAGTTCCACTCTTAGAAATATAAAATTACCATGTGGAAACATTATTGAATATGGTTTCTTATTCAAGAATAGAATGTCAGATTTCAGGGTAAAAGCAAAAACATTACATTTAATTAAACTTAAAAAATATTTTTCTGGTTTCAGTGAGTAAAAATCTAACAGTCAATAAATCCTATGCTATTTTTTAGTTGCAGACCTGAGTAAGCCAAAGTAAAACTTAGTTTTGTTTGAATTTTTAGATTATACAACTAAATCAAAACTTTTTGAGTTGAGATTGGAAAGCTATACCAAAACTAAACATATTTTATAAAAGAAATAAAATTATAAGAAAAGAAAGTAATAATGTAAAAATATACATTTTTTAAACAAACAATGGAATTTTTGAATACTGATATTCATAATAATGACAAAACTGCAATAATTTCTTTAAACTAGTATCATTTACTTAAAAACTATACTTATGTAAATGGAATGCATAATTTAATTCCAAACTGCAGACATATTGGTTCAGGTTTTTACACTAGGTCAATTGGTAGTTAAATATGTAACTGAAAAATCATTTCAACAGGGATATGATATAACAAACAATACCATTTAATAAAAATTCTTAGGCTGTGGAAAAAGAAACTAAACTTTTAAAAGCAGGCTTTGCTACTTTCTTTTTATTTTGTAATATAAAGTGAAAATAATTTTCATTTAATACATATAAATGAGAAAAAATGTTTATTATTGAATATTCTCTAAGAAAATATAATTTATTTGGGAGAAACAGTCATGAAAAATCAATTTTTCCAATTTTTCCGTTTTTTTCTGAAAAAACCCGGTAAAAAACCAGTTTTTTTCCGACACTTTTATTTTTCCAGAAAATTTACATCTCTATGCATATATAATCACGATTCGAGAAATTATATGTGAAGCATATTTAAAAGGGAACTTGTGTTTACTAATAAACAAAAGAGTAAGAGAAGGAATGTTGTCCACTCATTTAGTAGATAAGAATTTCTATTTGTCCCCCCACCCCTCCTCTATCGGGCAAGTGAAACAGGACTTTGTTACTGTTGAATACATTATAAAGTAAAAAGCTATTTAATTTTTTAAAAAAATAGTAACTATTTCTTTTAAGTGTTATTTGATATAAAGTTTTTTCATATGCAAAATGATACTGTATCGACTTATCTTCATTCGAATTATGAAAGTATGCGAAAAATAAATGTAGCCAATTTTGTATATTACTTACAACAAAAGAAATAAATTCTAGAAATCAAAAATTTTTTACACTTTGATAATGATATAATTACCCGGAAGGAGGTGGGAGGGGGTTCAATGGATGCTAATGTATGACATTGGGGGGAGGGGAGGAGTAGAGTTTGGGGGTACGATATTTCCAAAAAACTGATAATTAGTTATGATAAGTTATATTTGCACAACCTCCAACCTAGTAAAGCAGAAAATAAATGCTATAATATTATGTTATATCAATTCATAATTAATAAAATATAAAAAGACCGGAGTTTTCAAAATTTTTATCTTCTTAACACAAAATTCAATCGTAATTCAATATCGAAGGAAGATTACTGAATAATAAGGTGATATTTAAATTCACCAAACCACACCATGACCATCTGGTGCCCACAGCAAAAAGCTGGGCACAGGAAAAACAAACAAGGAACTATTTAGTTAACACTCTTAAGTTCGCTGCCACTGCAGTCATTAAATGCATTAGAAATCTTTTGTCGTTCATACAATATTTAACATTTTTTCTAAATTAAAAGTCAGAAATGCTAGAAAAAACAAATCTATTCATTATTTATTATCATGAGAATCAAGTAAACATGACTTAGAAAAACATTTTGGCTGCGAAAAGCAAAATTCATATTGCAACAAAACGTGTAATTATTAACAAAACCAGGATATAATGAATCATTGAATGTGGTATTTTCTTTTTCTGAAGAACACATAGTTGGAAGTTGGTTGTGTATAGGGAGATGAGAGAAAACAAAGAAAGAAATAAGGGTTGCATCTTGAAATTGCAGATCACATAGATCATAAAAGAGCAAATAAACATTGAGTATGAGAAAGGTAAGTTCACATTAAAAAATGTAAAGAAACATAAGATATATGCTGGAAGAACAAAAAGAAACTGCAATAAATAACATATAAAAATAAGTTCAATAAACAGTCAGTGATGCAAGAATTATAAGATAAACATGGAAAAAAATTGGAAAAAGAGAGAGGCCATAGAAAGAAAAGCATTTGGAATGTTGTAAAAAAGATGAAATTTTCAATAAGAATAAATGTTTTATTTACAGTTTTTAGCAGAATATTAAGTTAAAATAATATTAATAATAAAGATAGTTATTATTGGATTTTGTATGAACCTTATTTTTATCACTAAACAGCCTTTTCTTGTTAACATGCACTAACAGGCATGAGTACATACTGACAAAACAAACTTCAGGAAGGGACAAGATTTTTGAATGTATGTCCTGTGGTCTGCAATGCAGTGTGTGTTTTAAAAAATTAAGAATATAAGTTAGAAATGAAATAAGCATCAATTTTAAGCTTATAAATGTAAAAAGCAATACAGAAATACATCAAACAAGAAATAATTAGATGTCAAAAAGCTTCCACCTTATTTTTGAGCATCTGGTTAAACCTGGATTTTTTTTTTTGCTAGAATTTTAAACATAAAAAAGGGGAAAAATGCATAGTCTTCCATGGGGGGGGGGGGGGGGGGGTAATGAAGTATAGCTCCCTCTCCACACTTCCTGATAAAAATTGCTTAGTTCCTTTTTCTCTTAGAATTTAGCTATTTTTTTTTTTAAATGATTAGAGAAATAGAAAAATTACTTTATTATATTTCAAAATCCGGAAGGAAGAATCCCCTTTCTTGAACTCTTACCATTATTGGTCTGCACCCATGCTTACAGGGGAAGTTTTGGAATTCAGATAAAATACAATTTTTAAAAGATTGGTCAATAAAATAAGAATCAACTGGGATAGAAGTTTGAATGGTTCTTCAACTATTAATCTGTTATAAAAAAGCCTATGAATCTTGCAATAGGTTTAACTTGCCATTAAAAATCTAAAGAGTTTGAGCAAATAGCTTTCTGATACTATTTTTCAAATGAATAAAAAACCTAAAAATAATAAATAAATAAAAGAGGACATAAACTAAAGTAGGAAAAGATGACATAAATTGAATAGGAACGTAAGAAAAGATCAAAACCCGTCTCATAAAATTATAAAGTGGTCCCAAGATAAATAGTATATATGAAACATTTATAAAATTAAATATAGAAAATATTCTAAACATGTCAAACTAATAGCACATTAAAAATACACTTAAGGAAATAAAAACAAATATATAGTTCTCTCTATCACTCTAAAGATATTTAAAACAATGAGTGGCAATGTGTAATTGAACACTTTTTTTTCACCAGAATATTTCTTAAATATGTTCTTATTTTTAATCCCTATCAGATCATACAAAAATCCTAAAATATATATAACAAACAATCAACAATTCATCTTATCGATTTTTAAAGGCACCGAGACATATAAAAGCCTATGGAAATGACTTTTATGAAAGGTTTTCTAAACATCTATGCACATATAAATATCTATATAAAAAAGCTACCATTTCACACTATGGTAGGTGTATATACACTAAAATAAACTTTTTGTTAGATAACAGTTTTAAAATACAAATTTCAAGACAAAGAGTTATATTTTGCACCCTGTACCCCATATACAGATGTGCTAATACACATACATAAATTTAGATTTACAAAAATAAACATTCATATGCAAGATATAATATGTACTACTAATAAGCAAAACACAAAACCGGTATAACATGTTTTCATATATAATACTACATTTTCATAAACAAAAACCTAGGCAGACTGATTGCTTTGCATCAGTGCATAATCATTTTATTCGAAGACAAATGTATTCATTACTGAAAGACATAACTTCGTGACAGTGATAACACAAATGCAATAAGTGATGATTTTTTTTTTTTTGTATCTTGAAAATGACACTCCCCTAAAGGAATTCTTACCAATTTTAATCTAGATTAAAATGTCCTAGAACATCCGGGTTCACATATGCAAAAGTGAATTCTTCAAGTGATCTTTCTGATTGAATAAATATAAGTCTTACAAATCAAAAAATGTTGCATTTTCCTTCCTTTTATGGCTATGGCATGTTTAAAACCCACCCCTACTCAATTATACTGTATTTTGAAACAGTATAAAAAATGGCTAGAAATTACATTAAGTCTAAAATACATATTTGTTCAATTATATGCTATAAAAGTTATCAGAAAATAATAATAATAAATAAAAATAAATTAAATGGACAAGCACTTCTGCACTGTGGTTTAGAAGAGAGAAAGGCAGAAAGTTAATGTACTGAGGAAAAATCAAAAGTCTAATATTAAATGTTTAAATTTCATTGTTAATAAATAAATTTTACACCTTGATCCAACATTAGACAAAAAAAAAAAAAAAAAAAAAAAAAGTTATTTATGTGAGTAATTATACTCCTTTTTCAAAGTTTTTAGAAGTAAACTTTAGGAGATTTTTTTAAAAATATTTTATTTATACTATAAGGAAAATGAAAGTTAATTACAGTTCCACTAAAAGATAAAATTTAAGCAAGAAACTAAACTTACTGCTTGAAAACAACATTGAAAAGACTGACGATAATTAATAAATAAAATAATGCATTCTGTAAAAATCACCATAAAATAAAAAACACAGCAGGATGCGTTTTGAGCTAAAACAATAACAGCTCGTCATCAGCTGTATCGTACATGTGTCTGTAAGGAGACTATATCAGAGATAAACTGTCTCCATCTTCTTTTTTTCAGTTTATCTCTGAGATTGTCCCCTTACAGACACATGTATGATACAGCTGATGACGAGCTGTTATTGTTTTAGCTCAAAACACATTCTGCTTTGTTTTTTATTTTATGGTGATTTTTACAAAGTGCATTATTTTATTTAGATTTATTTCTTTCTCTTTTCTTCCTCTTCTGATTTTTAACCCTTTGAACTCTGGGGTGTAAATTTCTTCAAAATTCCAAATGTCACAATGGCACCGGTATTTTGCAAAGAAAAAACCGGTTAACGATAAACACGCAAAAATGCATTAAACCTTTTTCAAATAAATTTGGTCAAATTTTCTGGCGTCATTGTCACATTTTGGAATTAAAATTATGTGGTAGAAAATTCTACCATCAGAGCTCAAGGGGTTAAGGA
The DNA here is from genome assembly GCA_964019185.1 of Maratus speculifer. NCBI lineage: Eukaryota > Metazoa > Arthropoda > Arachnida > Araneae > Salticidae > Maratus > Maratus speculifer. The sequence goes on along the minus strand of OZ025296.1, from coordinate 71,622,964 downwards.
CTAAAATATATGTTACAATTAATACTATGATTTAGAATAAATAGCTGAAAAAGTTCTCCATAAGAGTCTTAAAATTACATCAACATAATCAACATACCACTTGCCCACCTGCTTTATTTATTTATTTGTCCCTTTCATGTGATGTAATAAAAAAGAGGAAATGTGATTTTAATATGCATAAAGACATTTAGAAACAATTTATTAATTCTGTGTTCATGAAAATACCTTATAAGAACATTTAGGTTTTCAATTTAAAAAATTTATCAAAAAGAATTTCAGTTAAAAAAAAATATATATCAGATTAAATTTTTTAAAAAATGAATAAAACACTTTCTTACAAGAGACGAGTAACAATGCCCTTAAAAGGATGTCTCATTGTTACTTGCTGATCGCAAAATCTCTTTAAACTATGAGGGAATTAAATTGGGTGATTACTCATTACCTAATATTATACCAAATGCTACTGTGTTTGCTATGATGTATAGTGTTCACTATAAGAAAGTAGCCATCTGATGAAAACAATTTTCCTAAATTTTAAGTATTTTAATGACAAAAATAAATTTTGCTCAAATGAAAATTTCAGTTTTTTTCGAGTTAAAAATATTTAGAATGTAGGAAAATAATTATTGTAAACACACTATGTCAGCACTGAATGCACATTTTCGGATGCTGAAATGAATGTTAATACTTATTTATATTAGGTAATGAATAAATCGCTAAATAAAATTAACAAATAGATAAAAATAGAATTTTGCATTCAGGATCAGGGAAAAAATCTGCATCAGTAATGCATCTCTTCATGCCATACATGTAATTTAATATATTACCGTAATGCAATAATTCACATTAATGCAATGAGCAATCAGTCTGCAATCAAACACAATCCCCTGTGCATAATATATATGAAATCGCATACATAGGAAAAAAAAATTGTAACAGACTATACTAGCTGCTGCACATCCAAATTCGAAGCTAATCATTTCAAAGTCCTTTCTTATCCTGCTTCAAAAATGAATATTTCAGCACAAAATTATGTTTTTTTTTTTTTACTCCAGCTACAAAAACTGTCCTTAAGGCATCGATCAATACATAACAAAGGCCATTTTACCCATCACTCATCAGCAGGAAGCAATCACTTGAAGATGACTATTTATTTTCCTTTCTAAATATTCTATACTTTGCACTTCACACCATCAAAATCAAAACCAGCAGCCAGTTACTTATAAATTAGCAGCACGAAGTTTCATTAGCAGCAGGTGTATATATAACTCTGAGCATATACTGTGACTCAAAATACAAAATTAAGTAAACAAATATAAATAAAGAACTCTATAATTGAACACAAATGGTGATTGCATTTGTAAAAGAGGTATATAAAGAGGCTGCTTTTAAACAGCCTAGGAAATATAAAAATACAAAAGGAACAATAAAAAATTAAAGACTAATAGAGGAACTTCAAAATAATCTATTTGGCAAATATTCCTCCTATCATGACTTGCAGTTGTACATAAAGTGGATTGCAAATATTTTGTAGATAACAGATTATTAAGGGTATCATTAAATAAATATACAAATATATGTTCAAACACAGCTTAGTTAATATATCAACAGGTACTCATTAAGATATAACAGTGTTTCTCCAACATCTTTAACGGCCAAACAAAACTAAACAAAAAGAAGCATTTGCTATTATTGAATAAATCCTACTTATAAATAAAATTTAATAAAATAAAATATTTTTCTTACATTTTTATAATTATTGTACATTACAGAATGAACAGTAAACATAGCATTAATAGCATCAATCTCAAAATAGACAAAATTTTAGCAATTTTGTCAAGAATGATATTATTTTTCACAAATTCTCTCTGGAAATCAAGGTTCAGCAACTATAAAATGACTTAAATATAATTCATGTTTTTCTTCTTTTGACCACTGAACTAAAGAACATACTATCTTGAGAGAAGGGGAAAAAAACTGATTTTTGACTACATGAAATATGCTGAAAATGAAACAATGCATAAAATAAATTTTTAACATTTCATTCATTATATTTATCACTCTTTTTTAATGAACTTGAGTATAATCAGTTTAAGCTTGTCTGTGCAGTTGTAACTATTTTTTTTTTCTATTTACATATAATAATAATATGTATATATATATATAAAATAAAGAATGGTTCACCAGCAAAAAAATCATCATCAATAAGACTGATTATTAGTTCATAATTCTTTAATATAAATAAAATATATCAATCAGATGAAAAACTGCAAAGTCATCTGCAAATAATAATCTGAATTTAGTTGCTTTTATATAAGTAGATTTGATCAACTTTATAATTAAAAGTGTTTTAAGAATCCATCTTTCCAATTAATTATGTATTATACAATAAGATTAATAAAGGCTTACTCCAAGAAAGATATTCTTGAAAAAAAAAAAAAAAAAAAAAAAAAAAAAAAAAGAAAAATACTAAATTCTGCATTTCATATTTTTTCTTTTGTGAAAGCTATCTAGGAACAAGAATTTCCAACATTATTTCCATAATAATTATACATATTTTAGCTTTTGAACATTTTCACAAGTTCAGATAACAATAATTCATGTGAAATACCATTTACTATTTTCTTAAATAGAGGATTTTAATATACCAATAACTCTTATTTAAAAAAACACATATATTCAGAATAGTTGTCTAACACTAAATAGAATTATTTCACTTGCAATCATTTCAAATATATTATCAACATATATTATCAAATAGAGCATTTAAATATATATATATATACATATATTTTTAATTAGAAAAATAGAAGCTTACTTCCTAAAAACACTTTTACAATATAAAAAAGAAAAAAGGCCTCAAAACAAAATAAAATTTTTATAGAAATATAATTAATACAGAAGAATAAGAACTATTTTTTAAAATTTTATCTACTTTAATACTCTGATAACGACAAGAAATATAAAAAGATTTGTTGCTAAATTTAACAGTAATTAATGTATAATATTACTAAGATCATTTTTTAAACATTTTTGATAATATAATAAACTATACATATATTTTTAAATTTTGTGGTACAGGAAATTTGAAGATGCAATATCGTATAAAAGCATCACTGTAAATTGCATTTAAAGATAAATGTTCCCACTTAGGCACTTATTAAATGCTAAATAAAAAATAAATTTCATTTTTCAAATTACAATATAAACAACAGAATCTCAGATATACATAGTTTATGGTATGACCAGTTTTTCCAAAAGATTTCAGATCACTAATTTATTTATGTTTTTTTTTTTTTTCTTCACATGTTATTAAAAAATATCTAATATAACAGCAATAATTTTTCAATGATAAATTTCTTCTGAGTAATGCACATTAATTTTTTTCAAATGATTTAAACTATATGTGGTGGCAGGCACATGGATTTGGTTGGGTAGAATTGGGTTTTATGGTGCAAAGTCCTTTCAGGGACAAACTGCACTAAAACAAAGTTAAAATGCAGATACACATGGAACATTGTACAGCTCATATTCAAAATATTAGAATAATTACCTTTTTTTTAGAAATTGAAAATATCGTTTGGTAATTTAATGTCTTTTAATGAAAATATGCAAACGATATTTTTATTAAGAACTTATTGTTGATTAAACTTACTTGTTATCTTAAATTTAATATCATTTTTGAAAAGATTAATTGCAAAAAAAATTATTTTGAAAAGTCAAAATATTAGAATATTTATTCAAGTGGTTCAAAATATTAGAATATTTCACATTAATTCTCCTTTAATTATTACCAATTCTTAACTGGTGGCATCATTGATTAAATTCAGACTATTTTATTTAAAATCAGTATTCCTTTTTACAGTTTGTTTCTTTTTCGTCTTAAAATGGGCCGTGTGAGTGATATTCCTGAATCTACTAAACTTCGTATGGTTGATTTGTATCGGCACGGTAAAAAACAATGTTTTATAGCGAATTATTTACATTGTTCGCAATCGAGCGTTAGTAAAATACTAACACAATATTCAAAAATTGGAAAATTTCAAAATAATCGCCGAAATGATGGCCGAAAACCAAAAACATCTGCTAGAGATGACAGGAAACTGAAGCGTATAGTTAAGAAAAACCGTTTTAAAAGTGTGCGATTCTTGCACCGAAAATGGAAAGAAGAAGGAGTTGAAGTTTCTACATCGACAACATTAAGACGTCTCCATAAATTTAAATTTGAATCTCGTGTACCGAAAACAAAACCTCTCATGACTGCAAGACAAAAGCGTATAAGATTGAATTGGTGTAAATCAAGACGTTTATGGAGCAATGAAGATTGGAAAAATATATTATTTAGTGATGAAAGTATGTTTTGTGTTTCATATGGTAATCAAGGTATTCGAGTTTGGAGAATGAAGCAAGAAGCATTTGATAAAGAATGCCTTAAACATTCCGTAAAATTTGCTGCTAGTGTCATGGTTTGGGGTTGTATGAGTGCAGAAGGACCTGGAAAGTTATGCATCGTCTACGAAAAGGTTAACTCTCTGATATATCAAGAAATTTTAGAATATTACATGATTCCATCATCAGAAGATTTATTTGAAGATGATTTCATCTTTCAACAAGATTTAGCGTCCCCGCATACCTCGGTGTCAACTAAGAATTGGTTCCGCCAACGCAACATTAAGGTACTTCCTTGGCCACCAAATTCACCAGATCTTAATCCCATCGAAAACTTATGGTGTATAATGATGAAAAAACTTCAAGAAAATCCTACTTCAAGTAAAACTGAGTTAGTGGCACGTATAAAGTCTATTTGGGCTAATATTGATAGAAATGTTTGTAAACACCTTGTTTATAGTATGCAAGATCGATTGTACGCTGTTATGAAAGCTAAAGGGGATGCTACAAAATAATAACTATCATTTACTTCATATTCATAAGGTAATATTGTTGCGTAAAATAAAATATTCTAATATTTTGAACCAATCTAAATTTTATTCTAATATTCTGGTCTGTTTAAGGAAGCTGTATACCTAATTTATTGTGCTGTATTTTATATTTTATAAATGTTAAAATCTTATCTAAACATTCCAGATTTAATTTATAAGAAATTTAATTGCATTTACTTAGTATAAAAAATAAAAAAATGACAAATAATTTTTTCTTATTACTTTTTCTCAATTATTCTAATATTTTGAATATGAGCTGTATACAGCGGCAAGTATGATGTATAATGCAGGTTATGCAAAATATTAGAAAAATGAATCATAGTAGTAAAATTGGTTTGCTATAACATTATGAAATATAAAAACAAACCAAGAACCAATATTTCTTAAAATTATTCACAGCTTATTTTTTAAATATTTTAAAAACTCATGAAAATGTTTAAAATATAATCTCACAGTAAAAACACCATTTTTGAGATGTTTTAAAAATTATAAAATCATATTTAACAAAGGAGCCAAAGGAAATACCAGGTACAACAAAAAACCTACTATTTAAAATGCTTTTAATTTGCTTAGTTGTTAATCTGTCCATAAAATACTTATAATAATTTTGACGATCTTCAAGGGGAAGCTGATTGAAAAATTCTGATTTAAACAACTTGCTAGAATCTAACTTAAGTTAAAAACTTTAACCTAATTTTGGTGAAATCGATTGACATTTCAGATTGATCATTAAAACTTATAATTAAAAATCCTATATCTATATTGCATTTGATACAGTAAGAACCTTTAAAGCAATTTCGAAAACTTTGTTGTCTTTAATATATTTTTTAAAATCACTTGATTTTATTATGAAAAAAAAAAAAAAAAAAATTCCACAATTTTTGACTAAGATTTATTTATGTAAAGGCAAGTAAATAATTATTAAACTTTTGAATTTCAAATAACTTTGATTATATAAATAATACATTGCTAATCAAAGAGATTATGAATAAAAACAATGCAGATCTGAGAAATATTTAAACTAAAAACATAACTTAAAAAAGTTTTTTATGTGCATTCCATAAGAAAATTATGAGAACAGTCTGAAAATACCTACAAGTAATTTTAAATAGTTAATAAAACCTTAAAAAAAAAAAAAAAAAAAAAAAAAAAAATCTTTAGAAAAATACAGTATTTTATATCTGCATACAAAATATGCAAAACTATCAGCTAATAATAAAGTACCTGTCAATTACAGTTACTACATTATCAGCTAAAATGTCACATTTATATAATTTTTCAAATAGTTATTATCACAATCGGAATTATTAAAATAAAATAAGTGATTACTACAATAAATAAGTTTTCTTCCTAATATTGTTCAGAAATGCCTTTGTTCCATGGTGATAGAAACATTTTCCTGAAATGAGATAAACACAGAGGGAAAAAAAAGATGTAAATTTATGCATAAGGTAAAAGAAAAGTATTGCAAGGAGAGGATCAGATGTTCAAGTCTACGATTTGCACAAAATAATTTAGGTTAATTAGAAGGCCGAAATGTAGAAAATATCACAGAAGTAGTAAAGCATACATCTCAAGAATAATAAATCTTGCAAAAATGATTAGTGTTTTGTTCTATTGTCATAGCAAGTAGGTAGGGCATTAGACACTAGATTATGAGAGTTTTTTTTTTTTTCTTATTTTAATAATGTTTAATTAGTTGATTAACATTTTTCATGATACCGTATTTTCGGGTGTATAGTCCGCACCCTTAAATCGAGCAGTGCAGTAAAAAAAGTTAGTGTATAACCTTCGGAGATGCATCGGTGTATAGTTCGCGGGCTATATACCATTTACGAACGTATATTTCGATCAGGGTTCAAAATTAGAAGCCATTAGTCATAATTTTTAACACAAATTTACCAAACTTTTTCATGATGCATAATACCTGCAATAATTTGGCTAAAAAATTAAGATTATCAGTACCGTAATTTTCGGAAGAAACGCCACAACGTTTACGTGTTTTAAAGTAAAATTTTAAGCGATGCGCCGTTTATGCGCATTTTCTTTTTTTTCAAACAAGCGTGATATTTTTTCTGAATTTTTCCAAAAATTGAAAAAAAAAAAAAAAAAAAAAAAAAATTGTTGATAAATTAAAAATTTCGGACATAAAATGTATACGTATCTTAGGTCATTGGTTCCCAAAAAGATCGAATCCTCAGAATTGATTCGAAATGCACCAACTCCGAAAAGGAATGATTCCTCGTACTCTATCTGAAATGAAACGAATCCGGAAAAGTTTGATTCCTTGAACTCGTTTCAAAATGAAACAACTCTGTAAAGAAACGATTTCTCGGAATCGTTTCGAAAAAGACCGCCTGCTCTGAATCAGTCCGAAATGATATAAATTACGCACTTTTTTTATTCTTTGTAACAGGGTAGGGTACCAACTCTGAAAAGATATGATTCCAACGGACTCTATCTGAAATGAAACGACTTCGGAAAAGTTTGATTCCTTGAACTTGTTCCTAAATGAAAAAACTCTGTAAGGAACGATACCTCGGAATCGTTTCAAAAAAGACCGAATGCTCTGAATTGCTCCGAAATGACATAAATCACGCACTTTATTTTTTTTGTTCTTTGAAACAGGGTAGGGTACCAACTCCGAAAAGAAACAATTCCTCAGACTCTATCTGAAATGAAATGACTCCGGCCATCCAGAACAAACTTACATTGTTCCATTGTTTCACCGACTCTTTAAAGGAACGATTCCTTGGAATCGTTTCGGAAAGAACGACTGATCTGAATCGTTTAGAAATTACATAAATCACACACTTTTTTTTCTTCTTTGCAACAGGGTAGGGTAGATTAATTTTTTTGAAAAATAATCTTAAATGATTTTAAATTCAGAATCGTTGAGGTTGGAAGGGTTCCGGATTTTGGATTTTGTATTCTACAAACACAATGGGGTGCTGCAGCACCGATTCACTTGCAAATTATTTTCTGATATTTGATTTATAGATTTTTTTTTAGGTCTCGCGTATAAATCAACCCCCCACTTTGAAGTTTTTTTTTTTTTTTTTGTCTAAAATTTCATGACTTATACGAGAGTATATATAGTAGCTATTATAGATCTATCGGTGCAATACTTGGTGATAGTTGCGACAGTTCTTCCAAACCCAGAAATAACTGTATTTAAGCAGCAAAAAAAAAGCCTTTACAAACATGGCAGAACTCTCTAAATTTCGCGGCATAGCAAAAAAAATTTACAAATTTTGATTTTTTTTCAAATTTTTTGAGGTTTAAAAGTTGTAGAAAAAATATCACGATTTCCAATAAAAAATAATCTTTGTATAACCCGCACCGTGTATAAGCCGCAGTGGCTTTTTAGAAGGTTTTTTTCTTGCATAAGCCGCGGACTATACACCCGAAAATACGGTAAATTGAATATTGTTAATAAAATTCAACTTACTTTTCATTATTAACAGGAATGCCACTCATAAAATAAAGAGAAAATTACATGTAAATAAAATTTAAGACATATTTCATGCAACATTCATGCGTGAATTTTGTAAATTATTTGTTTAAATAAACTAAATAAATTACAAAGAATAAAATTTACAACAAGCTTTTTTTTTAACTACCTTAAAAAAAGAATTTTTAACTATTTGGAAAATAGTTGTTGCTCTCGGTAAAGAATTGAAAAATCTGGAATATATCTGAATCTTTTTATCGGTTGAATTCCGTAACTTATTTTATTTATTCTTTTTCTACTAGGTCACTGTTTAATATTCAAAAATGGAATATTTCTGTTGCCACAATGACAAAAAAGTAATAAAAACTTTATGAGTCAGGAATATTTATGTTTAATCCATGTCGTACGAAACATGAGGCGTTCAGAAGTCAGTCTGATTAACTCTATCAAATAAAATTGCACATTAGGGTGGAGCGAAAAATTTTTTTTTTTGAAAATCAAAAACGGGTAGGTGCCAAAAGTTGCCTTTATACTAGTACATCAACTGTGTGAAATTTTACCGCTGAAAAAAAATGGCTTGAGTCTGCGCTTTTGCTCCAAAAATCGAAATTTTGGATAAAATTTGTCATTTTTTGACATTTTTTCAAAAAAATTAAAAAATTCCTACAGAGCTAGTTAGTATTTAAAAGTGTTGCTTAGACCTTTATATTTATCTGCTTAACATATTTAAACTATAAAACAATATCTTTATTCCCTATAGCTGGAGCAAAACAGACAAATTTGAGTAAGAAAACAGCATTACCACTCTATTGGGTCATACAACGAATTATTGTTTTTAATACAGCTCTTGTTTTCAAAACTATCTTGGACATGCGTCGTGGAGGTGGCTATATTTCCTATACCACCCGGCCCAACTATTCGATCATCTTAGTACAGTGTTTTATTTATACATTGATTTGTGATTTTCTTTATAAAAATTTGGCATGTTTTCGATGCTTCAAACTTGTTCATCTGTTCTTTGCATCCACATGCTGCTGTAACTATCTTCATGTATATTTTTACAGTTTATACAAAAAATGACAAGCAGAGTAACGTACGGGAATATTATTAAAAGGATCTATTCGGCCATGTATCATATTTATCAAACTTACATTTAGTTGATGAACAGTGATTGGAAGTTCTGTTACCACAACATTTTTTCAGTCAATTGTATTTTTTTTACGTAATGATTTGCTTCAAAGATGATTTCAGATATTTCAACTATAAGTATGCCATCATTTATTCTACTTTTGCATTTTTTATATGTTGAGAAGCGAGCTGTTTCATGTGATGGTAATCGTCAGAGAGAATTGCAATGAAAATTTGTACTCCATATGTAAAGCAACCGCTGTTGTAAATAGCTTTTTTTTGCATTAGTTTTATGCGGTTTTCTAAGTGTTTTCGTATCTAGGTAATTTCCTATTAACTTTTAGATCCCCTTTTTATGAGCAGACAACATTTGATGGTGAAATGTCCTGGGCATAAACTTATAATGCATAGCACTTTATGAGGGAATGTACGGATTCTAATCGACTATAAGTGCTCATTTAAAATTAGGTGAATTTTATTTGTCACTGTGAACCATTTTGCATGGGGTAAGCTTAGAATTGTGTATAATATTGAATCATTCGCTACTTCAACTCCAGTGAATTTCCTCTGCGTCAATTATTTGAGAAGTCGATATAAAACGTTCTAAGCTACATGGATTCACCGGGTCAATAAGGAAAATCTTTGTCTGCGTACTATTCACTTCCTACTGCAATTTTTTTTTATAAAATAGAGAATAATTTTAAAAATTATTTTCTCAAATTGAGAAAAATACTCAGAACAGACTAGAAATTTCTGTCGGAGATTGCAAAGCTAATTCATAAGGAAAGGTATTTCTCAGAAAGAATGGGGAATAGGAATTTAGAAAACATCTCTCACAAAAGACAGCTCATAAAGTTAATAAAATTTTCCGCTTTATATAAGCACAGATTGTCAATCAGCGTTTATATGTTCGCTCACAAAATGTATAATCCAAGTTTATACCGCGGGATGTTTTATACCAAATGTACTACACACCTAAATAAATCTAAAATCTTATTAGAAATTACTCGACTACGGAACAACACAGGAAACGATATAAAGCATACTAAAACTTCTTTAGAAATATTGTTGTTTTACAACAAGTAGTTTTTGCAAATTTTGGTTGCAATCCTCTGTGACAATCGTTATAATATTAAACAGCTAGCTTCTCAGCATATATTCAATGTAATAGGTTGAATAAATGATGACATACTAGAAATTAAATTCATACAATCAATTTTTAGGCAAATCATTGCATATAAAATGTAATTGATTGAAAGAATGCTGTGATAACAAAACTTCCAATCATAATGTACTAATTGCATGAAATTTTAATGAAGATAATAGACTGCTGAATAGGTTCAATTAAGAACATACCCAATACATTGCTCAGCTTCTCTTCTGTTATACATGGTATAAAAATATACGTGCAGCAGGTCACACCAGCATGATCCAAATCATCCAAAGTCAGTGAATATAAAGAAGAGAAATTACTTTGATATATAGAAAACTTATACTCGTCTTCGGGAAAAAAATAACAATTCAATACATAAATAAAACACTGGGTCTAGATGATTGGATGGTTGAGACGGGTGGGATAATGGAAACACCTCTATGAGTTATATACACAGTAGTTTTGAAAGCAACTAGGTAAGAAATGCATTGAAACAACATTTCGTTGTATGCTCCAATACAGAGGTTAACGCTGATTTTTCACAAAAAGTTGTCAGATTTGCTCCAATTATACAGACTACAGATATTGTTTTATAGTTTAAATATGTTAAGCAGATAAATATAAAGATCTAAGCAACACTTTTAAATACTAACCAGCTCTGTAGGAATTTTTTAATTTTTTTGAAAAAATGTCAAAAAATGACAAATTTTACCCAAAATTTCGATTTTTGGAGCAAAAGCGCAGACTCAAGCCATTTTTTTTCAGCGGTAAAATTTCACACAGTTGATGTACTAGTATAAAGGCAACTTTTGGCACCTACCTGTTTTTCATTAAAAAAAAAAATTTTTTTTTCGCTCCACCCTATTGCACATTTTAAGCAGTTAAAATTGTATATCTATAAACTACTGTTTTTTTTTAATCATTGAAGTCTAGGAATATTAATGTTTAATGCATGGCACATGTAATATAATATATGACTCATTATAATCATCATAAAAATGATGTTTATTATTATTAATTTAAAAATAGGATTTATTTATAAGTCTTTAAAATTTTAGTATTTGAAAATATTATTTTCTAAATAGTCGTCATAATTTAATAAATTACAATTTTTCTTTTTTGTAAATCTTTCTGCGTCTTTGTAAATGCATATTCGTCAAACAATTTGAAATATGCTATTAATTCAGTGAGTATGAAAATTGTATATGAGTAAAAAAAAACTTAATTTTAAATTAGTTCACAATTATTTTATATAAATTAAGGTAATTCAGCAACAGATGCAATGAGCTCAATAAAGAATTTTATATTGCATAGCTTTGTTAAAATTGCATTCGTTTGTCAAAAATTGTACTTTTATTTCATGATCATTTGCCAAAAATTGTGATTTTGTTTCAAGATCATTTGACGAAAATGGGTTCAAAACTGCGATTTTGTTTCATGATCATTTGTCAAAAATTGCATCATTATTTTGCAATTGTTTGCCGAAAATCATGGTTTTATTTTGAGATTGTTTGAAAAAAAAAAAAAAAAAAACTATGACTTGATATTACAATCCTTTGACAGAAATCGCAAGCTGATATCACAATCATTTTACAAATTTTCCTTGAATAATATAGCTGAAAACTGGGAAATTTGATTAGTAGTCAGTGGCCGGTAGACCCAGTTTCATTAGTGGCCACTTTTTAAAAGTTAGTAGCCACTTTTTAAAAATATGTCAAAATGGCTTTTTTTTTTTTTTAATTTATTTAACGGCTAGTGAGTTACAAAGCTACACATATTTGGTTAAAAATAAAACTGTCATTCGACTGAATGGAAAAAAATGAATTAGTGATTAATACTGCAGATAAAATTGTAAGTGATAAACTATATTTAAATATATATTAATGCATTGTATAAAACAAACAAGGAAATTGTATTTTTAAATTTTAAATTTAAAAATAATGTCACATTTTTCTTGGATATTTTAGTCTTACTTAAAATTGGTGGTAATTATTAAGTTTGGCGAGTATACAGATATAAATATTTTTTGCTTTGGCTGCGATTTCAAAACTCTGGATGCCTTATTAAGGCAAAATCAGAGAGTGCCAATATGTTGGAGAGGTGGAGGAAGTCTGCTTGGTAGCAGTAAAGTCAGATGCTAAATTTGCAGTGTTACTCGCCTAAGGGGTGAGTGCTAATTTTGTCCTATATTTTTAAAGTAATTGGCTATAATGTTTCAATCTTTCTTGACACCTACGTAAACTTTAATCATAAAAAAAAAAAAAAAATTGTACCAGCCAACTATTACTGGTACAATTAGTGAGCATATGGCAAAAGTGAAAGATTTCAAATGCAGCAACGTCCTTAAAATCTCCTTGCATCCAGAGGTAAAAATGGTATAATTTATTTGAAATGCATGTGGAATTAAAATTGATGACTATATTTTGTAGGAAAAAAAACTATTTCTTGGAAACATATCCAAATAAAGAGTTCATGGTAAAAAGCAAAATATAAGAAAATACAACCAAGTTGCTAAATATGCTTGCATCCGATAGAAAGAAAGAATTAACCAATTCACTAATTAGATGCAAACAAAGTAGAGATGCATATATTCATGAAAAAAGCTGTATTTCACAAAGCAAATAAGATTTTTTATTCGCCGAGTGGCGACTAGGCTGGCGATCGATGGCCAATTTTTAATTTAAAGAATTAACCAATTCACTAATTAGGTGCAAACAAAGTAGAGATGAATATATCCATGAAAAAAAATCTGTATGTCACAAAGCAAATTAATAAGATTTTTCAATCGCCGAGTGGCGACTAGGTTGGTGATCGATGACCGATTTTTAATTTAAAGAATTAACCAATTCACTAATTAGATGCAAACAAAGTAGGCATGCATATATCCATGAAAAAAGTTGTATTTCACAAAGCAAATTAAGCTTTTTTAATCGCCGAGTGGCGACTAGGGTGGCGATCGATGGCCGATTTTTAATCGCCACTTTTACAAATTTAATCGCCACGTGGCGACTGGCGACCGTTAATTTACACCTATATTGAATAATGAAAAATAGGAACTAAAAAGAAATTGTTAAAAATAAATAATTGCAGAAGATAACATTTATTATAGTTTGAGGCAAAATTTATTTTACAAATGTAAAAATATCATTGTGAAATGCAAAAAATCCCATAGAAAAAATTCAGAAATCACTATATTAATAGCCGAGTAAACTTTATTGAAAAGAGGTCAACATTTACTTTATTAAGGTAAAAGTTTGAAATTGGATTTCTTTTACTATCAAGGAAAAATCGTCACAAAATAAATAAATAAAAATCACATATAAAATAAAATTTACTTATTGTAACTGAGACTTTTAAAAAAATCTATTTTATTTGTGGGAGAAGGATGACAACAGGGGTGTTTGATTACTTCTTAAAAAAAAAAAACAACAACAACAGCAGATGATTCAAAATTTGGAATTGCTGAAGTTCAGAGGATCCTAGATTTAAGATACTGGTACTGTATATGTATAATAAAACACATCTTTGTCAACTACTATGATATAGTAAAGAATCGGTGATTTCTGTCTACTGGTGCTTACATGCATCATATCAAATAATGGCTCCAAATAATGATTATAATATAGAAATAATACATTCATTATGAACACCAAGTTAATATAATAATATTTATTTATGAACATATACAAACTAATAGTAATTTAGCTTGTTTTTACACCTGTCCCTGTTATTTCCAGTAAAACTATGTAATAAATAAACATGTATTTTAAAACATTTAATGTCACAATAAATTTATATATTTAAAAAAGGCATATTTCTATTTGATATTATATATATTAAACAAACAAAAACTATTGCCAATATAGCTATAGATCAAATATTTAATTAATTACTATTTATTTTTATTTTTTAACTTTGTAATCAACTGTAAATTACTGTTTGTAAATTAACAGTTTTGATAATCAATAGTACTTATCTGCAGAGTCATAAAATTTTATACTTTTTGGACTTTGTAGTATTTGTCCAATACAGAAAATTGTCAAAGTTATTAAATTGAATTAAAATTATTGAATTAGTTTAAAGAACATATTCATGAATGGAATTATAAGAATTAGCTCCACTTAAGGAACTACGGTTGGTGCTTATTGCTGATATATGCAAAATATATAGGGGGAAAGCAGAGTATAGGACTACAACTTATGTTTTATTTATTTTAAAATTTTAAAGCTTTTTATTTTAGGCTAATTCATTGCAGAACTTTGCTGGTTACTTACAGCTTTTAGAACACATAATGAGCTTAGAACGAACCAATTTATCTTGTCTGGTTGTTTTGAGCTTCTAAAAGTAAAAGTTTTAATCATATTTTTCTTCATTGAGTAATTAAAGGTTATAGATAAATAAGATAAAACAGTTGTTTTGTAAAGTTAAGATACTTGTTTTTATTTAATTTTAAAGTTAATAGCCTTGAAAGAAAGCTTTAAATAATATTTTTATGAGAATGCATCAAACTTTAACATGGGGCAAAGCAGACCTACTGCTGAGATACCCTAATCCGCAATCTACTGTGTTACTGTAATGCAGAATTTTCAAAATATTTAACATTTATTTATTCTGTATAAAGAAATGCTGTTTTAAAGTAATTATTTAATTGTAAAATAATTTTACAACAAAAAATGGTAATTTATTTAGCACACCAAGAAATATTTTGGTTTGTATTTACCGATTTAAAAAAATATAAAACTAGTCTATTGAAAAAAATTCTTGCAGGTTCTGAAAATTTATTAGGTAATCATTTTAATTGTAATATAAAATAACTTTATAGGTATTAATCTTTTGTTTATATCAGTGTTCTCATAATGTTGCTTTCAGACACAAAAATATTTCAGGAAAATCTCAGGCATTAAGTATTTTGGAGTTCCATTTGCAAATTTTAAAATGCAATGACTTTACTCAATCTAATAGCTTCACCTTATTTGTAACTGTTCCTGTATCTTAATCTGTTATTTAAAAAATATAAAAGTTTTGATAATTTTTTTGCTTTGTTTAAAAATGTTACTTACAAATGTGCCTTACATTAATTTGGATGTAAAGCGGAATTAAATCAATAAAAAATAAATTGATATTGTATTTCGAATAATACTTAATACTGATGCCCCAGTGGATGGACCAGTATGGCCTGCTTCTGGGACACACTGGTCCACTTTATGAATGTAAGCAAATACTTATTATTATTATTATTATAAATATAAATAAAATTTTGTTCTAAAAAAATTCTGAGGCATGGAAAAGTGCATAAGAAATGCTCAAGAATATTTTCAGGCAGATTGGACTTTCCACTAAAAAGAGATGGGAAAAAAAGTAAATTGCAAAAATCTATCTGCTGTGTATCAGTCTACACTATTGCTAAATAATATTTTATTATAGAAAGAAAAAATTGAAGTAAAAAGAGGTGCAAGTTAACAACATTCAATTTATAAGTTCTAATACTCTAATTGCTCAGCAATGACACTCATTCTATCAGTGTAACAAAACACTATTAAGTACAGGGATGGGGAAATATATAATTTTGATTGCCAGTGGTGAGTGGATTTTCTGGCAAGACAAGTGAATTTTTAGGGATTGAAAAACTATAGGAAAAAGAAATATCAGAAACATTTTTTAAACTACACATTTTGATTTTCCAAATTATAACAATGTAAACAGGATACTTAGTTCCATCTTACATAAAGCTTACTTCTGTTGTATACATTTCTTAATATTATAGAAAAAAAGAATCACAAAAATGCATTGTAGCAATAGTAATTTCTTCTGTAGTCGCGTGCAATTTTGTCATAACTATTTTCAATCATCTTGTGGGTTGTTAAGATAAATCATTGGCTGGTAAGATTTTTGTAAAATTCCCCATCTCTGATTAAGTAGATTAAAAAAAATTTACAAGATTATTGCTTTTTAAGATGAGCATTAATTATTAGAGGATATTTTCTACCTTTGGTCTTCTACTAAGACCAAACTGTTTTTAGTAAATTGACGACATCCTCTCCTTGTTAAAGTAATGTTACAATCTTTATATTCTCTATTACAGAAATGCTTTCAATAATACTTATTTTCATGATCAATAAATTAAGGAAATATGAAGATATATTGTTCTTCCTCCATGACATAAATATAAAAATCAGCAAATTTAAGTAATAATATTAAAAAAAGAAAAATCCCTTTTCACCATTGCAAGTGTTGCTTGTTACACAGGATGAATTGACTTTTAAAAAAAGAGTGTGTCCTTAAAACAACTACATATGTTTTCTTCCAATTTTTTGCATTATTATTTATACAACCTTTCTTTTCTTGTCATTATTTAATTTAGCAAATTCAAGTTCTGATAATTACACACACACACACACACACAAAAAAAAACTCCAGATAAAGTATTATAATATACAAATTCTTAAAAAAACCTAAGCAGAGGAATCAAATAAAATAAAAATTATATAAATAAGAAAAGAGTTCCCCCCCCCCCCCTCCAGATACACCTGCGTGACATAAAGCGCAAGACATATGGACAAAGGATTTCCAAAATTTTAATGATATTTTAATAATTAGATTATTTCACTTTGTTTATTATTTATGTAATGAAAACAAGAGAACTTCACTCATTTTGCCAAGCTGCCTATTTCTTAACCCTTCAGTGCATGATGTAATACATCTGGCACATGCCTAAAAAGATTACAATTCTCATTATGCACAACGAATTTGGCCAATATGATCGCTGCTTTTGACAAAAATTTAGAATTTGTTCTTCAGGAAAAAAAAAAAAAAAAAAAAAAAAAAAAAACAAAAAAAAACCTGATCAAGCTTTTAAGGCAAAATGTACTTATTTTTTTTATTGAATATTTAAAAATAATATAAAGAAAGTTGTAAAGTGTTAAGCAAATAAAAATAATTAATCTTAGTCCATTTAATTGCAAAATATAGCAATACAATATTGGAAAACCCTAGTTGTATATATAGGGTACACAAGTCAAAAGTATCAAATTTTAACTGAAAATTATTATTTATTTATTTATTTATCTATTTTTTTAACCATTTTTCCCATAATTAGACCAATGCATAGATTTCAAATAATTTTTTCCACAAAAAAATAGAAAAAATCCTGTAGTGAATGTTTAACTTCATCCACAACCTTTTACTAGAACTTTAAAACTTATTTTCTTTCTATCATTTTAATAATTTTTTTTGGAATATTTAAAAAAGAAAAAATTTAGATTAAATTATGAAAAAAAAAAAAAAAAAAAAAAAAAACAGACTGCATATTAATGATTTGTAATACTGTAATTTTATTAAATTGCATTATTTTTTGGATTTGAAAACTTTTTAAAAGCAATCTCAATGTCATGAAAAATTTTAATGTCCTTAGAAATGGCTAAACTTGACATTTGGCTACTAATTAACAAACTAAAATGGGGAAAAAAATAGAGACAAAAAACATATACCTGATGTTTTGTACTTATCCCACAACTATTGAAAAGCTTGGTTGAAATGTGGTAGAGGTGGATTTCCTACATCAAGTGCTAGTGAGCTAGTGAATGAGGAAGCTATTGACATAGGTGGAAGTAAATCAGATAGAAGATTGCTGGATGAGGACATATTGAGATAAGGATGTGGCATCATAGGTCCAACTGAAGAATATGACTGGGACATGGGTAGATATTGTGACGGAGGTAGCAGGGGTGGTTCTGGATATCTCCCTATACTTTGACCATTCTCAGTAGGCATGGGGGTGAGATTATAATTAGGCTGTACAAGGTTAGGAGGAGGAGGAGGCATGCTATAAGAACTGTCTGGTTTCATATCCATTGCATGATTATCCATTATAGAAGGAACAGGAGTAGGTGGTATCACAAGCCCAGTAATATCAGGCAATGGTGTAGGAAGAGAAAGAGGTCCATTTTTATGATTTTCAACTGGAGGTAATGGTGTAGGTGGAGAATATTTACGAAGAGACTCATTGGAAGGAGAACTGTTGCTATTGCTACTATTCAAATGATGAGTGTTATTGCTGTTATTAATATGATTATTATTTGTATTGCCAACATGACTCTTTTTCGTATGACGGACTAAATGATCCTTGCGACCAAATCTTTGAGGGCAAAACTGACAAACAAAATCTCGCTTGCCAGTATGTACAACAAGGTGGCGTTTCACATCTTTTTTGGTAAAAAAGGATCTATCACACCTTTCACAAGGAAATTTTCTTTCACTTGGACCTCTTAATGTTCTGGAGCCAGTATGGACCTTTAAATGATGTAAAATCCCTTCTCTATCCGCAAGCATTTTCCCACACAGCTTGCAAACCAAATCTCCTGCCTCAGCTGCATGGACTGCAATGTGTTTGCGATATGAAAGTAAAGAACAATATGTTTTCTGGCATAGATCACAAGAATGTAAGATTTTGTTGGGATTATGGACTTGTAGGTGGTTCTTCAAGTGATCTTTTCTGTGGAAACGGCGACCACAACTTGTACACTGGAACCGTCTCTCCCCTGAGTGAATGAGTATGTGCCTGACTAACTTAAATCTAGAAGAAAAAGTTCTGGGACATCCTGGTTGCACACATGCAAATGTTTTTGTGGTGTCAGGTTTTTCTTCTACATTTTCGTTTTTTTGTAGCTGGCCTCTCCGTGTCTTTCTCTTATGACCATTTGCTTCAAAGTTTTCATATCCATAAGAAGTTGGATGTTGAATGGCATTACCATCTCTGGGTGGCCCTTCCCCATCAGTCTCTCGCATTCCTATCCTGCTCATCCGAGCTTCTCTCAATGCCAGCCACAATGCTTTTAAAGAGTTTAACCCATTCACTCAGGGGGGATTAGTAGCCAATAAAAAATAAAGGCTACTTGAATCTAGATACCTGAAAAGATTAAAATAATCTTATTAGGAGAAAAAATTTCAAAAATCAAATGTAACTTAACATTTATTTGAAAAATATAATGAAACTACCATTTAACGAAGTCTCATTGTTACACCTAAACATTTCATTATGAAAAAAAATTCGTTAAATAGAAATCCACTTAAATTCGCGAAATTTATATGTAATAAAATACACATAAAATGAAAAAAATGCATAAAATAAATGCATTGGAAAAATGTATTTTAATTTGGACCAGGGTTGGAAAAAACCAGTTTTTTTCGAAACCCCCCCCCAAAAAAACTGTTTTTTTTTTGTTTAAACCAGGTGTTTTTGGTTTAAACCGGGTTTTTTTAAAACATCCTTTCTTATGACATATACATGCATATTTACTGATAAAAACAGACAATATTGGTTTATAAGCAGCATAATTTCATTTAAAATAATTTAAATTTAATGATTATAGTGAATTAATGCTGAAAATTGAAAAAAATTCATTTTTCAATTTAAACAGTTTTGGCAAACAGTCATATGTTGAAAGTTTTAACTGTTTTACACAGTGAACCATTGATGCCCTGTAAATCTTTATAAACAATTTTTTGATTACTAATAATAAATGTTTGGATGTAGTTTGATAAATATTCTTTTCCACAATACTTAGGATTTTTACTTTCTGAGTGACAATTTGAAGTTAACATTTTTAGTCATTAGATTCAGCAGATAGCAGAAGGGAAAAAAATATTATTAAAATGCTATAACTAGCAACCAGTCTTTGCTTTTAATTCTTCAAGATAATCTCCCAAAAGAAAAATTTCTTTTACAGCTTGTGCAAAATTTTAAAAGGTCATTGTGTAACATTATTAATTCCAGTAAATTATTCTGCATTATTAAAAAAATTAAAATATTTTATACTAAATATTGAATCTATTTTATCTTTGATCAAGTCCCATGTTTGAAGTTTTTTTCTTTAGAGCAATAGATATGTTCACCAGTATGTACTGATTTGAATTCTATGCATAAAAAATGACGTAAACCCAATATACCTAATGCTTATTGCTGAAAAAAATTGTTAAAAGTAGAAATTATTTATATCCAATAATCTGAAACTCATAAATTATAGAGTAAGAATGAAAATGTCATTAGATTTCTTCTAAAAAACGATAGAAATTATTTATATCTAATAATCTGAAACGCGTAAATTATAAAGTAAAAAAGAAAATGTCATTAGATTTCTTCTAAAAAACAAATTGCTTTTTTTTTAATAGAAAAAAACCAATCCTATGCATAAAAAAAGACCTAAACTCACTATATATAATACTTATTACTGTAATAAAGTGTTAAAAGTAGAAATTATTTGTCCAATAATCTGAAACACGTAAATTATAAAGAAAAAAAAAAAGAAAATGTCATTAGATTTCTTCTAAAAAAAAACCAACTGGTTTTTTTGAGAAAAAAACCATTTGGTTTAAACCGTGGTTTAAACCATGGTTAAAACCAATTGGTTTAAACCGTGCCAACCCTGATTTGGGCAATATTTTTTATGCAAAGTAGCCTTGTGAAATTTTTTTTTAAATTAGAATAATGTCTAATATATATATATATAATAAAGAGAGATAAACAAAATTGAGGCATTGGGTAACTTTTCTTTTTTTTCTCAATGTTGGGAGATCTTTAATGTAAAAAAAAAAAAAAAAAAAAAAAACATTATTTTTACAGATTTCTTTTATAAAAAGAGAATATATTTTGCATATCATGTATAGCATTTTCATGAAACTGGAATTGACTTCTTATTGTCATGGAAGGCTTTCCCCCTCTGCTGGCCCCAGAATGTTTCTGTGAAAGAGTGACGATAACAAGAGTTTATTATGTTAGAGTCGAAAAAATTGTTCTGTTTAGCACTGATAAAAATGATGAAAATTTCCCCAAAAATTAATGATATTTTATAGGTAATAAATGCTGTATTATTGTAGGTATAGAAAATTTATCCAATAATTTTCAACTTTCGAGCAAGTATATATGGCAGCGGTGATTCTGAGAGAAAATTCTTTTTCTGAAATTCATAGCCAATTTTCTGAAAGTTATAGTTGAGTGGGGAAAAAAAGAAGGGGGAAGAGGGTGTCACTCCTAACACTAACTATATTTTTTCATGGTTCTTTGAAAAAATTTGCATTTTTAGCGGTTGTTTGGAAAAAATTTGCGGTTATTTCGTGATTTTTTTGACAAGTTATGCAGTTATTTCGTCTATGACATTCTTTCATGACTTAGATGAAATTTGCGGTTGTTTTGCCCTTTTTGTGAAATTTGCGGTTCTTTTGCGATCACTTGATGAATTTTGTGGATTTTTGTGATCTTTAACGAAATTTGTGGTTATTTTGCACCTTTTGACAATATTGGCATGCATTTTGAGATCTTTTGACAAAATTTGTGGTTGTTTCATGATCTTTTGATGAAACTTGAATTTTTTGTAATCTTTTGATAGTGTTTGCAGTTTTGCAAACCTTTGACAAAATTTAAAGTTCTTTCACAATCTTTTGATGAAATGTGCGTTTATTTTCCAACTTTTTGGCAAAATTTTATTTCATTTCATGCTTTTTTGATGAAACTTGCAATTCTTTCACAATCTTTTGGCGAAATTTCTGATTTCACGACAAAATTCGTGTTTCTTCTGTATTTCTTGGACAAAATTTGTGATATTTTTATGTCCAAATTTTCAGATTAATAACTGATTTTTTTTTTTTAACTGATTGGCTTAAATGTTCAGAAAATTCGGAACAGAATTACTCTCCTCCGCTCTCCCCCTCGATATATGGTACAAACTATTCGGAGCTCTATTTTGTGAAGATCACCATATGGATCTTTTTATTTGTAGTGGAATTTTTCTATCTCAGGGAATTATAGAATTTGTTGTTAAAATCGAGATCAAATGCATATGTTTTTTGCAAAATTTTCCCAGAACCTAGAATGCAGGATCAAACATATTCTGCACCTCTGCATGAAAGTAGAATAAACTTTGTCATATAGAGTATATATTTTGTAATATGGAGATTAATTTATATGTTAATGATGTCCAAAGTTAAGGTTCATCAAAAAATTTCATTAAGTAAAAAACCTTGTTAAATAGGGACTTCGTTAAAAAGGAAGTTCCACTGTAATTTTAAAAATAAAAGGATAACAATAAATAAAGAACTAAACACATTTAAACAATCCCTGTCGGCTTGGCCGATAGGTGGAGATAGATTTTGAAGTTAGGTGCTCATTTCAACAACAAAAAATAAAATATAATTAGTGATAAACCCAGTTTAACAATTCTATTTCCCCGCTTTTGAGGAATTTTTAATTTCATTTTTCTGTAAGAGTTGGTTTTATCAGAAACATCGTAAGCAACATTTGGCTCAAAATGCCCACTTTGACTGCATTTTTTGAAATATATTCTGACTTCATGAAAAATATCATCCAATACGGCACATTATATAGTTCCTAAATAAGAGAAACTGTCAATTGAATGTGTTTGAGAGCAAAATTGAATTTAAAAATGAGTCATAAAATAAGCAATTTGTTATTTGAATACATTCTCAACTCACTCACATTTGTTTTGGGAAACTCTATTCAAAAGGCCCACTTTAACAGCATTTTTAAAAATACTTTCTGCCTTTATCAAACAAATGACCAATACAGCACATTATACAGTTCCTAAATAAGAGAACTTGTCAATTAGATGAGTTTGAGAGCAAAAAATGCACTTAAAAATGAGTCAAAAAGTAAGCAAATTCTTATTTGAATACTTCCTCAATATTTTCAATTATGATCGATTTGGGAAATTCTGTTCAAAATGCCCATTTTGCCAGCATTTTTTGAAATATATTCTATTTTTATATATATAAAAAAAAGGCTAATACATCACAGTTCCCAAATAAGGGAATGTCATTCAGATGCGTTTAAAATCAAAAATGAGTTTAAAAATGAGTCGGAATATATGCAGGTTGGATTTGAGATTTTCTCAACTCCTGTTTTTGTTTAATTTATTTTTACTATAAGAATTGGTTCTGTAAAAATCTTGCTAATGTAAAAGTTGTAGATATTACTGAGAATATATATAAAAAAAATTAATCGGATGTGATGTCTTAAGAATTGACAAAGTTATGGCTTTTTTCTTTTTCCATCCCAATTTTATTTTTATTTATTTATTTATTTTGCAGTAAGAGTTGGTCCTATCAAAAACTTATTAAAAAAAAAATATAGATAATATTAAGAGCATTTATAAAACATTTAATTTTATTTGATATTTTGAGAACTGTCAGTCATGATTCCCCCCCCCCCCTCGAAAACCCTAGTTTTTCGCCTCTTGATCCCATTTTTAACTTTATCAAATATCTGTCATGCATAAACTTTTGGTACACTTTTTTAGAAGTAATATAAACTTTAAACCAATTCGTTATCTATTTCCATTAAAAGTTATAAGGGTTTTTCTGTTTTCACAAAACCCCTCCCTATTTCCACCTCCTGGATCCGATTTTGCCCATTAACAAACTTGTCCAAGATTTTATGTATCAGTTTGGAGGAGATTCGAGCAGAATTATAGAAGTTAACATGTTTATAAAAAAGATAGATAGATAGATATAAAAACTTTTTAACAGATGGTAGTAGTTTAGAAGGTCTAGAGAACATGTTCTGCGTAGATCTGCAAATTCTTTTTTAGAAATTCAAACATAGGAGCGATCACATTAGGTAGTAGTATTTCATACGAAATCAAGCTAAAAACAATTTAAGTACATTGGATAAGAATTTAGATATCAGACACACATAATTAAAGCAGGTTTGTAAAAAAACTTATTTGCAATTACAACAAATTTCTGATTTGTAGAGCTGTATCAAGTAATATAAATATTGAAGTACTCAGACCAGGGTTGCCGGCTTTTAGCCAGGCCGAAAAAAAGCCGGCCGGCTTTTTATGGTTTTATGCACTTAAAAAAAGCCGGCTAAAATTAAAAAAAAGAAACCCCGGCTTTTATTTTTAAAGTATTATTTTGTATCAAATCCATATTAAACTTAGATTGATTTATTTTTAATACATTTTTAATTATTTACTACTAAAAAAGTTATAAATTTCTATTTAATTTTTCAAATAAATAAGTCTTTATAACTGCTAGAAGTCAACTGTGAAGGCATTATGTCTCAAAAATATAAATCTTAAAGAAAATATACTCAAAAAATGTGTTTTAAACTTCTATATCTCATTGTTCTACTTATGTTACATATTTTTAAGAATTATATTTAATTGAATTATGACAAAATGTAACATATCAAAGCATTCATGGAAACATTCTTACAGGTCAATATGTAAAGATTAAGTCATAAATTGAACAATGTTGAAAGACAAATTAGGAAGGATTCAGTATTTGAGGAAAGTTTAATACACCCGGGAGCAGAATTGGCACAACGCTGCGACGCACGTCGCAGACTCTTGGGCAGGCCTGCAGACTATTTTTCAACTGTTAAAAATTTTGCAAAAATTAAAAAAATTCGATCCTAAATCCAAAAATTCTGAATAAAATGTATCAGACATTTCGACAAATAGTCTTCGAAAAGAAATCAATTTCATCATAGACCGCGGAAAACACGCGAATTTCATCCAAAGATCGCGAAAAAAAGGCAAATTTCGTCAAAAAACCACAAAAAGGCAAATTTCTTCAAATGATCGCAAAAAAAGGCAAGTTTCTTCAAAATACTGCAAAAAATGGCAAATTTTCACAATTAGTAGTGAATAAACGGCATACTTCGTCAAAAAATCACGAAAAAAAAAAACCCCCGGCAAATTTCTTCAAAAGATTGCAAAAAACGGCAAATTTCTTTAAAAAATCACAGTAAACGGAAAATTTCTTCAAAGGTTCACTAAAAACAGCAGTTTTCGTCTTAAAAAAAATCACGAAAAAATGGCAAATTTCTTCAAAAGATCATGATAAAACGACAAATTTCTTTAAAAGATCGTGAGAAAACAACAGTTTTCGTAAAAAGCTACGGATCAATGTCGAATTTCTTTAAAAAAAATCATAAAAAAAGTGCACAATTCTTCAAACAATCTCGAAAAAACGACAAATTTCATCGAAAAAATCACGAAAAAACTACAAACTTCTTCAAAAAATCGCGAAAAAATGAAAATTTCTTCAAGAGATCGCAGAAAAAAAAAAAAAAAAAAAACCTGCAAATTTCTTCAAGAGATCACGACAAAACGGCAGTTTTCGTCAAAAGATCGCAAAAAACGGCAGCTTTTATCAAAAGATCACGATAAATCGGCAAATTTATTCAAAAGATCGTGGAAAAAAAAAAAAAAAAAAAAAAAAAAAAAAAAAAAAGTCAAATTATTTCAAAAGATATGGAAAAAACAGCAGTTTTCGTCAAAAGATCGGAAAAAAAATGTTAAATTTTGTCAAAAAATCGTGAGAAGAATGCAAATTTCATCAAAAGATTGCGAAAAATGACATCGCTTCAAAAGATCGTGGAAAACCAGCAATTTTTGTCAAAGGGGAAACTCCCCCCCCCCTTCCCTTTCGTACAATGTATGAGGTGTTAAAAATTCTGAGAACAAAGGCAACTTCTTTTTAAAAGTATACTTTTCTTTTATGTTTATCACAAATACTTGGGAGGTTTGAGTGCATAATGTAATGCGAGAGATTGGTCTGCAGACTGCTTTTTTGTTTTTATTTGTGTTGCAGACTGCAGAAAAAAATTCTGCTGCTGGGTTAATACATAATTATATAAAATTAAACAACAACAAAAAATGTTCTAATAAAATTTGTTGAATAAAAATTTTGAATAGCTCTTTGTTATTTAAAAGTGCATATATGTCTACTTGCATGAATGAATATATTCATGCATATGCTAATTGAGAATACTGAAATAAATTGTGAAATGCAGTAGGCCCCTCCCTTAGTAGATGTCCCTTATGCTCTTATGCTCTTTTCATGCATATGCTAATTGAGAATACTGAAATAAATTGTGAAATGCAATGGACTCCCTTAAATCTGCATCCCTAAAATCCACGAACGCCAGAAATCCGGGCATTTTTTTTAGATGTAAACAATGAAATTAAAGATCACGCTAAAGTCAGCGGCTAACCCAATACAAATAATTCAATATCAATAACAATATCTATTTTTAAATCATTTTCAACTTTTCCCTTTTTTATTAATGTCTTTCAATTTAAATTCTGCAGAGTTAAATAATATATTTCTTAGGTGTATGATGAACGATATTTAATCGAAATAATCATTATCGTACCGTAGTTGCAGCAGGGTAATATAACTTTCGGTGTCATTTGGTAGTGTTTGTACAGGGTCGTAGCTAGAAGTGTACGATAGTGGGGGCTCAGGGGAATATAGGGGGGGCTCAAGGGAATGTAGGGGGGATCATATTTTTTTGTTCTCTCTCTAATGCAGAAAAATAAATTAGTGCATATTCACATTGTAGGTACTATGTTTCTCATTAAACTGTTGTAATAACTTCATTTTATGCTAAGAAAAGTATATGATGATGAAAATTTTGAATGTATAACTGATGCAAAATTAAACATCCTGTTAGCTTCATATGTACCAATAGAATGAGGGAGTGTTGAAACATGTATTTTAGATACAATTTAGTAACTCTGCAAAACTGTGAAAGGGTCTCAAAACTAAATTAGATTTTTGAACAGAATTTCATTTGGATTTTCGGAACATTTAGTGACCTTGGAAAATTTTCCAGGGGGGGCTCAAAATATTTTAGGGGGGGCTGAGCCGCCCATAGCGCCCCCTTAGCTACGGCCCTATGTTTGTAATTCGCGTGGCAGGATAATTTTTGCTATATAAAATTATTTTATTGTTCTATTACTATTTTCTTGTCCCTGGTAGTTACGAAACGAATTTGGGATCTACATCCAGTTTATTAAGATGATCAATACTTAATTGAAATAATCATTATCGTATCGTAGTCCCAGCGTAATGTAACTTTCAATGACCATTTGGTAGATTTCGTAATTCGAGGGGAAGGATAATTTTTGCTGTATAAAATGAATATTTAAAAATTAATCAAGCTTTTTTTGTTTATTAAAATAGGCAAATATTTTTCTTTATAAAAAAAGATTGATTTTTCCTCATCATTATTTATTTTTAGTATTGTATCTTAATTATCTACTTTATTTTAATAGTTTTCTATAATTTTATTTTACTTAACTTTTTTGTAATAATTACTTGCTTTTTAACTATTTATTTATTTAAATATTTTACTTAATTATTTTAATGTTTGAATTTATTATATGCATCCATTATAAGGCTTAACTACCAATGAAATTAATGTTTGTAAACAAATCAATGACCAGAAATCCACAAAATTCTAAAATCCGCACAACCCCTGGTTCCAAGCCTTGCAGATTTGAGGGAATTTACTGTACTTCACTTTTCATTAACATTTTGCCTTAATCTCAATTTGTGCTGTAAAGACAGCATAACTTTAAAGAGTGAAATCCTGAGGGAGGAATTTAAATACGACCCATTTTCAAACTGTAAATGCAATCAGTCACTTATATGAGAACACATGCTTGCTAATGTTAATACAATAGAAGACATTAAAAATATATATCTAGCTTACATTTCATTATTTTTATTTTATTTAAATTTTTGCATTAACCAACAGAGAATCGATCTCTACCATGGCCGTTTTCTACTTTTCGATTTCCTTTGCAGGATTTTTTTAACAGGAATACTTTCCTTTCTAAAAAGGTTTCGAAAATAAAAGTATCCAAACTGCATTAAAAAAAGTAAATGAAATTGAAAAATTCTATGCAGGCTATGGGGAAAATTCCCCCAATTGTAGTTTTTTGATGGATTTTTTTTTCCTCCACGATTTTTTGATGAAATACAGTACTCCCTCAAATCCACTCAGCTTGGGACCAGAGGTTGCACGAATTTTAGAATTTTGCAGATTTCTGGTCATTGCTTTGTTTACATTTTTTAAAACAATAATTTGAATATAATTAATAATGCAATTGAAATTATAATGAATGCTTACAATATAATAAAATATTAAAATAAGTAATGAACTAAAATAATAAAAATTTAGATCATTTTTAAAATGATTAAAATATTATAAGCAAAGGTTCAATAATGTATCATGAAATATTCATTTTAAAGATGAAATGTGTTTTTCCTAAATTATTCAATGAAACTTGCTTCATAAAAGTACATTACTAATTCACATTAAAATGATAGAATAAGGAAGTTTCATTTCAGATTTAGCCAGACTTCATAAGCAAAAAAGCTTGATTAATAAATGAAATTTTTTTGTAAGAAGATTATGATTATCAATGATATCAGCAATCTTGAATTTTTTCAGAATTAAATTTTTTCTTCTTTCATAAATAAAACACAAATTCAGTAATCTTAACAAAAAATACAAATAAAAAAATATATACACTGTAAACAAATTGAAAAAGAACGAATATCTTTTAGATAACTCTGTCAAAACTGATGAAGCAAAAGCGTTCAAACAGTAGATTGTAATTAAGTGGCTTATTGTAATTAACTGTGTTCATTTTTATGTGGATAGCATGTATACTCATTGAGAAATTAAGGTTTTTATAAAAACAGTCCCAAATTTTTTCAAGTTTTTTGCTTTAATTTGTAGACTTCTTCATATAAATTAATGTTCATTTCTCAAAATATGACAAACAATATTGTACACAATATCCTGTAATCTCAATTAAAAAGTAATAAAAATTGTATGAAAAATGAACAGGTTTACTAGATAATTTTACACTGTGATTGCATGGACGCTATCAAAATTCCATTTGCATACTATGTTAGCTAAATGTATAGAGCAACTTTTGCTAAAGTCTCAAAAACATAGCTTGAAAATTCTGAAAGCGATCATCAATAGAATAAGCTCAAAATTCGTTGTTTCCGAAATGAA
Organism: Maratus speculifer; assembly: GCA_964019185.1. NCBI lineage: Eukaryota > Metazoa > Arthropoda > Arachnida > Araneae > Salticidae > Maratus > Maratus speculifer. The sequence continues at coordinate 71,593,448 of OZ025296.1, read as the reverse complement.
GCAAAAAAATCAAGGGTTGTATCCAAGTATATACTCTTGTATAAGTTGAGAAATTTTTGACAAAAAAAGAACTTTAAAGTAGGGGAAGTCAACTTATGTGTGACACATTAAAAAAAAAAAAAAAAAAAAAAAAAAAAAAAAAAAAAAATTACATAAATAAAATATTGGAAAATAATGTGCTAGCGAATCAGTGCTGCAGCATTCCATTACGTTTGTACAGTACAAAATCCAGAGCCCTCCAAACCTTGATTCTGAATTTTGGATTATTTTTAGTTTATTTGTCAAAAAAAAAAAAAAAAAAAAAAAAAAAAATTACCCTACCCAATTGCATTTCTAATACTAAAAAACCGTTGTCATGTTGACTTAAAATACTGATTAAAGTTAATGCTAAAGTAATGGGGAGTGGGTTTATCTGCGATCTTCAGACGAAATCAGCAATTTATCTGCGATATTTTAGCAAAATTGGCGATTTATTGAGATCTTTTGTCGAAATTAATGGTTTTTTTGCGATCTTTTGACAAAATTTGCGTTTTCCCGTGTTTTTTTGACGATTTTTAGACAAAATTTTCATTTTTACATGTTCTTTTCTTGAAAATGGCGTTTTACTCCACGATACTTTGACTAAATCACCGTTTTTTCTGTGATCTTTTGATGAAATCTGCGTTTTTTTCCAATGATCTTTTGACAAAATATTTGTAAGCAATATTTTAGCGTTTTATCTGCGATATTCGGTGAAATTGCCATTTTAACTGCGGTCCACACATGAAATTTGTGTTTTTCAGCGATCTTTTTACAAAATCATTGACGAAATTGTCGTTTTTCCACGAAATGTTGACGAAATGTGTGCTTTTTCAGCAATTCTTTCACAAAATTTGCATGTCTCCATGATTGTTTTTTCCGTGTGCAAAACAGTACTAGTTGGCAACTTATGCGGAACTGATGTGATAAGATAACCCAAATTCAAATCTTTGGAAGAGGATGCCTTAAATTTTCGGACGAGAATCACCCCTGAATTAACCATTATCAGAAAAATTAAGGATTATGAATCGTATTAAAAAGAAGAAATCAAAGTTGTATATCTAGCTATGAAAGAATTAAACAGTGTAATCACTTTTTGAAATTAGAAGCTTAGAGGTGTCTGGATGATTCTTTTCACTTTTCTTTCCCTTATGGCCATGAAAAGTAAATAACTTTGGTGGCTATTAGTAAGATCCCAACCAGTCACTGCTGTGCAACTGATGAATAACGTGCATAAAGGGTTTACTGTGTGCTTTACAATCACGATTTTTTTTTCCTTCATGGAAGCAATATTGCTCACATGCAAAACTGCAATGCAATTTAAGGAGTTTCTAAGGAGTATTTTGTTTAAGTAGTTCTAAGTACTACTTGGGAACGTTTTCATTTCTAAGTAGTTTCTAAGGAGTCCAAGGAGTCTGTACGAACCCTGTTATTATTATTATTATTAAACTCTGATTGACTAAACGAATTGTTTTGGGTACGAGTCGGTTTCTGACTGAATTTTGATTCTTGCAGATTGAGTTTCAGATAATCTCGATGTTTCAAAAAATAAAAAAATCTAATTTCTTAAAATACAAATTTATACAGTTGACTACATATGATGATACATGAATGACTCTGTACATGTATATTTTTTAACAAAAAAGATAAAATTTGTACTAAAGTTTTGTCGGGGCTGTCTTGGATGACAAGTAGAATGCTGCATCGGATTGGGCAAACTGAACCTGATACGACTATCAATCTGGATCGGATTGGGTTGAGCCTAATCTTTTGTCGTTGTGGGTTGGATTCCAGCTGGGTTAACTTTAATTGTTTCAGGTTCGGGTTGGATGTTGACACTTATTGTTCTTGATTCAAGATCGATCTCTCAAAGAATTTACAAAATTTATTTTAAGTTGAAAAATTATATATTAAATGTTAATGAATTTATATATACTGATTTTTTACTTAAGGGTGTATTTGAAAAAACGTTTTTCCACTTTCAACAGCTTGAAATTTTCTGGTACAATTTCAGGCACATTTTTAAAAGTAGAAACATGAAACTTGCTGAGGTGATTTTTGAAGAGACGTATAAGGTGCCGTGTGATGTCATTTTGCGCTCAATTCATTAGAATTTGATTTATGAACAATTATCGTCTTAGTACCTATCACCCTTTTTTTCGTTACCAGATCTCCCGCTTCGAAAAAATCGGTTCAAAATGTCATTTTTGATTGCTCTTTTTTGCAATATTTTCTGCATTTATCAAAGAATCGACAATCACGACACCTTGTGTACTTTCTGAATAAGATAATTTGCCCTTTGATGCATTTGATATCAAAAATGAATTTAAAAATAAATCGGAAAATAAACAGTTTGAATCGAAAAACACCCTACTAGAGATATAGTTGTAGATATATTTTTACATAATTGCATTACAGTGGTTATATTTTTCATCAGTTACCTTTGGGGTCTAGTTGAGGTTGAAATATTTCGGGTTCAGATCAAAATGTGGAGATGGGCTGAAATTGCGTTTCGAATAGAATTCTGCATCACCTTGGGAAATTAAATCCAACTAAATTGGCGATTTGAGTCGAATCTGGCTAAAGTTAATATTTTTTCGGAGAGGCTCAGATTGACTTCTATTTTTTGAGTCGGGTTAGTTTTAATTGTTTCAGCTTATGGGTTCGACTCTACCTCATTTCTCAAAAGTATCTTCAAAATATAATTTAAAATGTAAAATTACAGTAAAACCTCGTTACAACAATATTTTGGGGACTAGATAAATATATTGTTGTAGAGGGATATATTGCTATATCGAGGGCCTATGTATTTTGAGCATTTAACAAGTTTTTTTTTTTTTTTTTTTTTTTAAATGAAATATTTAAAAGTTTATACATGGAAGAAATTAATTAGCAGAGTTCTAATAGTTGGAGTTAAATATTACAATATATATATATGTAATAAATTCAGATAATAAGTTAAAAAAAAAGCTTAAAAATATTTACATAATTTTATTGAAAATAAGTCAATATTTTGGTTTTTTATTCATTTTTAGACTGTTAAGTCAATCAATATTTAAGTCATTTGTTGTCAGAATCGATGAAATATTTGACAAAATGTGATAAGATTTTTTTTTTCTTTTTCTGAGTATTTGAAAATCAAAATATCGTTATAAAAGGAGAAAATGACATTGAATTTTAAAAAGTTGAATCGTTCTACAGGGGTTTATTGCTCTAGAGAATACCACAATATTGAGGAGGAAATATTAGTTTATATGGAAATTCTCCGGGACCACAAAATATTATTATAGTAGAGGGAGTTATTGTTGTATCGGATATCGTTGTAGCAAGAGTTTACTGTATATTATTTGAATGTCAATGAGTGCATATATAGATACATTAATTTTTTCTACATAAAATATCTAATTGATATTGGAATATTATTGTAGACTATTTTTCCATTATTGCTTTACAAGATGGAATTTCCTTTTGCATTTCGAGTTGGGATTAATTAGATTTGAATTGAATACTTTTAGGTCGAAGTTTGTTGAGTTCGAGTCATCTACCTTTTTAAAACTGGTTCAGGTTGAATGGATGTAGAATTAACTAGTTCAGGTCGGGTATAACCCAATCTGTGGAGTACTCTATGTTCGCAAAATAATCCATGAACTGAACTATATTTTCCTTGCTTATGTTTCGTTAAAACAGAAAAATTTGCTTTAAATTTTGCTTTCATGCGCTTTAATTTTGCTTTTTTCACCCCCCCCCCCCACAAAAAATACAGAAAAAACACCAATTACCTGAAATACTCACACATAAAGCAACATATTCTTCAATTTACATGGGAGTTCAGGCAGCTATGCTGCTTAGTACTTTTTCATATTATAAACGGAATTTATAAATCCATTTTATCTAAATATACGTAAAAAACAGAAATCTAAGATCAAAATTTTCAAAAAATGTCCAATCAGAAGGCATAAATAGCTTAAAATAATAGAAAATTAATTTCACTCCGACAAATACATTCAATTCCGATAAAGAAAACTAATATTAAACATGGAAACGTCTTCAGTTGGAACAAAAAAGGATATGAAGAAATTTCAATTTTATACAAGTTTTGTTCTTATTACATCAAGTTACGTAAGTATGCTGATTTTTTATACTAGTATTCTTACTTAGATTTCAATGTAGTATGTTTAAACCGCAGATAACAGCTGCTATTCACTAACAGGAAATATATATCTTCTCTTTTGATTAGTTTTCAAATTCTGATGTGCAAGTCAATATAAAACAAACTTTTCGACAATTGGAATAAAGAGATTGATGAATAATGTTGTTTAGCTTTAGCAGACGTATTCTTGCTGATTGGTTGTAAAAATAGCATTTATATGTCTCAATGTTGCTATGGGAATTACCAAAAAAAAAAAAAAAAACACCTGCATTGTGATAGACCGGAAGAATATTTCAGAGTTAGATGCTGTATTCTATTTTCGTCACTTGTCCATTGACCACAGATATAAGGAGTGACACAGCCAAGGGGGTGATTTTGGGGTTAAAACCCCTCCCAGAGCTAAGAAAAGAAAGATTGCTATTATTGCCGCTTATATGAATCTAAACAAAATTTCATGTTTAAACCTTTTGGCGTATTTCGGATTTCGCCACTTTATTGAATAAGATTTCATTTAATAAAGTGATTAGATTAAATAGCAAAAATTCTACTTAAAACTGAAAGTGTATATTACATGGATTAGTTATGTAAAAATTAGTTATTTGGATTAAATCACTTTTCCAAGGCGTATTATGCTAAAAGAATGATGAGTTCCTGCCACACAGATGCTTTTTGAGTTTAAGAATTGTGGATTTGAGGGAGTCTACTGTACTTCACTTTTTAATCAATCTTCAGGCGAGATAGTTTCTTTTCACATGACTCTCAGACAAATTTCATATATTTTCCTTGATCCATTCATAAAATTTGTATTTTTTCAGCACTACTTTGATGAAATACACATTTTGTCAAAAATTTTTTGATGATATTTGTATTTTCCTACTGTCTTTTTATGAAATTAGTGTTTTTCCCGTGACCCTTTCATAAAATTAGTTTTTTTCCCTCTCATCCTTTGACGAAATTCTTGCTTTTTCTGGAATCTTTGATGAAGCTAGCTATTTTTTCTGCAGATGACTGACAAAAGTTTTGGCGACTATTTGTCGAAATTCACAATATTTTTTTACATTTTGAATTTTTATACTGATGACTGACTTTTCACAATTTTCTAAAAAATTCATAGCAGAATCACCTCTGCAATACATATCACTGCAAAGGAAAAAAAAAAATCATCGTATCTGCCACCCCCGCAGAAAGGCCATTAAGTATATTTCTAACCCTCTAATTCATATGTGCCACAGCGCTTATTTATTTCCAAAAGTATGGTAAATTAAATTTAGTTTTATTTTTGTAGTTAGGTAATTTATTATTAATTATAAATATTTTTTAAGTTAAAAAACTAATCCCAACCCCCCTCATTAAGGTGAAGTGTTTAAAGGGCAAAAATTGAAATAATATAGTGCCAATCTAATTTTTTCTTTCCACTCCTCCTCATTTTTTCCATTTTTACCACTGTCCTGGCAAAAAGCTAACCCTGATGTGGGCACAGGGAATTTTGGTAAAACCAGATTATGAATGATCTAGCTCAGTGATTAAGGTTTTGTACTTGTAATCTTAAATTTCCGTGTTCTGTCTTCAATGAAGTTTTTCACCTTTTTAGAGTTGTGTTTTAATCTTTATTAAATCAATTAATAAAGGTCTGTCAATCTTCATTATCAGTACCTTTGTAGTTCTTTTACTGTCAATTAGATTTTGTTTAAATTAATTTCAATAACTAAAATATTTACTAAATATTAAATTAAAAGTATTTTCATGCCAAAGTTTAGAAACAGATAATATAAAACTATTAGAATTAATATATATTAGTTTTTTTTTTAAATTATTATTATCCTTGATATACAGAAACTATTATTTTAAAATATGTTACTTTGTATTTTTTTTATTTTAAATATAACACAGTTAATTAAACTTTAATTAAAAATTTACATGATTTATAAGATATTTTCTTCATAAATAAATTACTCAAATGATTAAAATGCAACAATAATTCTCTTAATTTACAGCAAAAACATTTATTTATTTGAACTTAACAGATAAAAATAAAATTATCAGAATTAATATATATATTTTTAAAAAAATTATCCTTGATACATAAAAATCTTTATTAATTTAAAATATGTTAACTTTAATTTTTTTAAATATTATACAATACATATTTTTTTTAAATATTATTATATTTTTAAATACAGTTAAAAAATTTCTCTAACAACAAAAATATAACAATATTTTCTTAATTTACATTGAAAACCTTTTTTATTTAGAATTTTAGAAACAGATAAATATAAAATTATCAGAATTAATAAATGATTCTCTTTTTTTTATTATCCTTGATACATAAAAATCTTTATTAATTTAAAATATCTTGTTTGTAATCTTTTTTCATTTTAAATGTAATACAGTTAATTAAATTACATTTTAAAATTCACATGACTTATAAGGTATTTTCTTAATAAATAAATTTCTCTAATAATAAAAATGTAATAGCAATATTTTTTAACTTACATTAAAAACTTTTTTTTAAATTACATTAAGAACTTTTTTTAAACTTAAGTAACAGATAAATATAAAATTAGCAGAATAAATTAATTAAATTTTTCATTTTTAAAAATTATCCTTGATACATAAAAATTGTATTGAATAAATTTAATAATAACCAATAGTAAGTTTATTATCAGCTGCTTTGTAATTTTTTATTATAAATACAGTACTGTTAACTTCACATTTTAAATTCACATGACTTTATGAGTATAAATTTTTTTAATAATTAAAATGTAACAATGTATTTTTATTTGCATTTGAAATATTTTTGTTAGAACCTGAGACAAATATTCCCACACACATATAGTAATATAACAGAAGTAATTTATTAAAGTGTCCATGTTTTAAAATTAAGTACTATAATCTTTCATAGATAAAAATTTTTATCCCCCCCCCAAGTCTACATAAATTGACTGTAATTAATTTTATTTAAATTATTTTCAAATAATGTTTTACTATTTTTGTATTGAACAATGATGACTACTTTTATCAATTATATGCCTGTATATATACTAAAAAAAGATTAAATATATACATGGGTGATTCTCAAAATAGGGGACAATTTCAAAAGTAAAATCTTAAATTACTGTTAGCAAAATTTCTGAAAAAAAAAAAAAAAAAAAAAAAAAAAAATATATATATATATATATATATATATAATAATAATAATAGGTGTTGTTAATATAGTATTAGGTAATTACCAAAGAGCAAACTTTGTTTACATGAGCAACATTCTGACACTAACAATGTAAGAAGCTGTCTTAGTGATCTTCTGACAGATTTAATGCATATTTTAGGGATAATAAATGTAATACCTAAATTTATATGTAAAATTAAACTTTATAAAAGATACAATATAAGCAATGGTTACATTTATGCACATAGGAGTCTTTACCATGGACAGAAAAACAATGCTAATGACACTGATATTTGTCCATGCTAATGACAAATTTTAATTTAAATAAGATTATGAGCCATAATATAATCACAGTGCAATAGTCCTTTCTGGGGCTTTTTAAAACACAAAAGTCCTATGCAAATAAGCAAAATAAAAATTTTAATTATAAAATAAACAGGAAAATTATTATCCATTCTAATGACATACAATTGATGTACACCCCTAATATTCAACTTCTATTCTTAAAATACAATACATGCTTCTATTTTCAGGCTGGGGTAAAATGGCTACTTGTTGCCATGGAGGAACTTTATATTTTCAAACTATTGTCATATGTGAAAATGAAATTTTGATTAATAACCAGCTGTTATAGTATGACCTTGTTTTGAAAATAGAATATGGAAGACAAACTTTAATTCTTTTTTTTATATACTATAATTGTATTTTTAAAAAGAAATTTATTGGATAAATCCTCTCCTTGATTAATTTAAAGAAAGAATAATATTTGTTTTATTTTATAAACATGATATTAACTCTTGAAAAAGCTAGTATATACAACGCACAGCTGCTGTGGACATCCATGCTAATGACATTTTCAACATTTATTCTGTTATTTTAAGGTGTTTTTAACTAAAAAGTGAGTAATTCTTGAGTGCAAATAATGAATAATATTAAGACAAACATATCTAAATATAATAACATGACAGAAAACCTCTCAATTTTTTTTGTATGCCGAAAGACATAAATTGTCCCCTATTTTGAGAATCACCCATATATATATATTTTCAAAATAAACCTGGTTCTTTTCGAACCCTGCAGTAAATGAAGGATATCATTTTACATATAATCTCCTTAAAAGCTGTGTTTTAAAAGTTATTTTACTACTATAATACTGCAAGTTTCATAAATCATAAAAATTATCTTTCATATTCAATTTTTATTTATTTTCTAAATATTTTTATCTAAATTAAAACATGTGACCAATGTAACATAAAGTTTAAAAAAATTATGTTGGTCACATTTATTGAATTTGATAAAAAGTATTTAGATATTATTTAAAAATTTTAATATTAAAGATATTTTTTATGATTTATGAATCTATTGCAGCATTATAATAGTAAAATACCTCTTAGTACAAGGCTTTTAAACTTATTATTATGAAAAACTGGGTTGGATTTTTGACATGACAGTGGTAAAAATTGTGTTTTTACCAGTTTATTCCATCAAAAACCTATCATTTTTTATTTTCCTCTGATTTATAGTAAGTGTAGCATACAATGCATTTCTAGATTGAGTTTTCCTTGTTGTTTTTGTTATTATTCACAATTAAATTTGTTAAATTTACTTAAAAAAAGAGCATTTCTTGAATAGTAAAAATTTAAAAATAGAAGAATAAAAGGAAAAAAAAAATTTGTTATATCACCTTTAATACAGATTCTACTAACTGCATCGAGCATTAATATTAAATGATAACAAAACGTTATACTTATCACACAACATTAAATATACCATTTTTAATAAAATACATTAAAATCATTTATAGATGCAAAAATTCAAGAATGTTATTATATGGTATGACAATAAATGTCAAGCATGGACTGGTCATTGAATAAGTTTGAATATTATAATATTTTAAATTGCATATCTGATGCATTTTATAAATGCAATTAAAAATGATGATTTTCATTTTTCACTTCAATAAGCAGAATTTTAAAATTAATAAAATTTTAAACTGTAAGATTTGATTCCAAGTGAAAGTTCTTAGAATTAAAATTTAAGACATAACAAAACAATATTTAATAAAAATCAAATATAATAACAATTTGTAAATTTATATACCATAGTTTTTACTTGTTAACTTCAATACAATTAAATATGAATCTTATAGACCATTTCCAGCACCTATATTTTTAAATATAAATTATTGCCCAAATAGTTGTGAAATATTTTTTAAATCGAAATTTATTAAAGCTACCATAAAGTAAAACTATTTATGTCATGTATGCCTTTTATTTAAAATTATTATTTAAAGTGAGTTGAAAGAAATAAAGCATTGCACATTTTTATTACATAATTCATTTTAAATATAGACATGTGTGTTTATGTAAGAGTGAAAATATTTTACCTTGAAAATTATTCTTACATTTTCAGAGATTCTTAATGGTTTATCTTTTTAATGCAGTTAACTTTTTATGGTTCTTTAGGTTTTAGGAGATCTACATTTCAGCTTAGAAATATTTAATTATTTATTTTAAGAGAATAAGACCAAGGCTAAAAAATAATAAAAAGAAAATAAATTACTTAACAAAAATATAATAAATAATAGAATTTTCACATGGTTTAAACTTTAATATTAATTGCAAAGTAGACTCTACAGGATTTAATTTTAAAGGACATGTCATTCTTCCCTGCAAAAAGATGTACGTAATTCTCAACTATTAAATACAATTTAATTCATTTAAAAAAAAAAAAAAAAAAAAAAAGGAAAAAATTTAATACCTGATGGTTTATAAAATTTCTTCAAAAAATTTAATTTCTTTAGACTATGCCAATTATCTTAAGATTATTACAAATCTTCTAACAGAGATATATACATACTAGTATTCTAAAGCAGTTATTTTTCTTGGATGGATAAATTACTTGAGTTTTTTTTTTTTTTTTTTATATTGAATATATCAGGTGAAACAACTTAATACTAATGAAAAAATAAAATAAAATAAAAACAAACTAAAAAAAAAGGGAGAGGGAGTTGACATGATGATAAAATCTAGTAAAAACCATCACATATCAAAACTTTGCCACAACTGATGCAAAATAATTGCCTTCATTTACTGTAAATGTTACATTGGCCAACCATGGAATGACCCTTTTGGTAAATGTAATTCAAAAATTAAATTTAATTATTTAGGTTTTCAGTTAAGACAATTTGTTTTATGCACAATAAACATTAATGAAATGGCATTTTTAGCAATGTCTACATGGGGTGTCCATTAATGGAAAATCACTATCCCAATAATGGACACACCCACTTTAAACCTTATAAATGAAATTTTATAAAATGGTTATAATTATGTAAAATTCAAAGTTTTCTATTACTACCAAAACAAAAAGGTGCAAATTTTGCAAGAAAGTAAAAAAATATATAATGCAATGAAGCTAACTCTCAGAATAAAACATTCTAAGATTTTCACTAAAAAACCATAAAACTTTGAAACTTTTTTTTTTTTTTTTTTTGCTTTCTGACTGTTTTTATTAAAAATGTTAATAATAATGCAAGATTATAAAATATGCAAGGGACCATTATGAAAAAAAAAAAAAAAAAAAAAAAAAAAAAGAATAAATAAATAAAAATAAATAAATATGAAAATATTTTATAGATTTTTTATAAATGAAAAACATTGAAGGATGCCCATTATTGGCACATCTACCCTACATATATATAATAGGTGTATGTATAGTAAATAAATAAATATATATATATATATATATATATATACACACAATGACAACCTGATTACAAACATGTTATTTTTATACAGTTCCATCCTCAAAAATATATAATATTAATTAAGAAAAACTTTTTGATCGTTTGCACTGCCAGATGAAAAGCATTGTTAAATTTCCACATTTAACAAACAATAAAACTTACATTGAAAATAAATCAAAATTGAAAACAAACGTGATAAGATAAATGAAATAAAATAAACAAAAGTATAATTGGCTTTAATTTGCTTGTACAATTTCTTCTAACGAGGTAGAGAAATTATAGACAAAATTTTACATTTTTGTAAATTAAACACAAACATAAATGAAACATGTAAACAAAATGCAATGCTGCAGGTTATTTATAATACACTGCATTTTAAGGAGCACTGAAAAATCCATGCAAGTTTCAATAAATAATAGGCAAAATTGTTATAGATATTTTTTTAATTTAAGTTTTGCTAAACATCATTATTTTTAATAAGAATTATATGTATATAAACATTCACGTATACCACATAATGACAGAGGAATCCCATTGCGAAAGAAAGTTCACTGAGCAGACACACTCCTTGCGCCATATTATGAAACATTAGGTAATATTAAGTAACACATCCGTCAGATTATGAAAGTTTTTTGTACCGATTTCCGTAAGTGCATAGTCAAAATAACATCTAATAACAATAGCTCAAACATTAAAAAAATATTTCGCCGAATCGTGCACTTCGATATTTATGAAATCTCACTATTTAGTATAAAATAATTCCTCACCATCCCAGCTTCTTCTGCATCCTTCGGCGTCCGCCATGCCATGTGATGAATCTTACATCTCATCAGTCAAAGTTCCGTTAATAACCACAGTCATTATTTAAAGGGAAATATAGATCTTATATTGGTAGAAGTATGATTCCAAACTGAAATAACTTTTAATAGCAATTGATTTTTTTAAAAAATGAGGAGAAATAAAGTAAATTTAGATTTGAAATAATTAAGTAAACGAATAAAATTCATAGGCGCAAGAGGGCGCAACGGCGTCAGCACTTTAATCAGCGTAAATAAACAAATAAAAAAAATAAGCGTTTTCATCTTCTTCCCTCCAATGTTCTTCTTCTTTTCTTTATTATTATTATTATTATTACTTTAATAAAGAAAGCTAAACTGTAATTTCATTAAACAATGTTATAATGAATAAAATGATCTTAATAATTATATGAAAATGTTTTCCTATAATATAACAACTTTAACAAAATTCAAATTTTTATTTTTGATTATTATTGAAAACTTTCCACAAAAATATTCTATATTTCTTTCACAACGATTTAAGTTCTGTAGTTTTATATTTTAATGAAATTAAAAAAGTTATAATTTTAACCATATCACAGAATAATTAACTGACTGTTGAAATTCAAATCAGAAGTTATTTTGTTTTGTTTGTAAAGTTTAAAGCAGACGATTCGATGTTATGTAAATGGAGTTGCATAATCTCAATTTTCGCTTTTAAATGCTATATATTTTCATTTATTTAGTCACCACTATTAATATTTTTAATCAGACAATTTGTTCCGATGAGTCTATATCGGACGTCAAAGCAGGATCGTTCAAAAAGTAGACCTAATAATGAAGATACAAACCCTTGTACTAAGGTAATAATTTTACAAATTTAATGTTTTCCTTCCTTTTATAATTCTGTAGAAATTGTTTATGTATCATTATATAAGTTGTTCTTATTAAAAAGATTTTAAATTTTCTTCTTTTTTGTCGTTCATATCTTAAATAGGTATGTTATCAATTTACGTATTTTATTGAAAGTCAGGATTGATATTTTGTACACTTTTTTGTAAAAAGTCCGGGAGGCCAGAATAAGTTGGACAAAATGAAACTCTGCTGATTTTTCATATGTTTGACACATAAAATTATTGCTGTGATATAATCGAATCATATTCTTACATTTCTATTAATAATACAATTTATATATTTTTCAATTTATTATTCCATTAAAATATAATGATTGCATATTTATCATAATGTAATAAACCCAGAAAGAAAATGTTAATTATACGTTGGTAATTGGTACAACGTTTAAAGATATTTGCACAACAAGAAATATTAGCCTCATAAAATTAGAGATTATAGACGTTTCTAAATATTTCAAAAACTAGAGTTTCCCCCAGAGAGTTTCGGGGGGACCCTCTGTCTCTCCTGCCCCTTAGTTTTAAAAATAGCACCCCTCTTGTTCCTCATCCAAAAACTAGCGTCCCTCTTGTCGCTCATTCAAAAAACTAGCGCCCTTCGTGCCCCGCATTTGATAAAACGCAGTGCTTTAGCAATGATGTGTACATGCTATAGCGCATAAATTATGCAAAAAATCGGCGACAGAAACTGAATGCAAAAAATAGCTCTTACATGTCCCACAAGACGCGTAATTTCATAAAAAAATTGCAAAAAAACAACAAGTTTCATTTAAAAAAATTCTGAAATAATGATTAATTTCCAACAAGATTTGCAAAAAAGGCTAATTTTGTCCAAAATTCCTCCCCCCCCCCCCCCAAAAAAAAAAAGACAGATTTCCTCAAAAAAATTTGAAAAAGTGACTAATTTCATCCAAAAATCGTGATAAAAGGAAAATTTTGTCAAATGAATAACAAAAAACAGCAAATTTCGCCAAAAGATCATGAAAAATGCCAACTTTCGTCAAAAAATTGCAATAAAATGGCAGATTTTGTCAAAAAATTTGCGAAAAGGCAAATTTCGTCCAAAGATCGCAATAAAACAGAAAATTCGTGAAAAAACGCAAAATTCATCAAAATATCCCAGAAAAAATGCAAATTTTGGCAAAGGTTCACAAAGAAAATGAAAATAGTTAATTCATGTAGTGAATCTGTGAATTCATGTAGTGTCTCTCTTCTAAAAAAATTATCTTCCTACTTCAAAATTGTGTTTTTATTGCTCCAAAAGCGGATTTTCCTGCTGTACAATCAAGGGTTTGCGAAGAGAAAACTGCACCCGGGGCACAATTAGAATTTGATGTCCCCTCCCCCTCTCCCAACTTTTTCTTGTGACAGCCCAAAAATGACATGTGCAGTATAGATTTGGCAACCCCTTAAATTTCCTCCTGGGGCAAACATTCAATTTGGCGCTCCTCTACGCCAACTTTCTCTTGTGACTAGCCAAAAATGACATTGGTAGTATAAATTTGGCATCCATTAAATTTCTGTGCCCGGAGTGACCACCCCCCTTCACACCCCACTTTTGCACGGCACTGTAAATGCAAACAGTGAGAATTGTAATTAACAGTTAAACACATAAAATTAATGTTTATTTTATTTTATTTTATTTTTTTGCAGTTATCAATTTTTTAGCGAATAAATATTTAAATATAAATTGTATAAAAATATTTTAATATCCTTGAGTATCAAAATTTCATGTTGGAGTAATAAGTAATGAGTGTTCATACACTACAGAAAAAAAAAAATTGTTGACAACAAACCAAAATTACCATTGTTTTGCGTTTTGCGGCAATGTTTAAAATAATGAATAATCAATAAAATTTGTATTGTATGTAATTTATTTTTTCTTTAAACTAACTTAGTTATTTAACCAATGTTGCATTATGTTTTTCTTTTCTATTGCAATTGTAATTTTTATGCAAATTCAGGGTTGTCATGCCACCTGGAGAACCTGGAAAACCGGGAAAACACAGGGAATTTTAAATCTCCTCCCAAAACAGGGAAAATACAGGGAATTTTTTAAAAAATTCTAAAAAATCTGGAAAACACAGAGAATTCGGTAATGGCAAATTATAACATTTCTAATTAACCTTCATACACGCATATATTTTTTCGCACTCAACATGGAATAAATGTGTCGCAGTACAGGGAAAATACAGGGAATTTTTTTTCAAGATTAGAGTGGCAACCCTGAATTGTTTCTAATTTATAGTCAGACATTAAAGTATAAAATGTAAACAAAGATATGATCTATAATTTGCCAAAATTTATACCGTAAAATTCCGTTAATCTGCCCTTCCCGATTAAATGCCTCCTCTTCACTTTATAAACAATTTGAAATTTTTAAAAAATCCTGAAAAATTGCCCCCTTCTCCCCTTTCCCCCCCCCCCCCCCCCCCAAAAAAAAAAAAAAAAAATCACTGAAAAAAATGGAAAATACATCAAAAAATCATGAAAAGAAAGGAAATTTTATCTAATGATCGCTGAAAAAACACTAATTTCGTCAAAGAATCACGAAAAATAACTGCAAATTTCTTCAAAGGATCACGAAAAAATCATGAATTTCGCCGAAGGATCGCAGAAAAAAAAAAACACCTTTCCTTAAAAGATTGCAGTAAAAATGCAAATTAAGTCAAACGATCGCAGAACAATCGTGAATTTCTCAAAGGATCCCCAAAAAGAACGCACATTTCATCAAAAAATTGTAAGAAAAAACACAAATGTGTCTAATTATAAATAAAAAGTAAAAAAAAATATAAATTCTGTCAAAAAATCGCAGAAAAAACTTGAAATTTGTAAAAATAAACTACCAAAAAAAGCACAAATTCCATTAAAAAAACTCGAAAAAACACACATTTCATCAAAGAATCGTGGAAGAAATGCACATCTCCACAAAGAATTACATAAAAAACACAAATTTTGTCAAGTATAGCAAAAACACTCTGCAATTTGGTCAAATATTGTGGTAAAACCCTGCAAATTTCGTCAAATATTGCGAAAAAATCCTGCAAATATTGCAAAAATTCCAAATTTTGTGAAAAGATCGCAGGGAAAATCCCATGTAAATGCCCCCTTGATTATTTTACAATTTTTCGTCACATTTGGGAGAGGGGGGGGGGATTAATGGTATTTTATGGTAATCTGCAAAACCCTCAGTCCTTAAGTGTGCAGATTTCACAGAATTGACAATATTACAAAAGATCTTATTTAATTACTTTTTTTAACATCTCAGCTGAAGAGGTTATAATAACTAAGTTAAATATAAATTATAAAGATTAAATTTATAATTTTATATAGGAGAAGGAATTAACACTTTAATGTTTAAAAGCAAATGCCTTTAACATGGATTCAAAAGCTAGGCACCAGTAGGCAGCCTCTCACCACTAATTTTTTTTTTTTTTTTTTTTTTTTTTTTTGTCCAATATTTCATGTAAAATTTGGGTTAGAATGCTATTAAATTTTCAGTGAAGAAAATTTTTAAATTTTAGTGCTAGACTACCCACTGGTATTTAAATTTTTGTATCCCAGCTTTTAACCGCTATGTTTGCACCGGAGTTGGGCAGTTTTGAAAATACATGTATTTGAAATACATTTTTTATTTGTATTTTAACTCAATGAAATGAAAGTATTTTAGTAATGTATTTTATAATGCTTTTTCCAAGTATTTTACATTTTGAAAATACTCAAAATACATTTTTAGAGATTTCAAACTTTGCGGTCCTGTAAACTGCATATCAAAGATTCTGAATAAGGAAATATTTTCTCTTTTGTTTATTATTTGAATGCATTTCTGGACGTTAAATATAAACACATTTTTACAACTAGTGGTAGGATAAAGATTGTTAATCAACACGATGTATAGCTTTTCAAGAAGCATTTATGCTGAATGATTATAAAAATAATGTTATACATCTTACTGTTGCTGCAAGGATTACAAAACAAAATGTTCTTTGATAGACAGGAAGTGCCATAAAGAGTTTTATATCTCATTGCTTTTTTTTTTAATCAAGTACATTAGAAATGTAATGCTATTGTCTATTACAAAGGCTCCTGTAAAACTGAATAATATTTTAGATGTTCCCAATGAAAATTTCTCAAGAGAATAATTTTATTGTGATAATACATGGTGTGCAATCAGGGCCGTAGCCAGGTGGGGGCCAGGTCGGGCAATGCCCGACCTGGGAGAATATTTGCCCGACCTAGCACAACTGACTGGCAACTTGATCGACAACTGACTGGTGCATTTAATTTCTAAACTTTTTTTTAATAACTTTTTTAGAATAAACAGTAATCTAAACAGACACTCATCCCTAAAACTTCTCAATTCAGACAGTTACGAAAAATTCATTCGTTAAAAACATTTTTTTTTTTCATTTTATTTCAGGAGCTGTAAGAAATTTCCCGTTTTGTTGCTTTGTAGAAATTTACGACACCGCCTCTCCAAAGAGTCAAACTGCGGATTTCAGAGAATAATAGGGTTTAGAGATTATCCTCTTTTTCTTAAACTGATCCTAATGTCCGTGAAAATAGCTTTCTTGTAAATCTGTCATACAGAAAATTTATTAAAATCAGGTAAGGAGAAAAGCAAAGGCTTGGAGTTTCTGTTGCAAGTGGCTACCTATTTTGGCTTGACATAACAGGTTCTACAAAACAGGCAACTATCATCTGTTACAATAAGATGGTTTTGTCATTGTTAACCTCAGTATGTTGTTCTTGAGGGCTTTTTAACAACTTAGAAAAATGTTTTTTGCCCTTTTTATTTGACACTGTTGCAAATTATAAAATCTTGTAACATCATTATCATACAGAATTGCAATATCTAGATAAGGTGAGAAAGAGGAAATTAATGTATGGTTATGGAGCGGAAATGTAAATCGAAAAACTATCAAAAGTACCAAACGAAAATTAAAATTTTCAGGTGATGAAATATTAATTTTTATTTTGATGTTTTCTTTATTCATAGTTACAGTTTACAAACAATATTTTTTTACGTTTGTTTATAAATATTTTTGTTCACTTGACTTTTCGAAATTTTTAATGCATTCGCAGACTTATTTTTAAATGCAAAGGCATGACATTCGCAGGCAATATTATTGAAGTAGTTTAGATTCGAAGAACATTCATCATTTTTTTACAAATGCATTGAAACTTGAGCTTTAAACGATAGTGTCTCAGATTACCTTTCCTAGTTTCAAAAATTCATAACACTTAGCTTCTTATTTACTTTGTATTTTTTCCTGCAATATCCTTTGTATTTATATGGGCGGGGGGGGGGGGGGAGGCGTTATTTGTTATCGTGGGGTCAGAATAAAAATAATTGGAATTTTATGGCATTATGAACATAAAAATATTTTCGTAATTGTGTTAGAGAATAGAGAATTAAAATAGATACCATAATAGTGCATTATATTGCCGTACATTTTCACGATAGATTTTAATTGGTGTGATACTTGCTGGCCAACCCGGCGTCGCCTGTGATGTGATGATATTAACCTTAAATTTATTTTAGTTTATATCGTTAATTCGATTTTTAAAAAATTGATATTTTAAAACAAAAATATTTGCTAACAAACTTCGTATCGGAGGTCCCGCAATATTTATATACCGAATGCGACATTTTAAAGTGAAATGTACACTCTTTAAAATATCTTATATTTTTTCCATATTTCAACAACAACAAAAAATAATGGCAAATTCAGAATTTTAAAAAGAATGGAATATTTTTTTAAATGTTTTATTACACTGTAATATACATATATATATATGTATGTATGTATGTAAAGTTATTAAATTTTTTCTAGAAGACTGGGATTCCTAAAATTTTTCACTTAACGGTCACAACAAAAATTCATGTAACCGATTCTCTTACATGAATTTTTTCTGTTATAGTTATAAAAAAGTTCACGGAATCTCAGTTTCCATGAAAAAGTTTAATAACTTTATAGTTTTTTTTTTCAGTGCAGACATTTAATATTTAAAAGAAAATATTTCTAATTGTCTCAACTCTTTGAAATTTTTATAAGTCATAAATACAATGGTTTCAAAGCTTTTACACAAGATTCGTAGAAAACTATTGATATTTAATTGGAAAGAAGCTTGAAAAAATATTTTAAGGCACATTTCGTAAGAAATACTATTTAGTACATTCTCCCTATGATGGAAAAATTTAGCAGATATACGCAGACCGTGGCCCCCAGAACTTAACACACCCCCCCCCCAGCTGAAAATTTGATCTATCTCCTATACATCACTTTTTTATAGACACGATGGAACAAAAGGGACTCTTCTAAATGGAACAAAAGGGGTAGAGATGAAAGAAGGTCTTGCAAAAACAGAAAAAATAATAATATCTTAATTATTATGTCTGTTGAATCCGTTTAATATTATTTTTAATTCTAGGAAAGAAGCCGAAAGCTTATGTATAACAGATTTTTGATATCATTAAAAAATGGTTTGAAGGGGAGAAAAAGTAGTTTTAAAAAGAAAAAAATCCTAACTTCGTCAGTTCACAATATATGAAATCAACATAAATTTATCAAAAATCTTCTTATGATTATCAAAAACATTTATATTGGCAATTTTTTGTTAAGACCAACTTTTAGAGCAAAACAAGTAAGAAAAATTATGCGTTAAGCATAGATCGCTAAATACTTTCCAACATTTCCTGAAATCTTTAACAAAACTTCGTTATTTAAGGAAATAAGTTGTTACCGTCTATAGACAAAATATTTATTCCAATACTTTTGAATAGCCTTGAATTTGAACTGTAAGCTTACATAGATACTACATAATGGGAAAATTTAGTTTAGCAAGAAAACGCCTAACAGGTTGAAATTTCTCTTTCAGCAATTTACACTAATAGATGTAAACTAAACATACTTGAATACTTTTGCTCAGTCCTGCAGTTTACCTATTACCTTTATAACACGCGCACGCCAGTATTTAGCTGTAATTTAATTCAAACTAAAATACACTTGAAACTACTGAAATCATATTTTAAAAAATTATCATTCATTCACGGTCATGTATCCATTTCTTTGTCTGGTCCTGTATATCCTTTTATCTATATTCTACAAACATTTATTAGTAAACTAATGCATAACTCTTTTAAAAGCCACTATTAAGTAATTTATGCTTATACTCAGTAACTTTTACGAATACTTTTATGCAGGGGTGCAGATTATGTCCGATCCGGCGATCTAGGATCGGGGGAAACTTTAGCCATCTGGGGAAATTTTGCCGAAAAACATACAATCGATTTCAATTTTAATAAAGAATTACATATTTCTCTGAGATATTTTTTTTTCCTGACAAATAATTAGATCTATCTGCTTAGCAACTTTCACAAAATCAATCTTGGAATAATACGTATTGTGTATAAGTTGAGAAATTTTTAGAAAAAAAAACTATATCTAAACGGATGTAAGAATTCTAAAACATAAAATTTTGGGGAAATTTTCATAAGGATTGAGGGAAATGTGGAGAGTAAAAAGATTTTCTGCACCCCTGCTTTTATGTAGTTCTGTATATCAACTGTAGCATTTATACACATTATATAACATACATACATATAGTTAAAATTAAAAGCGCATATCACAATTAAAAATTCATTTCCTGTCATCATTTCTAATAACAATACTTTGGATAGAATATACTATTTAAAATCTTTTCTTTCTCCCTATAAATACTATGCACTTTCTATTATACATAAAATAATTTATATCAAACCTCAGTGACGTATATCAATTTCATTATACATGATATAGCTTAATACAATTAAAATATGTCGAAAACAATCCTCCTCTACCATTATATAATGGAATTCTTTTGTGTAACCCTGTAAATGAATAACTGTTCTTTGCACCGCATATTCTATGGAATATGTGTTTTAGTGTACTTCGTAAATGCATATCAATTTTTTTATGATTTTAAAGGAAATAACTTTAAAATTCGTTTGAAATTATTTTTTTCCATTGATTGTAATGCAACGGAAAACTTTTGTCTTTATTTGAAATAGGATTCGTTCTGGGGTAATCGTCAATAACTTCTAAAAAATTTCAGGGCAATCTCAGAATATTTATGAGAGTTAGAGGGCAGACAGACGGACAGACCAACCGAAGTCATAAACACTTTTTAACTTTGTTCGAAAGTTTAAAAGTATGGATAAAAAAAAAATATCAGCTTTGTCAATTCACAAGGTATCAAAACCCGCATAAATTTACTATGAATCTTCTTAGTACTATTTACAACTTTTGGATTGACATATGTGTTTTATAGAACTACATTTTACCCACACAAAAAAAATAAAGTAAAATAAACATAAACATAAATATAATAATAAAATAAGGAAAGGGGTTGTAGAAGAAAAAAAATCACATCTCCGGTAATAAAGGCATCTTCGTTTTTAAGTCAATAAAAAAAGTATCACTGGTGTGGTAAAAATTTTTGACAATACTTAGAGGTGTTGTATATACAGTTGCATCATTCAACGTGCATGCACCGCAATGAAAAGAATTTAAAATACAGCGTGTAGTTAGTTCATTTAATGAAACAGAGTCGCCACACGTTTTGAATTTATTGCATAAATATTATTATCATTATCTATAACTTTTGTGGTAACAAGTTTCTGATACGATGAATTCTACTAGTACATGATATAAAAAATGTTCACAAGGGATGAAAAAAATTGGGTTTGAAGAAAAAAAATACCGTATTAACACGATTCTGATAAAATCAACTCTTACAGAAAAATGAAATTAAGGTATCCGACCACGTTCGGGGCAATTTTTTCCATAAAAGCGATTAAATTACTTTTTAAACTTGTTTTTACTAAGATGATGACTAGACAATGCGAAAAAAAAGTAAAAAATATTTTATTCATTGATAAAATTTTGATAAATGGAGGAATTTATCGCAAAATTTAATGATATTTGACCCAAAACGCTCTAAAGGAAATTCTACTGTATGTATCATAATTTCCTATTTACACTTCATACTTATGACATTGGCGAAGGGAATGAACTAAAATCTAGGAGATGCTTTAAGTATTTCAAAACTTATAGCGTATCATACCTGTTTACATGTTAATTTTCATAAAATTCATCGATGTCATTCCACAAAAACATCCATAAAACAAAAAATATTTATTCTAAATTTAAATCTTTAGTTCATTCACTTCACAATAGTGTAAATAACATATATTTCAAATTTCATGGTGATATTCCTATAACTTTTTGAGAAATCGTGTTTTGCGTTTGGAATTTTCACTGAAAATTACATTTTCCAAAAAATGCAATTAAAGTGTCGAATTATGTTTTTCAAGAATTTACAGTAATGTGCATCTATAATAAACAAATTAGCCTCGAACCCCCCAAAAAATATTGTCCATGAAGCATATTATTTACATTTCTTATAATTATATAAAAAACTACCAAAACCTCGAAATTTTTCCAAACACACAGCCTTTTAAACGGCACTTCCGGTTTGAGTGACAGCTGTTGAGTAGTTTAATAATCGCTATTACTCCGGATCTATTTATCATACAATAAAAATAAACACAGTTTTGGAAAGGTAAAAAGTTGGTCTTTATAAAAATAAAATAAAAAAGTTTTGATAATTTTGGTCGAAAATTGCATTTTCAACGTGGTCGGATACCTTAAAGATTCGTCAAAAGCGGCCAAATAATATTGTTATGCTGTGTTTATCTCTAATCTTGATTTAATTTTAGTTGGTGTAATTAGAACTTCAAAATCTGTCTGTGCTTGCAGTCAGAATCGACTGGGATTTTTTTTCTAATATCCAAACTGTTTGAAAATGTTATCAGTTATAAACACATATCATAGTTTTGAAGCATGTATAAAAAAATCATGAAAGTGTATTAATCTTTAGTTGGGATCTTGCCTGCTTAGTAAATAAATGACGTAACTACCAATGTAATTTCTTCTTTATATTAAATATTAAGTCATGTAAAATTCCATAAATACTGTAAAATCTGTAAATAGAGCCTGTCTATCACACAATTTTGTATTACATGAGAGCCCTTTTAAGGTCCCATCGAAAACAATACCATACAATAAATAATGAATTCAGGGTGCAATATGGGAGGAGAGTTCTCCCCTAAATATTAAAATGTCACTCCCGGAAGCTTTGTAATTTTGTGCTTATTAAAGTTGTGTAAATGCAATTCCCACCCTAAATGTTCATTACTGTACCACTCCTGGAGCATCATTAATCTTTTCCGGAAAAAAATGCCTAAATTCAACACTGCAGTTATACCTGATACAATGAAAACGTGTCTAAAACGGAATTTTTTATACCTTTTGCGATTTTATTTTTACAGATTTAACTGTGATTTTCTTGGAATTCATTTATTTTTATTGAAACATAAAAATGCATGTGTGCAGATTTTTCAGCGGACGACAGGAGAGGGGGGAGGGGAGGTCCACAAGACTACAGGCTGGTGACGCAGATGTAGCAGTCCTCAACAACATCTAACATTTTTATGGAAATGTATTATCTCAAACACATTTACAAAAATTAGTTTACTAATAAACAGCAAAATGAAAGAATATCACATACTTTATGAAGAGCTTATGAACTTATACTGAATACTTAATATATACTTTTAAAAGTCATAAAAAATAGTAATTTTGCCCTTCCTGGAAAAACATTTGCCCGACCTGGAAGAATGGTCTAGCTACGGGCCTGTGTGCAATAGAGATCTGCATTGCTCGATCCAGACTGATTTTCATTCTTGGCACTTGGATCAGGCCGGGCCCGAGACTTGCTTTTTTCTGATGTCTCAAATCGGGCGGGGCTTGGATCTTACTTTTTTTCTGAAGGATCTGACCAGGCCGGCCTGGAGTGGGTCTAAGTTATTTTTTCCATTCTATTCCAGCATTGATTTCATTCTTCCTATTCTTCACGGACCAAAATATTCAGACACACTTTTGAGCCATCCCGTATGAAAAACATTTTCTCAACATGGCCAGGTCTGTTCAAAGATCGGTAAAATTTGGCCTGGATCAAAAATTTTTGAAAAATTAAATTTGCACATATTTTTAAATCGCCATTATTTATTTTACAATTAAACATTAAAATTTACTCTTTAAGGCATTGTCTAGACTTAATAAAATATAGCTATATTAAAATGTAGTTAAACGAGTAAAACTAAACCTACTTATGATGGAATCTTGTTTTAAACTGTAAAATACACAAATAAATGAATTTTTTTGAAAATATCTTATAAAAAATTGTAATTTTTTTTATAGGAGCATGAATTATCACTTCAATGTTTAGAACTGAATGGCTTTAATCGAGATGCATGTTTAAATTTCTTCGAAAATTACAGAATGTGCAAAGCATTTTGGGTAAGTTAATCTTGGGCCTTCATAATTTTATTCTCCTTTTCTTATGTTCTTTCATAGTCATATGCTTTCACACTTTTGTATTGCATTGTTTTATAATTAAACTTTTTTTATTCTAATTCTAATGCAGTAAAACTCATTTACAGTATGCCCATTTGATACAAAATCCCACCTATGATACGAAATATTCTCAGCCCCTTGATTTGTATCTTAAATGTACTTCTTTTTCACTGTATTTCATTTTCCACACTACGATACTATTTTGTTTATTATAAATATGTAGTAAAAAGTTTATATTTTAATTATAAAACAACAGCAATAATAATAATAATAATAGCAATTTATTTAAGGCTGTTCTCAAATCAAAAAGGGCAAGGTTCCAATTTATTTTTGTTCAGAAATGCATGAAACTAGCAGGTGTTAAACCTGTTTGTCATGTGATTGAAAATGTTTATAACTCAATAGGTAACTTATTAATTTAAAAAATGGAAAATTCAGTTCAATTCCAAATTGCTTCAAGGGCCAGACTTTGTAGTTTTACATCTTTCGGACAAAAAGGAATTTGTAAATGTGTCAAAATGTTTTGCACTTGTTGAGCAAGGCAGTTGAGAACAGTTTTAATTCAAGAAAATAAGGGTTTATTGATTTCTTAGATTTTACTTCCTTATCCTGTTGCTTTAAATTCTCAAATACAACCCTTGGCATAAAGTTTCCGATCATTACATCAACATTCCGATCTTTTATAAGAAAAGATTATTTATTCTCACTGCATAAAAATGAAACGATTATTAGCGATAATACATTTGTATTGTATGTAATGAACAACAATATGCAATAAAGAAAAATTATTATACATCAATTTATAAACAGAAAAATTGTAATTGAAATTAAAACACCAAAGAAAAAATTATCCGATCATGCTTTGATTTGGAAAAAAATAACCGATCACTGTAATCAATATTTTGTAAATCCACTCTTATTTTGGATGACAGAAGAAATTCTTAGTGGAATGGACTCAATGAGATTTTTGCATGCATTGGGAGCAACTTCACATCAGCATTCCCTTATAGCTTTACATAGTTCTCTGGCATCTGTAATTCGTCGAAAATGGATTTTTCTTTTCAATATATTCCACAGATTTTCAATGGGATTTAGATCCGGACTATTGAGCAGCCAAGTTATGGTTTCAATTGGTATATAACCAACATTTTGTAGAAATTTTTTCATTGATTTGGTGCGTTGGAGAGCTGTGTTTTCATCTTGAAATAAGAAGTTATTTTGATTCCCGATCATTGATCGATGCTAGGAATCAGAAAATTGTCTAAAATGTCAATGTAAACTTCACAGTTTATTGTATGTAACACAATACAGATTTTATCGACGCCTTGTAATGTCATACATCTCCAAACTGTAAATGAAGGGAAAATTTAGTCCTCGTATTGACACATTTATCATTGAACTTCTAATGGAACTTCTATCATTGAACACCAACTCTCCTCCAAACAAATATTCCACAGTCATCACCTGTTCCAAGAGATATGCAAGATTCATCGCTAAAAATAAATTTATTCCATTATCAAGTGGCCAGTGTAAATTTTTTTTACACCTTTACAAGCGTTCTTTTCTATACTTCTTTTTCAAGTAAGGTTTCCTTTTAGCTTTACAGAATTTAAATTCTGCTGCATTTCGACGATTACTTACAGTGTGGTCACATACCTTTACGTTATACTTAGACCATTCAGCATTGAGTTGTTTTGAAGTTGCTCGCCACTTTCTCTTTATTATTTTCTTAAGTTTTCTGTCCCCCTTAGGCGTTTTCATTCGTGGATGTCCACATTGAGGTAAATTTTCCATGCTGTAAGTCAACTATATTTTTTCCTAATATCGCATACCATGCATTGAGCACAGTTTAATAAAACAGTTATTTTCCTTTGTGAATTTAACTCGTGCAACAATTTAATTATGCACATTTTTAAATCGCGAGAGAGTTTATCCACACGAGCCATTGTCCAGCATTTCAGAGCTGTTTTTCATCTCGCAGCTGGAAGATTTCTTCTTTTAAATAGGATTCAGATATTGTATGCATGCACAGGCACTTCTATCTATCTTCAATATGCAAATTTCAAACCATTTTCTCAATGATCGATTATTATTTTCCAATTTCCGTCATGATTGGATATTTTTTCTCACAAGGAAACTTTTTTGTGTGCAGTATACTTAAAAATTATATGATTGTTATACTGAATTCACTTTTCGTTTATATTTTATTATTTGTTCTTTTATTTGCCATATGGTAAAACTCCCCTATGCTCATGAACCACAAAATATATGCTTAGAAATGCAAAAATCATGAACTTAATAACACTGATCGAAAACTTTTTGCCAAGGGTTGTATGTACTTTAACTCTTTGTCTGTAGATTGAGCAGTTCCATCTTTAAACACAACTGCATTATATAACTGCCCTCATAAATTTGTAAAAATATTTTAATTTGTGTTTCTGTATTTCTTTTTACTTTATATGGGTGTTGTTGTAAATTAGTATTCATTGTATCCAGTATCAGTATGATAGTTTTTGTATTAATCTTTGTAGCAATGTTTAGACATTTATCTGGGTATAATTAATAATGAGATTTATATATATATATATATATATATATATATTAATATTATAAATAAATATATATGTATGTATAAGAGTACAGAGGAGGGTGATATTGTCTGGATAATATGCAATGGTTAATTAAAAAAAGAAAAAAACTGAGAATAGAGATGCATCTGTTAAATTGCAATACATTTTAGACTGGATGTTCAATTAACATATATGTATGAATAATTATATAGTTATATTAATTAAATCTATTAATATCATTTAATAATTAAACTTGAATCTAATTAGTGTTAAAGATTAATTAGAATCTAACTTTTAACAATTTGGACAATACCAAAAATATTATTTCTAAGTGTAATACATGCATACATTAATTATCTGTTTTGTTCCTTCTTTTATCTTATATTAAGGTATTGAGTTTAGATTAGTATTGTCAAATTAAATGATTTTTGCTACCTCATTTTAGAGGTAACTATAGTGTCTGGATGATTGTTTAAAATAGTAATTGAATTTTAAAGCTTAAAAAAAATATTTGTTCTAATATTCAGATGTTGACAAAATTGGAATGGGACTACATGGGTGTCTTAAAAATGCTATTGCACGAGGGGTCAAAGTTGCTTCAAATTCCAGGCATCTCCATATTATCCTATGGCTCCAGGGGAGTTGCTTGGAAAGCATATGATTCTCATGTATCAGAGCGTCTTTGATGCTTGAAACGAAGCAAGTCACCAGTAACAGCCAATCAAATGCTTGGAAATCTGACAATGGTAAAGCCTTTTCTCGAGCAACCAATGAAATGCTTAGAAAAGAAAAATATTAGGGATGTACCGAATATTCGGTATCTATTCGGTATTCGGCCTATTCGGCCATGTTACCGAATATTCGGTTAGGCCGAATATTAAACTATTCGGCCTGCCGAATATTCGGTATGGCCGAATATCAAAGTATTCGGCCGAATCCAATACTTAATAAAACCTTTTAAAAACTTTTTACTATTTCTACTTTTAACTGTCAATTTTTTAATTTATATTTAAAATATTTAGAAACAAAGTCATTTTTAAATAAAATAGAATATTTTTACATTATTTAT
Source organism: Maratus speculifer (assembly GCA_964019185.1). Taxonomy (NCBI): domain Eukaryota; kingdom Metazoa; phylum Arthropoda; class Arachnida; order Araneae; family Salticidae; genus Maratus; species Maratus speculifer. The sequence continues at coordinate 71,565,578 of OZ025296.1, read as the reverse complement.
TTGCTGTTTGTAAAGTATAACTTAAGAAAATTAACCATGTGAAGGATTAAAATGGTGATTTATTAGGATTCTCCTTAGGGATAATTTATGTGCTGATACAAGTTTCTAAATTTTGTTTAGTAAATAATCTGTTTTTTGCTTTTCCCCAAATAAAAGTTCTTTAAAAGAAAAAAAAAAAAACTTTTGAGATTAGTAATAGCTATCAAGGCAGACAAATTTTGTACATGAAACCATAATCATAATCAACTTATTGAGTCATAAGTACATTGTATTTCATCTCACTCTAGGTCTAAACTTGTGTGTTCGTTTATTACATCTTATACTATAATGCGAGCAAAAATTGTGTGTGTGTGTGTGTGGGTAAATTTTATCTCAAAAACGGCTCTAACAATTTTCGCAAAAATTTGGATTTTACCATTTTCGGGCACGAGAAGACCATTGGGCTAGGTCCCATGTTCGGGAAAATTCGATTACTGGGTCATTTTGGGTCACAATGGGTCAGGATCAAGCTATTTATATCTAGAGAACGGCTGGATGGATTTTAAGGCAATTTTGTATCCAATCGTTTTTTGGCACGAGAAAACTATTGGGCTGGGTCACATGTTCGAAAAATTTCGATTAGTGGGTCATTTTGGGGTCATTATGGGTCAAGCCATTTTTATCTAAAAAACGGCTCTAACGATTTTGACCAAATTTTATATTGTATCGTTTTGGATTACAAGAAGACCATTGGGTTAGGTAACATGTTCGAGAAAATTCGGTAAGTGGGTCATTCTTGGGGTCATTGTGGGTCATGCTATTTTTATCTAGCAATTTTCTCACGCAATTTTGACTAAAAATTGCATTCTATGGTTTTCGGGCACGAGAAAAACATTGGGCTAGGTTACATGTTCGAGAAAAAATTTCAATGGGTCATATTGGGTCATTAAGAGTCTGGGTCAAGCTATTTATATTTAAAGAACGGCGTGATAAATTATAACGAAGTTTTGTATGTAACAGTTTATTAACATGAGAAAACTAATGGGCTAAATCACATGTTTGAGAGATTTCGACTATGAGGGTCATTTGTGGGTCATAATGGGTCATGGTCAACCTATATCTAAAGAACAGGTGGATCGATTTTAACGAAATTTTGTATGAAACATTTTTTTGGCACGATAAAATCATTGGACTAGGTTACATGTTCGAAAAATTTCGATTAATGGGTCATTTTGGGTCATCAAGAGTCCGGGTCAAGCTATTTATATTTAAAGAATGGCGTGATGGATTATAACGAAATTTTGTATGTGACAGTTTTTTGACATGAGAAAACTAATGGGCTAAATCACATGTTTGAGAGATTTCGACTATGAGGGTCATTTGTGGGTCATGATGGGTCATAATGGGTCATGGTCAACCTATATCTAAAGAACAGGTGGATCGATTTTAACGAAATTTTGTATACAAAATTTTTTTGGCACGATAAAATCATTGGACTAGGTTACATGTTCGAAAAATTTCGATTAATGGGTCATTTTGGGTCATTAAGAGTCTGGGTCAAGCTATTTATATTTAAAGAACGGCGTGATGGATTATAACGAAATTTTGTATGTGACAGTTTGTTGGTTAATACTTAATGGGTTGGTAAAACTTAATGGGTCAAGGTCAAGCTATAGCTAAAGAATGGGTGGGTCGATTTTAACGAAATTTTGTATACAACATATTTTTGGCATGAGAAAATCATTGGGGTAGGTCACATGTTCGAGAAATTTCGATTGGTGGGCCACTTTTGGGTCATTCTAATTTTATCTTGACAACGTTTCGCGCAATTTTGATTAAATTTTGTATTTTATCGTTTTCGGTCACAAGAAAATCATTGGGTTAGGACAGATTTTTGTGAAAATTCGATCAAGGGGTCATTTTGGATTATAAGGGGTCGGGGTCAAACCAACTATATCTAAAAAACAGCTCAATCGATTTTATCTAAATTTTGTATCTAATGTTTTTCGGCATGCGAAAACTAAAGAGCTAGGCTACACGTTTAAGAGATTTCGATTATAAGGGTGATTTGTTGGTCATGATGGGTCATGCTAATTTTATATAGAAAATGGTACTCACCATTTTGACTATACTTTGTATTATATCGTTTTTGAGCAAGAGAAAACCATTTGGCTTGGACACATGCTCGCGAAAATTCTATTAGTGGGTCATTTTGGGTCTTAATGAGCTAGGGTCATTCTAATTATATACAATAACGACTCAATCAATTTTACCTAAATTTTGAAACAAAACGTTTTTTGTCACGAGAAGACTATTGGGCTGAGTCGCATGTTAAACAAAATTATATTAGTGGGTCATTTCGCTTCATTGCTGAATGCTGCCAAGCTAATTTTACCTAAAAAATGGCTTGAACGATTTTGATTCAATTTTATATTCTACTGTTTTTGATTACCTGAAGACGATTGAGCTATGTAACATGCTTGATCAAATTTGATTAGTGGCTCATTTTGGGTAATACGGGTCAGGGTCACGAGAATATGGCAAAAGCCAATAACTTGGTGATATTTGACAAAATATTGGCGACATATGGCCAAAAAATCGACTATAAAAATTACGAAAACCAAAACACGTATTTGGAGCCAAATGAAAGAATGCCTCCAAATTTGGCTATATCTAGCAAAATATATTGTCTTTCAGAAAGTAAAGAATTTTTTTATACATTCTTAAGAGGATTCGAGATGCATGGTTAAACCAATCAGAGTCGAGCTAAAAAAGTGATTTAGATCGATGTCCTTTCGTTGTAAAATTTAAAATAAAATAAAATTTTTAAATATGCGCATAAAAACATAGTTTTCTTATTGATTGTTTTTCTAAATAATACTATTATAAACATGTTTTACAGTAATAATACAGAGTTAATGATACAGTGAAAATACTATATCGAGTTGAACACAAAGTTAATTTTGACCGAGCTAAGCTCGGTCTCCCCTGCTAGTTAATAATAAATAAGATAACATATTTTCAACTCACATGCTTTGGTTTCTGTAAAATATGATATGATGAGAAGGGTGGAAAATACCACCATTCATAAGAAAAGAACTATGAGCCAAACATACCTTTATTCAGAATTAAGTTAAAAGTATTTGTACTTTATATTGAAAAAAATCTGCCTTGAGTTATTTAAAAAGGACAATTATCAGACTGTAAAATCTTTCTTCGGCCATTTTTTCATTATTTGATTTTAAAATGTTTGTTTTGATTCGTAGAAAATTTTATTAAAGTTTCATAGTTGCGCTTCTTAAATAACTCAAGCCAGATTTTTTTTCAATACTAAAAGCTCTTGTTTATCAAAATGTAAGTTTCTTTTATTAAATATTATGAAAAACTGTTTGAAAAAGTAACATTTTAATACCTTCAAATTTTGAAATATAAAAAATATTTGGAAAGCCGAATGTTCGGTATTCGGCGCAACAATTACTATTCGGCCAGCCGAATATTCGGTATTCGGTTCACCTGTCGGCCGAATACTCGGCATTCGGTATTCGGCCAAAATCACTATTCGGTGCATCCCTAGAAAATATCCAGCCGATTTTTGCCGCTTGAAAATTTTTACGTTTAATAGCACTTTTAAATGTTATTACAATTTTTTCTGCAAACGATTGACATTTTTTTTTTTTTTCTCAGACAACAATTTGTCAAAATTCATGTAATTGAATTTTCAGAATGAAGAATTTTATTAATTTTAGGAACCAAATATCTTCAATATTCTGGATTTTCAAAAACCCTGCTTTTAAATATTCAAGATCAGTAAATAAATTGTACATAAGATTTGTGAATATTTTTAATTTTTTGGAATTAAAAAAAAGTTTTTTAAACGAAATTGTTTTTTTTTTCTAATTTTTTTTTTTCTGCAAAGCCCCAAATTTTGCAGAAAATTTTCAGCGCATATGACATGCACATTAGTTTGCTTATATTATACAAATCTGCTTAGAAGCATGGAAATCGGGAGGGACATATTTCTTATGACATAAGTTAACACTATTGAAAGTTTTTTGAAAATTCTTTCTCTAAGGAGATTAAAAAGGAGATCGAAAGTTTTGGAGCATGTGGCCATATCTTACAGGATTGCGAAAAAGGTTGCTAAAATTAAAAACAGTCACGCTGGTGATTTTTATTGGTTTTAACCATCTCTTATTTCAGCCTATTTTGGCCATAATTGACTTTTATGCAGAGAAAAATTTTAATTAAGAACTACATTTTTTAATTACTTTTTCATTACTTTTAACAACATTTAATAAATAAAATAACCCATTTCTCGATAATGAAACCTTAATATTGGAATATCATATTAATGGAGCTGCTTCTGATTTGTATTTGTAATTAGAATTGCAGATATGTTGGCTAAATTAAAAAAAGGATCATACCAACTGCTTTAACTGGTTTATACTGACCTAAAAAAAAGCTGGACAGCTTTTTATAGGCCAACATTTATTTAATTAGAGATATCTCAGCTGCATTTCAATATTTTTAAACAATTTTTTCTGCATTGGATAGCTAAAATCATCTATACAAATGCCGTTTTTACTCTTTTGATTTAGATTACTGAATTCTTTTATGAGGATACTTTCACTTTCAAAACTGATTCTGAAAATGAAAGTGTTCTTTAAAAATATCTAAGTGAAATCAAAAACGCTTAAAAGGCCCTTTGTACACATCAATCTGTGCTATCCAATGCACACATACATACACACAAAAAAAGAGGTTTAAAAATATTGAAATTCTATTAAGATACAGGTGGTTATCAAAATAATGGAAACACCCTAGATTTTGAAGGAATTCTTTATTAATATGGCGTAGGACCGCCTTTGGTATGTAATACAGCTTGGATTCGCCTGGGAATCGAATCATAGACATTCTGAATAGTGTTTAGAGGGACATTGTACCATTCTTCATGGAGATATTGTGAATGTTCCTTGAGAGATGCCGGTGGAGGATATCGATTCGGATTGGAAGCTCTAAAATAGACCACAACGGTTCGATTATGTTGAGGTATTGGGACTGCGCGGGCCAAGGTAGATGTTCCACCTCATCCTCATGTTCATCAAACCATGATTGGACAACTCTGGCTGCATGAATAGGGGCATTATCATCCTGAAAATTCCATCTCCTGCAGGAAACGAAATTTGCATCATGGGATGGACCTGGTCAGCTAAAACTTCTCTATACTTCTCCCCAATAGGTGGGGCTTGTTGAGCTTAAGCCATTTGGTAGGCCTCCCCACCTAGCTGAAGCTGAAACTTCTCCCCAGTGATCCTTCCTTTCAGGGTTACGATTGGACCAGCAGGAAACCATGACACGGCTGCCCATACCATGACCGATCCACCTCCATGCTTGACAGTTGGACGGAGGCAATCAGTATCACACGCTTGTGCAGGTGTTCTCCAGACATGTACCCGTCCTGTTGTGGGGAAAAATGTGAAAGATGATTCGTCTGACCATATAACAATCTTCCACTTATCAATCGGCCAAGTTTTGTGGTTGTGGCACCACTCTACATGACGCATGGCATTAGCATCTGTGACAAGTGGCTTGGGAATTGCTGTTCTGCCTTAAATGTTCTCTTTATGAAGGTATCTTCGAACTGTAATTGTTGACACTGGAGAATCTAGATGCTGATTGAGCTCTGCGGTCACTTTGGCTGCAGTTGTTTTCTTTTTAGACATTAAAATCCGCTTCAATACTCGTCGGTCTCTTTCACTCAGCTTCTCCTTCCGTCCACTATTTTGCTTTGCTGAGCTTGTCTTTCCAGCTGTGTGCATGCTGTCATGACTTTAGACACCGTACCTCTAGAAACGCCTATAAGCTGGGATGTTTCGGTCACCGTAGCTCCAGCTAATCGGGCTCCTACAATTTGGCCTCTTTGAAAATCTGTGAGGTCTGACATTTTACGCTTCTGACAAAAAAAAAAAAAAAAAAATCAAAACGTAGACAACACTTCTAGAGCTCTTTTATACCACCTAATACATGTACTTTTTATATTAAAAAAAATCTGGTAGCTAAGGTTATATTTTAATGCTTACGAAGGGAATTCGTAAATGTCCCTTTCATTCACAAGTGTTTCCATTATTTTGATAACCACCTGTATTTTTATAAATTTCTTCTGAAAGATTAGCATTAGCATACAGGTCTTTTTTACTTGACAGAAGTAACCTCTTAACACAGTAGTAAAATATCCTGTTTATTATATGAAGACATATAATAAACAGGATGAAATAGATTTTTATCATTTGGCATAATGTAGTTATGCAAAGCAAATATTAAATATTGTAATATTTTGGTAAATCTATATTTTTTGAACTTGTCAGAACCAAAAATAAGAGTGGAAGTGAAGAGAGAAAGATTTCTATTGCTATGTCTGTAGAAATATGATTTTCCTATTTCCATGTTTCACAGTCTAACTTTTTAAACTTCTAACATGAATTCTGTTTAAAAGTAATTTTTTCTCACAAATGAATCTTTAAATTTTTTATCATAGCAATAATTATTCTGAAATTGCTATTTTATAGACATTAATTTTAAATTAAATTATTGGATTTTGTGCTATTTCTCATTTACACTTGAAAGATTTTGTCATTTGCCTTACATAAATCCTTTTAGAGTTTCTTATGTTTTAAAAGTAATTTAAAGTTTTGTATTATTTTTAAGACAAAAAGTTTATTTTGCTTTAATGCCTTTAAAAGATTTTTATATTCTATTTCAGCTTTTTGTCTATAAGGAAAGAAAAAAGAAAGGAATTAAACCTTATTTGCCAGTACCTGAAGAAAGAACTGCTGCAAAATTAGAATATATGCCTTCTTTTAAATATTAGATATCATTTCTGCCATCGTAATATTTTCAACATTTATGTATGTATTTAAAATACTAATCTGTAAATATTAAAATAATTTCTCATAGTTATGGACGTTTTATAAGTGAGATATATTGTAATAAATAAACACTATATTTCTCTTCGCATCTTCAATTACTTTTTAATGAAAACTGTCATTTTTACGAATCTTTTACTCTAGAAAAAACACCTTATCTTTTTTCTTTGGATAATAAGTTTAATTATGAGATATATTTAGAAATTCTATATCACAAGTTGAAACATCACATTCACCTTAATAAACTAAATAGACAATATGAATCAATAATTCATAGTAAATTTTATTACTTAATAGATGCTAAATATTTAGCCCCTATTACATAGTAAAATTTACTATGAATTATTGATTCATATTATTTATTTAATTTTAACTATATCTAAAAAAAAGTTAAATTAAGATATTTTTCTCTGAGAGGGATATAATGTATGGGGCTCTGCTGTCATTGACAGCATACACCTGAGCATGCTACACAGCTCCTGTCCGTTTTTGCAAAGAATCCTTGGCTTTATATGATTTTATATTTGTGATTATTATTATGAAAATCTCAAACAAATCAAAAGTAGGGATGCACCGGATATCCGGCCAATATTCGATATCCGGCTGATTTTTTAGTATCCGAAATATCATCGGATATCCGAATCACAATCACCGGATATCCGACTTCTCTATCGGATATCCGGTAGAATGCAGCAAAGCAAATACAGATGAATAACAGTAATCGTTTGATCCCAAACAATGCCTAAAAACTTTTGTTTGCAATGCAAAAGATGAAATGTTATAATAAGTTTCCTATCAATGAGTAAAAGGTAATTCTCAAAAGTTTAAAAAATTGCCAGCTTCCCTACGATTTATATTTAAACGCTGTAATAAATTCAAGAATTTACGTTTATATCTTTTAGAAAATTGTATCTTTACTTTCAGAGTGTAAAACAAAATTTGAAGTCAAAATAGCAAATAAACCTTTTTTGCAAAAATGTATAAAGATAGAAAACCAACATTTAAAAATGCACAAATAATGCATGAAAAGGTAGCAAACAGCCGTTTTGAATCTACTATCGAGATTTTTCATCAGGACAAAACTCAGCATGCTAGAAAAAGCTAAGTTGAGCAAAGCGACAGAGAAGCGCAGGCCAAATTACGGGAACGAATGATAGATTCAAAATGGCTGTTTGCTACCTTTACATGCATTATTTATGCATTTCTAAATGTTGGTTTTCTGTCTTTAGTCTTTATAAAATTTGAAGTTGTTTATTAAACTATGATTTTATTAATTTTCTTTCTTTAATTTAAACAATGGATTAATTGGTTTTTAAGTTAAACAACTGAACAGACCTATTTTTACTTTCTTCCATCCTTGATAGAAGAAAGTAATGTAATCAATTTTTTTACGACGAATTTACATGTTTTAGGGATCCAATATCCCAAAAACATGTTTATTCAAAACCCCTGTTTGTCCCAGTGTCGCCATCATACGATCATACCATCAAAATGTGTATGAAGTTATACATAGAATGAACCAAATATTCTGTTTTTGGCTGTAGCCAGCACGTCCATATTCATTATGGAAACATTTCGCTGTAAGGCAGTGCTATAATCACAATTTTTGCGTCATTTTCATTATTCTACCAACAAACACTGTATGCTATGTATTACGCATAGAAATGAACCAAATTTCTTTGAATACGTTTCTGGGAAAGACTCTCAGGTCTTCTTTCATTTCGAAAATATTTCACCGGAAGATGGTACTGTAATAATGATTTTTTGCTCAGAGGCTGTCAAAACCTGTGAGTTTATGTGCTCGCCCGTTCTGTATGTATGTATGTAAATGCGTAATGCAGTAACTCATAATAAAAATATCCAATTAACTTGAAATTTTAAATATAGGTATATTCTGATAAGGTGTTTCCCTGATTAATTTTAGGAATTCATTCGACAAGTATAAGTGGGGGAACGGGGGCTAATACACTTCCCCTTAATTTATATCAATGGGTTTTACATCCAGAATTACCAATTTTCATTCAAAATTTAAGCATAGGATCATTCTGATGAGGCGCCTCTGTGATTAGCATTAGGTACTCATTTGATAAATATAAAGAGATTAAACAGGGAGCTAATTCCCCACCCCTTATTTCGATAAATGGGTCTTTTATGCAGATTTATCAGATTTCATTCAAATTTTAGACATAGGATTTTTCTGATGAGGGCACCGCCATGATTAGTTGCAGGCATGAGATTCTTCCGCGGATCCGCGGTTTTCCGCTTTTCCGATTTTTTGTCTTCAAAGGACCGCGGAAAAAACAAAATTTTCGTCGAAATATCGCCGGAAAAAACGCTATTTTCTTCGAAAGGTCGGAAAAAACCTATTTTTGTCAAAATGTCGCTAGAAAAACGCTGTTTTCGTCAAAATATTGCGAAAAATGCAATTTTCGTCAAAACATAGCGAGAAAAACGTGGTTTTCGACAAGACATTGTGAGAAAAACACGGATTCCGTCTAGAGATGTAAATTTTCCGGAAAAATATAAGTGGCGGAAAAAAACTGGTTTTTTACCGGTTTTTTTCGGAAAAATTGGAAAAAATTGATTTTTCATGACTATTTCTCCCAAATAAATTATATTTTCTTAGAGAATATTAAATAATAAACATATTTTCCCATTTATTTGTATTAAATGAAAATTATTTTCACTTTATATTACAAAATAAAAAGAAAGTAGCAAAACCTGCTTTTAAAAGTTTAGTTTTTTTTTACCACAGCCTAAGAATTTTTAAAACACTATTGTTTGTTATATCATATCTCTGTTGAAATGATTTTTCAGTTACATGTTTAACTACCAATTGACCTAATGTAAGAACCTGAGCCAATATGTGTGCAGTTTGGAATGAAATAAATTATGCATTCCATTTACATAAGTATAATTTTTAAGTAAATGATACTAGTTTAAAAAAAATGTTGCAGTTTTGTCATTATTATCAATATCAGTATTAAAAAAAATTCCATTGTTTGTTTAAAAATATGCATATTTTTACATTATTACACTTTTTTCTTACAATTGTAATTTTATTTCCTTTAAAAAATATGTTTAGTTTTGGTATAGCTTTCCAATCTCAACTCAAAGTTTTGATTTAGTTTTATAATCTAAATTCAAACAAAACTAAGTTTTTGTTTGGCTTACTCAGGTCTGCAACTAAAAAATAGCATAGGATTTATTGACTGGTAGATTTTTACTCACTGAAACCAAAAAAATATTTTTTTAAAGTTTAATTAAACGAAATTTTTTTCTTTTTATCCTGAAATCTGGTATTCTATTCTTGAGTAAGAAACCATATTCAATAATGTTTCCATATGGTAATTTCATATTTCTAAGAATGGAACTCAAAAGTTATGAAAACAGAACACTACAAATAGAAAATGTTCGTGAGGAATTAACAAAAGCAGTAACAGAGATAAATTTCTAGTTTGCTTTAAAAAACTACAAAAATTCAAAGTTTAATCAAAAGGGAATGTATAATTTGGAACATAGTTACTTGTAATAAAATATGTTTTTTTTTTTTTTTCATCGCAGTTGTACTTTTCTAATGCAAACTGCCCATGTTTTTGCGACATTACTGTACATTATTGAGGTAAAATGGAGGTCAATTTCAGATTCAATACCTTGAAAAAACATTCAATTAATCAGCTATAACAAAATCTTGAAAAATGCAGCATAGTAGTGCCACCTATAGGGCAATTTACACTAAAAACTAAACAATCTTAATATATATCAGGAACTGTCTGAATCTGTAGTTTGATAAAAAATCGTCCTTTAGTCCTTGAGATAGAACTATTGCGATAATCATGAATAGTGCAGCATAGCAGCGTCATCTGTTGAGCGATTTACACCAAAAAGTAATGTGCATAAAGTTATATCAAAGATTAACTTAATCTGAAGTTTTATGAAAATACATACATTAATTCTTGAGATAGAACTATTGTGGAAATTATTAATAATGCAGCATAGCAGCGCCATCAGTTGGGCAATATAAAATAGACAGTCAGTTGTGTGATATACACTAATAACTAAACATCTCGAGTTTATATCAAGGTGTAACTGAATCTAAAGTTTTGTGAAATTATGTGCATCAGTTCTTGAGATCGAATGCCCATAAAATTTTTGTCCCATACAGACTCACAGTGTGACAGATATTTTCCAAAAACTATCAAATCGTGTTCAGGACCTTCTAAAATATTTAAATACACCCAAAACTGAAAGTCAAAATTTTCACGAATTCAATACTTACTTCTTGAAAAGATAGAAAAAAAAATAATAAATGCATGCTTCAAATTTTATGTTAATTTTTTAATTTTACCATTTCTATTAATCGGCATATTATTGAAATAATTTTGCACATGAATTAATTTTTAAAAAAAGAAGTTGCATTTAATTATACATCTAGATTTTTTTCATGTAATCCTGTTTTTGTGAAATTGTGAATTTTTTGTATATATACTTATACAAAATATATTCAGAATTTGTGAATAAGAAAGTATTACTATTTTTAGAGTCCTATTTAGACCATTTTTAATAAGGTTATTTATGCATATATGGGTGATTCTCAAAATAGGGGACAGTTTATGTCTTTCGACATACAAAAAAAATTGAGAGGTTTTCTGTCATGTTTTTACATTTAGATATGTTTGTCTTAATATTATTCATTATTTGCACTCAAGAATTACTCACTTTTTAGTTAAAAACGCCTTAAAATAACAGAATAAATGTTCAAAATGTCATTAGCATGGATGTCCACAGCAGCTGTGCCTTGTGTATACTAGCATTTTTCAAGAGTTAATATCGTGTTTATAAAATAAAAAAAATGTTATTCTTTCTTTAAATTAATCAAGGAGAGGATATATCCAATAAATTTGTTTTTAAAAATAAAATTATAGTATATAAAAAAAGAATTAAAGTTTGTCCTCCATATTCTATTTTCAAAACAAGGTCATACTATAACAGCTGGTTAATAATCAAAATTTCATTTTCACATATGACAATAGTTTGAAAATATAAAGTTTCTTCATGGCAACAAGTAGCCATTTTATCCCAGCCTGAAAATAGAAGCATGTATTGTATTTTAAGAATAGAAGTTGAATATTAAAGGCGTACATCAATTGTATGTCATTAGAATGGATAATAATTTTCATGTTTATTTTATAATTAAAATTTTTATTTTACTTATTTGCATAGGACTTTTGTGTTTTAAAAAGCCCCAGAAAGGACTATTGCATTGTGATTATATTATGGTTTATAATCTTATTTAAATTAAAATTTGTCATTAGCATGGACAAATATCAGTGTCATTAGCATGGTTTTTCTGTCCATGCTAAAGACTCCTATATGCATAAATGTAACCATTGCTTATATTGTATCCTTTATAAAGTTTAATTTTACATATAAATTTAGTTATTACATTTATTATCCCTAAAATATGCATTAAATCTGTCAGAAAATTACTAAGACAGCTTCTTACATTGTTAGTGTCAGAATGTTGCTCATGTAAACAAAGTTTGCTCTTTGGTAATGTTTTTATTCTCCTTATATGTATATATGTAAAAATGAAAACCATTTGCTGAAAAGGAAGGCTAATAAATATAGAAAAAAATATTTAAACAGGAAGAAAATAAAAAATTTCTTAATATATTTATTCCATGCAATTTGTTTTGTCATTAGCATGGCTCAAAAAATACTAATTATTTTTTTTAAAGTTAACTTTTAAATAGTTAGCTCTGCTGACTACATTTAAAGTATACCTAATACTATATTAACAACACCTATTTTTTTCAGAAATTTTGCTAACAGTAATTTTTTTAAGATTTTAGTTTTGAAATTGTCCCTTATTTTGAGAATCACCCATATACAACTTGATAAGATTCAGCTGCTATATGGCATGAGACTTTTTTTTCTTTAATCACTGCATTTGCGAAAGATTCAATTTGTAGATTAAACTTTTTTCTGAAATGTCTATTTTCAAGAGAAATTTTGCGAAGGGTCTTGTGCTTCAAACAAGAAAAAAATGTGAAGGATCTTTTCAAGTCTTCTCAAACAGATTTCTGCTCAGAGATCAGATTACCCACATTAAAGTTTTCATGTGGGACACTCAACATAAAAATAAATAAAATAAAAAGTATGAAACACTATTACAAAATTTTCACTATATTATTTCATAAATGAAATTTCAATTTTTCCAGTTCGGAAAAATTGAAAAATAAGCCTTCGGGAAAAAACCGAAAAAAACCGTTTTTTTTTTCCCAATTTTTCCGGTTTTTTTCCGAGCATTCCCATCTCTAATTCCGTCAAAAAATCGCCAGAAAAACAGCTAGTTTCTTCAAAAGATGGAGGAAAAAAAACGAGATTTTCGTCGAAAGGTCGTGAAAAAATGCTATTTTTGTCAAAATGTCGTGTGAATGACGAGATTTTCGTCAAGACACCGGGAGAAAAATGCGGATTCTGTCAAAGTATCGCGAAAAAACGCGGATTTTGACAAAATACCGCGAGGAAAACGCGGATTCCGACAAAATATCGCGAGAAAAACGCGGATTCCAACAAAATATCGCGAGAAAAACGCGGATTCCGACAAAATATCGCGAGAAAATCGCGGATTTCATCAAAATATCGCGAGAAAAACGGAGATTCCGTCAAATTATCGCGAGAAAATCGCGCATTCCGTCTAAAAATCGCGAAAAAACCGCGATTTTCGTCAAAATATCGCGGAAAAAATGAGATTTTCGCCTATAGATCGCGAAATAAAGGGCATTTTCGACAAAAGATCGCGGGAAAATGCAAATTTCGTGAAAGAATTGCGGGAAAAAAACAGTAGTGTCAAAGGATTGCTGAAAAAATACTAATTTTGTAAAAGAATTGCAGAAAATATTTGCTCTAACATTGTTTTCAGCAATTTTTTTGCAATTGAATTTCAAATTAAAAATTAGCTTGCCATGTTTGTTAATTGTTGTTTTAAGTGAAAACATGTTAAAATTTAAATTGGACAACTCGCTAAAATTTATTTAAGGACCGCCTAAGATTTATGTGTAAAACGTTGCATCAGAAATGTGAACTTAAAATAGAGACTTTAATTTCAGAACTACTTGTAATATTTGCATATATGGTTTCACTTTGACCTTTTCTCCCACAGAAATAAAATAAAATAGGATTTAAGCAAAAGTATTGACAATTTTGTTTTGAATAAAATAAGTTTTTTAATTGTCTTACACGCGTGCTGTTTCAAAATAATTTCTCATTTTCCAGTTCACGCGCTTTTCCTCTTTTTTTAACTTTTTGCAATCTCATGCCTGAGCTTTGGGAGTTCATTGGATAAGTATAAAGAGACGGAACTGGGAGCTAATTCCCCAATCTTAATTTCAATAAATGGGTTTTTCATACAGATTTATCAGATTTCATTCAAATTTTAGACATAGGATGAGGACACCGTCACGGTTAGTTTTGGGAGTTCATTGGATAAGTATAAAGAGGGGGGACGGGGGCTGATCCCCCGCCTTTAATTTAGATAAATGGGTTTTTCATACAAAATTCTTATATTTCATTCAAATTTTAGACATAGGATCATTCTGATGAGGTCACCTCCATGATCAGTTTCGCGAGTTCATTGAATAAGTCTAAGAGGGGGGGGGAATGGGAGGTGACTCCCCCCGCCTAAATCTAATTAATGGGTTTTTCATGCAGAATTTACAGATTTGCTTCAAAATTTCGATATAGATTCACTGTGATAAGGCACTTCCTTGATTTTCTCCAGAGTTCATTGGATATGTATAAATGGGGGATTGGTGGGACTGCCCCTCTTAATTTAGGTAAATGATTTTTCTTGCAAAATTAACAGATTTGCTTTAATTTTTGAATACAGGTTCATAGGGATAATATGCTTCCCTAAATAGCTGTGAAGTTCTTGTTAAGCATAAAAGGGATACAGGCGATTACCCCAACCCCTTTTAAATTTGGCAAATGAGTTTTTATGCAGAATTATCCGATTTGCTTTAAATTTTGGATGTACATTCTTTCTGATGAGGCCAATCTCAGAATAGTTTTGGAAGTTTAATGGTTAAGTATAAAGGGGGATAACTCCTCTTAAATTATATAAATGGGTTTTTATGAAGAAGTATTCAATTTGCTATGAAATTGGATATAGGTTTTTTTTATGTGATAAAGCATATCTCTGATTAGTTTAGGGAATCCAATGATTAAGTATAAAAAGGGGAAATGGGCGGGAGCTATCCCCCCCCTCTTAATTTGTTTTTCGAACAGCATTAACCCTTGAAAATATGAGGCTGTAATATACAATTAGTATGCGTAGCCTGCGAGCTCAATGCCATCAATTTAGGAGGGCAATATTCTTTTTATTGTAATTTTTTTTTTCATAATCATTTTATACAGTGAATTAACGGTTCGTGCAGCAATAGGAACTTCGTATCTTGCTAAAACTGGCTATTCGCAAACAGCTGATGTATAACAGAATAACAAAAATACATTTTAATAAATATCATGATCAAGATTAACTCATTCTTAATCTAATTAATCGACTGCAGCAAAAATTCTAGATTAAAATAAAAGTGGGTACAATATTGAAGTAGTATTAATATTGTGTAATATTTTTTGAAACATTGAGATCTACGAAATAGAAGAGAGTTTTGGGATTGGTGCATCCAACTAGTTATTTTCGTGACTTCATTATAAATATTTAAATGTTTTTTTAACTGATTTAACTTAAAATAAAATTAAATGTAGCTTAAGGTAAACAGTATTAAATAATTAAAACATGAAAAAAATTAAACCTATGTTTGGAGATAACTCTTCAACCATTGGTATATTAGTAAGACATTTTATGTTTGCATTATAAAAAAGTGCTATGTATTTCTTTATGAAAATACTTTACCATTATAGACATATTAATAAACATGTAAAATTTCTTCTAAAAATTATCAGCATTTCATTGTACAAATTATTAGCAATTATCAGCAATTCATTGACAAATAGGCAAAGTATTTAAATGTTTGAATTTCAGGACGGAATGGCAGGATTCATGCCCTAAAAATCTTGTGGGCAAGACATTCCTGTTACTAAAAAAAAAAAAAAAAAAAAAAAATACTTTTTGAATTTTTTTTTCTTTGTGAAGTGGCGATCAAGTCTCAGGACTGACTGGCTATTTTCGTGATATTTTCCACTATCGATTGACAAATCTCTCATTTTGCTCTTACGACAATTATACAAATTATTTTTCTGTGTCTGACTGTATTTTTCTCACAAATTTTTCTTGTGTGCTCGTCACACAAAATTTTGCTTTTTTTTTTTTTTTTTTTTTTTTTTTTCTCTGGAGACCAATTGGCAAATTTCACAATTTATTTCTCTCAACAGATTGACAAATTTAGTTATTTACTCTGTGACTGATTGGCAAAATTTCCTTTTTGTTTTTGTGAAATTCTGATGAAATTAACAATTATTTTCCTGTGTTCAGCTGAAAAATTTGTGTTTTGTCTTTGTTATTGGCCGACGGATTTCATGATATTTCCTTGTGACAGATTAACAAATTTCACGATATTTTACTGTGATTGATTGACGAATTCCGCTATATTTTCCACTGTTCAAGTTCCCTCTAAGTTCAAATTTTTTCAGACAGGTCAACAATTTTTAAAAATTTACTTTTGCCATGGTGGACAAAATGAGCGATATTTTTTCTATGACCGATTTACATATTTTGCGATTTTTTTCCTGCGCCGAAGCAAAATAACTAAAAGGACAGTAATGGTCACTAGAGTCTGAGCTTCTGGAATTAGCACTAAACAAAATGAGATTAAATCTTGTGTTGCTCATTGGAAAAAAAGAAAACATGTTTTTTTTACAATCAGTGGTTCAACATTAAATGTTTCATTTTTCAAAATCATCGCACATTTCCTCATCAGTGGGCTCAATAATCATACCTCTTTTTTATTTAAAAGGCGATCTTTCATACGATGTTTCTGTTTGTATTTTTTTTTTTTTTTATTTCCATATTTTATAATTTGCATCTGCACATTTTGTAACTTTTCTACTCTCTTCTTTATTAACAATGAAATTTTGATTTCCTATTCAAATAAAAATTCTTCTAAATTTAAAGAAGTACGTAAAATAAATAAATAAAATATGGACATCCATTGCCCAAAGCAAGATGTTTAAATGTTTCCCAATGAGTTATTGAAAATCATTAAAAGCATCATTTTTATGATCAAAACATGATTTATATAATAAGAGTCATATATTACGTGTGTCATGGATTAAACATTAATATCCCTGGACGAATCATAAACAAAATAAAATGCGGACACCACAAGGTCCATTCTCGGGCGATAACAACAACCATTTTCCAAATGTTTAAAAAAAATGATGAACTTCAAAGAAACCATTTAAATAGTTGATGTGCGTAGTTCACAGAAATTAGGACATGACTTTTTAAAATAAACCGTTTCTCATGTAATAGAAGAAATCTACTGACTATGTCATTTTCGGAATTCCTTATGGGTTTAAAATTCCAATGCATAGTTGAACATAATTCAATTAGCTAAAATGCCAAGGATTATGGTATTGACGATACTTCCACAAAGTGATGTACAATCACAGAAGGATATTGACGATACAATCACCTACATGCATTATTCTCGCAAACAAATTAAAAATGAATGCACACCAGATTTTACAAAATTAAAAAAAAAAAAAAAAAAAAAAAAAGAAGAAGAAGAAGAAAAAATCAAAAACAAGTATTTCTAATAATTTAATGTATTAGAAAAGTTGCTCTGTTTTGTT
This sequence comes from Maratus speculifer, assembly GCA_964019185.1. Lineage (NCBI taxonomy): Eukaryota > Metazoa > Arthropoda > Arachnida > Araneae > Salticidae > Maratus > Maratus speculifer. The sequence goes on along the minus strand of OZ025296.1, from coordinate 71,547,855 downwards.
TGTCAAAAGTGTAACCTATAAAAGATTCCAAAACCACACAAAATCGAACAAAATCTAAATTAAAAAATTCATTTAGCAATTCAGTTATTAATTGTTCATAACACTGAGTAAAAATTGAAAAACAGATATGATATATATAAAGCTTGATTCTTTTCCTTTGTTTTAATTAAAATAAATAATTTTGATAATTATCTTGAGTTGTTGATTTAAATTATTTCAATGGAAATTAGTCATGTCGGTATAAATTGTAAATATTTAAGTGGCAAATAAAAAATAATAGGGTTAAAAAAAATATTTTTTCCCCTCTTATATAGTTTAACTCCCCTGCATTTACAAAAGTTATGAGGGAAACTCTCTCCTCCTGGGAAAACCTGAATTTCAAGTCCTGATAGTCAAAGATATATAGTTTCTGAAATTTTTTTAAAAAATAGGTTAATTTATGCCAAAATGGGCCTAAAGTGAAATAATCCACTAAAAGCTGCAAGAATCCATGTTATCTTATGATAACATAAATGACATAAAAGACTATTTCAATACATTTAAAATGTTATAATTGTGTGTGAAACATGTTTGCAATTTATTATTTGAGATGGCATTGGATAAAGAAATAAACTAACATTCACCGTAACTAAAAACATATTTAGTACCGGATATCCGGCCGGTAAATCGAATATCGGATATCCGGTATCCGATATCCTCCAAAATCAGTATCCGGTGCATCCCTAATCAAAAGTTGGAGTTTCCACTGCCTTTGTCTGAGTTTACCGTCAAATTTGTATAATTTATAATTTTAAATGAATATCTATCTAAATAAACCTAGAGTTGAGAGTCTCACCTCTCTATATAATGTATGCTCTGTTTTATTTTCGCAAATGAATCTTGAATTTGTATTCTTTTATATTTATTAAAAATGTTTTTTAATGAATTTGGAACCCTTGTTATAGTGATTGACAAATTAATTTTTCACATTAGATGTATAAAACTGTCTATTCTGACTAAAAATTCCTGAGAAAATTTAAGTAATTAAAAGTGCATCCCAGCATCTCATGTTTTTAAAGTGCAAAGTGATATCTTTGGGTATTGGCAACTTGTATCAAAAATGTAGTTCTTTGAATTGCTTAATTTCAGACATGTCTTCCTGCCTAGTCCATAGCTCTTTTCAGACACAGCATGCATGCATGCATAAATAGACAGACCAGCATCTATTTTTAACACTTTCCAACGAAGTTGAAAAGTGTTTATGCATTCGGTTTATCTGGTCGTCTGGCCACACTCTAACTCTGGTAAATATACTCAGACTGCTATGAAGTTTTTGAAAATTATTGACGTTTATCCTAACATGAACCTTATTGCAAATGAAGTTTCTAACATGATTACTAGTTTATTTACAGAGACAGTCAAAAGTTTTTCATTACATTACAGCCTATGGGAAAAAATCGTTTCAAATGAATTTTAAAGATATCATATCGATCAAACATATTAAAATTTATATGTATTTACAAAGTGCACTAAAATATGCAGTGAAAAGAATAATTATTCATTTTAAGGGCCACACAAAGATTTCAATTACATAATGGTAAAGGGAGGAACTGTTTGCCACATATTTTAATTATATTAAATTATTTCATGTATAATAAAATTGATATACATCGCTAAGGTTTAATATAAGTTGAATGGTATAAACATGTATAATGCAAAGTGCAGAGCATTTGCAGGGACACACAAAAGATTTCAAATAGTATTTTCTATCCAAAATACTGTATATTATCGATAATGACTGATGAATGTATGAAATGAATTTTTAATTATGATATGCATTTTTAAGTTTCACTAAATTTATGTGTATAATACGGTGTGTATAAATGCTATAGTTGATATACAGGGTTATACAAAAGAGCTCATAAAGATTACTGAATATGGGTGTAATTTACTTAATGGAGGTTTTAAAATAACTTATGCATTTTTATGCTATACTTCATTCAGTTTACTAAGAAATGTTTGTAGAATATTGATAAAATGATATACAGAGTCACACAAGGAATTTAATACTATGGATCGCCTATGGATGATAATTTTTGGAAATGTGACTTAAGTAATTTTAAGAGTGTTTTATTTTGAATTAAATTTTAGCTAACTTCTGGCATGAATTAAATTTTCCATGTGTGATGTAAATTTTCCATGTGGGTGAAAAAAGTCTGGGCCAGGATTCGAACCAGGGATGTATTGGCAGAAGCGACCAATGCTCTTCCAACTGAGCCATCCCGGACGCAAACTCTGGCAGACTATTTCACCCAAATAACCTCAACAATCATATAATCTGGTCTGATACTATGGATCAGCTCAACAGAATAAATCGAAGGTCAATATATGACAACTGCAGAAAACGGTGCATACGATTCTAAAAGGTACTAGGTTAACCAAAGGGATGAACAAAAGTATTCAAGTATGTTTCCATCTATTAGTATAAATTGCTGAAATTGAAATTTCAACTTGTTATGCATTTTCTTGCTAAACTAAATTTTTCCACAGTATAGTATCTATTTCAACCGACTAATCAAACACAGCATTGTTCAAAAATAGTGGAAAATATACTTTGCTATACACAGCAAAATCTTATTTCCCTAAATAAAGAAATTTTGTTGAAGATTTCAAGAAGTGTTGGAAAGTTTTTCATAATCTATGCTTAATGCATGATTTTTCTTACCTGCTCTTATTATGCATGAAAAAAAGTGAAAATAAATAAAAGCAGATCTGAATTGCTATCCTTTGGGATACTTTGGCTACAGTTAATATCACCCAAGCTGGTTATTGTTATCTTGCTATATAAAAAGAAATAGTTTGTTTTCCATTATATTTTATTAGTTAGCTTTCATTATAAAAAGTAAAAAGCTAACTATTGCAGCCATCTGGAGGAGAGCACTTCCGGAAAATTTTGGTATATTTTCTCTGATCATGACCTCCAGACCCAAAAAACGCCCTCCATTCAAATATTGACATATGTATGTATATATATACAGTCGAGTCTCTATATAACGAAATCCATCGTTCCAGTAAAAAATTCGTTAAATAGAGAAATTCGATGTATAAAGAATGATGTTAAAAATCGTATTTAATGTGTAAATTTTGAACAAATATTATTTTTGATCTTTTTAATTAAGAATTTGAAATGTTTAAAAGTAAATATTAACCTAACATTTTATTTCTTAATTATTTAAGCAGTTTCAAAAAAGAGAATAAACGTTTATTTGAAAGCTTAATGAAAATCAAATGAGGAAGACTTGCATTAATTTCAAACGAAGAAATCTGTAATTTTTTGTTGTTTTGATTTTAAAATTGTTATGTTCAAAAAAAAAAAAAAAAAAAAAAAAAGCTTAAATTTTAGCAAGGAAATAAAAATTGTAGTTAACATTTTCCTCCATTTGAAGGCCTCTCTTATGTGCCTCTCATTGATTCCTCTCTTATATGTGTAACAATCCAATTGACTTTGTTTTGAGAAGGATGTTGAAAGGTGTGTGGGAGGTGGGGTGAACTCGTTGGATTTAAAGAACAAGAAGAGAAGTAATATATATATATATATATAAACTCAGCATTGAACGATAAATCAAAAATAAGTGGTGGAAAATTGATTCCATATGATTTCGAAGCTTTTTTAAAACTGAATAAATTAAGACCAATTTATGAAAAAATTCGTTATATGGAGATAGATATTTCGCTATATAGAGACTGTTTTTAATGTAATCATGTGAAAAGGGGACCGTTCCTACTAAAAATTCGTTATATAGAGAAATTCGATGTATGGAGTTTCGTTATAGAGAGATTCGACTGTATATATATATATATATATATATATATATATATATATATATATATATATATATATATACATCTGATCGTTCTCATGCTGTAACTATCGTATTTATGGACCGATTTGAATTAAACTTGGTGTGTACATAGTAATGTGTTAACCGAGTTCGTTGGTCCACTTCATCCGTTATATTGTATCAAAATGGCAGTCATTTTAAAAAAAAATTAAATTTTAAATTAAATACAAAAAAATTAAAATTGAAAAATGTTTTTCTTCTAAGTGTTTGACATTGATACAAAGATTCCAGAGCATTTTTTGTTTTGTCTATATCTTAAAAAATGGCTGAGTTATAACACTTTGAATTTCTAGTGTGGCTAACATTTTGAAACAGTCTGATTTTTGTTGCTTGATAATATGTCTATTTATGAACAGATTAGGATGTAACTTGGTGTGTACATAGTATATACAGATGTCTAAACCGAGTTCATTGGCCAGTTTCAACCACCATCATGTTTCAAAATGGTGGCTATTTAAATTTTTTAGAAAATTTTAAAATTTAAAATTAGATATACAAAAATTAGAAGTTAAAAAAGATTTTTCTTCTATGTGTTTTGCCTTGATGCAAAGATTCCAGAGCATTTTTTGTTTTGTCTATATCTGAAACAATGGCTGAGTTGTAGTACTTTGAATTTTTAGTATGGCTAACATTTTAAAATCATCTGGTTTTTGTAACGTGATAATATGCACATTTTTTATGAACCGATTTGGATATAACTTAGTATGTATACAGCACAAATCAATGCCTTGATCGAGTTTATTGGTCAACTTCACACGCCATTTTGATTCAAAATGGCAATCATTTAAAATTGTGAAAAAAAAAAAAAAATTATAATAATGTGCAAAGGGAAAAAAAAGAAAAGAAAAAGAAAATGTTTTTTTTTTTTTTTTTTTTTTTTTTTCTGAAGTATTTGATCTTGATACAACGATTTTGGTCTGTTTTTTCTTTATCTTAAAAAGTGGCATATATATAACAGTTTGAATTTCTAAAGTGGGTGACATTTTTGGAAAAATCTATTTGCCTGCGACAGAACTCGCATATATCAATGATTTCAATGTGAGTGAGCATGTTCACAGGATTTACTAGGATCTTGATCAAGCTCATTGGTTAGTTTCACCTATAATGTTCTTTTAAAATCGCAAGCATTTCATTATATTGCTGAATTTTGCGAGCAAATATAAATTGCTTTAAATAAAATCAGCTTGTACTAAGTTGATTATATTCTTGAAATTCAGTATTGACAAAAAAAAGTATTGAATCTTCTATAATTGTGTTCCACTAATTTGAGCTTCATATGTATAAAAAATATAACTTAAATTTCTTTTATAAAAAAAAGTAAAGAATGTGAAAGCTACCACTTCCTCCCGGCACAGGCCAAAAGGACTTTTTTTGTTATATTCAATCTTTTACATTTTAATCACCACAGGTGTTTGTTTAAATGAATTAAAAAGCAATAAAGAAAGAAAAAATATTTTAACAAATATTTTATTTTTAATGGATTTTTTTAGAAAAACATTTTTATATAAAATCTCCAAAACAGTGATAGAAGTTCAAAAATGGAATTCTATGGCAAATTTAAAAGTCCCTGATTTTTGCAAAAAATTTGATGGAGAAAGTAATCTAGTTCATGTAGTTTTTTATTTAAAAAGGTATTCATTTTAAAAAGTTAAAAGATTTTGAGTCCTGTTAAAAAATTTGGCCATCTTAGGAAAATCTTATGTTGACTTTCGAGTCTTTCTTCATCTTATATGAACTATAGTTTCATAATATACTTTTCATTTTACTTTTTATGTTATCTGAAAGAAATAAAAATATTTTGACACTATATACAGATGAGTCTTTTAAAGTATTTTGAATAGATCTGTGTTTCTGTCTTCCCATCTTATTTGTGCCATATTTGTGATTGTTGTACTTTTTTTTTTGGTTGCTGTTATGTTATGTCTAATTAACAATACTATTCTTATTACCTTGAAACAAATTCATAATTACTGATTTCTATATTGTATTATTGATTTTATTAAGACTCACAACTTTAATCTATAAATCATATTTTACTATAGCAGCTGTGAGCCAAATAGGAAGTCTAAGTTTAATAGTAAACGTAATACCTCCTTTTCCCCTTTTGGAGCATTAATTTAGTGGTCGACATTCAAAATTTAGTTTTTAGGCACATATTATTATTTCAATAATAAATCCATAATAATCAATAACTTCAACAATAATTTTAATTCAAGATGTCTTATATTTATACAATATGTGTTTTTCGTAAAACACTTCACTTGTAAATGCTATTTGCATGTAATAATTTATTTATTTTAAATTTTTCTTCTAATGTCAGTGTTCATGTGTAAATGTATATAATTTAAAATTTGTTGTTAGGAAATATTATTATTCAGAATTTTAAACATTCTTAATGGCAAAAAAAAAAAAAAAAAAAAAAAAAAAAAAAAAAAAAAAAAGGCATGAATTAACTTTTTATTCAGACAATTGTTTTTTATATAAAAAATTCATGCAATAGATGTTAAATTGCTCTATTCAGTTATTTATCCTATACAACTTTTGTAACTAACTATTTCAATCGATTTTAACATCAAATAGTTTTTTTTTTTTTTTTTTAATTATTATTTAAGAAGTGTTTGATTTAGCATTATAAATGTGTTGAAGTAAATGAAAGCTTTTTGAATCTTCAGGTTTTCATATTTTTATATGCTATATGCAATAGTTTATGCAGTATATGCTGAGAAAATGAAAAGATACTGGCAAGTCAAAAGGTAACTTACCTTTAGATTAAGGAGATTTTAGGAACTTTAAAAACTGATACATTGACAAAGATTTTAATTTATTATTTATATCTTATTTTATTTATATCTTATATTATAACTTATTTACACTAATTTTTAAAATACAATTAATAGAATTTTTTTTTACAATGGACCATAAGAGAATGTGATAGGTACAATACATGTGAATGACATGCTTAGAGGAGACGTCTATAAAACTTCTTCCTTTTTCAGTATTCATTTTCACAAAAAGTTCTGAAACCTGGTTTTTATACTTATCTAAACTTTCAGTGAAGCTGGAAAAAATTTCCATTTATCTATTAAATTAATTTAGGGCTACAAACATTTTATTGCACATGTGCCCTTTTAAAGTGAATGCCAGTCTTAATGCTTTTATAAAAACAGTCATGCCTGTAAAGCCAGTAGAATGTTTCCTTTTTTCCTGCCATTAACCCCTTCGCGACGGGAGTCTTTTACGAAATTTTTAATGTTTTGTCACCGGTTTTAAAAACCAGAAGTTTATTCCTTCTTAAATCGAGAAAATGCTCCGATTGAATAAGCCAAGTTTTGTAGTATAACTTTACCGGTGGGAATAATCAAGGATTCTTAAGCCTTTTTGCGGCACATATACGTGTCGCTCGTTTTAAGGGATTAATAGCTAGGCAGATTATAGCCTCCATTCCAATTCTGGTAGGTTATAGTTGCCTATCCATCCACCTCTTTTGCGACTGTGTTCACATTTAGATACTGTTGAGTGGCAGCCAGGGCCCTCACGAATACTTTTTTAGAAAGTATTAAATTGCCAAGTCAAAATTCATTAGTTGCCAACTCAGTGAAAAGCAAACATAAATAGTTCTCGTCGTTTGCCAACTAGTTTTATAATTTTACCAAGTTATCACAATTAGAAAATATAATATAGTTTTTATTTGTAAAAAGCTTGATAATATTTCTAATTATATTGGTAACTTTCGTCAAATCTATTAGAAATAGAAAATGTATTATAGTTTTTTTTTATTAAAGTTTTGAATAAATATGCCAGTTTAGTTTGTAAATTTGCCAACTGTAACAGCATGTTCAAACGTTTGGGAAGAGAGGCCCCCCCCTGTCCCCCCCTTAGCGAGGTCCCTTGTGGCAGCTAACTCATAGTAGCTTCCACCCCCTCCCCTTCTAAAAAAAAAAACAATATACATGACTCTATCATTTCTATTAGGCATTTGGTGAAAATTTTTAGAGGTATAATGATGAGTAGTTTTACATTATGATTTAAAAATTAATTTTTATCTGAAGGAATATTTTAATCCAATTTTTGTTTATTTTAAAGAAGTATACACAGGAGGCTTAGCTTACACTGGCAAGCCACCTCTGATATTTTATGAATACTTTTCAGTAGCATTTTTTTAGATTATTGTAGACTAATTAAAGAATAATTTATTTACGTAGCTTATTAAAAATAAAAAATAGGATAATTAACCAGTAAAAAATCGTCAATTAAAAATGTTTTTTATTCATTGGTAATAATTAAAATTTCATAATATTTACTATTAAAATACAGCTTGTTTATTGAAATGCTGTTCTCCTTAAAAAATACAAGCACAATCATAAAAACCATTGTATGCATACATTTTCGTTTTTCAAACTAACAGTAGAACTTTTAAATTTTTTTTTAATATATATATTATAACTGTCATTTTTATACTCAGAGCTTCATCTAAAAATTTATCAGAGATTCACTATATGATTTATTTCAACGCTTTTGTTGTTGTTTATTTCCTGATTTTGAAGTACAGTAATCCCTTAACATTCGCAAAGGTTAAGTTTGTGGAAATCTTCGCAAATGTCAAAATCGCGAATGTTGAGACTATTCCCATGCATAAAAGTAGTTCAGGTTTTAAGATTTTGTTTTAAAGTAAAAAAGTAATTGAAATGTAAAATCATATCTAATAAGATTTAACAAATACATATTGTAAACATATTTTAATAAATATAAACATATTGGGTAAAATTTAGTTACTTTCTTTCTTTCTAACCGATGACCAGGTCCCTACCTGCCGAGTTACCTCAGCTTAACGGGTTAAATACTTGGTATCAGGGCGAGTGACCGCCTAATCGCCGCGTAGGGCAACAAACCTGATAACTTTGCTTCTCATGTCATCATATCTCCATCATTGCTTCTCATTTGAGTATACTTTGTTTTTTTCGGTTGTTTAGCGTTACATTTTGTTGTTTGTACTTCAAATGGCTACTCAAGTTGGTCTCGTAATTTATTACCTTGATCAGATGACGAGACCTTCACCTGGCAAGGCATCTCCAGAGGTATATTTCACAGGTAACTTGGTGAACTTTGCACCTACGACGGATTTTACATGCACCAGGTGCCATTAGCATGCTGAAAAAAATATTGATATTTGATTCTCTGTGAGAAAAGATCTTTTGTTTATGGAAAAAGTTGCGGCTTTGATTTTTCTTTTAAATTTGAGATTCCTTACCAGTTAACGATTGCATTCTATTGAAGAGTTGTTGTTGAAGTTTTGTAATTTCTCATATAATTTTAGCAAAAAAAAAAAAAAAAAAAAAAAAAAAAAAAAAAAAAAACCTTTTGCAATAAAAATTTTAGAATTTTTTTTTTTAATTTTATAGCATTGATTTATGTTTTAGGTTCCTCAAACTTACTGATCTATATTTTGTTTCAGAACAAAAGTTGAAGTTCTTGGAACTTAACATATATAGTATATTGCAACTATCCAGTGTTCAATAGTTTTATGGAATTGGTAGAAAAAATGCAAGTTTATTATTTAAAAACTATCCTTTATGAAACAAAATTGCGAATAACCAAGTTAAGTGTTTGCAAATGTTGAATGTTCTTTCGTTTTTATTTCGCGAATAATCAAAACTCACGAATTTTGCAGCACGTCGGCTAATGCCGAGGAATGTGGTATTTATGTAGCTTATTAATATATCTATATGCATATAGATATGATTAACCAGTAAAAAATTGCCAATTAAAAATGTATTTTATTCATTAGTAATAAACCAAATTTCCTAATATTTACTTTTAAAATGCAGTTTGTTAGTTGAAATGTTGTTCTACTTGAAAAATACAAGTACAAACATAATTTGTTTTTTAAACTAACAGTACAACATTTTAAATTTCATTTAATTTTTTTTTTTTTTTTTTTTTTTTTGTAACTGTCATTCTTGTACACAGATATTCACTTAAAAATTCACCAGAGATTCACTACTTGGTACATTTCAATTTTTAGCTCACAGGCTATCATAGCCTGAGAGCTTATGTGCCCGTCCGTTCTGTATGTATGTGCGTATGTGCGTAACGCGATAACTCATGATAAAAATATCGGATCCACTTGAAATTTTGTATGTAGGTATATCCCTACAAGGCGCTTCCCTGATTAGTTTTTGGAGTTCATTCGATATGTATAAGAGGGGGAACGGGGGGCTCATGCCCCCCGTTAGTTGATATAAATGGGATTTTCATGCAGAATTAAGTTTTCGTTCAAAATTTAGATTAGGATCATTCTGATGAGGCGATTCCGTGACTGTTATTAGGTGTTCATTGAATAAGTATAAATAGGGGGACAGGGGTTCTAATGCCCCCCCCCCCCCTTAATTTAAAGAAATGGGATTTTCATGCAGAATTAAGTTTTCGTTCAAAATTTAGATTAGGATCATTCTGATGAGGCGATTCCGTGACCGTTATTAGGTGTTCATTGAATAAGTATAAATAGGGGGAACAGGGGTTCTAATGCCCCCCCCCCGTTAGTTGATATAAATGGGATTTTCATGCAGAATTAAGTTTTCGTTTAAAATTTAGATTAGGATCATTCTGATAAGGCGATTCCGTGACTGTTATTAGGTGTTCATTGAATAAGTATAAATAGGGGGAACAGGGGCTCTAATCCCCCTCCCCCCCGTTAGTTGATATAAATGGGATTTTCATGTAGAATTAAGTTTTCGTTCAAAATTTAGATTAGGATCATTCTGATGAGACGATTCCGTGACTGTTATTAGGTGTTCATTGAATAAGTATAAATAGGGGGAACAGGGGCTCTAATGCCCCCCCCCCCGTTAGTTGATATAAATGGGATTTTCATGCAGAATTAAGTTTTCGTTCAAAATTTAGATTAGGATCATTCTGATGAGACGATTCCGTGACTGTTATTAGGTGTTCATTGAATAAGTATAAATAGGGGGACAGGGGTTCTAATGCCCCCCCCCCCTTAATTTATAGAAATGGGATTTTCATGCAGAATTAAGTTTTCGTTCAAAATTTAGATTAGGATCATTCTGATGAGGCGATTCCGTGACCGTTATTAGGTGTTCATTGAATAAGTATAAATAGGGGGAACAGGGGTTCTAATGCCCCCCCCCCCGTTAGTTGATATAAATGGGATTTTCATGCAGAATTAAGTTTTCGTTTAAAATTTAGATTAGGATCATTCTGATAAGGCGATTCCGTGACTGTTATTAGGTGTTCATTGAATAAGTATAAATAGGGGGAACAGGGGCTCTAATCCCCCCCCCCGTTAGTTGATATAAATGGGATTTTCATGTAGAATTAAGTTTTCGTTCAAAATTTAGATTAGGATCATTCTGATGAGACGATTCCGTGACTGCTATTAGGTGTTCATTGAATAAGTATAAATAGGGGGAACAGGGGCTCTAATGCCCCCCCCCCCGTTAGTTGATATAAATGGGATTTTCATGCAGAATTAAGTTTTCGTTCAAAATTTAGATTAGGATCATTCTGATGAGACGATTCCGTGACTGTTATTAGGTGTTCATTGAATAAGTATAAATAGGGGGAACAGGGGTTCTAATCCCCCCCCCCGTTAGTTGATATAAATGGGATTTTCATGCAGAATTAAGTTTTCGTTCAAAATTTAGATTAGGATCATTCTGATGAGACGATTCTGTGACTGTTATTAGGTGTTCATTGAATAAGTATAAATAGGGGGAACAGGGGTTCTAATCCCCCCCCCCCGTTAGTTGATATAAATGGGATTTTCATGCAGAATTAAGTTTTCGTTCAAAATTTAGATTAGGATCATTCTGATAAGGCGATTCCGTGACTGTTATTAGGTGTTCATTGAATAAGTATAAATAGGGGGAACAGGGGCTCTAATCCCCCCCCCCCGTTAGTTGATATAAATGGGATTTTCATGTAGAATTAAGTTTTCGTTCAAAATTTAGATTAGGATCATTCTGATGAGACGATTCCGTGACTGTTATTAGGTGTTCATTGTATAAGTATAAATAGGGGGAACAGGGGTTCTAATGCCCCCCCCCCTTAATTTATATAAATGGGTTTTTCAAGCAGAATTTTCAGATTTCGTTCAAATCTCTGAATAGTTTTGGAAGTTTAATGGTTAAGTATAAAAGAGGGGGATAACTCCTTTTAAATTATATAAATGCTAAATGGGTTTTTATTAAGAATTATCTAATTTGCTCTGAATTTTGGATATAGATTTTTTATATGATAAAGCATATCTTTGATAGTATAGGAGGTTCAATGATTAAATATAAAAAAAGAGGAAAGAAGAGAGCTGTTTCCCTTTCTTAATTTTTTAACGGAATTAACCCTTGAAAATATAAGGCTTTAATGTACAATTAGTATTTGTAGCCTGTGAGCTCAATGCCATCAGTTTAACTGGGCAGTATTCTTTATTATGTTGTTTTATTTCCTGATTTTGAAGTACAGTAATCCCTTATAACAGAGGTTCCCAAAGTGTGCTCCGCGGAGCCCCTGGGGCTCCGCCTGAACTTTCTAGGGGCTCCGTGGCGTTCCAGGAAAATAAACAAAACATAAAAGAAATTAGCATATTGCAAGTGAAAGATTTTCAAAAGTATGTACGGATTTGTGTGCTTCAAAAATAAATATATATATAAATGAGTTGCAAATTATAACAGCGCACTTTATGAATATTTAATCATTTGCATTTTAAATGCATCTATCCTCTGTATTATATTTTTGGTTTCAAATGCTTTATTTAATGTTTCTGCACGTAATGCGTTTTAATAAATTGATTAAAAATAAACTACGAGAAGTAGTATTCTGAATCGAATGCAGAACGTGTACCGAAACAGAAAAGGCCTGCCAGTGCTGTTAACTCTGCCTGTCGAACAAAAGGGAGAACAATTTTGTTCTTTGGAGTTCCACCTATCCATATGTTTATACTTATGTCTTTTTTGCTACCTCTGCTTTTGACAGCTCTTGAATTTATGACAGTTCTGAATGATGCCATAAAAATAATAAACTTTATAAAATCAAAACCATTTAATAGTAGACTTTTCAAACTAATTTGTGAAGATATGGGAAGCCTGCATCAGTCCCTGCTGATGCATACTGAAGTAAAATAGTTATCCTGAGGACGTTGACACGTTTGCTGGATCTGCGTGCAGAGGTTGAAGACTTTTTGACAGATCACAACCCCCAATTAGTAACAATTTTAAATGATGAAGACTGGTAATGTAAATTGGCATATTTGTTAGACATTTTTAGTAAAATGTACGAAATGAATTTTTCTTTGCAAGGAGAAAGTGTTACTGATGCAAACTCCGAAGTGTTGGCATTTAAGAGAAAACATACCTTCTGATCTGAATGAGTAGTAAAGGCTGATATAAGTTGCTTTTCTCTTACTAAAATATTCTTAAATGACCATAATATAAAGTTTGAAAAAAAAAATCAGAAAAGTATTCAAGATCATCTCGAAGATCTGATACACTGTAAAAAAAACACTGATACACTGTAAAGGTACTACAGTTTATCTAGGAAACTTGGATTCCGAGAACTTTTCCTGTAACGCTAACAACAAAAACTCAAGTTTTAGAATAGGTTACATGGATTTTTCCTGTTATCGTTACATGAAAAGTTCTTGGAATCCCAGTTTCCTAGAAAATGTTTAGTCCCTTTACAGATTTTTTTTTACAGTGTAGATTCATTTGAACATTACTTTCCAGCTGCTCAAAACAAGATGCTGGACGATTTTAAATGGAGACGAAATACATTCTGTGTAAAAAACAAAACCACACAGCTTAAGCTCTGAGGAATACGAAACTCTCATTGATTTAATATCTCGAAGCGATATCGTAATCTCTTTTCAAAGCAAGCGTATCACTGAATTTTGGTGTCATTTGACAGATAAATATAAAGTCTTGTCAGACAGAACAAAATTACTTTTACTCCCATTTTCAACAACACATCTGTGGAAGCTAGATTCTCCTCTTACACAAGTATAAAAACCAAAATACAATATAATATATAAATATATATATATATATATGTGCAAAATAATTCAAGCACATTTTTCACACTAAACTTTTATATATTATTATTCGTCAAACTTTATGCAGCATAATAATTAAAATAAATGCTATGGCAGACACTACATACGATGACCTAACAACAAAAGGTATGATTCGACCTATGTTATTCCTACAATGAAGCATGGCGGAGGACACATTATGGCGTGGGGAGTATTTTCTTAAAAAGCGTCGGTCCGTTATTTGAAATCCACAGCCAGATGAATGATACAATGTATAAGGATATCTTGCAGGACCATTTTTTGCCTCATTAGAGAAAAAAATTTGGTCGCAACTATTTTTCTTAACATGATAACGACATAAATAATGTATGCAAGCCTCGATAAGCAATAGCTTTCGCACAAAAAATTTCGTTTTTGAAATGGTCAGCGCAAACGCCCAACATGAATCCAATAGAAAATCTTTGGAAAGAAGTTGGCAAAAGTCTGCGGAACTATACATGTTCCAACTCAGTCGAAATTTCGCTAAAATTGCAAGAAATGTGGAAAAAATGTACCATAGGCGATCTTTAACATTTGATTGTATGAATGTCACGTTGCTGCGCCGCAGTACTTATTACTAAAGCTAATAAAATAGTAATACGATAAAATAGTACTTGTAAATGTTGTTGATCACTGTAATTTTCTATTACAATACCACTTTTTTACGAACTTGTGAAAGTGGCCGGGAACTTTTGAGAACATGCTTAATTTTCTTTTATACTTAATTTTGTCAATTAAATTTTTGATATTTACATGTTCTTTTATAAGTAAGTTCCTAACTAATATGTCAATAAAATGTATAAGTATCGCTTTGAAATTCCTCTTCATATGGGTACATTTACAAATTAACTGAAAAGTTTTTGCTGGCCGGAAACATATGACCGCCACTGTATATATAAATTTAACTTCTTTAATGTGTTTATTTTATTTGTATTTTGAATTTTTTTGCACTGTTTCTCATTGTACAACAATATTTATCGATTAATTTTTGTAATATCTTGTATTTTTTAACAAACCCCTCAATGAGAATCATTTAATATTTATATATGTTGTATATATGTTTTTTTTTTCTTTTCGTAAGTTCATTTGCTTTAATCCATTTTTTTAATACTTTCTTAGTCATTTAAATTTTTTATGCTGTTTTACATTTTTGCGTTTAATTTTATAAGCAATGTATATTGCTGAATACGCATTTTTTTTTTTCGCATCTTGTATCACTTTTTAACTTCTCTTTAAAATTTTCTTTAAATTGGTCTACATTTTCCAATCTGAAATAAGTCTGTAGCAATTTAAAAAATACATATTTGTTCTTTACTTTTGTTTTCACACTACGAATTTAAAATTTTGCTCAGCTCCACCCCTTACTTAGACTTTTTGTCAATGAGTATCCGCCCTGAAATAAATTTAATCTCACCCATATATCCCATTTTTTTAGTAAAGTTTTTTTAATAGTTGCAGTTCGTTTAACATATGTGATTTTTAACTGCTTATCTGTTTTGAGACAAAAAACCAAGACAAAAGAAAGTTTCTTTCAAAATTATAATTAATAGCCAACTATTTTAAATAAAATATCCAAAAAGTTAACAACACTGCACCTAACAATGCAGCTTAGAGATTTTGGCCCGCCCACTTAAACAGTAAAATGATGACTTGCTTCTAAATGGATTTTTTTTAATGGTTAAAAAAAAGGAAGAAGCTGAGAGGCGATTAAATTTCGTTGCTTGTTTAGAAGTACTAGAAACTTAAAGAAGAACGAAAAAATATACCATAATTGCATTATTCTATTACGGATAGGCGGGACAGCGAAAATGTGTTACATAATTTCTTATGAGTAAATAAAACTACGCATTTTTTTTCTTTTTTTTTGCGAGTAGTTTATTGGAATTATACAGAGGTATCTCTCTGCAAACGAAAACTGTACAACTTACCTTTTCTCTCTCTCTGTGTGTGTGTGTGGTTTTTTTCCCCTATAAATAATAAAAATTTTATGTAAGCCCCGATGCGTTGCATAATCTAACCACCAGTTACCATTTTGATCTTTAATTCAGAGTTCACACTGGAAATCTCAAAATAATATATATATATATATATATATTAAATGGATGTGATTAACTTTTTAACAGTATTGCTTGGACATCACTCAGATAAAAAAGAGTTTGTTTTCCTCATTACGTAAAGCTTTCAGAAATTATAAATTTTTAACCGTAATTTTTGCTGTATTTGGAAGAAATAGCTCGATAATACAAGGTAGATATTTTAAAACAAAGGAGAGGGGTTTAATCCTTATTTTTATTTTTTTTATTTCATTATTATTATTTTTTTTTTATCCAAGAATATTAATATTAAATAAAACTATTTAAAAGGGTTATATAATAGAAAATTTGATTTTTAAAGTTTCTTTTATGAATTCAGAATTTCTGTATCCTTAAAGGGCAAGACTGAGAACCATGGTCCAGTGTTGGAAATTACTGGCCCATTTTTTTTATCCAGCAGATTTTTATCCACTCCATAGGCATAAAAACATTAATTATAATAAACAGAGTATCGTTGGGGTCAGGGGCTCCGCCTGAGTAATTCTTCCCAAAAAGGGCTCCGCGAGCCCAAAAGTTTGGGAACCGCTGCCTTATAACATTCTCGAGGGATAATTAAGTTTGTGGAAATTGTCGCAAATATGAAAATCGCGAATGTTGAGATTATCTTCCTGTGCATAAAAGTGGGTTTTAAGTTTTAAGATTTTGTTTTAATGGAAAAAAGTAATTGAGACATAAAAACATATGTAATAAGATTTAACAAATGTATGCTGCAAATAAATTTGAATAAATATAAACATATTGGATAAAGTTTAGTTGTTAGCTGATGGTTGAAAAAAAATTATGGATAAGCGATTGTTTGTGAGAATAGATTTTTTGTTTATGGAAAAAGTTGCGGTCTTTATTTTATTTATTTATTTATTTTTAATTTGGGACTCCTCACCAATTAATGATTGAATTGTATTGCTTTCTAAAGAAGTTGTTAAGTCTGTAAATTTCCCATATAATTTTAGCAAAAGAAATTCATTTGCACTAAAAGTTTTGAATTTGAAAAATTTAGAATTTTTTAAATTTTAGCACCGATTTATGCATTTTAGGTTTCTCGAAATTACTCATCTATATTTTGTCTCAATATAAGAGTTGAAGTTCTTGGAACTTAGCAGTACAATACAGCTGTTCAGTGTTCAGTTATTTTATGGAATCGGTAAAAAAAAAAAATTCCTTAAAATAACTTTTTAAGACAGTTAAAAAGTTATTTTAAGTTTTTTTAACCCTTTCCGGCACACTGTGCCCGGTCTGGGATACCTAATTTTAATTCAAAACTTGCAAACGGCACCAGTAATATTTTAGTAAAAATTTGCTTTTATAATAAAAGCTTTTATTAAGGAATTCAAAATATTTAAAAAATCCGTTTGTGAATTCCGGTGTCAGTCGATAATTTTTCATTTTAGCACAAATTTTGCCCGTGCCGGAAAGGGTTAAAAGTAACTTACCTTAATTATTTAACTTTTATAAGTTAATTAAGTATACCAGCCAACTTGGTAATAGCTGGCTAATTTGGCAAAATTTCCACTTAAAACCTTTAAAAACCCACAACAGAGTTAATCGTAGTTTATTTAAGCTTTGTACATTTAACATCCTCAGTCCTGAGACAAATTTTACGTGGCACAACAAAAAGCAGCGTAAAAATGATATAAAAAAAATTTCCAAAGATGTATTAGCCTGTATATCAATGCTTTTAATATAAGCACATAAAAAAAAAAGTTTAGATGCAATTTTAATAATTCTAGAAGCATTTAAGTTAATTTAAGGGTGTTTTTTAGTGTCGTCACCAGTCTACTTTAGAAATTAGAAAATTATGTTTTTTTTTTTTTTTTTTTTTTTTTTTCAAAATCTGTGAGCCAGAAATTAAAATATAACATATGAAAATGTAAGTCTTTGCATCTTTATATTTATGTTATTCAAAATTTAATCACCACTAGACGGCGCTTTACTATCTTATCTCTTTACTGCCTTACTTCAGTATGGTTTGGGTTCCTTTCCAGCATAAAAAGACTTGGTGAGTTAGACAAAATAATTTTGATAAGAACATAAAATTTGGCAACTTTTTTTTTCAATTTATTTACTTTTTATATACACAAATATTTTTTCAATATTTATTTATTTATTAAATATAAAGAATCCATTTAACTATTTTTGTATACGGGCAAAAATAAATTGCAAAAAATTGCACTTCTGAAACCCAAATTATGCCAAACTTTAAACAGTCTGTCAGGAAGTAAATTTAATGAGCATTATGCTGACCATCCTTCTTAAAAGTTAATTATGGGATATGAAAATAGAGATATTTGATATGTCAAGATATAATATGGTTTTCGCAAAAGTAAAATAACACATATATTCTTTTTCATATTTATTAAAATTGGGAAAAATAAAATAAATAATTTTTTTGGAGGGAGGGGGGGGGGGGGCAGGATACATATAGATACAGAAAATAAAAATATAAATACAGTTTTAAATGGCTACATTATAATTTTTTATGTGTTCATAAACTTTCAGTTCATTGAACATAGAATCAGAAAAAGGATTCATATTGCAGCACACATGAAACTCTGATTGTTTTACTTTTTCTAACTTTTAGTAAATATTCCATATTTACAGTACTCTTTGTAATTTTTATTCCATTATTTAATGATAAGTTCACAATGTTAGTTTTGAACATTCTAAATCAGCAGCAGTGCTAGTCTGGTGATCTTTGTTTGACTTGGAATCGTGCCTTTCTTTTTGTGGTAAATTAGAGTCCATATTTTTCAAAGATTTTCTCCAAACAAGGGAAGAGGAACGTAAACTTGCTGCCATTGTCATGGGATATTCCTATTAATAAAAATAAAAATTAATCTAATTTTAATATAACATTATCTTAGTTGTGATTAAACAGCAAATTAAATTTTATTGCAATTGTCTATTGATAATAAAATATTTTTATTCGATTGCATGGCAAGAATAGAAATTGCATTGCCCAGTACAGATTGTGCTTATGATGGGTCATTCCACTCAAAATGAAAAAAATATATCGTGGCTTTATCGTAACCGATTTTTATGAAATTTGGTACATAGGTTCAATTCATATTTAAATAGAGAATCGCAAAATACCGCAGCAAAAAATAAAAATATCTTGGCAATTCTGGACATTTAAAAAAACTTGTGACATGCTTGCAATTGTTCAAGGCTCCATTTCTTTAAAGCCCTTTCAATTAGGGTTGTTAATCAATGAGATCTGAAATCTCTTCACTTTTAAGCTTATAGACATTCATATTTTTAAAAAAATTATCATCAGTATATTAGTATTTTAAATTTTATTTCCTCTCTATCCTGTATTCTTTTTATGGTCATCTTAAAGGGCGCTTCTTACTGGTTTGTTTAATAAAATATTCCCAAAATATGTACTTAATTTTATGTGAAGTGTTAAAATTACTATTTATAATAGCTCGTGAGCTCCGCTAAGATTTTACCATATGCGCATGAAATAATAAATAAAACATATATATTTTAATAATATTTTATCAAACATAAAAGTAAGAGACATCCTTGCATACAATAAAAATGAATTTAAAAATACAAATTTTCTGAAGAGAAATTTTAGATATAGGAATGCCTTCCATGCTTTTAAACTTTGAAGAAAAAAAAAACTGATATATGACCAGGCGTCGTTCTTGTCCCAAAATCCCTGAAAAAGGAAAAACATTCTGAAATATTTGAAAATATGGTAATCTGACCCAGAGTTGGGCAAATGTGTAATCTGGATTAGCCGCAAAATGATTACAAATTAATCGCGTATTATTGAGTATAGTTACACGAATTCAAACAATGAAATTTCATCAAATAATGAGAATGAAGCGGTTCCGGCTATAGTGTTACAAAAATATTTTACTGTATGTAGTTTTAATTATAATTACACGAAATTAAATTCCAATCACATTGCAGTTAATTGCAATTACAAATTTGCCCAACCCTGACTGAATTGAAATTCCTGAGAGTTTGCAAGTTTTTTACTACAGCACTAACAATCATGATTTTTATGTATTTTCGCGGAATCGCTGAAAAAAATCGCATCATCAAACAATTTCCAGAAATTAATCCTGAATTTTACAAACAGTCACGGAATAAAATTACGAATTTCTTCGAATGATTGCGGGAAAATGTCGAGTTCGCCAAGAGTTCGCGTTAAAAAAATCGCAAATTTCCTCGAACAAGTGCAGAAATTAATCGCGAATTTCGTAAAATGATTGCAAAATAAAATCGCGAATATCGTCAAACGATCGCGGAAAAAAATATCGATTTTCAGCTAACGATCGCGGAAAAATGCGCAATTTTCATAATTGGTCGTGGAAAAAAATCATATATTTTATCAATCGATCACGGAAAAAAATTGGTAATTTCGTTTCAAAAATTGCCGAAATTAAATGAGAATTTCGACAAACAATCGTGGAAAAGAAGTAGTACACCGGGTAAATATATCCTGAAACACCGAAAAAAGTATCTCTTGAAATATCACCTACGAGCAGTATTCCTCCTCTATATAACGGATGAGTACGTCAAAACTGCGCCCACCCTTTGCACGACCGACGACGTTTACTTACCTAGGTTTTACTTACCTTAGGTTTACTACAAGTTACTTTCTTATAATAGAAAATGCGTTTCCATATTGTTGATTTAGATACAATACTTTAAATTATCAAAACGGTGCAGTTTTGTTACATCATTCTGAATGTGTTGGAAAGTTTTTATAATTTATGCTTGGCGCATGATTTTTTTCTTTCTTGTTAATCACGAAAAAAAAAATCACCTATGAAAAGTCCTTTTTCACAGGTCTTATGGTGTAAGCACTTCGATACAAAAAATTTTTAAACATGTATGCAATTTTTTAAAATCAAAACTTATAATGGGTCTCCTTTTCTTTGTTTATTTAAAAAAAAATTGCAAAAATTCTTACGAATTTTTAAATGTAAATGAACTTGTGAGACACTTATGTTAAGCCATTTATGCTTATTGCATATTATATACTATAACTAGTTTTTTTTTGTGAATTCTTAAGCCATTTATGCAAATTGTATATTATATACTATAAATAATATTTTTATAAACTTTAAAAAAAAAATCTTTACAAAGACTAATTACATTTAGGGGTGTAGAATATGTCCGATTCGGCGATGTATGATCGGGGGAAATTTTGTAGAAACATTACTCTTGATTTCGATTTTAACAACAAATTTCATAATTCCCTGAGACATAAATATTTCACTACAAATAAACAGATCCGTAACGATCTTTACAAAACCGATCTCATAATAATATGTAACGTATATATATGATACACGTTACATACCCCTGTATATATGATAGGGGTGATTCTGTTCCGATTTTTTCAAAAATTTAAGCCATTCGGTTCCATAATTAAAAAAAAAAAAAAAAAAAAAAAAAAAAAAAAAAAAAATCGATCGTCAATAAGAAAATTTGGACATAAAAATATCGCAAATTTTGTCAAAGAATCAGAATTATGTAAAAAACACGATTTTCATCACAAGATCAAAAAATAACCTCAAATTTGTGTCTCAAAGTAACGCGAAAAAATTTTAAATAACGAATAATTATTTTTAAATAACAAAATAACAAATAAATTAGTAAAATATTAATAATACTACAAATAAAACATCGAATAAAAAAAATCAGTTGATGACTAACAAACACAAGTAACGTGTTTAATGTCAAGTGAATATGATATTTACCATTATAAGACCTAGTCATTTAGCCATTATAAGACATTTAATCTTACAATTTGGTGATAGTTTTTTTTGATCGACGTGATAATCAAGTAATACTGAATTGCGTAAAAGAAGCATCCTTATAACTCCAAAAATAATAATTATATTAAATAACAGTTTACTGCGTTAGATTAATTAATCTAGGTAAGGTCTCATTTCCAATTAAAATATATCTTTGAATCGAAATTTGAATGAAATACAGAATCATGAAAAGTCGAAGAATGTGGAAAATAGGATTACAAATATCTCAGCAACTAATTATCTAATCGACTTCCTTCTTTATGCAAAATTTATGTTTTTTTTTATTGTCTTTTACACCCATTCCTTAAAATAAAAAAAATCCGAAAATTTTTATGTACCTTTCATCATAATGAATATTTCGAAAGTTTGAAAAAAAATTCGGATAAAAAAAGCTTATTCATATTAAATAGGCTTTTTCTCATTATTACATACTAAGAACATACCAAATTCCAAGTCTCTGTCTCAATTTGTTTGGGAGATGAGCGTTTACAGACACACAAACAGACGGACGGGAAATTTTTCTGTAAAAATATGTTTTTTGGAATCTGCAGTGTCTGAAACGTCTAAATCCGTCAAAAAAATTTTTTTTTCGATTTTCAAAACGATTGCAAGATTTACCCTGTACTACGTATGATGGGTAAATAAAATAAAAAATCTATAAACTCCGGAAAAAAAACTCCTTCATTTAAGCTAATAAACATATTTTTTATGTTGTTATCGATCGGTAAACAGATAAGGACATAGATAATTTTTTCATACAATTTTCATCTTATAGACCATGTATAGAAAATCTTATAGATCATATATAGAAAATCATACAAATTTATTGAAATTCGAAGAGTTCCAAAATTGATAAATAAGCTTTAAGTATACGAGAAAGAAAAAATCATGTTTCAATCATAGATTATGAAGCACTTTCCAACATAATCAGAATAATGTAACAACAACAACACTGCACCGTTTAAAAAGTTAAAATATTACGCCTCATTTCACCATATGGAAATGTGCTACGCATTTCATAACCGAATTTCAGCTGTTCCCATCTACAATCGGAAAATTATCCGAATTTTTTAGCAGCCCTGTGTATGATATAGAAATTTGTATCCATTAAGTCCATTTGCATCCATTATTTGTATCTATTAATTATCGTATTAATTATCTATTAATTGTATCTATTATCCATTTCAGTTGAAAATTCCCCTTCAGCAACTTCCTCTAATGAGGAGAATGGTATGCGAATACTTTTGTGCAGCCTTGTGTATGAGGTATAGAATTAATTAATAAAGAGTAATATGCAAAAAACTAATTAAATTTAAAAGCGCATACCGAATTTTAAAACGTGCTCTCCAGCAATTATTATGCAAAGACAGTACTGTAACCGATTTCTATCACGTTCAATACATAAGAAATAGCGTAATTAAAACACTCTCCAAGTTTCCCCTATAGTATAATTTAATCGATTTTTTTAACGTCCCTGTAAATGAACCATTAATCGTATATACTTCATTTGCAATACGAAACATCCTTCAGCGATCTTAAATAAGCTTTATCAATTGCATGAAAATCCGAGTATATTTACGGGAGTTAGAGCGTGAACAAACTTAGAGACAAACCGAATGCATAAGCACTTTTCAACTTTGTTGGAAAGTGCTAAAAAAGGGGTAAAAATCCTTCACATACTTGGTACTGAAAAGTTTCTCGTCTGTCCCATACAGTGTCACGTGTTTTTCTGCAGCTAAATGTTAAGGCGACACATTTGCGAAATCTCTTGTTTACCCAGCAATATAGAAGTGGATTTATAGCACTGTTGACGTGTCCTAGAAGTAGGCCGAAGGGTAAAAAACTGGATAAATGGACTTGTGATTCATCTCCTACCTGTATAGAGCAAAGCAATAATGAAAACATACATTATTTTTACAAAGCTTTTAGTAAAAAGTATAAATTAAAACTAGTCGTTGGGGCCGCCATAATAACTTACCCATCATGGATATGCATTGTATAAAATATGAACATAAAACGTGTAAACTACGTATAAAATGCATTGTAATTCCAAAATGAAATTTAAACGCATATTTAAATACAGTCGAGTCTCTATAAAACGAAATCCATTGTTCAGTCAAAAAATTCGTTATATAGAAAAATTCGTTAAATAGAGAACGGATTTTAGGTAGCTTTCATTACAAAAAGTAAAAAGCTACCTATTGCAGCCGTCCGGAGGAAAGCACTTCCGGAAAATTTTGGTATATTTTCACCGATCATGACCCCCAGACCCCAAAAACACCCTCCGTTCGAATGTTGACATATATATATATATATATATATATATATAACCATATATATATATATATATATATCTGATTTTTGTCATGCGATAACTAACGTATTTATGAACCGATTTGAATGAAACTTGGTATGTACATAGTACATGCAAATGTCTCGACCGAGTTCGGTGGTCAGCATCATCCGCCATTTTGTTTCAAAATGGCGGCCATTTTAAATTTTTAAAAAAATTTAAAATTTAAAATTAAATGCGAAAAAATTAAAGGTTGAAAAATATTTTTCTTTTACGTTTTAGAACTTAAAACAACGATTCCAGAACACTTTTTACTTTGTCTATATCTTAAAAAATGATTGAGTTATAGCACTTTGAATTTTTCTTATGGCTGACATTTTGAAACGATCTAATTTTTGTCACGTGATAACACACGTATTTATGAACCGATTTCAATGAATCTTGGTATGTACATAGTACATACAAATGTCTCGACCGAGTTCGTTGGCCAGCATCATCCGCCATTTTGTTTCAAAATGGTGGCCATTTTAAATTTTTAAAAAATTTTAAAATTTAAAATTTAATGCAAAAAAATCAAAATTTAAAAAATATTTTTCTTTTACGTGTTAGAACTTAAAACAACAATTCCAGAACACTTTTTATTTTGTCTATATCTTACAAAATGATTGAGTTATAGCACTTTGAATTTTTCTTATGTCTGACATTTTGAAACGATCTGATTTTTGTCACGTGATAACACGCGTATTTATGAACCGGTTTCAATGAAACTTGGTATGTACATAGTACATACAAATGTCTCGACCGAGTTCGTTGGCCAGCATCATCCACCATTTTGTTTCAAAATGGTGGCCATTTTAAATTTTTTAAAAAATTTAAAATTTAAAATTAAATGCGAAAAAATTAAAAGTTGAAAAATATTTTTCTTTTACGTGTTAGAACTTAAAACAACAATTCCGGAACACTTTTTATTTTGTCTATATTTTAAAAAATGATTGAGTTATAGCACTTTGAATTTTGCTTATGGCTGACATTTTGAAACGGTCTGATCTGAACGATCCACAATGTTGCTTTAAAATGGCATACACTTTATGATATCGTGGAATTTGGTGACTCTCTAAATCGCTTAAAATAAAACCAGGTTGAATAAAAGATGACTAATTTCTAAAAATTCCTATTAATATTCAGTCTTGACAAAAACTAGTATTCAATCTTATAAAATCACTAATTTTATAAGATTATTTCTACTAATTTGAGCTTAGTATTTTTGAACAATGTAACTTACCTTAAAATAAATAAATAAATATGTAAGTATATGAAAGCTACCTCTTCCTCCCGGCATTGCCGGAAGGACTTTTTTTTTTCATTTAATGTTTAAATTTTGAAATAGAATTGTTTTTGGGGTGTTTAATTAAGTTTTGAAATATTTAATTGAATTTTTCCAGAATCTCAGACATTTTCGCCACTTTTTTTTTTTTTTTTTTTCCAGTGTCCCATTATTTATTTTATCAGAAAGAGTTATGCTTATCCTAAAAGCGTTTCAGCTCCTGGAACTCAGTGAAGGGCGCCATTATTCACACGGCTGAAAATCTATTACACAATATCTCTACCGCACAGTAATGCTATTGCTCAGTAGTTTTAGTACATTCTCTCATTTTAGCATAATGCAAATGAATCGTAGAACGGAAGACAAAAGGCCCTTACAATTCTGGAGTTACATATATTAAATTTCAAATTATACATTTTTCTATAACTCTATCCCAAAAATGCTTGTACGGTACGATGCCAGAAATTTTAATCGCGCCTATAATAACAACAATAATAAATAAATAAATAAATAAACATAGAATTCAGACATATTGATAAGTTTTTTTAGGATGTGAGAATATATTTCGACTTATTTTCAAGGTGTGAATTTAGTTTTAAAATATATTAAAAAAAGGCATGATAATGATCCACTCATAGGGATGATTCCAGAAAAGAGAGAGAGAGAAAGTCTTATGAAAGTCATTTCATAGATGGAAATTATTCTGCTCTACTCTACTCTTTGCATGCACAACTCATTCTTAATAATTTTTCTAAGCAAATTAAAAATAAAATCCTAAAATTTAAAAAGTCAAAAACTAAAAATTAGCCCCCTTATTCCTCATATAAAACAGCCAGTTGCCAACAAAAAGGAAAAAAAAATATGAGCTTTCGTGCACATGTACCTTTAAAGGCACTTGGAATGCGGGAAAATTTTTATTTACATGTAACTTATTAATAAGTAAAGATAGCTATTTGCAATTATTACCACATCAAACCATCATAATTACACTTTTAAAAAATATCTACAAATCGTGAAAATACTCATGATTAAATTTTTAAAGTATGTTTTTGTTTTTAATGTGTTTTCAGAAGTTTTAAAAATATATCTGATGCAAATACTTAAGATTTTGCAGAAAGTATTCTTTATAATTCAATTTTACTTCTAAAAAGTCTAGTAACAGGAAATATTCAAAAGGGCGCCAAGAAAATCCCCAAAGGGCGCCGCGTTGGACAGCCCTGCAGTAGAAGATAACACCAGCATAGATGACATTTAGTAACAATTCTTCTTTTAAAAAATCTCTCGCAACAAAAAATGCATCGAGTCCCCACAAACAACAAACATCCACTCTAAACTCTAAAGTTAGTTTAGGTAGATGAAAACCTGCTGAAAAAAAATAACTTTTCTGCGGTTGCCCCCTTATCCCTTCCTTATTCCTGCCTTACTATCCAAACCAAGAAACAAACAACATTTTAAAGAAGAAAATGGAATAGTTTTATATTTTAGGATTCTTTGTGATTATTGCAAATCGCTCCAGGGTCATTCCATGTCAATTCAACCAATTTTTCCCCCATTTGTAACCCGACCAACAGGGATTTGGATGAAACTTTGTGTGCACACTAATTCTATCATGAAATGTTTCCATCAGGAATTTTTCCTTCCCAGACCTCATAGTTTGAGAGATATGGGGGGTCCAATTCTTGGGTTTTTCTTAAATCGCACATTTCTGAGTCTGTATTTTGAGATTGCAGTTCCATCTTCAAAAAATTGTTTCTCTGGATCTAAAACATGAAACATCCTAAAAATATCACTGTAAGAAGATAAGAAGATGCAGATTTTAATAAAAAATATTTAAAAAATTTACTTGTAATATTTAGGATAAAAAAAGTCAGCCAAAGTTGAGAGTTATGGTTATTTTTCCAAATTTTTGTGGCTTCACGAAAAAGGCTGTACACAAAAAGGCAAATTAAATTTCCGATTTCTTTTGGTTTTAGATAAAAGTTTACACTTTGAGCTTTCTATCTATGAAATAAAAATGATGTGTTTCGCATGGCTTATGCAAAAATTTTGGGTACTTTCCAATTAGCCGGATAAGTGCTTTATTTTTATATATGACATATGCACCAAAAAAGCAAATGAAATTTCCCATTTCTTTTTGTTTTAAATAAAAGTTTGCACTTTGGGCTTTCTATCTATGAAATAAAAATGATGTCTTTCGCATGGCTTATGCAAAAATTTTGGATATTTTCCAGTTAGCCGGATAAGTGCTTTATTTTTACATATTACATATGCACACCAAAAAGCAAATGAAATTCCCAATTCCTTTTTGATTTAAATACAAGTTTAAACTTTGGGCTTTCTATTTGTGAAATAAAAATGATGTCTTTCCTTGGCTTATACAAACATTTTGGGTACTTTCCAATTAGCCGGATGCGTGTTTTATTTTTACATATGTACATATGTATAGATCTATATAAATACAGATGTATTGTACATGTACATATGTATGTATATATACAGTATATTGATATATATATGTATAACACTGGTACGCGTCTAACCGAAAAGTACCAATTTTTGCTTTGTTTTGAAAATTTGCACCAATTGAGGGGAAAAAAATCTGACTAAGTTAAGCTGTGATACTTAAATAATTAGTGAAGTTTCTATGAGTTATTGAATTTAATGTTATTTGATACAAAAACAAATTGGAAATTTCATTTGTCGTTTTGTGTAGAGACTTTTTCATAAAGTCACAAAATTTCGGAAAAATAATCATAATTTTCAACTTTGGTTTACTTTTTCGGCCATATATAAATCTCTATTAACTGCCCTAATTGCTTTTTTCACTTGCTTTTTATGCCGCTTAAATGGATCTGCACATTTATATTGATAAAATTCATATTTCATTAAGAGCCAAATTCTGTGATGCTCACATATATTAATCAAACGGTTTTCACTTAATTTTTGTCTTATAAATGCAATAGGTCTAACTAATAAAAGTTCTTTTTCTGAATAACAGAGATTATCAATGTAGTCTATTTCTCTTTTATTTGTATAGCTGGTTTTGTGACATTCTAAACCAGTTAATATTACAATACTGCAAGCCTGATGACTAGTAGAAGGTTTAATATCAGGCTCCATATTAAAACAATAAAGTAAAAAAATATTTTTCACAAATTATAAAATATGTAACAATCAAAATATATTTTTAGTAGCACAGTAAAAGTTAGATCATTTTTCTATGATAAGAAACAACAAAATGACAATAATTTGATTAAAATGATTTCAAAACATCTGCTTTCACTACGAACATTACCCTGCCTTTATCAGAATTTCAGAAGGTGTTTATGCAAGGCAGGTGCAATTAAATCTTTTAGACTATAGAAACAAATTTAAGTTCTGTTAAACATTTGTGTATTTAAACTTGCCAATATAAATATTTAAACTGATTAAAATTACCCAAGGAAAGGAAATACAAGGTTTTGAACAATTTTAAGCGCAAATAATTAATGTATAAGCATTCGAAAGAAAGAATGGAAATGTGAGGAGAAAAAATTATTTATTTTATACTGTACAACAACAACAACAACAAAAAATCTGTTTTGAGTTTAATTATTGAAAATAAAAGTAAGAGATTCTTTAGATTAGCAAAAAATGCCCATTATTAAATAACTAAATGAAATATATGGACCATTCACTACATTTAATGGAGAAACATATTACACTCAGATTTTTTAAATCAGAAAAAACAAATCCTAAACTTTACTTTGCAAATAAAAAAACATGCATCAAATAACATTAAATTCAATAACTCATAGAAATCCCAGTAATAATTTAAGAACCACAACTAAACTTAGTCAGACTTTTCCCTCTTAATTGGTGCAGATTCTCAAAACAAGGCAAAATCTGGTACTTTTCGGTTAAAAGGACACCAGTGTGATACATATATATATATCAATATACTGTATATATATACATACAAATGTACATCTGTATTTATATAGATCTATACATATCTACATATGTAAAAATAAAACAAGCATCTGGCTAATTGGAAAGTACCCAAAATTTTTGGATAAGCCATGCGAAAGTCATCATTTTTATTTCACAGATAGAAAGTCCAAAGTGTAAACTTTTATTTAAAACAAAAAGAAATTGGAAATTTCATTTGATTTTTTTGTGTGCATATGTAATATATAAAAATAAAACATGCATCCGGCTAATTGGAAAGTACCCAAAATTTTTGCATAAGCCATGCGAAACACATCATTTTTATTTCATAGATAGAAAGTCCAAAATGAAACCTTTTATTTAAAACAAAAATAAATTGGAAATTTAATTTGCCTTTTTGTGTACAGCCTTTTTCGTGAAGTCACAAAAATTTGGAAAAATAACCATAACTCTCAACTTTGGCTGACTTTTTTTTATCATAAATATTACAAGTAAATTTTTTTAAATATTTTTTATTAAAATCTGCATCTTTTTATCTTCTTACAGTGATATTTTTAGGATGATTCATGTTTTAGATCCATAGAAAAAAATTTTTGAAGATGGAACTGCGATCTCAAAATACAGACTCAGAAATGTGCGATTCGAGAAAAACCAAGAATTGGACCCCCCATATCTCACAAACTATGAGGTCTAGGAAGGAAAAATTTTTGATGGAATCATTTCATGATAGAATTAGTGTGTACGCAAAGTTTCATCAAAATCCCTAAGGGTCGGGTTACAAGGTCTGGTTGAATTGACATGGAATGACCCTCCAGTAAAAAGCAAATGTTTCAATCTTTTACAAGAACGCATGCTCATCTAGGATAAAACAAAGTCAAGTGTAACCATGCAAAAAGGATACTTATTTATTTATTTGGGGAGAGGGGGCGGAGGAGAGGTTGAATGCGTTTTTTTTTTGGACATAACCCTAATAGCATGCATGGTCACAATGACGTCACAGTGACGTCACTGTGAGTCACTTTGGTCACATCACATCTGTGACCAAAATGCCACCACTCACTGACGTCACATTGTGACTGAGATGTGACTTTCTTAAAAATCTTTAGAAATTTATAAATATCCTTCAAAACATGTTATTTACTTTAAAAAACATGTTTCTGGCAATTTAAATATCGTCGCTTTTGTCACAGTTTCGTCACAATGTTAATGTCAAATTAGTCACAAATGACACATTTTTCACAAATTTGTCACATCGTGACCACTTTGTGAAACGTCACAAAAGAGCTCTAAAACGGCCATAACGACTTCACATTTTAGTCACTGTGACTTCACATCGACGTCACGTGACGTCACATCGACAATCGATGGTCAGAAAGTCACAATGTGACTTCATAACGACGTTGCAGTGACGTCACCATGCTTTACGGGAAGGAATAAGGTAGAAGAATCCCTCATAGCATGCATATTCACAGTGACGTCACAATGACGTCACTGTGAGTCACTTTGGTCACATCACATCTGTGACGAAAATGCCACCACTCAGTGACGTCACAATGTGACTAAGATGTGACTTTCTAAAAAAATTTTCACAGTTCGTCACAATGTTAATGTCAAAGTAGTCACAAATGACACACTTTTCACAAATTGGTCACATTGTGACGTCACAAAGTAGTCACAATGTGACGTCACAAAAAAAGCTCTAAAACGGCCATAACGACTTCACATTTTAGTCACTGTGACGTCACATCGACGTCACATGACGTCACATCGACAATCGATGGTCACAAAGTCACAATGTGACTTCACAACGACGTTGCACTGACGTCACCATGTCTTACGGGATGTAGCTATGAAATATAAACCAGAAATCAACGAAAAAAAAAATATTATACAAAAAATTCGAATCGTTTTCTGAACATATGAAAGAACATTTTTAAAAAAAAAGTCGTTAAATAGAGATATATATTTCGCTATATGGGGATTATTTTTAATGTAATCATGAAAAAAATTGACCGTTCCTAAATTCGTTAAATAGAGAAATTCGCTGGATAGAGTTTCGTTATAGAGAGACTCGACTGTATTTTTAATACTTAGTAACGCTCTATTACGGAATAGCGGGTATTACTTGATTATCCCGTCGACCTATTTCAACAAATTGTATAAATCGTCAAACTATTCGTAAATCATGCAAATTGGATTAATCTTTATTTTAAGTAACGAAAGAACAAATAAATTAATAAAAGATATAAAAATACAAATAAAACGTCGAATTAAAAATCACCTGATGACGCAACAGATACCTGTAACGTATTTAATATCAAGTGAATGTGAAATTTACGGTAAGCCGTTATTGGCATTTAATCTTATAGTTTGGTGATAGTTTTTTGTTCGACGGGTGTGAATCAAGTGCCACCGAATTGCATAAAAGAAGCATCCTTATAATTTCAAAAATGAATTTTGGATTTATAAGGAACTTCCAGTGTGCGTTTTAGCTATTCATCAAGCTCCGTGGCGATTTTTTGACATTCGGAAACTGATTTCGATTTAAAATTTTTTTGCTTAGTTTAGTAAATTTTTTGAATGAAATGTTTTATCCTTTAATAATAACTCCGGCGATTTTTTTATATTTTGCGATTTTAAATGCGAGTTTCTGGCTTTCACAATGTTTTGGCATATTAAAAATGAATTTTGTTTCATATCTCTAGCTTATTAGGAATTTCGTTTTAAACCTTTAGCCTATTATGATAAATGTTTTGCTCTGCTATTTTTAAACTGTAGCGATTTTTAATGCGATTTTCAGTACAATTTTTTAGCGTTTTTTTATTTTATTTATTATTTTTACACTATGCCGTGATTTTTTGAGATACGGAAAAGAAAATCGGTTTCAAGCTTTTAACTTAATAAATTTTCTTCTGTGCAATTTTTGTAATTTAACCACATTTTATCGCAATTTTTTAGTGTTTTCCGCGTTTCAAGCCTTGACATTCATCAAAAGAAATTATATCTGGATTTTTTATCCAAATATAATTAATTTTGAATTTCGTGATTTTTTGAAATTTTTGTGATTTTTACATTTTTTGCGATTTGCTGCGAATTTTTTGTATTCAATTTTTGATCTAATATAATAAATTTTACCCTCTTTCCGATAAAGTTTATTCGAAATTCATACAGTAATTTTCGAGAACTTTCTATGTGATTTTTAGAGTATTTTCAAGATTTTTCCACATTTATAAATGAAATTCAATTACAATCTTCTAACCCAACGTAGTAAATGTTTTCCCTCTTTTCGATGAAGTTTCTTCGAAATTTGTGCTGCGAATTTTAATTTTTTCGCAGTTTTTTGTTCTGATTTTCCTAGTTTTTTTTTGCGATTAGCACTGTTTTTTGACGGACCCGGGCAACACCGGGTAAGTTCACTAGTTAAAAATATTCATGAAATAAAAATATCACCTGCCAATCGTAAAGATATTACTTTTGCTAGCCTTGACACTCTAGTCAAATTTTGCATTCATTCTATAGCTTTCTCACTTTCAAGCAAACGTTAGCTTAAGGGTATTCTTAAATCAAAAAGAGAAAATTTGTGACATATGTTTTAATTTATTTTTGTTCGGAAATACATGAAAAAAGCAGGTGTTGTTATTCAAAAACTGTCTAATTGCACTCAATTTTTTTTTTTTTTTTTTTTTTTTTTTTTTTTTTTTTTTAACACAATAGATTTTTTATAACAAGCCTTCAAAGGTGACGTTTTTGAGCACATCTCCCGAAAAAAGCAGAAAAACTGGTCAAAAAGAAGGAGAAAAACGGATGATCACGTGATCGAAATAGCTTAGAACCGGATAGGTAATTTAATTATCATAAAATGGAAAACTAAGTTCGATTCGAAATCGCTTCCATAGCCAGGCATTACAATTTTATATCTTTCTGTTAAGAAATGAATTTGTAAATGTGCCAAAACGTTTTGCGCTTGTTGAGCGGAGCAGTTGAGAACAACCCTTAAATGTCATTTATCAAATAATGCTTTAGAAATCATGTATTTTCTATCGACTTTATATTCAAGACGTTTTCGTTTTGTTCGTGCATTTTCAAGTTCGTTTTGTTCTTTGGGTGTCAAAGACCATTCGACTATTTCATGCAGCCGAGCCTTTCAAACATTAAAACATTTGGATGTAAGGCATTTGCCTATATCGACAAACTTAAGAGAGGCAAATTAGATGAAAAGGCAATCCAGGGAATCATGTTGGGCTACGACCCTAAGCAAGGGCTATCGGATCTACACGGGACAAAATAAAATAATAATTTCTAGAACCGTGAAATTTATCGAAGAGGGAGTTATGGACGAGGAAACTACAACCACAGAACAAAAACAAAACGATGAGAAAACGCCCGTGGAAAATGTAGAAATTGAATTAGAAAACGACGATGATAATCCAATTCACACCCCAACGGAAAAACCATCCTGGTCCTAGAAGGTCGGAAAGACAAAATCGCGGAGTACCCCCGAACCGATTTGGCATAAGCGCAAACCTATGCCAAATACAGGAACCGAAAACATGGACAGATATATAAAACATTAAAGATGCAGAAATTAGGGTAAATGGTTAGAAGCAACGAATGAGGAGATAAGTTCGCTGAAACAAAATAATACACGGTAATTAATAAAACCGATTCCGGGAAAGCGAGTTATAGGATGCAAATAGACGTTCAAAGCGAAAAGGGGAGCGAACGGATCAGTAGAGCGGTATAAGGCAAGACTAGTTGCCAAAGGATACGCTCAAAAATTCGGTAGTGATTACGACGAAACATATGCACCCGTTGTGTCTCACACCACTATGCGAGCATTTCTGAACGCAGCAGTGTGCAAAAATCTAAGTGTTAATGATCTAGACGTCAAAACCGCTTTCTTACATGGCGACCTTAAGTAGGAGGTCTATATGTATCAACCGGAAAGATACATAAAGAAAGGGGAAGAATATATGTCGTCTCAACAAAGCAATTTATGGTCTTAAACAAGCAGCTAGGGTATGTAACCTAAAAATTAGCAAATTCCTTAGAGATTTAAATTTTGAAGAATGCGCATCAGACAAATGTCTGTACAAAAGGGTTAAAAACGGAAAGGTTGCATGTATAATCGTTTACGTAGATGATATTCTAGTTGCAGGTGACAAACAGCTGTCAAAACAATACGAAACTCAAAACCTAGGAAAAGTAACTCAATATCTAGGAATAAACACAAGACAATCGGAGAACGGAAACCTAGAACTTGATCAGGAACACAAAATAATACAGATCTCGGAGAAATTCGATTTATTGAGCGCAAAACCAACTTACACTCCGATGAACACTAATTATTTCAACCTAGACCCGAACGCAAAATTAATGGGGGACTTTTATATGTCGCGATCTTAACGAGGCCTGATGTGGCATCAGTCGTAAATATCCTGGGAAGGAGGAATGAGTCGCCAAGAGAGATTGATTGGGAGGCAATAGAAAAATTAATTAGATACCTCCTAATGACGAAGGACTTAAAATTTGTAATAGATAAAACAGAACCCCTAGTATTAACTGCATATAGTCATGCAGATTGGGGGAACGACAGAGTAGACAGAAAGTCAACCACCGGCAACCTATTCAAACTAAGAAACAATGCCCTGGCATGGTCATCTAGGAAACAAAACTGTGTGGCACCATCTTTAACTGAGGCGGAGTACGTGGCTGCTTCAATCGCCAGTCAAAAGATAATATGGCTACTTGAACTATTAAACGACCTAGAATTGCGTCAGCAAACCACCATCACGCTTTATGAAGATAACTTATCTGCCATAAAACTAACGGAAAATGAGAAAGCACAAGTCAAGACAAAACATATCAACGTGAAATATCAACACATACGCCACTTAAGTGAAAAAGGGCACAATAAAACTAGTTTACTGTCCGACGAAAAGAATGCTAGCTGACATCCTGACCAAAGCCTTACCAAAGGCACACCAGGAATATCTGCGCGAAAAATTACAGGTTAAACAAATTTTAATTCGTCACAAAAAGGAGGAGTGCCAGAAGTAGCATAACTTCATATATTTGTTTTGTGCCAGAATTAAGTAATGGTTCCCATGTTTGTGGAATATGCATCTCTTGCTTGTGAGATATGCATAAAGTGCATTATAACTTCATTCTAACATAACTGTACTGCGTGTTTCTACTGTAATCCAGAAAAAAAGAAAGAAAATAACTTGGCTGCTTCTCGAGAGATGACAGCACTGCACAGGGAGAAAATAGGACATTGCACTACGCAAATGAACAATAAAAGAAAAACTATTACTTCAGCATTCTTCTTTTGTTAATTCTCTGTAAATTCACCATGTAATAACATCTTGCTTTTTAATCCCTTCCAAGCTGAAAAAGCTGGAGAGAAATTACGATGTTGATTCAATTCGAATATATAGTGTTTCTCAACTTTCAAAGCGCGATTATCGCTATACAATAACCAAGAAGCTATATTAAAATAAATTCATTTTCAAAGTGTCAATACGATTTCAATACGATACGATGTCAATACAATATCAATTTCCAGTGTCAATACGATTGTGAATATTTACTAATCTAGTGTTCTTTTTTTCATCTTTTTTCAGCCAGAAGAAAATTACAGTTTATATAAAAATCAACGCATCGTGGTGAAAATATCAAAGGTACAGGTAGGACATCCTTTCTATTATTTACTTTAAAAACGGAGTGAAAGAATTAGATCTCACGACCAACCATTTCTTAAAATTTTCTTTTTAGATGCGTTCGTAATTATGTAAATAAGTTGCACCTAAAGTCGTCGTTCAGTCCGTCTGTCCGCATATAAGAGAGCAAAAACTACCCAACCGAATCGTTTGAAATATAAAATACATAATTGTTCCATAATTTTGTCGAGTCATTTCAAATTTTATGAAAATCGGATACATATTTCTATTAGAGGGACAATAAAAAATATTCCGTTACATTACGTCCAATGGAAAAAAAATAGTTTCAAGTGCATTTTAATGATCTTACACTCTTTCAAATATAATAAAATTGATATGCATCTATGTACTAAAAGTGTGTACTAAATATGTACTAAAATATGCATTTTGTACAATCTGTGATGCAAAAAATATTTGTTATTAATTTATAAGGCCACCCAAAAATATTCCATTACAAAATAACATACGAAACATTGTTTGGGGCGCTTTTTAATTACATTAAACTGTTTCACATTTTATGAAATTGGTATGCGTTGCTGAGGTTTACTATAAGTTACTTCTTGTATAGAATATAGCTGATAATATTTATACAAAAGATTTCGGATACTATACTGTAATCTGAAGTACTGTGCATTATTACGCCAAAATCTGAATGTTTTTTTAAACTTTGTTATAGTACGAAAGTACCTCATTTTCTATGCTTGACGTGCTATTACCGACTTGTTTTTTCCTAAAAAGGACAATTGAAAGTATCAGTTACACACAAGAGGATTATAATTAAAGTTGTACTTTCAAAAGGCTATAAAAAACGAACCACTGGTCAGAATGACCTGATATTTCATGTGAAAATTCGTAAAGTTATATGATTTTTTTTTTTTTGAAAAAGAAAAAATATATACAAAAGTTGACCAGTAGATGGCACTGTACTCATCACAAGATGTTAATAAAAAGATGTGACACTGCATATTACATTTGTGATAAAAAAGGCAGGGGGCATGCTGTTCTTCTTATTCTGCGTCTGAGAAGATAGTTATGTCTGTATTATTGAAAGATCCGGCTCTGCTTAAAAAGTTTTTTTTTTTTTTTTTTTTTTTTTTTTTTTTTTTTTTTTTTTTTTTTACAAAATTTAATTGAATTGAAGAAATTTCGAATATTAAAAGGTTTAAGAAGTGTCTTTGGCCCAATGACTGCATTCGGTCTGAAAAAGTTGATTGATAAATTCGATGAGACAGATTCATTTTCATTTTTACTATTTCCACGGTTTTTGGCCCAGGAACAATTAAAAATCAAATTTTTTCTATAATTTCTGGCACCATCTTGTCGTTGTGGTTATGCTTTGAACCATGGCCCACTAGATCTAAGTAAAGGCCTGTTTATTTGAGATTAATGTATGAAGTCTCCCGCCAGAGGACGCTGATACTTTGCCCAAGTTAATCAGACCAATCATGTAAACCCTGAACCAAAACAATGACACGTGTGCAAACATGTGCACAGAACAGAAAGCAGCTTATTCAATGCTAATTTGGGCAGGGTTTGCGTCACGTGGACTTACACGTGGTTCAATGAAATGGTTCAGGGTTTGAAGCTGTCGCCAGCTTCACTTTTTCGGCGGTTTTTCGCGAAATGGCTCGGCTGGTAGTATTATTAGTAGGCTATGCTTTGAACAAAGAGTGCCATAACAGCGTGTCATATCTTTTAATTAGCATCTTATGAGGTGTATAATGTCATCTATCTGTCAACTTTTGTACTTTTTTATTTCGCAAAACAAATTTCTATTGTTTCACGTCTACTGACATGAAATATAATGTTATTCTAACTGGTGGTTCTTTTTTACAGCATTTTGAAAGTGCAATTATTATTATAATCTTCCTGCATATTACTAATAAAAAAATATTGAAAAGAACTATATTTTTCTTTACGATCATAGAACATTTATTTGTTTCATATGTAGAAAAAAAAAATTCTTTCAAAAAATGCTAGAAATACACTGTGTATTTCAAATTCAAGCTAATGTTTACAATCTGGTATCATTTGATATCCTGTTAAACAAAAGACTTATGTGATTAAGGCTGTTGAGCAGTGAGAAGAAATTTCTCATTCTTTGTTCCAAAATGCTTACTCCCTGAGAGAAAAAATATTTCCCTCCTAAGAGGAAAACCAAAGGTGAGGGAAAACTATTAAACGTTCACCTTTAGTTAGAGGTTACAATTGAATGAGCGAATTACACTCAAATTTGGGAAAATTGTAACACCATGAAGGAATCTCCAGAATTAAACGAAAGTTAATACATAAACGACTGGTATTGGTACAAACAAATGATTACATTTTCAACCCTCTCCTCAAAATAAATAAATAAATAAATAAATAAATAAAATAAAATAAGAGTTTTAAATTAGTATTTGATGTAGCCACCACGCGCTGCAATAACTGTTGCTTTATAACGTGCTATGGTGTTAAATAGATTTTGAATGGCTACCTGGGGAAGAGCATTCCATATTTTTTGCATGTATGCCCAAAGCTCACATGTAGAAGCTATAGGAGGAGGATAACGAGCTATACGCTTTACAATGAAATCTCCCATATGGCCTATGGGCGATACATCCGGCGAATACGCTGGTCATGTTAGAAGCTGTATGCATTCTGCTTACCAGAAGTCTTAAACATTCCTTGTAACATGTAGACGGGCAATATATTGTTGAAAGATAGCTCCAGGAATGCCTTGAAGGAAAGGAAGGGTTTCGGCGTCTAGCACTTCACTGATATAGACGCTTTCAGTGGGACTCATTTATGCCATTTTGCTGAGATATTGACTCCAAATAAACAGTTAATATGTTTCATTTCTTATTAAATATAAATCGTAGAAAATTATATCATTTCATATGAAGCATTAAACACTTGCCAGTAACATATAGCTAAAAAATATAGCTGTAATGCATAAATAAAATAGAAAATACAGCATAGCAACTGTTTTCTTGGAGTCAGTTTCCAAGCAAAATGTCATAACTGACGTCACGACTGAAAGCGTCTATATCTGATGCTGATCAGATTACCCACAATTCGTAGCAGCTGCGATCTTCCATGATACGAAATCGCATCCCAGACCTTAACTCTAGGTGGTCGTCCACTAAGATGATCGATAATGCACTCCGGAAGATAGTGTTCTCAAGCATAGCGTTTAAAATGAATGCGGCCATGATGGTACCACAAATTAAAGCGGGATTCGTCCGACAAAACAACATGTTGTCAATTTATATGCCAGTCTCTTTTTTCATGAGCACATTGCAGCCGAGGGCGTAGATGTTTTTGAGGAAGAGAGGGAATTCAGTACAAAGGAGGCCTTGTACCTAGCCCACGGTGCAGGAAACACCAACGAATTGATAATGTAGACAATGATACATCTGTAGCAATTGACCAATGTGCTACCAACTGTCTAGCTAAAGCTATACGGTCCACCAGCGCCATACAGATCAATTGACTGTCATCGCTCGTGGACATCACTGTTCGAAGTTGATTCTCAGATTTCCGAACTGTCCGATCCTTGCCTGTGCACTGCTTTCAAATTCGCATCCCTGTGTTTCTATCACTGCACATGATCGGCTATTGCACGATAGGAAAATCCTTCTTAACCAAAGCCAATGATTTGCCATTATTCAAACTCCGTCAGCTGTTGAAATGTCTCCTCTTTCATCAAAGAGGCATCGTTACGTCTCACCTACATTTACCATTAGCAAATCATCATAGACAATTCTCAATGTCTCACTTCAGCCCACTATTTATATGGTTTCAGCAGCAATTCAGAAGGCGCTGCTCAGCTCATGCATGCATGGACAGGAAATTAGAATCATACACATAACACGTTACACTTTGTATTCTCTGAAATTTTCGACTCAATTGCGTCTCTTAATGGTGTTGCAAGTTTCACAAACATAGTGTAATGGTTTTCATCAAAGCTTGAAATATACTTTCGAATTTTTTTCAAAATTTTTTGATGTGGCTTTGTTTGTCTGACGTCATTTTAAGAAGGGAAAAGCATAGCTCACTCCTATAATATCAATACGGGATCGTAATCTCTCTATTTCTCTTGTTATTTTTTTTTCAAACTGCTCTGAATAATATGTTTTTAAGTTTTGTCATAACAAAATTCTGCTTAATACGTTGCTTCACTGAAACCACCAAATCTTTAAATTCCATGTTAATCAAAGGGAAAACTTAAATACGTAATTAATCATCTACTATCTATTTTTACTATATAATTAAAATACAAAGGAGAGCTTCGTTCCGGCTGTACGTAATTTGAATCCTTCTGAATGGATTTTGATGGGACTTACGCTGATAATTAAATAATTTTTCAGGAAAGGTTTAATCTATAACATATCGTTCTGCGTTGTATTACTTATATAGCTTTCCTTTCATGAAATAGTTTCTTCATGGGAAGGGGATTGTAAAAATTTCACTTGTTAGCTATCTGATTCATTTTGTTTTAAATTTAACAGCAATATTCAAGTAAAATCGATTAACCAAAATAGAGGGAGTTTTAGAAATGTTTTTAAACAATTTTGTGTGATTTGTTTTTGAAATCGCTCCATACAAGGTTGTTTACTAATCTAAATGTATGGTTGCAAGTAAAAGTTAAGATTTCAGAGAACATTCACAATAAATGTTCAAAATGGTTGTTAGAAATCATCTGCATCCATACATGTTTAAATAGGAGCCACTACTAATTCATCATTACTGACCAAAATTTCCTGTGGAATTTCTGTGGAATGAGCATTTTTTATATCGTACCACAGTGTTTTCAGCGCATCCGGTTTGACGTGGTACAGACTATACACAGACGTAGAGAGAAGGACGACTATATCATAAGATATCATAAAATGCTGGATCTTAAAAGTGTACGTAGTATGATGGGGAATTTCAGTTGTTGGGTAATGTTGCTTCATTTATACTATCGGATATTTCTGTGCTAAAGGGCAGGAAGAAAGCTAGAAACCTTTGATGGCTTGAAATTGTGGTTAAGAACCTCAATGCCACAGCTAAGTTCAATTTTTTACGCCAGCTGATTAAATGTTTTACCCTTCCCCTTAGTAATTATTTTAACACAATCAAACTGATTGGTAAAGTTATCATACGAATTGAATAATTCCAGCTGAGCGAAAAACTGCCCAGGCCGGGAATCGAACCCGGATACTTGGCTTACAAGGCCAATGCTTTACCTGTTAAGCTATCTGGGCGATAGCCGGCTGGGATTTTTCGCTCAGATAACCTTATTGGTCATAACATCTCGTCTGTCATTTGAAACAGCTCGGAGAATAAATCGCAGGTAATGGAATTCCATATAACGATGGATACGTAGATATACTAATTATTTTAACACAATCAAACTGATTGGTAAAGTTATCATACGAATTGAATACTTCCAGCTGAGCGAAAAACTGCCCAGGCCGGGAATCGAACCCGGATACTTGGCTTACAAGGCCAATGCTTTACCTGTTAAGCTATCTGGGCGATAGCCGGCTGGGATTTTTCGCTCAGATAACCTTATTGGTCATAACATCTCGTCTGTCATTTGAAACAGCTCGGAGAATAAACCGCAGGTAATGGAACTCCATATAACGATGGATACGTAGATATACTAATTATTTTAACACAATCAAACTGATTGGTAAAGTTATCATACGAATTGAATAATTCCAGCTGAGCGAAAAACTGCCCAGACCGGGAATCGAACCCGGATACTTGGCTTACAATTCAATTCGTATGATAACCTTCCCCTTAGATAAAAATCTAGGGTATAAGATCAGCAGGAAGTCGATTGACTCTCCTCGTTTCATCCAGTGCCATTTCAAATTCTTTCTGCTGCATTTTCTTATCCCAGCAAAGAGGAAATTGCTGGCTAGCAGCAAGATAGGTGCTGGCAATGATGGAGAAGTGCTGACTAATAGTCTACCACTGTATGACCACTGCTGGACAGCTTCAGTCAACTTTGCTGTTGAAAATCATTAAATAAAATTCTGATCGGCATCCATTTTATTTCATGCGCTGGCCCATCACACGATGGAAGTGCACGAACTTTTGCAGTATTATTGCTGAGAACCTTTACACTAGGTGGCGTTGTGAATATCGAAGACATTGAGTATTTCGGAATTCATCATTCTGGGTATTTGTAATTTCATTCTGGAATTTTTAATGTTTTATTAGCGAGCATTAGATACGTTGTGATTGTGATTAAGAACAATAACAACCATTAATAATAAAATAAATCAGTAAAACAGTAAATATATTCTTTATTTTAGCGAATTTTTTTTAAATTCTTAAATCTGTTTTTCTAAGTTACAAAGGACTTTGGT
Source organism: Maratus speculifer (assembly GCA_964019185.1). Classification (NCBI taxonomy): domain Eukaryota; kingdom Metazoa; phylum Arthropoda; class Arachnida; order Araneae; family Salticidae; genus Maratus; species Maratus speculifer. The sequence continues at coordinate 71,505,404 of OZ025296.1, read as the reverse complement.
CTTCATAATTCACACATTTGAGAATCAGCGTAAAAAATGTACGTGATTTCTAATATGATTTCTTTAAATATTAGGAAGGCAAATCGCAATTGAAACAAACATAAAATATCTAATAAGAAGTGGTGACGTGTGAAAAGCCATAACATACATTAAAAGCATCAATGCTCGTTCGATCACAAAATCCAAACAGCATCAAACGCGATTAGTACTTGGAAGGGTTCACTGCAAGTTGGCGAAATATGAATATATTCGACTGTTTCTATGTATTATATTGTTTCTATATAGATATTTCTATATACTGCTTTCAGTTAAACTAGCTTATAGAAAAACGGTCTAGAATTCTATAGCATTTTTGTAAGGGTGCTGGGTTGGTGTCTGTAACTGCTCATAGTAAAAAAAAAAAGCTGTCTGATGATTTGCCACTGTATAAACACTGTAGGATAAGTGATGATGCTGGATTAAAAGTGCTGGCCCAGCAAAAGAATTGCTGTAGGATAAGTGCTAGAACTGCAGAAAAACTGATGGATTGAAGTAATATGATGGCATACCAATGCTGGCCTGCTGTTGGCCCAGCTGCATTTTGCACGGACACTTTTATACTGGTTTAAATAATGGCACCATTGCACTTTACCGCTGAGGGAACAGCTGGCTGCCATCTTTTTTCCAGCTGATGGCCCACTATTTCTTTCTTTGCTGGGATAGTCTTATAATAGTGTTGATGGCCTATTTAGTTGGAAATAAAATTATATTTCAATAAGAATTTAAAAGGGAAATGGATAGGATGAAGAGGCCCATTGAATTTTCGCTTCGCTGTGCTACTCTTACACTTTGGAATTTTTTTTCAATGGAGAACAGTAAAAGATAGGATCATGTATGCAGAAAAAATGGCAATTATCAGTACAGACCTTTGAACCGCAGAATCTGCCATCGATAATTAAACTTGGTCGGTGTGATGGCGTTCTCAACCGCCATTTAAAGTCATCAATCACTGTCATCTATCATCTGCTTTTCCTAGTTTTTTAGTATGTACATAAGCATTAGTTAGATGGCACTATATAACCCACAGCTACTATTCACCGTCAAACATAGATACTTATTTAAAATTAATATTTAAGGCATTTTGATTATTGTCATTCTCTCCATGCCCCTGAATAATGTATATTGCTATCCAAGGTGGATCCGTTAACTCCAACTCTTTTCATAGCTCAGTGAGTGTACCGGGTCAAACCGAATATATTAAGTACTTACAAAAAGAAATATTAGAACACTACATACTGGACATAATACATTGGCATAAGATAAAGAATGCCTGCTCAGAAATTCCCCTGGGAACAACAACGCTTGGTGAGCGTTGTTGTATCAACAGCGGTCCATACTCAAAAAAGTATGAATTTTGGCGGATACCAATTTTTATAAATATGCAATGAAATCTTAAATTTACAATTTTCTTAAGTATCATAAATTTGAATTAGTGAAGAAATTTATACGGATAATTTTTACATTCCTTTCTTTAACTAAATTGAGTAAAGTATTTTTTTTTTATAAAACACGCTGTATATATCTATATTCGTAATGCAGCAAAAAATTTATAAAGTTGTACTGCAATGGCACCTACCTCGAAGTCAAGTAGGAGAGTAGCAACGTTGTAGGGCACCCAGCATACTGCAAATACTGTTGTGAGGATGAGGAAGCGCTTAGCAACAAGTTTTCGACGTTCCATGATGTTGCGGATTCTGAATGACATTGACTGTAAATAAATGAAGACTTCGTTTACTGAAAATCACATTTTACGCGACCCTAAAATTATAGAAAACACAAATGAATATGTGACTGGAAGTAGGTGTCTTTGTAATGCCAAGCTATGGTTTAAATAAATTGTGCGTGTTTTATTTTCTTTCGCATTTTAGCGTCAGTAGTTTTAATTAAATAATTTCAGCCATAAAAATACTTGTAAAAATGAAATCTGCCTATAACGGAAACTTGCCTTAACTGAAAATTTGATCATTCCGATGAAAAGAATGCAGTACAAATATACCAATTATATAGGACTTAAAAAACTGTTAACTGCTAAAAAAAAAAAAAAAAGAAAAAAAAAAAGAAAAAAAGAAAAAAACTAGTATGTTGTAGCCATCACAAAACTTTCTTCTATTTAATCAGCGTCTAATTATGTTATATATTCTAGTGTAACAGAATCTGAAATTTGATGAAGTTCTCTGCATTAGTTCTTGAGATATAGCTATCGCAAAAATCGTGCAAAATGTAGCATAGCAGCGCCACTTATTGGGCAGTTCACACCAAAACCTTATGAGTGGCAATGTATCTCAAGGTATTGCGGAATCTGAAGTTCGGTGAAATTCTGTGCATTAGTTCTTGAGATATAGCTATCATGAAAATCATGAAAGACGTGGCATAGCAGCGCCATCTGCAGGGCAAATCAATAGGCACTAATTCATATCAAGGTCTAACTGAATATAAGATTTTATGAAATTTCGAGCATTAGTTCTTGAGATAGAGCGCCCACAAATTTTTTGTCGCATACATACAGACAGACTCACAGACAGACATTTTCTAAAAATAGTCAAAACGTGTTCAGGATCTTCTAAAACGTATAAATCCGTCGGAAACCGGAAGTCGAAAATTTTCATGAATCCAATACTTTCTTCTTGTAAAGATAAAAGAAAGTAACAATGTGCAAAACGATTTTTTTTTTTTTTTTTTTTTTTGGGGTGGGGGGGGGGGGTAGAGGGGATTGAAAATTCTCCTCTTTTTTTCTTTTCTTTTTCTTTTTTTTCATATTCACAAATTTGCAACTTTGCATTTCTTTCAGGAATAAAGGGATTAAAAAAAATTGGTGTTATTCAACTTTTTGATTCTATTTCTTATACTTTTATTCCTAAAGAAAAGTTTGTTATGCTGTAATTTGATCATATTCAAAGCCATATTACTATTACCTCTGAAACAGAAACTGTATATAACAGAATACAAAATAATGCAAAATTAATACTTTAGAGTATTCAAGCTATGTGGTGCGAAATCGTACGCTTAGCAAACAAATATCATATTTATTTATTTATTTATTTATTTATTTTACTTTCTTTTTTATTTTACTTTCTTCTTATTTATTTTACAATTCTATAATTTTTTACATAATATTTAACATGAAAGAAATATAGCACTGAAAAACTATTTACTTCATTTAAGTTGGTTAAAAATAAACTTAACTTGATAAATTAATATATATAGAGTTACAGTAAAAAGCAAAACATGCAACTTTCAGCTATATGCTTACTTCGTGCAAATTATTGTACACGAAATTTTGAAAAGTAAAAGGAAAAAAAAATAGATAAGTGAAATCCTGAAATATCAATCAAATCATATCTAAAGCTGAAAATTTTACCAAAGAAGTTATAGATGTTCTAGAAGAGGTTTTGTCTTCTTAGAAAAGGAAAATTTTTATCTAATTTAAATAGTAATAATAGTTGCAGCCAAACTATCATAATTGGACAGAGTTTTAAATAAGAGAACAGATTAGGTATTTCGGGTCGAAATGTGCAGGTCCGGCCCGACCCGTTTGTATTTTTGCATTTCACGGTCCGGCCCTGCCTGTACTAAAATTGATAAAGACAGATTCGATTCAATTTTTTCAGAATTTACCTATTTTTTTTAAGATACAATTGAAATATTTTTGTAGAATATTGCATACATATTTATGGGAAAATTTAACATTATATATTGCTGTACATTAACAAGCCGTAGAATGCAGAATAGTGCCAATGTAGACTTGTCATGTAGATCCAGTATGCAGAAAGAAAGTGTAAGCGATCCTGTTCCAGACCGAGTCTGCTGAAATAATTAAGCCCTGGTACAGGCACGATGCAACTATTGCTTTACGCTAAATAAGTTATATTCCTGTACTCATGTCAATCTAGCAACGGTTCGTGTAGCATATTTATACTTACCTTCGTCTAAGTCACATCCATTTTTCACATTTTACTATCTTAGTTTGATCCTTTTAAATTAAATATCGAACCAAATTTTTACGTCGGTTCGTTCCAGCCCGTTAAAAAATTTCTTTTTAATACGTTAACCCCACCCAGGAACGGACCTCGAGCCCGTGCAGACTTCTATCACAGTAATTATGAATACACAGGGAAATTTTTAAAAAACGTTGTTAAAAATTTGCAATTTTTGTTGCACAGTCACCGTTTTTATACAATATCTTTATTCTGATCAACGAGAATGCTCCATATCATCAAGTAATCATTTACTATAACAGCGGTGGAATAACACTGCAGCAAAAATTGCAGAATTTGATCAGCAGAGAGTAGATGGTCCTATTTCATATTTTTTCAGAAAGATTACGTGTTTCATATATCACAAATTGCAGCTGTCCTATCTGATTTACCAATGAACAGTCCCAAATTTCAAGAATTTAATGTGCAGGAAAGAATAGATTTTGTTAAAAAACATATCAGAACATAACAGAATTCCACTTTGTCAAAAAATGTAACTCGATATTTTCGTGCTTAAAAGGTCATAAACGCCACAATATACTTCTTTGTTTTGATAACCCTGAAAGCATGCATGGTCACAGTGACGTCACAATGACGTCACTGTGAGTCACTTTAGTCACATCACATCTGTGACCAAAATGTCACCACTCAGGGACGTCACATTGCGACTGAGATGTGACTTTCTTAAAAATCTTTAGAAAATTACAAACATTCTTCAAAACATGTTATTTACTTTAAAAACATGTTTCTGGCAATTTAAATATCGTTGCACATTTAAATATCCTTGTCACAGTTTGGTCACAATGTTAATGTCAAAGTAGTCACAAATGACACACTTTCACAAATTTGTCACACTGTGACTTCACAAAATGGTCACAATGTGACGCCACAAACGAGCTCTAAAACGGCCATAACGACTTCACATTTTAGTCACTGTGACTTCACATCTACGTCACGTGACGCCACATCGACAATCGGTAGTCACAAAGTCACAATGTGACTTCACAACGACGTCGCAGTGACATCGCCATGCCTTACGGGAAGCGTGAGAGAAATTCCAATGCGGTGGGAAACACAAAAAATTATAGTGATAAGGAAGCGCCAAAGGCATTGGCAAGAAATGAAAGTAAACAAACATTAAATGCTGACGCCATACCCTTTGAGATAAATAACCAAATTCAGAATTTCACTGGTACTGCGAATGTGAGATCGAGTAATGTTAAATCAGTTCTTCTTTCCACTGCGATTGTTTATATGAGAGATAAATTCGGAAATTAAGTTCCCGTGCGTGCTTTATTGGACAATGGTTCGTTGAACAATTTTTTAACATTGCAGTAAGTTGAAAGTCCTTCCGGCAGTGCCGGGAGGAAGAGGTAGCTTTCATATACTTATTTATTTATTTTAAATTAAGTTATATTATTCAAATATACGAAGCTCAAATTAGTGGAACACGATTATATAAGATTTTTTAAAAAAAATTTAAATGACTGCCATTTTGAAAGAAAATGGCGAATGAAGCTGGCCAACGAACTCGGTCGAGACATTTGTACGTACTATGCACATACTAAGTTTCATTCAAATCGGTTCATAAATATGATAGTTATCGCATGACAAAAATCAGATATATATATATATATATATACTGAGTGTCCAGCAAATAACACCCTGATTTCAAAATTAAATTTCTCAAAAACAAAGATCAATAGAATTATGCAGTAAACGGTTTGTTTATCAGGTAAGCTGTAAAAATCTTATACAAAAGTTTCGAGCGGTAAATATTTTGAAAAGATTGTGTTCTGTTTGCAAAGAATGCTTTGATTTGACATTTTCTTGCTTTAGATTGCTGCCAAAGAATGTGTTTTTCGGCTTAAAGTGTTTTTTCGGTTTAAGCATTTTTTTAAATTAAATTTTTGAAATTTCGAAATTCTAAAAATTTACTTCGAAAAATCTTTAAAATATTGCATTGTAAGCTGAAAAATTATTTCTCTGCAGGCAATCTAAAACAAAAAAAATGTCAAATCAAAGCATTCTATGCAATCAGAACGTAATTTTTTTCAAAATATTCACTGTTTGAAATTTCTGTATAAGATTTTTACAGCTTACCTGATGAAAAAACCGTTTACCGCATATTGCTATCGATCTTTGTTTTTGAGAAATTTAATTTTGAAATCAGGGTGTTATTTGCTGGACACCCTCTATATACATATACATATATATATGTCAACATTTGAACGGAGGGTAGTTTTGGGGTCTGGGAGTTATGATCGGTGAAAATATACCAAAATTTTCTGGAAGTGCTTTCCTCCGAACGGCTGCAATTGGTAGCTTTTTACTTTTTGTAATGAAAGCTACCTAAAAGATTAGGAATTCGAAGAGGAAAAAGTAATGTTTCGGTATCGTGTTTAAATGGATCCTCTGTAGCGGTAAAAAAATAAAACTACTGCCTTGATCAGTAATAGTTTGAGAGATTATAGTCGGGAGTTCGATTTTCTTATCATACGAAAGATTTCGCAAATTATGCCCTCGAAATATATTAATATTTCAGAGCTAGGAATTCCAGAGTCTATTACTCTTTCTGATCCTGAATTTAATAGGCCAGGAAAAATAGATCTTTTGCTAGGAGCTGAAATATTTCTAAAATTAATAAAGGTGGGTCGTATGAAGGTACCAAATTCTAAATTAATACTGCAAAATACGGTGTTCGGTTGCATAATAAGTGGGTGTGTTTACGATTATCACGATTGGGAACCAATATATTATGGGTTAGTTACAGAAACAGATTTAAATATTGAAATGAAAAAAATTTGGGAAATTGAAAGAGAGAGGAAAGTACACCATTGAGAAATACAGAAGAATTAGCATGCAACACCCACTTTATAAACACACATCAGAGAGACATAATAGGCAAATTCATAGTACAAATGCCGTTGAAAAAATATCCTAGTTCATTGGGAGAATCAAAGCAATTTGCGGAAAATAGATTAAATTCACTTTGGAATAGGTTAGTTAAAAATCCAAATCTTTTAGAGTTACATTGCGCATTTATGTCAGAATATAGAAATTTAGGCCATATGGAGGAAGTAGAGAAAACAAATGAGACATGCGAATTATATTCCTCACCATGTTATTTATTGCCCAGATAAAAGTTCCACAAAATTGAAAGTTGTCTTTAATGGCTCACACGCATCTTCATCCGGAGAATCCTTAAATTCCATACAGCTGAATGGAGGTATCATTTAATATGACTTTCTTCGCATAATATTTAGATTTCGTTCACACCGCTATGCATTTACGACAGATGTAAAAATGATGTATCGCATTATACTTATCGATAAAAATCAACGTGATTTACAGCGCATAGTTTGGAAAAATACTGTTAGTGGTGAGATGAAATATTACAGACTATGTACAGTCACATGTGGCACAGCTAGTGCCCTTTATGTAGTCATCCGCTGCCTTAAACAACTTGGTATAGATGGTCAATCTCAATTTCCGTATGCTTCAGGTGTGGTGCTGTTAGATTTATACATGGATGATGTTCTGATTGTAGCAGCTGATTTAAAATCGGCTAAAAGACTGAAAATTGAACTTATTCAACTATTAAATACGTGTGGTATGAAGCTACACAAATGGTTTAGTAACCATCCAGAATTAATGGAGCCAGTCCTAAAAACTGAGAATTACACCTTTGATAAAATGAGTGAAACTAAGGCACTAGGACTTTGCTGGAAGGTCAATGATGATACGTTTACTTTTAGTGTATCGTTCAGTGAGCAAACCAAGGTAACTAAAAGAAGTGTGCTGTCAAATATTGCTCGTATTTTCGACCCCTTGGGTCTACTAGGTCTAGTCGTGACGAAAGCAAAAATTTTTCTACAAAGACTGTGGAGACTACAAATTGGTTGGGATGAAATTCTCCCTACAGCTGAGCTTGATTATTGGTTGCAATTCCGAGAATCATTGAGAGCCATCAACAATGTAAATTCTGTTAGATACATTTTTACGAATAATTCAGTGCAAATTAAAATTTGTGGTTTTTCAGATGCACCGGAGAAAGCCTACGGTGTGGCATTGTATGTTGTGTCTTCAAATTCTTCAGGTGAGCAAACTTCTCAAATACTTTGCTATAAAAGTCGAGTTGCACCGATCAAAACAATCACCATTCCTTGCTTAGAACTCTGTGGTGCAGTTTTATTAGCCAAATTGATGAATAAGGCTGCCAAAATCTTAAAAGTTCATAAAGAAGCTGTTTACTATTATTAGGATAGTACTATTTTGTTATATTGGATTCGAAAACAGCCACGTGATTTAAATACTTTAGTGGCATCACGTGTGTCTACAATTCAGAATTTTTCTGACATCAGCCGTTGGGGACATGTGGCTTCTGCTGACAATCCTGCTGATCTTGAGTCACAAGGTATAGATCCAGATTAACTTCTCCAGAGTAACTTATGGTGGAAGGGTCCACTATTCCTAACACAACAAACTCATCCTTATTCAAGTACTGTCGAACTTGAGCAAAATGATAAGTATCTGTACTTAAATCAACTTAAAAATAGTATTGCAAAGACTTTTTCAGAGACTTCGTTACTAACTACAGACTGTCCATCTTTTATTGACAATTTCTTGCAATTGAGTAATGATTATATAAGAATTCTTAGCTATGTTTTCAGGTTCATTCAGAATCTCAAGAAGCCAAAAGAAAGGTGTTCACGTAGGTTAACATCTGCTGAATTGAAGAAAGCTGAGCAATATTTCATAAAATCTGTGCAAGAAAAAGAACTGAGTTCTGAACTCACATTGTTATCTACGGGAAGGCAACAAAAAATAGCAGATGTCTTTTTGGATAAGAATAATTTAATCAGAGTTGGAGATCGTTTTTAAAATAACATGGTAAATTATGCACAGAATCATCCAATTGTACTGCCTTCTAAACACAAATTTTATCACAAAAATCATCTACATATAGGACCACAAAATTTATTTTATTGCATTCGAAGAGAATTTTGGCCACTAAACAGTAGAGCTATTTGTAGGAAAATATTACATGCTTCAGGGCCAAACCTAAATTGTTAGAGCAAATTATGGGCAAGCTTCTTAAAGAAAGAATAACTGTAGAATTTGTTTTTAATTGCACAGGAACTCATTTCTGTGGCCCATTTCTGATTAGATATAAAGCTCAACGTAAATTTATTTTTCATAAAGTTTATGTTTGTACTTTTATTTGTATGGTAACTAAGGCAGTGCATTTGGAAATAGTTAGTGATTTAACATCTGAGGCTTTTATATTGCCACGTTAAAGAGGTTTTTTGACAGACGAGGCAAACCTTGAAAAATATTCAGTGATAACGCAGGAAATTTTGTGAAAACTACTATAGAGCTTAAAAAGTTGCATGAACTGGTAAACAAACCAGACCATAACCTTAGTATCTGAAAGTATAGCATGAGAATTTATTCCCCCTAGAGCTCTAAATTTTGGAGATTTATGGGAGTCGGGAATCAAATCCTCCAAGTATCACTTCAAATGTGTTGTGGGCAACTCTAAATTAACTTATGAAGAAATGTTAACTATAATTGTCCAAATTGAAGGCATCTTAAATTCTTGCTCGCTTACTCCCTTGACTTCAGATATTGATGACTTGGAGGTCTTGACCCCTGGACATTTTCTTATTCGTCGCCTATTTAATGCCATTGCTGAATCTGACTTGAGTAATATTGAAGATAATAGACTGAACCCATGACAAAAGAACACTAAAATGGTTCAGACCATCCGGAAAAGGTGGAAAAATAGTTATTTAAGAACATTACAGCAAAGGCATAAGTGGATGGAAAAAAAAAACCCTTAAAATGTAATAAAAGAAGAAGATCTTTCAGTGTGTAAATGGTTATTAGGGAAAATTGTAGAGGTACTTGTTGGTAACGATAATAGAATAAGAGTTGTAAATATAAAAACCCCAAATGGAGTATTCAAAAGAGCAGTTTCCAGTATTACCTCTTGAAAATTAATTCAGTTTTTATGAGGACGTGTACATTATTGTAAAATTGCTTTATTTATTATGCATTGTGTAAAATTGTTTAGATACTTGTATAACTTTAACTTAACTGTGACTCATTTATGTTGTATTTAATTGTTGTATTGTAATTTTTATTTTGCGCAAGGTCTGTAATCGTAGTGTTTTAGTTTGAAGCCCTTCCTCAGAGGTTTCAGTAGGGGTGGTATGTTTGATAAAGTGTTATTTTAATTTATACTGGCAGGTGTCACCCAGCAACAGAAATACCAAAATGTAAGAAGTTTCCTAATTGCAAACGATAAATTGTGAGTGAAAGACATTATCTTTTTATTTCTGCAGCTTTTTCTAAGCTGTGTGATAAAATATCATGTATTTTTTTTGTTGTTGTTGTTGTGATTCGAACGAGTGGTCCGACAACGCTATAAATCTGGTACACAGCAGATTTACCGCTATGTAAATCAAGTTGAAATCAGTAAATCAAGATTTAAATAGTAAATCCAATGGTAAATCAGTAAATCAATGTAAAATCAATAAATCCGATAGTAAATCAGTAAATCGTTTAATAAATCAAGTTACAACCAGTAAATCAAGATGTAAATTGTAAATCCTGTAATAAATAAATAAACCTTGTAAAATCAATATATTCTATAACAAATCAATAAATCCTGTAATAAATCAAATTTAAAATCATTAAATCAATATTTAAATCGTAAATCCTGTAATAAATCGATAAATCAGTGTAAAATCAATAAATCTCATTGTAGAAAATTATTGGTTTCATGAAAATTTTCGAATTCTCGTTTTCGAAGGATTTACATGTTTTAGGGGCCAGAAATTCGAAAAAACATGTTTTTACGAAACGTCTGTCTGTGAGTGTGTCAGTCAGTGTGTGACATAAATTTTGTGGGCGTTCTATTTCATGAAATAAAGCACAGAATTTCACAAAAATTTATATTCAGTTAGACCTCTATATAAAATAGATCTGATTAGCTTTTGGTATATATCACCTAACAGGTGGCGCTGCTATGCTGCCTTTTTCATGACTTCTACTATAGCTATATCTCAATAACTAATGGATGGATTTTCATAAAACTCCAGATTCCGTTAGTTCTTGATACAATATTGTTCTGATTACATTTTGGTGTAAATCGCCTGACAGGTGGCGCTGCTATGCGGCATTATTCATAATTCTAACAATAGCTTTATCTCAGGAACTAGGCTTTTGATTCATTTATTTCTTTTATTATGGAAAGAAAAAGAAATAAACTATGGACATATTTTTCTGAAGCATTAAATGATAAAGCAAACTGTGATTTATATTTATGGCAAGCGAAGTATTTAGTTAAAGAAAGTTCAACAACGAATTAAAAAAAAAAAAAAAAAAAAAAAAAAACATTTATTGGTAAAGTATTGTCTATCATATGAAAGGCAGATTCAGTCTTCAATTTAGAGAGGAGGGGGTATAACACGTTTTCTTTGGGAAAGGGGGATTACATCACTTCATGATCAATTATTATATTGAAAGTTATTCTTAAATTAAAAGTGATGATTTTTTATTATACTTTCGCTAATTCACTTTCATTTATAAGTACAAAAAAAAATAATAATAATAAAATGCATCAGTGTTTCTAAAAATAAATAATTTACACAGATTTCATTTAGATATGAAGAAATTGAAATGTTTCTCATTTTCTCATAAATGCAAAAAACGATTTTGAAATAATCTTAAGTTAGCATTTTACGATAATTTTTAGAACTTGACTGTCTCAGAAATGTCATCATGAGGGAGCAATTAGCAGTGGCTTCCGGAAATTTAGTTTAAAATGCTGAATTTCATGAAATTTTTCGAATGTTTTATTTTAAAATTCGCTTTTATTGAAAAATGGAAAACATTTTTTTTAATCACATAGTTTCCAAATAAATAAATTTGCAAATTTCTCGAGATTAAAAATTCTTCAACAAATGTGTTAGAAATTATCGAATTTTCGTTTGAGTAGACCTTTATAGAATAAGAAAGATTTGCATTATTGAACAGTGGGGGTGTGGGGGGGTGGGAGTGAGGATTTAAGGTATACTGGGGCGTGTGAAGAGAAAACTGCACCCGGACCAAAATTTTGGGTGCAAAAATTTGATGTTCCTCTCCCCCAACTTTGTTTATGACCGATCAAAAAATGACGTTGGTAGAATAAATTTGGCTCCCCGTAAATTTCCGCGCCCGGTGGTGACCGCCCCCTTCGACCCCCCCCCCCTTTCGCACGGCGCTGAAGGTATATTTAATTTTTAAAGCAATTTTTAGAATATTTCTGCAGTTCATGGGGGGGGGGAGTTATGATCTCTTTAACCTCACCGTTTTATCCGCCACTGATCATACGATAGTTACCCAGAGCTTGCGGATTTAGTATAAAGTATCTATCAATGATGTGTCCATCAGTATCATCCGAAAGAATTTTTGTGAAATCAGGTTACATCTTACATATTATTTGAAGGGTCCCCTTCGTAAAACCAAAAAGAATGGAAAAAATCATATTTTTAAACTTAAATCAAAGAATTTTGAAATAATAATGCGAGTGATGTATACTGTTATTTTTAAGATGTTAAAGTCTAGAACAAAACGCATTTCTTTTAAACGTTTTGAAAATTTTCAAGCAATTAAATATTTACAGGTTTGTTTTGAGTGCATTCTTTTTCTATAATTTTTTTCTTTTGTTCGTATATTTTTTATATTTGAAAAAATATTTTTAGGCTAAAAAGAAATTTTTAGATTGCTTGTAAGAATGTTTTTATGATAAATTTTATTTATTCATTTATTTTGTGTATTAATTAAAATATATTATATTATAATATATTATATTTAATAATTATATCATATTTTTGATATAATTATTTTGCATCGTGAATAAATAAATGATTTGCATGAATGAATTTGCATTTTTAAAGTAAAACCATAGCCAACTAGGTAGCATATAAAGCCTGCGCATTTTGCTAAAAACCGCCAAAAAAGTGAAGCTGGATTCAGCTTCAACCCTGAACCATTTCATTGGACCACGTGTGAGTCCACGTGACGCAAACCCTGCCCAAATTAGCATTGAGTAAGCTGTTTTCTGTTCGGTTCACATGGCTCGGCACGTGGTCATTGTTTTGGTTCTGGGTTTCCACGATTGGTTAGAATAACTTGGGCAAGGTAACAGAGTCCTCTGGTGGGAACCTTCATACATTAATCTCAAATAGACAGGCCTATAGATCTAGTGGGCCATGGTAAAAGTTTCTATTAAATGTAAATCTTACCTAGAGATGGCAGCACATGATATATGCAAATTTGTCTAAAGAGATTTCTGTACAGTTTTGTAATTCGTACGATGACTGTTAATGTACCTGATTTCTGAACTGTTCGGAAAGAAACGAGTAAGGAATACTTTCTAACAGGTAGCGAATCCGAAAATAACGATATTATGTGGTTATTTCTTTTGTCATTATTTTTACAGCATTATCAGATATACAAATTTCGTCACGTCACATGATCTGAAGAGCCAATCGGAATGCTAACCGCTATAATGAGGAGTGTAAATCAGTAAATTACAAACAAATTGCAAATAAATCAGTAAATCTGCAGTAAATCAATAAATATCAATAATTTATCTGTGTTCGAAAGGAACTGAGATGTGTTTTTTCGTGAAAATAATCTGTTTTATAAATAGAGACGTGTAAAGTTTTGAGTTTGAGTGAAAAATAATTAATAATTTCGAACACAGGATAAAGAAAATTTTTAAATGTTTTGGATATGAGAAAATAATGATAGTGCTTCTAGATTTGCCATCATTTTGATTTTATTTAAACCATGTAATGATTGGACCTTGCGACAGTAAACTACGTTGTACTTTAAGACATTGTAACAAATGTATGATTTGTAATAATTTGCATAAATAAACGCATTTTATTACTTCTTTTGCAAAAATTTCACAAAATATGCGGCATACAGTAAAGAAAATAACTCAACTTTATTTTGGATATATGTTTATAATAAATTAGCTTTACAAATATGAATCTGGTAACTTCCAATAAACTTTTTTTCTTTCCATGTGGTGCAATGTTCTAAAGAGCACATGTTTTGATGTATTTTTCTTGGTTTTGAATCAATTTTTAAAGGTACATTTATGTAGTGTACCATGTTGTTAATCATGGATAGCATAACAGCCATAGTTCCATTTTTACAATAGAGAAATACCTGGAAGTTGAAGTTATTTTGTTTACGATTCTCACCCATTCTTCCCCTAAACTACAGCCACGTAAAAACTTATACTAAATACTAAAAAAATGACTTAACTGTTTAAATCCAGAGATTATTTAATTAAACTAAGCAAAAATATTAGACTACATCCAAACACTCACACACTCGTTACGTGTGCCGATACGGAGTGTCAACTTACAATATCAAGAAGTTTAGTTGTACTACAACTGCTGCTTCAAATACATTTTTATATTTCAACACTCCCTCTAAAAATTTACTTGTTTAAATGAATATATTAGATTACATACACTGACATTAAATACAGAAAAAATATTTTTAAAAAGCATTTCAATTAAGTCTTCAGTTCTAAAGAAAGTCTAAGCTTTTCAAAAAGAACTCTAGCAAGAGGTTTTGTCATAATGTCAGCAGCCTGATTTTGGCTGTCAATATGTTCTATATACATTACCTTTTCATGAAATTTTTAACGAACAAAATGATGCCTTACTTCAATATGCTTTGAACGCTTGCGAAATTCAGGATTTCTTACTAGTTTAATTGCACTAGCATTATCCACATACAGAGTTGGAATATCTTTAAGCATTGAAATTTCACAAAACAGACGAGCTAACCAAATAAGTTCTTTTGTGGCTTCACTGCCGTCACATATTCTGCTTCAGTATTTGAAAGCACTATGCTTTTTTTCTTTTGGCTAGTCCATGTAATGGCACCACCAGAATATAAACACAAGATTCCAGTTCTTGATTTTCTCGTTGTTTCATCACCAGCAAAATCAGCATCACTGAAAACTTTAAGTTCACCAGCAAGATAATTTGTTTTATAAAGCAACCCATGGTCAGAAGTTTCTTTTAAATACTTAAAGATTCTTTTAACTGCTTGCCAATGACACAATAAAGGCGAATCTAAATTTTCTGACACAACAGAAACTGAATATGCAATATCAGGACGCGTAGCTGTACACAGGTACATCAAACTTCCCACTGCTTCCCGATAAGGAACTTTTGCATCAAGAGTTTGATCGTTAATTTCATACTTTTCAGATGGAGTTGCAACAGCGTTAGCATCACTCATTCCAAATTTTTCAATAATTTTCTTGATATAATTACTTTGAGTAATAAAGACAAAACCATCATTCAACTTAGCAATTTGCATTCCCAGAAAACAATCTAAGGAGCCCACTGTAATTTTAAATTCAGCTTTTAACTTTTCAACAAAGTCGAATACATCACTTTCTCCTGAACCCGCTATCAAGCCATCATCTACATAAATAGCTACAATGAGCTTCTTTTTCACATTTTTCTAGAAAAATAAACATGGATCAGCTTGGCTAGAATTTAACCCTTGTTTTTGAATAAAACTTACAAAGCGTTTATTCCAGCACCTTGGACCTTGTTTCAAGCCATATAAGCTTCTGTCAAGTTTGCACACACGGCCTGATCCATCATCATAGCCTTCGGGCTGTTTAATAAAAAAAAAATTCATGAAGCTCTCCATATAAAAAGGCTGTTTTTACATCAAATTGCAAAAAATGGAGATTTTCTGATGCTGCCACACTCAGTACTGTTCTAACAGTATCAAGTCTAGCCACAGGGCTAAAAGTTTCATCATAGTCTATACCATATTTTTGACTATAACCTTTTGCCACTAACCTTGCTTTGTATCTGTCAATGCTGCCGTCAGCTTTAGTCTTTACTTTTAGAATTCAGCGATTTGATATCAGCTTTTCTCCAGGAGGTAAATCCACAAGACTCCAAACTTTATTTTCTGCTAAAGAGGCCATTCTTTCATCTATAGCAGTTTTCCAATATGTAGAATGCTCAGATTCCATTGCTGATGCATACGAATCGGGTATATCAGAATGTGCTAGTAGCAAATAATCATTGAGATAGGCAGGTTTATTTACTTGACGCTTACTACGCCCCAAGGATTGTGTTTCATCTTTATCTGGAGAGACAGATTCCTTTTCATTTGAAAATTGCACTTCCTCTGAATCAGCATCCTTACTAACATAGATTTCGGAGTAATTTTCTTGACAGTGAACAGTCAAGTGCACTTTCTTTTCGAACATAGCTTCATTTTGAAACATGACATCTCGACTGCGTATGATTTTATTTTCCTTTGGAAGCCAAATTCTATATCCGTCCCTTTCACAGTAGCCAACACATAAATCTTTAACACTCTTTTTATCCCACTTGTGTCTTTTTTGCTTTGGGACATGAACATAACACAGGGTGCCGAAAACTCGAAGTTGGTCAATTTTTGTTTCTTTTTTGAACCACAATTCAGCAGGGGTCTTACCTTTAACAGATGATGGACCGGTTAAATTTAAAACATAGGCTGCAGTGTTTACGGCTTCTGTCCAGAATTTAATAGGCAAACCTCTTGCATGGATCATAGATCTAGCACTTTCAATCCTATTTTCCCTTTCCGCACATCCATTTTGTTGTGGAGGGTAAGGCATTGCAGCTCTAATTTTAATACCTTTACTGCGAAGCATTTCATGCACAGAAGAATTATCAAAGTCTTTGTCACCATCACTTATAAATTCCTTAATGGTGTGACCAGCTACATTAACTTCACTCAAAAATACTTTCAAACAATTAACAACTTCACTTTTCACACTGATAAAGAAAACTCTTCTGAATTTTGAAAAATCATCTTTAAAGTATAAAAAATACCTTGATCCACCGATAGATTTTTTTCCATAGGGCCACATAAGTCAGCATGTATCCACTCTCCAGACACTGTAGGTCTATTGGATCTAGTACCAAAGCTTCTACACTGCTGCTTTCCATACAAACAACCATCACAGAACTCTTCTTTTGCTTCTGCTTTTATTCCATGTTTACTGAGAAATTCACTCACGTGCTTCTTATTTTGATGACAAAGTCTTTCATGCCATATTTGGATGTTTTCTTCTTGTGTGGCAATATGTACTTCAGGAGTTTTAACAGATTTTCTTACCTTCATCTGCAAAGCATATAATCCATTGGGTGTTCTCACGCCTCTTAATCTCGGCACATATTCCTTCAAAAAAATGCATCCTTGTTTTCTAACTTTGAAGCTAAAACCCTTGTCGATTGTTTTACCAACTGAAAATAGATTTCTATCAATCTCTGGGACATACCATACTTCAGTAAGATGATTTTTCTCCCATTCTCTGTTTATAAACATTTCCACATTGATAGTTCCTTGACCATAAGCTAATATGGCTTCACTATTTCCAATTCTTATTTGTCTTGGAACAAGAAAACTTTCATATGTGACAAAATATTCTTTTTTTTCGTCATGTGAGCTGAAGCACCTGAATCAGCCAACCACAGTTCTTCATCAGTTACCCCATCTATCAGGCACATGAAGGCATCACTCTCATTCTTCTTGTGAGTACTGTTACCTCTCTTCGGACAGTTCTTAGAAATGTGGCCAGGCAAATGACATTTGAAGCATTTTCTCACCATTTCAAACTTGGCTTTGTCAAATTTCTTTTTATTGTTTTGACCAGCAACAAGTGCAGTTGACTCACCTTGTTTATTTGGCAATCTCATTTAAATTAATCGCAGCCTTTCAGTCAATTTGTTAATAGTCCTTTCTTCAACTGGCACAGACTCCCAAACGCTTTTAAACTCAAAGTATTCTTGCGGCAACGTAGACATGATGCGACTCATTAACAATAAATAAGGAAGTTCAGTCTTAACAAGTCTACTTAGTTCATCATTTACCGTAATTTCCGGTGTATAAGCCGCGGACCAATCAATCATTTCTCGACCCAGAAAACTTTTAAAATAAAATTTAACTTTTCAGATCGAAGTAAATAATTTTCTTCAATTACTGAAAAAATTTTCTGGGTCCAAAAATAATTGTTTGATCTGCGGCTTATACACCAAAAATTACGGTAACTCGCGAAAATTTCTTTGCAACCGGGAAATATGCGTAACAACGTCTTCGGAACCGTCTTTTTCACAAGTGAAGAAAAGTTCCATCAACCTGTCTACTCGTTGGCCAGAACTCTGCTCGTAAACAGATATGAGTTTTTCCCAAATCGCTTTGGCTGTGTCACATGTGGCAGTAAGTTCAACATTAGCTTCATCCATGTTTCCGACTAACAACAACTGTGTGAGAGCATCATCTTTAAAAAAAGATTTCTATTTCTTTTTAATAGACTCTTTTTCTGCAGTTGTAGCTGTCTGTTCTGGATCGTCTGGACAGACAAATTTTCCATTGACAACATTCAGCACTTCCTGGTGTCTTACCATCAATTCAAATGCCTTTTCCACATAGTCCAATTGCAAGCACCGACTAATTTTTCTATGTGGACTCTGAAATCCATTTTTTATTTCAGAAAACAGTTCTAGTCGTTAATTTCTAACAGTTTCGTACCACGCTAAGCAATTAGACCTAGTAGGTTTCGCCAATCATTTAATCTAAGTATATTATATCTAACGCAGTTACAAGCGTAATAAGCCCATAACCTGTAAAAACTTATACTAAATACTAAAAAAAAAAAAAAAAAAAAAAAAAAAAAAAAAAAAAAAACTTAACTGTTTAAATCCAGAGATTATTTAATTAAACTTAGCAAAAATACAGTGAAACCTCTGAATAAGGGACACCCATGGGACCAGAACTTTTGTCCCTTAAATAGAGGTGTCCCTTATTCAGAGTTTTTAGGGTTTTTTAAATTATCATTCATAAGGACATAAAAAATAACAAAATATTAAAATCGAAGTTTAAATGTACCCGAAGGTTATAAATTACATTAATTAGGCACAAAAGTAATAGAGAACTAATTTAATTTCTTAATTGATTACTTAATTAATAAATGATTTGTAGAGTTATTGATTTGTATTTTTTACATAAATGTTTCTATAATGCAAAAAGTGCAATAATATTTTTAAAAATCTTACTGGCGAAGTAATCAATAAAAAAGTGACTGTTTTGCACATTTCAATTTTTCTACTACTTAACTTTTCGAGTATTCA
Organism: Maratus speculifer; assembly: GCA_964019185.1. Classification (NCBI taxonomy): domain Eukaryota; kingdom Metazoa; phylum Arthropoda; class Arachnida; order Araneae; family Salticidae; genus Maratus; species Maratus speculifer. Next base: position 71,486,161 of record OZ025296.1, on the reverse strand, counting down.
TTTTACCATACTTATTTTACTATAAATTTGAGTCCTTCATTATAAGCAGTATTCACGAAAAAATATTCAGCTGCTTTGTATATTTTAAAGCATGTGTGAAGTTCTTTATTTCAAAATTTTCCTTTCTCTTTCATTTTCAGAGTCATCCCTCACAGTTTCCAGCATTCTTTTTAATATAGACTAGGAGGTGACAGCACAGACAAACACCTCATTGAATTCATGGTAGAAATTCTAGAATTAGTTAAAACTCAATATGCATGTTAAAACGCAATCGGTCTGCTAAGTCATATTTTGGTGTAAAATACCTCAAAATCTGAATTTAGGGTTGACTCATAGATTTACCATTGTTTTTCTGTACTCAAATCTATGAAAATATGGAGACCGGGCCCTTCCAGGATAACCCAATGATAAACCTACAAATCAAACACTAAAATTGGGTTTATATGCATTTTCTACCTAGATATGACTTGGCAGACCAATTGTATTTTAATATGTGAATCGAGTTTTAACCAATTCTGGAATTTCAGCTGTGAACTCAATGAAGTTATTGTCTGCACTGCCACCCCTGCCTCTAATAGGGATAAACACACTTCGATATCTTCATTTGAATTGTGGATAAATAAATGCTCATGAGTTGATTTGCATACCTCTACACCAACATAACTGCTATCTGATAAGCTCACAAAATTCTGTATTTTCATTTTCATCACTGACTACTTCATTATCTCAAATGCAAAAATCAACCTCTTTAACATTTTGCGTTCGTATGTCCAGCGTGACTGGGCAGCATTTTCCTTTGCAAACTTTGTTTTTTTCATACCAGTAACAAAGGAAAATAACATTTGTTATTTAATTAAAGCTTTTTTTTTTAAAGTATGTACTTGAAGGATTTTTTTTAAGTGGTATCAACTGAATAAAATTTGTGTAAGAAACGCCCGAGTCGAAAAGGTTAATCTAATTTTCAAATGTCCCTTAAATCGAGTGTCCCTTATTCAGAGGTAAATACTTCCTATACCAAGGGACTGGGACCAGAACTTTTGTCCCCTAAATAGAGGTGTCCCTTATTCGGAGTGTCCCTTATTTGGAGGTTTCACTGTATTAGACTACATCCAGTCACTCACACACTCGTTACGTATGCCGATACGGAGTGTCAACTTACAACATCAAGAAGTTTAGTTGTATTACAACTGCTGCTTCAAGTACATTTTTATATTTCAACAACTTTGCTATACTGTCTTTGGGGCACAGAAAAAATACTACAAGTCTTATGGTTATGATTAGGTGATATCGCATCCTGAACAGCCAATCACAATATATGTTGTAGTAGAAATTGTTGGAAATTCATTTTAAAAACTTTTCCAACTAAAATGCTGAATGAAACAGCTGAATTTGTAGCAGCAAATCTGTTATCAGATGTATGCTTAACAAGTTTATCTTAACATTCTCAAAATGTCAAACCCCTAGCAATGATATTGTCATTTTTTATAGCTGTTGCTTGTAAAAGTAATGTGTGTAAAAGAAAAGGAAAATCTCGCATTTTAAGATTTTCTTTAGTAAAAGTTGAAATTGCCAATCAGAAAACTGCTGTAGCAAGAAAATGAAAAGACTACCTCCAGAACAAAATAGTAATTTTATATCTGTTAATGATAAACTCGTTTTATCTATTACTAAAGATGGTGACAATATTAATTATGAACATACCACAGATGTGTTAGAACTAAGAAATCAAGAAAATAGATTACTTCCTTGCAATAGTATCTGAGAATTTTTTGTCCTCTTCTACAGTTCTATGTATCTAAAGTTAGTTGATGTTCTTGCCAATGATGAAAACTTGAGTTTTATTTCTTGATTCCTTAAAAAAAAGTTTCGTTGGTATAAAATTGTTATTGTTATTCTACAAAGTACTGCATTACTTATTGTACAAAAATATTTATTAGTTATATAGCTATTGCCTAAACTATGCAGTATGTCCTAAGGTACAATATAGTGTGTCTCAAAGTACAACACCCTGTTGCACCTTGGTACAGTTTGCCTTTCTTACTTTAAATGAGTGGCAATTTTTTATTTACAAAATGCCTGAATTTCTAAAAATATATTATAGAGATAAATGTTTGTGTGTTGAAATGCTGACTTCAAACTTTAAACCAGATTATAATCATTGAAGTAAAAAATTAAAATGTGAAAACTGCCCCAAGGACAACATTCTCCCCGACACAGGATCCTAGCGATCTGGTGATCTACCTTCATTTAAGCAATCAATTATAAAATCTCCCTAGAAAATTTATCAGAAAAAATTACTGGTGGCTATGAGTATGCTCAATTTAAATGCAGGATGTGCACGGATTTGTATAAATAAAACGCGTTTATAATTCCAAAACACCTACTGCTGAATACACAACACATCCTATTTTAAAAATTGGTAAGCTTTTAATTAATTAAATAGTATAATTATTTTCAGATGATAAAAATTTCTATGATCTCCTTTGCAATATTTTAAACTTTGAAGGTTTTTAGACCAGTAGTTTCCACTTATTAGAACTTTAAAATGGCGAATAATGACCATCCTTTTTGTAAATTCCACAGGATTTATGAATATTAATTTCTCTAACACCATAAGATATTGATCATCATATACTGTTAAAAATTTTGCTCTAGTTTGAAGAGAATTTTAGTGCTCAGTAGCTGTCACCATAAGATGGGTCAAATCTCTTACCAACATTAGGAACTGTCTATTTCACCCTCGTTCCAAATATTGGAGCTATGCTTCAACATGAACTCCAAATATTGGTTTAAGATTTCACCATCTTACAGTGGCAGCTATTGTGAACCAAAATTTGGTTCAAACTTGGACAAGATTTTTAACAGTATAAAAGCTAAATGTTTACGAAAGTTATTTTCAAATTTCTACCTGTGTTTTTCCGGAGTGTCCTTCTGTTCTGTTGAGTCCAGAATTCCCTCCACAAAGTCTGACACCAATTCGACAGTAAGCTGCTGCCATTGTCGCACCAGGTATGACAAAAACAAGCGTGAAAGTCACGAATGCAAACCATTCTCTTGCTGTCGAGCTATTCCAGGCTTCGACACAATACACAAAAGACAGCTCTCGACTACCATAAAAGAGAAAAGAAATAGGCAATCGTTATAACAAATCTATACAAAAATGTTCTTACATTATCGAGATGCATCGAATAATAAATAATATTAAGCGTGCATTATAACGAGAATATAAAGACAAAAAGAATACAAAGTCTTTTTGAGTTACAGCAAGATATCGAAACAAACCGAAATTTCCAATCCCGATCCTGGCTCGAACAAAAGTTATTTTGCAATTCACGCGTTGGCTCGTGCAAAATTTAATGAAATAAGAACCGGCCCGAACCGACCCCCCCCCCCCCCAAAAAAAAAAAGGTTTTTTTTATGTGTAATTAAGATTTTTTTTCTTTTTTTTTTAATAAACAGTGCATACGTATTTATTGGGAAATTTTATAGAATGTTTTAGACTATTTATTGTTTGCTAGCCATAGAATATAGAATTTAAGCATTGATGACCATTTAAACTATTTGACTGTTACATTAAAAAAAAAAAAAATCCTAAAAATAATGTGGTTTAGAATAACAAAAAAAGTTGCTAAAAATGTCGCAAATTTTAAATATATTTTCCATATAATAAAAAAATTTAGATATTTGGAAATAGCCTCTATAATTAACCCTTAAGCGGTAACCATGGGTCACTAGTGCCTCGGTCAATTTTTCTTTCCTTGCTAGCTTAGAGGAGAGAGTGGGAAGCGGGACTAAACTACCCTGAAAAAAATAGTATACTAGTAGGCTATTAGCTCCCGAAATGCCGATGTTTTAGTGCGTTCACAGCCGACGTAAGAGCCAGTCAAAATTTCGAAAAGGCACGAGTGACCCAGGGTTACCATTTACGTTGACGAAAAGTGTAAGGTAAGAAAAAAATTATTTGGTTAGGAATTGATGTTTTTTCATAAAAAATCGATACATTACACTCACTTGGGTTACCGAACCTTTATTTACTGCAGCAAGTGTCACAGACCTGTGTGCGAGGAACACAGACATTAAATTTGTTTCGATTGTTTATAAATGATGATATCAGTGTTGCTGTAATTTTTCATTATTATATTTTTTGTTTAATTAAATAAAGTTTGATAATTAACATCATTTTCATAAATAAAATTGATTAAAAACTAATAAAATTTCTATTTCATTGTAAATTGTAGCTATTTATAAGTTAAAAAAACGTCATTTTTCTGCTCAAAACTTAAGCATTTTTTAAATTTATACCGGTTATTTTTATTTTTTTATGAAAGTACCATTCTTTATCTTCAATTTCCCGTTTGAAACAGCAAAAAATGTCAATTCTATCCAAAGTTGTGATTTTTTAAAGAAAATGTGCATTTTTCACATTTTTATTTGTTTATTTAAACATATTGTTTAAACAAATTAATAAATCAGCAATATTGTGACTGATTCTTGTTCAAGGGTAGTTGATATAATATCAAGATTTTTTTTAGAATTTTTAAAGCACTTTAAACCACTTTTTACAGCGCTAAGCACGAGTGACCCATGATTACCGTTTAAAGGTGCCGAAAAACACGTTACCGTTAAAGGGTTAATCAAAGTTTATTTCAAAAGACTCCGTTAATAGAAGCTTACTATCACTGTAACTTTTTACAAAAGAAAATTGTTTGCTCAACGCGTCCTAGGAACAATTAAGTCCATTTCCGGCACGGACCGAGTAAGTAGGAAAAATTATAAGCCTGATTTCGGCATGGCCCGAGTCTGCTGAAAAAGTCCGACCTCAAGCACAATCTAACTACCTGATGCTGATTTACACTCTCGACATGTTACTATATTTCTGTATTGATATATTCAAGTTAGCATCGGCTTGTGGATACTGAAAAAAACCCCTGTAAAGTTATTAAAACTTTTTAAAGAAGTTGGGATTCCTGGAACATAACAGCATAACAGCCTTTTATATAACAGCAACAACAAAAATTGTAAATTCATGTTTGCATTGTAAGTAAAAATATCTGTAAAATTACTAAGAATTTTCTAGGAAACTGGGATACTTAGAACTTTTTATGTAACTGCAACCCGAGACACAAATGAAATCTTAGTGGATTCTTTTGTAAAATTACAAATATCTGCAGCTTTACACTTTTTTTTTTTTTTTTTTTTTTTTTTTTTGTACAGTTTACAGATAAAATTTTAGTAAAAACTAGGGAGCTCTGTCCCTTGCGGGCTAGGCTCGCCAACTCCTGTCCAGACACTCTAGATTCTGAAAGCACGCTTTAAAAAATTTTAATTATAATTTTAAAAAACAAGGGAGATCTCCCTATAAATGAATTTCCATTCATATTTTTTTGATTGAAGGCTTCTAAGGCCAAATTAGTCACTGTAGGAGATAGAAAGTCTGTTTTCGTCTTTGATTATTTGATTAAAAAAATAGTTAAAACATTGAAAATAAGCTAATATAAAATGAATTAAATAAACAGTAAACAGATTCTTTGTCTCTCGGTATTTATCCTGTATATCATATAGTTCTGGATTGTGAAAACTCATATACATTTATTTTTCCCATAAATATGTTTATATTCGTTTTTCTTATTAGACAGGATAAAGCGACATAAAATGTGTAGTGTATTTTGGAAATTTGTGTTGCTAATTTCAATATTTAATAAAACATTTGTTATTATCCGAATCGATCCGGATGATTATTTTTTTTTAGTTTAAATGACAGTTCAAGTTATGTAGTTAAAAACTTTAAAAAAATATACCAATTAATAACAGCCGATTTTAGATGTCTTCCTTTCAAACACATAATTTTATGTTTCTGTAAATGATAATGTTTTCAATTCCCTTTCAAAATGAGATGCATTCTTCGATAGATAAATTAGAATTGTTGTTAGAATTCGTAGTTTGTTGACATAAAATACTTCCACTTTACATATCTGACCAATGTTTTCTTACATCGTTTTTTATTTCTATTTTTATTTTATGTCTAGAGGGGTTCCGCAACCTCGAGGTAGTAATAACATCGACATAAAATAAAACCTATATAAGAGCAATGGCTGTCACCTAGAGATGAGTTCGAGCTCGTTTTTCGAAATCAGGGCCCGCCCGAACCCGATATCAAAAATAAAGGAAACAAAATTGTATGGTATTTAAAAATTGTTTCAATTGTTTCATTTATTCTTTTTCGTAGTTTTTGACACCTCCCTCCATCGGATATCAAGCGTTATTATCCATCGACCCCCCCCCCCCCCCCCGGTAATGATATCGTTATCAATGTCTAAAAATTTTTTTTTTCTTTGGAGTGACATACAAAACTGTTCAGATCAATTTTTTTAATTAAATAATGCTATGAACATTTACTTATTTATTAGAGGAATTAAATATTATTAGAATTTTTATTTTAATATACAGGGTGGTTATAATTAAAATGCCACTTTCAAACGGTCATAAAAGGAGATCTACTGCACCAAATGTTGTAAGATTTAGTAATAGTTTAAATTAGGTCATGGGAGTTTATTTCTCGTCCCTCCCCCCCTAAAAAAAAAGTTCAAACACTTACCACCAGAGGGGAAATGACGCAGTATGTAATATTATTAAACAAAATAAGGGTCGGATTCTGACTTAAACTTTTTGTTAGACGGGTTTAACATTTCTTTTACCTTCAACCGAAATAGAAGAAACAAAAAATGAAATATGTAAAACAATCCGTTCGTGTTATTAAAACTTCAAATCACAAATTAACGATCACAAAATTTGAAATCGTAAATCGTTATGGTGGACGCCGCATTGAACATGCTTTGTAACACGTTTCAGAAACGATTAAATACATTTTAAACCGTTGTCTTTATGTTTTATTTTGTTTAACAATTTTGAATACAGCGCCATCCACTCCCCCTGGTGGTAAGTATTTGAATCTTTTTTTCTTTCCTTTCCTTTCCTTTTCTTTTCTTTTCTTTCTTTTTTTTTTTTTTTTTTTTTTTTTTTTTTTTTTTTTTTTTTTCAGATTCAAATAAATTTTTATGACCTCTTTTAAACTATTACAAAGTATGATAACATTTGGTTTTCTTTTTATTACCATTTCAAAGTGCAACTTTAATTATAACCACCGTGTTGATTTCAAATATTAAATAAATATCTCAAGAATTGATTAGTTTCTGAAATCAAACTCATAGAAATTGATATACTGACGAAAATAGATTTTAAAATGATTAAGACTTAAAAAAAAAAAAAAAAAAAAAAAAAAAAAATTGATTTAGATTTTTTTAAACTTATATTTAAAATGAGGAATATTTTCTTGTTAAGCCTATATCGTAAGCAATTAATACAAACGAGTGCACATTTCTTTGAATATAAAGATTTAAAGACGTCAAACGTCAAATATCGATCTTGTGATTTTTTTTCTAATTAAATTTTAGAATTAAACTTACAGTCGGTTTTTCAATATTCTTTGGTAAGTAAGATCATTAGGCACATAATAAATATTTTTCGTTTCTTAAAAATTATAATATATTTAAGTAAAACGATAAATGTTTAATAGTTTTTGAGTTTAAAAAGAAAATTGAAATTGATATCTTGAGGCAAATTACTGAAACTAGAGTTCATTAAAAAAAAAAAAAAAAAAAGGAAGTTATATTACTGTTAGAAGAAATTATAGTGAGATTATAGTTGGAAAGCCTAATCTCTTCTTTAGAACTTATCTAGAACTTTTCTATCCGCATTACCTTAATCGTCTTTAAAAATACATATATTTAAAATGTATATATTTTTTGCCATACATATTAAATTTACTCTCGGGACATTCATGACAAATAAGCCCTTTTGTCGTTTTAATTAGCTTGTATTCTTATTATTATTTAAAAACAAAATCGATATGTATAGAAGAATAATAATTTATCACAAAGAGATATGTAAGGAATTGTATATTCGCAATCAATAAATAATTAATGGAGGGAATAATGAGAGTATTAGGAGGAAGATGTAGATGGATAGAGGCTGTTCAGCATATATAACGTTATCATTTTAGGGGGAGAGGCGGTCTGGCACATGATATCGTAAGATATCTCTAACGTGAGGGGGGATTTGTCTTTTGTTATCGATATCATTTTTGATCCAATAAAAAAATTTCTTGCTGTTTGTAACATGGTCTTTGGTTCAAAATAGTATGTTAACTTTTTTATGAAAATACAAAATTATTATTAATATAACTAGATTGTTATAAAATTATTTCATTCTAAAATTTAGAATACTCAATGTTTCACATTCCTATTTTTCATATGTATATGCACATATAATCCCGGATCGAAGAACTATATGGAAGTGTATATGGTGCTTGTGTTTACTAATAAATAAAGCAAAAAGAGGAAAAGAATTTCTACCTGCTCCCCGCAATTGCAACAAGACTTTATTACCATGAATGCATTGTGTAACAAAAAGCTATTATAAAATGCTTTTAAATAGCAACTATTTCTTTTTAGCGTTATTTTATATAAATTTATATTTTATTTATATATTCCTCCAAACTAAAAGAAAGAAATTTTTTTTTTTTATAATGATATTATTAATGGAGGGGGGGGGGGGGGGTTCAATGGATGATAACGTATGATATCGGAAGAGAAGGAAGGAGTCCAAAATTTCGAAAAAGTTGATAATGTTATATTTGGACAGCCCCATACTACTGAGTTAGATAACAATAGATACAGACTAGAGTGTGTACAAACCTGTTCTTCGTGGAGAAAGAAAATCAAAAATTGAAATATTAGAAGAAAATTCTTCATAAGACTGAAAATCATATATAAAACATCAACAAATAGGAAATAAATTATAATAATTTCAACTGTTTTCTTTTAGGTCTGGGTTTATCTCATGCGAAGATTCAATGTTGTGGAGACCAATGGCAAAGAAAAAGCGATGGGCGCCATATTTTACATAAAATTAAGATCAGATAGACAACTTTGAGCTGTTTACGTTTCATTGCCAAAAATCTATTTTTGGTTCAGCTACATACATTAATTATTACAGCTGTTGCAAATCGCACATATTCGTTACTAAGAAATGGGTATTTTGAACGATACGAAGTACTGAATTGTTACTTAGAAATACGACTCACTAGTCATTACCAGGGTCGTGCGAGGAGAACCCCGGGAAAAGTTTCAATTTGGCGCCCTTTACACTCCCAACTTGACGCTAAATCTCACGAAATGACGTTGGTTGTATAAATTTAGCGCCCCCGAAATTTCTGCACCCAGGGCAATCGCCCTCTTCGATCCTCCCTTTCGCACGGCGCTGGTCGTTACCATGTCAATAAGCAACCGAACAAAGTGAAACTAACTTTAAATGCTGTTTACGTACGTCCGTACGCGTAATTTATGAATGCGGCCAGACAGTCGAACACGGTATATGATGCGAAACTGTGTTGTTCAGACTCTGACAATAGGCGCCATAGTTTGTTATTTCCATATCCAGTGTATGCGTATCATTCTGTTTGTACCAGTTATTTTAAAATCTCAAATGATTTGGATTTCGTACGGGCTTGTTGATACGTTTATTTATTTTATTATGAAAAGAAAAAGAAATAAAAAATGGATATACTTTTCTGAAGCATCAAATAATAAAGAAAAATGTGATTCATTATTTAAGTCAAGTGAACTCAATTCATATTTGTGTCAAGTGTGCCACCGGCTTTTAAAACAAAGGCAACAACTTTAAATATGTTTCTGTAATACAATATGTAGTAGCAGCATGAAAGCAATAAACGTCATTTTTTTTAAAAACAGACTAATTTAATTAAGAAGTATTACATAAACTAGTATTAAAAAATGCTCTGACGAGCACCAAAAAAGGTTAATACATTTTTAAGTATGAAAAAGGATTTGACAAGTGCTTCTGTTAATTATTGAGCATGAGGAAGGACAAGGGATCCCATCTTGGCTACAACTCACTTCAATGCCAACTTTTAAAAAATCATATTTGCGCTTTTTCCGTGAAAACAAATCAGTCGCAGTTACTATAAAAATGTATAGTGTAAAGACATAACCAGTAAAGATGCAGCTTAATTAGACATAAATGTAAGGAAGACGACATAGTGCCAAAAACCTAGTTCCTGCAGGTATCACATTCATGCACTGCCACCAAGCATGCCCTAAGTGTATAATTGCACAGAAAATTTATTTGTAGTATAGTGCAGAGTGAACACTGCAGTTAACACCAGGGATGTAGTGCAGGTTATACGCCGTATACCTTCTGGACTTTTTAATAGAACACCATATACACTGTTTCTCAAGAAAGCTTATAGTATACACATTCTAGGGTTCCCTCTGATTAGAGCATATATCCTATCTTATTTTTACGGCTATACCCCTGGTTAACATCTAAAGCACGGTGGAAAGTTCTATAAAGAACCGCAAATTTCTTTTATATGGAAAAAGCGCAAATATGATTTTTTAAAAGTTGGCATTGACATGAGTTGTAGCCAAGAAGGGATCCCTTGTCCTTCCTCATGCTCAATAATTAACAGAAGCACTTGTCAAACCCTTTTTCATACTTAAAAACATATTAACCTTTTTTGGTGTTCGTCAGAGCACTTTTTAATACTAGTCATTTAATTTTTTTTATAAAAAACTGAAGATTTTCTAATATCGTAAAAAGAAAAATAATTGCTGCTGTCAAAATTTATAAAATGATAACAACAGCATAAAATTTTGATGTATCAGAATAATTAAAAAAGTCATTGCATTGCCATATAAAATGCATGATATGAAAAATAAACCATGGATTCGAACGAAAAAAGTACAGAACTTTATTAAAAGAATTAAAAGCCATACCAATTAAATACATTCAAGGTAATTTTTCGAATGAAACATTCACAGCTAGAAAAATTCCAGAAATTGAATAACAATTAACATAAAAATATTCCCGAAAGAATAATAATTTAACACAAAAAAATTTCTAAACAAAACGAACTTACATCCAACGGGATTTGATCTCTCTACCCGCTGCTGAGCAGCTAAATGCCTTACCTCGAAAGTCCTAGTTTAACACCAGAGATGCTGCAAATTTTTCTATAGTACCTATATAAATACCAGTATAAGTCTTGTGCTGTCATCAACAGCTCCGATCTGATTGTTTTATCTTTTATATGCCTGGTGGCTATTTTCCTACTTTTATTTTAGCTATCCGAAACAATCGCCAAATAGGTTTCCTTCGCTATAATTTCATTTTAAATATAAAGCTGTCACTAGCTTTATTTAAAATACATGACTTTCACTGAGGGTGTTCTTAACTGCTTCACTCAAGCGCAAAACATTTTGACACATTTACAAATTCATTTTTTAACAGAAAGTTATAAAACTGGAATGACTGACTATGGAAGCGATTTTGAATGGAACTTATTTTTCCATTTTATGATAATTAAATTACCTATCCAGTTCTAAGCTATTTCGATGACGTAATCACCCGTTTTCCTCCTGATTTTCGACCGGTTTTTCTGCTTTCGTCGGGAAATGTGCTCAAAAGTGTCAAATTTGAAGGCTTGTTAAGAAAAATCTATTGTGTTTTTATTGAAATGTTTACAGAAAATTGAGTGCAATTAGACAGTTTCTGATTAATAACACCTGCTATTTTTATGCATTTCCGAACAAAATAAATTAAAGCATGTGTCACAAAGTTTTCCTTTTTTATTTAAGAACACCATTAAAAAACACATAAATTAAAAATACATATATCAGATACATTCAACTTGCACGTTTTTCTTTCATTTTGTAAAAAATACTATAAGTAAATAAATAAAGGTACCTTTTTCAGTAGTTGTACATAACGAAAAGTTCTTGGCGGAAAAAGAAGTTTGGCAACGTATATTCTGGCAACCTATTTACTATTTCATATACATAAGCATTTTTTTCTCATGCAATAACAATGTATTTAAGGTACTACTTAATTATCCCGTCGACCAAATAACGATAGACAAACTGTAAGATTTTATATGCCAATAATGGATGAACATAAATGTTACACTTTCTTGACATTAAACCCGCTACACTTGTTTGTTAAGTGATCAAATGATTTTAATTCGATGATTTATTTATATTTTTATGAATGTTTTACTTTATTTGTTCTTTTGTTATTTAATATAAATTTTATGCCAATAAGCGAATAGCTCTTGATATTAATTGAGAAAAATATAATATGTATTTTATTAAAGTTACTTTACGGTTATATCCGCGACATTATTTGGCTAAATAAAAAGCATTTAACTCCTTACAAATTTTCGCTAACATTGATACTTTTGGTACTTACGTATTAATGCCACCACAGTAGAAGTTGTGCTAATGCGCCAATAAAGAGCGATCTTGTTGTTCGTGCCTTTTTAGTGTATTTTTTTGTTTTTTTTTTTTTTGCTCATTTTGACGTCATTTTTAGTACTTTAGTACTTTTTAAGCATATTTTTGGCGCCAATTTTTGTGCGCGTACGAACAAGATTGCTCTTTATTGGAACATTAGCGCAACTTATGCTGCGGCGGCGTTAATACGTAAGTACCATATTTTTTATACTCCTTAATAAATTCTAATATTACATTTAAAATACTTCAATGTTATTAACATATGCGATTTCTTACAAATATCTCTTTATAGTTGGATTTAATAAATTCTGCATTAAAATATGAAAACTTTTATTAGTATTCTTTTGTCCGAAATCACCTGAATAAATCAAATTTTATATTTGGTACATCTCGAAGTCATAACTAAACGTCATCATTAAAGTAATCCTTTTCGTTAATGACTTTTATTTTTTTTTTTAATCTAAATTCCTTAATTTTCTAAACTTAAATTTTTTTAATGGCAACATTTTTCCTTTTGAGTAATTTGGCGAATAGTTTATCGATTTCTATAAATGGGTGAAATTGGTCGACCTGATAATCAAGTAGCACCGTACGTAATGTAAATAAAATAGGTATGCATTTTTGGCACAGATGTCATATACGCACCACGTTGGCGAATTTTTTTCTGACTCCAATGTCATATGCTCATCGGAGTATTTAACTGAATCCAGAGTGTCGCTATTTTGCTTGATATGGCAACCCGGATGTTGCTCTTTACTTATTAATAAATAATTTATTTTTATTTTTTTAAAATATATAAATTGTTTTGTTCTATAGTTATTAAACAAACCTTTTTTTATTTATTGTTATTACCTTTCAAAAAATATGTATGTAACTGGTATTCCAAAACGAGATTCCGCCAAATTGGCTTTAGAAAAAAATTAACGCCAATGTGATTCGTATATGACATTTGTGCCGCATTTTAATATAGAAACAGAAATAATTCGTACGACAATAAAAATTAAAGTTCATCAGGTTTGTTTTCAGAGCTATTTATATATTTTGGCATCATACCCTCCCTTTTTGAAGCCAAAATAGCACCAAACTTTGGCAAACAGATGTATATTAATCAGACATTCATAAAATAAGTAATAATTTAACTGACCTAGAATCATTCAAAGTACCTTCAAAAAAAGCTGACACATTCTCACGTCCGAATCATCATGGAGCGTCCGACTCACCGCTCTTGTGTTGCGCCAAACCGGATTTCTTATCGGTACGCCCTTACCTTGTGAGGGAGTGACCTTTGTAATAAAGGCACTCTAGCATTTTTGAGATCGTGACGTCAATGATTTAACATGTGTAAGCGTGAAAGCGACATCTATCCTCTCTTTTACTTAAACTTTCTAGAGCGTGTGTGTCTTTCTCGGGTTCTACAGTTATGTCGCGGTTAGAAGTAATATGTAAATTTGTAGTATCTCAGTTTGCAGCATATAAAAGCTTGGAGTTTGAGTGTGTCTGGAGTGTCTAGCGGCCTTGGCGGACTAGGTGAGTCTAGCGACATTAGCCATCTAGGTGTATCGAGCCTTCAGTGAGTGACAAGGAGTTTTGGAAGTAGATGCGAGAAATTGGCCGGTGGTAAGAGTTAATTATTAATTACGTTGAATATTTTCAAAGTCAATAAAGAATATATGTACAGCCACGGGCTGTCTAATAAAGTTTATCTAGCAGTTTAGCGGAAGTTGAAGTGAGAAGTAATCTGAAGTGCCCCGATTGAGTTAGTGCCGGAGCTGTGAGTATGAGTTTAACCTTTTAGTACTGTCATCAGTTGTTAAAATTAAGAACTGCTGCATTGCCCTTGAGCCATAATTGTTTTAAATAAACTGTTTTTATCTTAGTTCCTGAGTTATGTCTGCATTTAACCCCCAGTACGAGCACCCAACCGTTATAACCTTACGTCTCAAAGGCTTAAATAAATGTTTATAAAAATTTAAAACCATATTTTTACGCTTATCTTTTAAATGTCCTGTAGATTTTTCCATTCATGTCTAATTATTCATAAAATAATAACTGTGAAAAGTATTGGTATGAACGTTTGTACTTAATAACTTTACATATCTTTTTGTCTTGTACAATTAAAAAAAATAATATTAATGTCAATCTTGTGTTAAATCAGTCTTTGGAATAAAATATTGCGTGATGGAAAAACACGGTTACACCGCTTTAGCGGTTAAAAAAATTTGCTATTCGGTCTTGCGGCGCCATTTTTTATTTATTCGCCAAACACACCAACCAGAACCAGATAATGAACTTTTCCGAAAATCTTGCCCTGATCGCCTAAATTTGTTGATTTCATCATATGGACCTTTAGATAAGCAAGTAAATAAAATTATGAATAAAAGTATCATATTACAGTGGCTAGCATAAATTTAAGAGAGACTAATTTTTTTGCCAGAGGCGGCTTTTAACATAAATAAATGAGAATTTAATAAATAAATAAAAATATTTCACTTTGTTCGTCAAAATAGATAGTGAATATGATACATGAAAATAACAACAAATAAGTATTTTTTTCACGTGATTTATCTAATCTATTTATTTATGTTACATACATAGCAATTTTTATGTTCATTTAAACTTACGTGCAACAATTACAAGAAGTAACAAATGTAAAAAAAAGACTATGTTCAGCTGGAAATTTCAGACAAAAATTCGATTTTCTCAGCGACCGTCAAACATACAAAGATGAAAAAAAAAACTGTTTTAAGTTTAACCATGAGGATTAAAATAAACCAAAAACGAAGTTAATCCATCCACGGAAACGTTAGCTAGACTTAGTTGAATTTTTTGCCTTATTTTTTTTCTTTTAAAATTAAATAAAAAACTATTCTAAGCTGCAGTAATTTTTTGAATGCTATCATTTTATTTTTCTCGTCGAGTTCTATCTTTTAAAAAAATTCACTGCCGTATCTCAACTGGTTCGCAAGAAATTTTAGAAAGTTGTTTGCACTTTCTATTTCTTAAACATATTATACCAAACGCTACCGCGTTTGCTATGATACAATAGGATTCACGACTCGTTTGCATTGAGTAGACCTCTCAATACACCTCTAGTATATTTAAAAGTTCACTTCAATAGAAGCAATACTTAAAATAACATAATTCTGTCGATTTAATGAATTTTTAATATATTGAACAAGGATTACTACTATCAAGGAATACATTCATATTTGTAATCAAGCTTTTTTTAAATATTACGTTGAAATAATTTTTTTTTAGCCAAAATTTTTTTAGCATTTAAAATTCAGAGAAAACAACATTACAATTTTGCCGTTTTGAAAAACTGTCGAAGAATTAAAAAAAAAAGAAAAAAAAGAAAAAAAAACATATTGGGAAAATTGGGGCATGGGCAAGAGCGGCTTTGCAACTTTGCGATATTTTTTTTTTTTTTTTTTGAAGCTCACTCAGCACAATGCCAAGTTTAAACTTTGATCAAGGGTTTTGTTTTAGCTAAACTGTAATATATATATATATATTACTATGCTGAATTTAATTTTATGAAAGAAATTTTATAGATGCATTAATTTTATTCCCAGCACTGAATTAAGTTCACAAAAGAAAAAAAAAAAGATTAGGATAAGATTAAAAAAAGAGTTATACAGAATAGCAATATTTGATAATATTTAGGCTTCATATCTCATTGAACTTTTACGGTATATCCAATAACATTATTTTAGTGTATACAGTTATACGCAGTACAATTTTACAGTTTGTTATAAAGTCTTATTATTATTCTTTTAGCAACGATTTTTTTAATAATACAATTAATGATTCATATATTTATTGTACGGAACCCTCAGAGCCGTTGTCATCGAAAGCCTGAAGGCCTGAGGATAGGAGGCGTGACGTCATCACTAATGGATACAATTTTCACTAGTGTTAGAAAACCCACCGGGAAAGTTTGAATAGCAATTTCCTTTCATTTTATTTGTGGAATTTCTATCATCTTATTAAACAATAATAACTATTTAAATTTACCGGTGAGAATTTGGGTTCCCGTAAATAAAAATTTAACAAAATACGGAATGCCACAGTGTTGCCGCATCTGACTGTTTTTTTTATTGGGGAATTCCAAATTCTCACCAGTAAGTTTAAATAGTTATTATAGTTTTATAAGATGATAGATATTCCACAAATAAAAGACAACTGCTATTGAATGTTTACCGGTGTAAATTCCAATACTAGTGAGAACTCGGCCCGTTGATGTCACGATGAGCGATGACGTCACGACTGCCGCTTATAGAGTTATAAGATGGCTTACTTAGTTCCTGCATGCAAGATTATTCCTCGAGCCTTTCTTACTAAAAGGACTGGTACGAACAAGAGGAACGATAGCAACCAAACGAGAAGAATGCTCCATCCAACATGACGCCTATAAAGATGTCTCCGGAAGGCTATAGGATGGCAGATCACCAAATAGCGGTCCAGGCTCATCACTGTCATCGTGAAGACACTGGCTGCCACAGCCACGCCTACAAAATACCAACATTAATGGAACAGAGTAAAGTTTAATTAATGCCAGCATGATAAGACAATATTTCTGGCGATTAGACAGAATGTGGTATATCAAAATGTGGGAATACTAAATGTATAATTAATTTAAAAATATTTCATATTTAATAGAATTTCTTCTTTTTGTTTTACTGCACGGTACATAAACTTAGAATATACAACGTACATACATTAATAAACAGCAAGCATTCTAAATATTATTAATTTAAACATATAATTTGAAGATAACAGATTTTGGAAATAGCTGCTTGGTAGATAATAGAACTTTGGACACTGCTGATATCTATTAAACTTAATTTTGATATTATTTTCTTGTAGTTTACACAATTTTGTAAAAGTTGACTTGCAGGTTACACAATATCAATATTTTGTCCTCTAGGTTATAGTAGTGATGGGCGATAACGAAAAGTTTTTCTCGATTTTCTCGATTGTATGAACATCTCGATAACTTTCGATTGTGTAAAATTTTTCTCGATGACTCCAGTTTGCAATTGCTTTTATACCATACAGGATTCGATTTTATTAAGAGTCGTCTGCAGGTGAATGAGTCGGTGTTAATAAAGACACGACGGATTCACTCACTAGTGAGCTCCGCCTTTCATTGGTGTATCTAACTTATTACGCGCAATATTGTAATAGGAAATCTCGAACCGGGTCCTCGTTGTATACGGCATCATATACCAAACACGGTGTGCACGCACAGCGAAATCTAAAAAAACCAATAAATAAATAAATAAATAAACAAATAAAATAAAATAAAAAAGAAAGAAAAGAAAAAAAATCTCCGACCGAACGAACCTCTGACCGGATCCTTGAGGGTGTGAAAGGTGGGGAAAGGGGCATAGGAGCTGCATAATATGAATAAGTGGGCATACTGCTTCCCAACTATATATCACATGACGAGTATTGGCAAAATTTAGAAAAGCGCTCCTGAGAGGGCAAAGTATAGTGAGGTTCGCCGAAGGAGTATAACATCAATAAGTGGTCACAATCTTTTCCAACCATATGCCACCTGAGAGGTATCGCTCTAAATTTACATAAATGTCCTTCCCTAGAGCGCAAATGTGGGGGGAGGGGCAAGGGAGATGCATAACGTGAAAAGTGGTCACAGGCCTTTCCGACAATATGTCACATGACTGGTCTTGGTTAAATTTATACGAATGCTCCCCGAGAGGGGCGAAATCAAGGGAGAACCATGGGAGGTGCATAACATGAGAAAGTGGTAACATGCTTTTCCAATTATATGGCATATGAAAGGGTCTCAACTAAATTTGTAAAAGTGTCCACCGTGGTGGTCAAAGTGCGTTGAAGGGCTGCGGAAGGTACATAATATGAGTAATGGTCACAGCCATTTCCAACACTGTATCACATGAGGAGTCTCGGCTAAATTTTGACTCCCCCCCCAAGGGGGAAATGACTTTTTTGTGCGTTTTTCTTCATGATGGGTTTTTTCACAATTTGTCGAATTTAAATTGTTATAAGTCAAAAACTGTTAAAGATAAATACTTCAAACTTGGAACATGTCTTTTTTGAATGTTTTACTTTAATTTTGATTCAGAAAAACTGAAAGAAAGTACTTACTTTTGAAAATATGATTATTTAAAATAAAAATTACTCCTTTTTTTCCTCCAAATTTTTACTTTAAATACCTTTATTTTTTTTAAATTAATATTTATAAAAATAATTAATCAAAATCAAAAGTAGATATTTCTGTTTATTTAAGTGTAAAAAAAAAAGAATATAATAATAATAAAATAAATTCTACAAAAGATATTTTGAGTGATAACGATTTTAAATTACCCCACTTTTTAAATACATTTTAAATTAAAAAATTATAGAAGTTTTAAATTGTTATTTTGTTAACAAATAATATGGTTAACCATCACAAAAAATTTCGAAATTTTAACTCAATAAATTAAATTAATTTTAAAATGTGTCCCGGACCCCCTTAACTGTGATTTTATTACCTGTTTTAAACCATATTTTTAAATAATGTCCGTAGTTTCATAACTGTCGAACATGCTTTTTAAAGTTTTAATCTTGCCCCTTTTTTAGCAACTAGGAATAATATGGTATGATTAAATATTATTAACTTCGGTACTCACCTTGTAAGTAATTCGCCAACTTGCACATGACTTCGCCAAAAATCCAAAGCTTGTAAGTGTAAAATCCGATAGCCATGGGCATGCACACTAGCGATACTAACAGGTCAGAGACAGCTAATGTGATCAAAAGAGCGTTGGACAAGCATCTCATGTGTTGAAATCTGTAAGGAAAAAATATCGTACATGGATACACTTTTATACATAAATGAAAACTTAATACAGTCAGACTTCGTTAACAAACATGAACACGCTTAACGCGAATTACTTTTAACATGAATTGTTTTCACTATCCTCAATAAAAATGGATACAAAGATTTGATACAGATAGCATGAATTACTTTTAACATGAATAAAATTTTGATTCCCTTTGAGGTTCATGTTAACGAGGTTCGACTGTACCTGAGTTTTTATAACTATTTTTCGTATTCTTCTTTCTAGTTTAAGATACTGATTTTACTGAATAGTAACAAAATCGTCTAAATACACGAGGCATTCAGAACTGCAGTGGATCAAGTCCATTTCTCACACTTTCGAAATACACCGAGTTAACGTTTCTCCTTGATTGCAATTTCCTCATTTGACTAAAATTTACTACTGTCATTTATCGATGGCCATCATTTAGATCAATAAGTTAAAAACTAATGTTATCGATTCTGTTACTTGATTTTGCTGTTACCGTTTCATAACAAGTTCTGGGGATCCCAGTTTCCAAAAAAAGCTTAGTACCTTTACAGAATTTCTTTTACAGTGTATATTTAAAAAAATAAAGTAGAAATTTACTTTAAATGTTTTTTTTTATACATTTTTTTACAATATTGAAACAGCCTAGACTGGATTAATAAATAAGACTGAAAAAATTGTTTTTATTAAACAATTACTTTGAAGACTTTTTCCCATTTTGAAAAAAAAAATTAAATTAACCCATTTTCGGCCAAAGTTTCGTATACGAAACATTTCGATAAATATTTTTTTTTTTAACACTCTGACATATTTTTTTCAAGAATTTTATTTTTCTTCTATTTTTTAAGGCTTTTGAAGACATCCATAAAATATTAGTAATTCAATTGGAGTAAACACTTTCTCTTAAAAAATTTTCAAAATACGCTAGAGTTTTAATTTGAAACGCCTTTGACAAATTCGACTTTTTAAAAATATATTATTATTCCAATTGAAATGAATTATATGTTTTTAAAATAGATTAAAGTTGCAAATTCTGTATATGAAATAAGAATAAAACAAAAGTCATAAAAATATTATTCATATTCATATTATTCATTATAAGAAATAATATTTTATATTATTATATAAAATATTATTTCTTATATAAAATATTATTTTTCATGCACGAATCTTTTTTTGTGTCTTAATGTATGTAATTTAAGCATATTTCAATAAAAATAATGCTACATTTTATAAAATTTCTGTGCTTGGCCTAAAATGGGTTAAACAATCTATTTTGCATATGTTTCTTAGAAAAATACGTTAAAAAAATCCTTTCTGTCTAATAACAGACATCTGTTAAATATTTCAAATGTATTTCAGTCTTCCGTTAAGACTTTAAAGGTATTTGAGCTAAATTTTTAAATATCAAGATCAATTAATTACTTTTCGAAATGTCTGAATAGAAGATAAAAATCTTCTTGAATAGTGATTGTTGTAAAATGAAATGAAGTGAAACTAATTGAACGCGTAAATTAAGAAAATGAAAATATCGTCTGATTTTATTTATTATCTTTCGAAGAACTTTGACAAGTGTGTGAGAACGATTGAGTTCTCTGAATGTAATGAAGGAATGTGCCTTTTAGATGGAATTAAACTACATTTTTTATAATATATGGACTTTTAGATGAATTTGAACTTAGAATAAGTTTATCTCAACAGATGATTTTCGATTTTAATTCAAAGCTCCGCGCATCGCATAGATGCAACCCGCAAATGAAGACTTGCATGGTTAGTAAGTAATTTTTAAACTAACCCTATTTTCGAATTCTAACATACTGGTACCCTCGGCGGGACAGGAGTTTTGAATTTCAATTAATTTTAAATGAAAAAATGGATCTGAGTAGTTTGAAAACTCAGAGAAAAGGACTGAGAGCTGCTTTTACTCTCACGTTTAAGAAAATTGAAACTGAATTAACTAAAGAAATATGTGAAATTAAAGAACTTTCTATTCTGAAAACTCAACTGTTTGATAAATTTCAACGGATGGACACTTGTCAAAGTAAAATTTCGGAAATATTGTTACAAGATAAGGACGAAAAATTGTTTACCGAAGATTTTGAAAGTGCAGAAGAATATCGAGAATTACCTTGTAACATTGTGAGTGCTTTTTTGAAATGGTTGAAGAATATTGATGTTTTAAAAGAAGTAGCTATACCTCGATACTTAGAAATTAATGCTTCATCTGAACTTCATGTTTTTGTTGATGCGAGTAAAGGGGCATATGCAGCATGTGTCTTCGCTAGATCAATAATTGATTCCGATGTCAAGGTTACGCTTGTTAGAGCGAAGTCTAGGGTTGCTCCTCTCAAAACTTTGAGCATGCCGCGTTTAGAGTTAATGGCTTGTTGTATAGGTACTCGACTTGCGAGTTCTATCATCAAGGCAATAAATATGCCAGGTCTGAAAATCACATTCTGGTCAGATTCTACTACCGCAATTTGGTGGATAAAGGAACATGGGAATTGGTCGGTTTTCGTGAGCAACAGAGTCAAAGAAATTCGACAGATGTCCAATATAGAGTCATGGAAGCACGTTCCAGGAAATTTGAATATAGCTGATATACTTTCACGTGGATGTTCTCCGCAGAAAATGCTTGATTCGCGATGGTGGGAAGGTCCTAAGTGGTTAAAAGAAAATCCTGAATGTTGGCCAATTGGCGCGATTGACTGTCAGCCAAAAGATGTTGATTTAGAAAGAAAAAAGATCGAAATTACGAATATTGATCTAGCTAAAGACACACCCCTTTGGCTTTTAGATAATATATCTAATTATGATAAGATGATAAGAATATTTGCTTGGATTCTGAGATTTGTAAATAATTGCCGAAATGTTTCTAATAAGTGTAAATATTCTAATCTTACTCAAAATGAAATTGAAAATTCTGAAAAATATCTAATCCGTTTAGTTCAGAGCTGTTATTTCTATAATAAAAGGTCATTAAATGATATTGTAACATTCACAGATGATAATGGAATTTTAAGAGTTAAAACTAAAATAACTGAAAGAAATGACCGAGAATCATTTTTGTATCCAATATTGTTACCAGGCAAATGTGAATTTACTAAATTATTGATTAGATCAGTACACCAAAAGAATTGTCATGCAGGTATAAGAACAATGCAATCTTTAATAAGAGAAAGATTTTGGATAATTAGAGCTAGAAGAACTATTAAAAATGTATTGTACGACTGTATTGCATGTAAACGTTTTAAGGTAAAGTCTTTGTCAAGCGAACCAACACCTTTGCCACCAGATCGCGTTACAGATTGTGCTGTCTTTGAAATTATTGGAGTAGACTTAGCCGGGCCGTTATTTCTAAAAAATGGCGAGAAAGTTTGGATAGCATTGTTTACTTGTGCCGTTTATCGCGCGATTCACCTTGAACTAGTCAATTCGCTATCTTCTGATGCTTTCCTGCTAGCACTTAGACGTTTTATAGCTAGACGCGGTAGGCCCAGCACTATTTATTGTGATAATGGAACAAACTTTAGGGGGGCTTCCAATGAACTTTCAAAATTAAATTGGGATAAAATTTTAAAAGAAACCATGACGCATAAAATTGTTTGGAAATTTATACCTCCCACCGCAGCTTGGTGGGGAGGCTGGTGGGAAAGGTTAGTTCGCATTGTAAAAGAATTGTTAGTACGTACTTTAGGTAGATCTGTATTGACTTATGAAGAATTGAATACACTTATATGTGATTGTGAATCTGTGATTAACTGCAGACCTCTAACCTATATCTCAGAGGACCCACTGGAGCTAGTACCTCTCACACCCGCTATGTTTCTTACTGAAAACCGAAGTTTCAGCAATTCGGATATTATCGAATTAGATTCTCAAAGTTTAAGGAGAAGGTTGAATTACAGAGCTAAACTTCTTACCGATTTTAGGCAACGTTTTAGAAAAGAATACCTCAGCGAATTAGTTCAAAAACATACTGAAAAATATACACGTGAACCGCGAGTGGGAGAAATAGTCTTAGTTGGGGATGATAACAAAAAACGTTTATTTTGGCCTTTAGCAAAGGTGATTCATTTAATTCCAGGACGGGATGGTAAAGTTCGTGGTGTTAAGTTGAAAACTCAGCACGGCACGGTTTTACGTCCGGTGCAGCGCATCTTTCCTTTGGAAATATATTCGAATGAAATAATTGAAATTGCATCCAAACCGTCGGGTGAAGAGAAAACTAGTTCCAGTGAGCATGATGATCATGAAAATGTGTCTTCTCCTGATAGTGTCATAAGAAATATACCTCTTCTGGAAGATGTGTAAAAGCTCCAGAGAGGTTGGATCTTTTTAATAATAATTGTTATGTATTTGAAACTCTCCCCAAGTTTCAAAGGGGGGAGGATGTTGTAAAATGAAATGAAGTGAAACTAATTGAACGCGTAAATTAAGAAAATGAAAATATCGTCTGATTTTATTTATTATCTTTCGAAGAACTTTGACAAGTGTGTGAGAACGATTGAGTTCTCTGAATGTAATGAAGGAATGTGCCTTTTAGATGGAATTAAACTACATTTTTTATAATATATGGACTTTTAGATGAATTTGAACTTAGAATAAGTTTATCTCAACAGATGATTTTCGATTTTAATTCAAAGCTCCGCGCATCGCATAGATGCAACCCGCAAATGAAGACTTGCATGGTTAGTAAGTAATTTTTAAACTAACCCTATTTTCGAATTCTAACAGTGATTGAGGAGAAATAATAATAATAATAATAATAAAGTGTCCAGAGAATTGAAAAAAAAAAAAAAGACAAAATGATGTAGTAAAGTATTCTTGCTTTTTATTTTGAAGGTATGAGACAATTATTTTAAGCTGGTTTATAAAAGTATTCTTTTTAAATATTTTAGCTTTTCTCTCTCTCTTTTTTGTTTTAAAAATAATGAATAATACTTCAATTTAATGGGATCATTCTGTTCTCGTGGGCTCTTCTTTCATTAATACCTGTTTTTAAAAACAACAACAAAGATCCAATAAGAAGCATGTTAGATATTTTTAAAAATATGTTTTGATTAAATTTCGACAGATATATATATATATATATATATATAATAATCGTTTTGCTTGTAATATATCGTAAAACAAAAGAAAATTGCTGGTTTACAATTTTTGTATTATGTTTAAGTAATGATATTTCAACAGTAAGATCAAATAAGAAAGAAAAAGTCCTTCCGGCAATGCCGGGAGGAAGAGGTAGCTTTCATATAAGCTCAAATTAGTGGAAATAATCGTATAAAATTAGTGATTTTGTAAGATTGAATACTAGTTTTTATCAAGACTGAATATTAATAGGAATTTTTAGAAATTAGTCATCTTTTATTCAACCTGGTTTTATTTTAAGCGATTTAGAGAGTCACCAAATTCCACGATATCATGAAGTGTATGCCATTTTAAAGCAACATGATGGATTGTTCAGATCAGACCGTTTCAAAATGTCAGCCATAAGCAAAATTAAAAGTGCTATAATTCAATCATTTTTTAAGATATAGACAAAATAAAAAGTGTTCTGGAATCGTTGTTTTAAGTTTTAACACGTAAAAGAAAAATATTTTTCAACTTTTAATTTTTTGGCATATAATTTTAAATTTTAAATTTTTTTAAAAATTTAAAATGCCCACCATTTTGAAACAAAATGGTGGATGATGCTGGCCAACGAACTCGGTCGCGACATTTGTATGTATTATGTACATACCCAGTATCATTGAAATCGGTTCATAAGTACGCGTGTTATCACGTGACAAATATCAGATCGTTTCAAAATGTCAGCCATAAGAAAAATTCAAAGTGCTATAACTCAATCATTTTGTAAGATATAGACGAAATAAAAAGTGTTCTGAAATCGTTGTTTTAAGTTCTAACACGTAAAAGAAAAATATTTTTCAAATTTTGATTTTTTCGCATTTAATTTTAAATTTTAAATTTTTTTAAAAATTTAAAATGGCCACCATTTTGAAACAAAATGGCGGATGATGCTGGCCAACGAACTTGGTCGAGACATTTGTATGTACTATGTACATACCAAGTTTCATTGAAATCGGCTCATAAATACGCGTGTTATTACGTGACAAAAATCAGATCGTTTCAAAATGTCAGCCATAAGAAAAATTCAAAGTGCTATAACTCAATCATTTTTTAAGATATAGACAAAGTAAAAAGTGTTCTGGAATTTTTGTTTTAAGTTCTAACACGTAAAAGAAAAATATTTTCAACTTTTAATTTTTTGACATTTAATTTTAAATTTTAAATTTTTTTTAAAAATTTAAAATGGCCGCCATTTTGAAACAAAATGGCGGACGGTGCTGACCAACGAACTCGGTCGAGACATTTGTATGTACTATGTACATACCAAGTTTCATTCAAATCGGTTCATAAATACGTTAGTTATCGCATGACAAAAATCATATATATATATATATATATATATACAGGGTGATTCATAAAAGATGGGCAGAACTTTAAGGGGTTATAGTACACTTAAAGACAAATAATATTAAATAGGAGACTAAGGGTCCCAGACGTATTCCCAAGGAGATAGGGGGCATTAAAGTTTAAGGTCCGAAATTTCAAATGATTATAAAAAATGGAAAAATTGGTCGATTCGTTTGCGGTTTGTGCAAAAAAATTTCTTTATGCCAGTATTTTCTTGAAATAAAATTTTAAAGTTCAATTTCAAAAAATGCCGATAGGGGGCGCTTTAGACTTTGGAGTAACAAACAACTATTTTTTAACTTTATTTTTTGTATTTCTTTAAATGATTTCGAAAGCTTAGACTTAAACTTAAATTTTGATCTAAAAATCTGAGTCCTAACGAGTAGTTAAGTAGCGTAAACTGAAATTTGAAATTTGAAACCCTTCTCCCCCCAGAACAAAAATCAGTTATTCCCGATCTTTGTGTCGTAGATTAGGCTCTAACTACTGCCGCGTTTTGCTAAAATTATTCTTTATGTCAGTATTTTCTTGAAAATAAATTTTAAAGAAAAGTTTCAAAAAATTCCGATAGAGGGAGCTTTAGACTTTGGAGTAACGAACAACTATTTTATACCGTTATTTTTTGTGTCTCATTAAATGCTTTCTAAAGCTTAGACTTAAACTTAAATTTTCAGCTCAAAATCTGAATCGCTGAGCGTGGTTAAGTAGCGAGGGGAGGGGGTTCAAATTTCAACTTCTGAACATAGTTCAGTTTGCACTACTTAACCATGCCCAATGATTCTGTGCTGTGATACGAGGCAAAAATACAACTTTCGTCAAGGACTGCATAGTCGGAATTCACTCATAAAGGCACTGGCACAGTTGGAAACGTCGCTCATGCAAACGTTAAAGCTCCATTCCTGACGCTAGTCACCGGGTGAAGAAGGAGACAGAAAGTATGCAAATGTCAAATGGGGAAGAAGAAGAACACGTATGCAAAATTTCGACACGATTCAGGCATAAAAAAGAGTCAAGTGTAAGTCGCTGTAGTAATGAATCGGAAGATGGTGCCCTTCACGAATAAGGAAAAGGCTGAGATGCATTTAATTTACGGAGCGGCAGATGGAAATGGTGCAGAGGCACAACGAATGTACGGAGAGCGATTTCCCAACAGGCGGTTGCCTAACCGCAAAACTTTCGAGCGCTTGCACAGACAGTTGTGTGAGACGGGATCATTTCTCGCTTCCCGGTCGAATGCAGGTCGTGCAAAAAAGGACGAATCAGTAGTTGTTGCAGAAGCCATTCTGGATGTAGTAGCGGCGCAGCCAAGTACAAGTACACGAACAGTGGCTAGGCAGGTGGATACCTCACAGTCCATGACTTGGAGGGTACTGAAGGATGAACATTTGCTCCCGTTTCATGTGCAACGAGTCCAGAAACTGTCTCCAGGGGATTATCCAAATCGTATTGAATTCGCCCGCTGGTTTCTGCAGCAGAACGCGCTAAATCCACATTTTGGACGGACTGTGCTTTTCACCGATGAATGTACCTTCACACGTGAAGGTACATTTAACACACACAATGCACATGTATGGGCGGATGTCAATCCACATGCTACGTATCCGCATGCTCATTAGAGACGCTTTTCCATCAATGTTTGGGCAGGAATCCTCGGAGACCACCTAATCGGACCGTACCTTCTTCCTGAACGCCTCAACGGTAAAACATACCTCACATTTCTGCAACATGTGCTGCCAGACCTGTTAAACGTTGTTCCTCCACGCATCCGGCGGATCATGTGGTTCCAGCACGATGGAGCGCTAGCCCATTACGTACGAGACGTCCGCAACTATCTGGACATCACATTTCCGAACAGATGGATTGGTCGAGGTGGTCCTGTTGCTTGGCCTGCTCGCTCGCCAGATCTTTCACCCCTCGATTTCTTTTTTTGGGGACAATTGAAGGCTCTTATGTATGAGACACCCATTGAATCCCCCGAGGAACTGGTCGCCAGACTTTCCGCCGCTGTAGGGGAAGTGCTTGAAAAGCCTGATGTTTTCGCGAATGTTCGCCGTTCCATTCTTCGCCATTGTTCTGCGTGCATAACCTCTGGTGGTCACAATTTTGAACATTTATTGTAATTACATGTTAATAAATATGCTTTGGTAACATAATCCTAATTTGTGTCTTTTTACCTCGTATCACAGCACACAATGTGTGGACATGGTAAACTGAACTGTGCTCAGGAGTAGAAATTTCAAACCCCTCTCCCCAGAAACTTAACCACGTCTAACGATTCAGATTTTGGGCTGAAAATTTAAGTCTAAGCTTTAGAAAGCATTTAATGAGACACAAAAAATAACGGTATAAAATAGTTGTTCGTTACTCCAAACTCTAAAGCGCCCTTTATCGGAATTTTTTGAAAATTTCCTTTAAAATTCATTTTCAAGAAAATACTGACATAAAGAATAATTTTAGCAAAACGCGGCAGTAGTTAGAGCCTAATCTACGACACAAAGATCGGGAATAACTGATTTTTGTTCTGGGGGGAGAAGGGTTTCAAATTTCAAATTTCAGTTTACGCTACTTAACTACTCGTTAGGACTAAGATTTTTAGATCAAAATTTAAGTTTAAGTCTAAGCTTTCGAAATCATTTAAAGAAATACAAAAAATAACGTTAAAAAATAGTTGTTTGTTACTCCAAAGTCTAAAGCGCCCCCTATCGGCATTTTTTGAAATTGAACTTTAAAATTTTATTTCAAGAAAATACTGGCATAAAGAAATTTTTTTGCAAAAACCGTAAACGAATCGTCCAATTTTTCCATTTTTTATAATCATTTGAAATTTCGGACCCTAAACTTTAATGCCCCCTATCTCCTTGGGAATACATGTGGGACCCTTAGTCTCCTATTTAATATTATTTGTCTTTAAGTGTACTATAACCCCTTAAAGTTCTGCCCATCTTTTATGAATCACCCTGTATATATGGTTATATATATATATATATGTCAACATTTGAACAGAGGGTGGTTTTGGGGTCTGGGGGTCATGATCGGTGAAAATATACCAAAATTTTCCGGAAGTGCTTTCCTCCGGACGGCTGCAATAGGTAGCTTTTTACTTTTTGTAATGAAAGCTACCTAAAACATGCGCCAAGCATCGATTGTGAAACACTTTTCAAGATATTCAGAATAATGTAACTTCGCCGTTTAATGAGTTGAAATATGATGTCTAATTGAACCTTTTGTAAACGCATAACCCATTTAAAAATCCAATTTCAGTAATTCCTATCTATAGTCAGAATATCTTAATTCCTTGATAAACCCTGTATATGATATATAGATTTGTGTCTATAAACTACATGCACGAGAAAATTAGGTTCAGTTAGAAATGCATATCACACTTGAAAATTTTCATTTACCAATTGTCGCTAAGAAGGAAAACAGTAGGCAAGTTATTTTCTGCATACCAGTTAGAAAAATTATATCTCCCCTCCCCAAGAGAATAAAAAAAATACGAAAAATTGGATAAATTTAAAAGTGCATTTCGAAATTGAAAACTCGCTTCCAGCAAATTATCATCCTGGAACCAATTTGTTTTGTGTGTCCCTGCAAATAAACGATAAATGCTATGAAAACTATATCCTATAGTAATCATCTTATAGTAATATTCAGTTATTAATGTCGATTTCAATACATTTGAAATAGCATATTGTTATTAAAACATCTATAAACGATTTTCTTAATTGACCATCATGTAGCATATATGATTTAGCTATTAACCATGATGATATAATTATTTGAATCTTTTTGTAAATGAACTATTAATGCTATACGTATACACTTCACATTCAAAACCGAACATGCCATGGTCATCAATAAACCGAGCATGATAGTCAACCGAACATCATAAACATTATATCATTTGCATAAAAATCTGAGTGCATTTACGTGGGTTAGAGGGTGTAAAGACAGACGACCAGATAAACCGAATTTATAGTCCTTTTGAACTTTGTTGGAAAGTGTTGAAAAAGACAAAGAAAAATTACCCAGTTATACTGATGGTATTGAGCCCACAAGCTACTGACGCTAATTGTATATAACAACCTTATTTTTATCCCAAAGAATAATGATTCTCGAAAAATAAATTAAGGGGGATTGGCTCCCCCATTTCTATCCTTTATACTTAATGATTGAACCCTCAAAACTAATCAGGGATACGCCATATCATAATGAACCTATATCCAAAATTCGAAGTAAATCGAATAACTCTGCATAAAATCCGATTTATTTAATTAAAGAGGGCTATTCCACGTTCTTCTCTTTATACTTAACCATTATACACCCTAAACTATTCAGGTATTCGGCTTATCAGAAAAAAACCTACATCCAAAACTTAAAAAAAGTCGGATAATTGTGCATAAAAACCCTTTTATATAATTTAAGGGAGGGGGAGAGAAATTGCCCATTCCCCACCCCTTTAAACGTAACAATAGAATCCCAAAACTAATTAGAAAAGCTTCTTACCAATATGAACTTATATCCAAAAGTTGAAGCAAATCGGTTAATTCTATATGAAAAACCCTTAAATCTAAATTAAGAGTGGCAGCCTCCAGATCCTCCCTTTATACTTAACGAATAAATCCTCAAAACAAATCATCCTCAAAAAATTCTAATGTTTTGTCACCGGTTTTTAAAAACAGAAACTTGTGGTTTACTTAATCGGAAAATGCTCCGATTTAATAAGGCAAATTTTACAGTTTAATTTTACTGGTGGATTCTTAAGCCTTCAACACGGATTCTTAAGCCTTTTTGCGGCACGTATATACACGTATATGTGCCACTCGTCTCCAAGGGGTTAAAAGACAGATTAGGAGATCCGATGTAGGAGATCCTCACGAAATACCAAAAAGATTTCAAAAGTAATGACTGCAAATTGATGATGACAATCCCTGCTCCAATATAGGCTATATTTTACGTTGCTATCACCACCTGGAGGTTGTAGGAGCAAAAAAATGTTCTTGCGTTTTTTTCTGATACTGAAGGGGTCTAACATCTTGAAATTTGGCATTGTAATTATTTAAAAGGTGCAATTGCTTTCTAAGAATCGTTGAAAGAAAATTTCAAATTTGAAAGGATAAAGGTAGCAAAGAAAGCGTTTTAAAAACATTTTAAATTACGATTTTTATGCAATTTGAGGAAATACGAAACTGATTAAAACATTATGGTTGCAATTTGGTGGTAAAGAACCTGCTCAAACATAAGCTATATTTTATGCTGGTGTCACTAGCACTAAAGGATTGCAGTCACAAAAAAGTTCTAAATTGCGATCTCTGTGATACTGAAGAAGTTAGGAACCTAAAATTGTTACGTGTTAGTTACCTATAAGATACATAAATGCCCTTTGAGAACAGTAAAAAACAAATTCGAAATTTAAAAGCCATGAAACGAAGGGAAGAAGTAAAAAACATTCTAAGAAAAGCGATTAAATTGCGATTTCTATGCAATCACAAAAATTAATGAACCGATTAAGTTGCAAATTAAAGGTGTATTAATGGGTTGGAAATTAAAGAGGATAATTTCTAATCCTGCACAAGCTATATTTTATGCTGGTGGCAGAAACTACTTTGGGTTGGCAGAAACAACAAACGTTCTAAAATTCATAACTTCAAATGAAATGAAATGAACGAATAAAATGAGTAAAAAAGCTTTAATATACTTTCTAAATTATCATTTAATTAGAATTTTATTTTTAGTTCTTCTTATAAATTTAAGTCTCATTAATGCTTAATGCAATGTAATAGAATGAAGTTTAATCAAACTGTGGCTTAATTAATAATTTTTGAATTATTATAAAAATTATATTAGTATAAAATAATTAATTAGTATAAAAATAATTTAATTATTAATAATTAAATTAGTGTAAAATTCTACATACAAATATCTGTCATATTTCAAATATTTCTTGAGTAAACATGTGTGGTTTGATAGTACTAGATATTTAGATAAATATACTTTTAAATTTTATGCACTCTAATATATATATTGATTATGATCATTGCTAGTCCCATTAGACTTAAAGTATCAGATTTACAAAAATTGTTCACCAAATCTAGGAGCTTCAAAGCCACAGGTCCAGTTGACACATACTTTAACTAGTCTCTGACAGCAGATTGTTAATATTACAATTAACAGTTCATATTAAACTATTAAACGTGTCAGCATGATACAATAAGGGTAAGAAGAAAATAGTTAACGCCATAAGAATTAGGAAATACGCTACGCCTTTCAAAAAATTTTGTCTTTATTTTTCAGACACAAAGAACGCATGCTACCACTACGAAAGCATAAACAAGACCACTTTCAAAGTGGTACCGAGTGTTCTTTTCTCCAGAAAGAAAAATATAAAATTCTTTAGAAAGGCCTTGCGCATTTCCTAATTTTTATGGTATTATTAAGAAATTATTTTTTTATTTCAACAGTTCATAATTAAGAAAATAAACCTACCTCCAGAAGACAATCAAAGCAATAGTGTTTGCCGACGTTGCTAGGATGAAGGTGGCCACATAAAGTGTGACCAGTATCAAATTTTGTAGGTGAGTGACAGTTAGCGTCTCCCTGTGATACTCGTGGACGATCAGGTCTATGCTGTCCAAGATTTGAGAAAGATTCGGAGCCGCGGTACCATTTTGACTTAGGTTGAGGCTCATTCGAATCCATTCATAAGGAACATCCATCCTGAAATAAATATAGTTATCTTAAGGCCCCTGTCCTCGCTCGAGGAAACGCTCGCGAGCTAATGCTATTCCTATGGGGAAGCATTTTTTTAATAACTCTTTCGCATTTTGACATTTTTGAATAATTTTTTTTGCATTGGATAACTGAGGTGCATGCCGAAAGCGCACCTTTTTTACTTTTTCGATTTTGGTTGCAGATATATTTTTTAAAAAGCACTTTCAGTTTCGAAACCGGTTTTGAAAGTGAAACTAACTTTGTAAAAAATATCTGCAACCAAAATCGAAAAAGTAAAAAAGGTGCGCTTTCGGCATGCACCTCAGCTATCCAATGCAAAAAAAATTATTCAAAAATGTCAAAATGCGAAAGAGTTATTAGAAAAATGCTTCCCCATAGGA
Organism: Maratus speculifer; assembly: GCA_964019185.1. Lineage (NCBI taxonomy): Eukaryota > Metazoa > Arthropoda > Arachnida > Araneae > Salticidae > Maratus > Maratus speculifer. The sequence goes on along the minus strand of OZ025296.1, from coordinate 71,453,362 downwards.
ATAGCATTAGCTCGCGAGCGTTTCCTCGAGCGAGGACAGGGGCCTTAACATAATAAATGGGGGAAATATAAAATAAGTAACTTACTTACAATACCTTGGAGCAATTATAGATAAATATTTGTCATTCTTGCCGTACGGACGACAAAAGCATTTACAAAATGAACAAGTCGGAAATTTCATGTCAAAATGTAGCAAATGAAGTGCTTTCGTACTAGAATAAAGTTTTAAAAATATTTAGATCTTGGTGTAATAGTATAGTACTTCGGATACTGTATAAGTATCCAAAATCTTTTGCATGCCCTATAAAAATCATCTGCTTTCAATTATTCAGGAAGTAACCTTTAGTAAACCTCAACAGCGTATATCAATTTTTTTTAAAAAACTAAATAGTTTAACATAATTGACCCGGGAGAACTCGCTAGTGAGAATTTTTCTCACAGTGCTCAATTGCTTTTCTTTTACTTTACATTAGTTTAATATCATTTTTTTCCTTAGTACTTTTATTCACAAAAACAGGTAAAATAATTGAAATAACGTTTTGAAATTTTAATTAAACGGAAAAGGGGTTTAAATAAGTGTCTTAAAAAAGGTACGATGGTGAGAGAAAATCTCATGTAGCGAGTTCGCTCGGGTTGAAACTTGCCCCAAACAATGTTTCCTTTTATATCTGTTAGAATTCGAAAATAGGGTTAGTTTAAAACTTACTACTTACTAACCATGCATGTCTTCATTTGCGGGTTGCATCTACGCGATGTTTGGAGCTCTTGAATTAAAATCAAATCATCTGTTAAGATAAACTTATTCAAGTTCAAATTAATCTAAAAGTCCATATATTATAAAAAATGTCGTTTAATTCCATGTAAAGGCCACATCCATCATTACATTCAGAGAACACAATCGTTCTCAAACACTTGTCAAAGTTCTTCGAATAATAACAATAAAATCAGACGATATTTTCATTTTCTTAATTTACGCACAGCGCGTTCTATTAGTTTCACTTCATTTCATTTTACAACATACTCCCCCCTTTGAAACTTGGGGAGAGTTTCAAATACATAACAATTATTATTAAAAAGATCCAACCTTTTTGGAGCTTTTACACATCTTCCAGAAGAGGTATATTTCTTAAGTATGACACTATCAGGAGAAGACACATTTTCATGATCATCATGCTCACTGGAACTAGTTTTCTCTTCACACGACGGTTTGGATGCAATTTCAATCATTTAATTTGAATATATTTCCAAAGGAAAGATGCGCTGCACCGGACGTAAAACCGTGCCGTGCTGAGTTTTCAACTTAACAGCACGAACTTTACCATCCCGTCCTGGAATTAAATGAATCACCTTTGCTAAAGGCCAAAATAAACGTTTTTTGTTATCATCTCCAACTAAGACTACTTCTCCCACTCGCGGTTCACGTGTATGTTTTTCAGTATGTTTTTGAACTAATTCGTCGAGGTATTCCTTTCTAAAACATTGCCTAAAACCGGTAAGAAGTTTTGCTCTGTAATTCAATCTTCTCCTTAAACTTTGAGAATCTAATTCGATAATATCCGAATTGCTGAAACTCCGGTTTTCAGTAAGAAACATAGCGGGTGTGAGAGGTACTAGCTCCAGTGGGTCCTCTGAGATATAGGTTAGAGGTCTGCAGTTAATCACAGATTCACAATCACATATAAGTGTATTCAATTCTTCATAAGTCAATACAGATCTAGCTAAAGTACGTACTAACAATTCTTTTACAATGCGAACTAACCTTTCCCACCAGCCTCCCCACCAAGCTGCGGTGGGAGGTATAAATTTCCAAACAATTTTATGCGTCATGGTTTCTTTTAAAATTTTATCCCAATTTAATTTTGAAAGTTCATTGGAATCCCCCCTAAAGTTTGTTCCGTTATCACAATAAATAGTGCTGGGCCTACCGCATCTAGCTATAAAACGTCTAAGTGCTAGCAGGAAAGCATCAGAAGATAGCGAATTGACTAGTTCAAGGTGAACTGCGCGATAAATGGCACAAGTAAACAATGTTATCCAAACTTTCTCGCCATTTTTTAGAAATAAAGGCCCGGCTAAGTCTACTCCAATAATTTCAAACACAGCACAATCTGTTACGCGATCTGGTGGCAAAGGTATTGGTTCGCTTGACAAAGACTTTACCTTAAAACGTTTACATGCAATACAGTCGTACAATACATATTTAATAGTTCTTCTAGCTCTAATAATCCAAAATCTTTCTCTTATTAAAGATTGCATTGTTGTTAACCCTGCATGACAATTCTTTTGGTGTACTGATCTAATCAATAATTTAGTAAATTCACATTTACCTGGCAACAATATTGGATACAAAAATGATTTTCGATCATTTCTTTCAGTTATTTTAGTTTTTACTCTAAAAATTCCATTATCATCTATGAATATTACAATATCATTTAATGACCTTTTATTATACAAATAACAGCTCTGAACTAAACGGATTAGATATCTTTCAGAATTTTCAATTTAATTTTGAGTAAGATTAGAATCTTTACACTTATTAGAAATATTTCGGCAATTATTTACAAATCTCAGAATCCAAGCAAATATTCTTATCATCTTATCATAATTAGATATATTATCTAAGAGCCAAAGGGGTGAGTCTTTAGCTAGATCAATATTCGTAATTTCGACCTTTTTTCTTTCTAAATCAACATCTTTTGGCTGACAGTCAATCGCGCCAATTGGCCAACATTCCAGATTTTCTTTTAACCACTTAGGACCTTTCCACCATCGCGAACTAAGTATTTTCTGCGGAGAACATCCACGTGAAAGTATATCAGCTATATTCAAATTTCCTGGAACGTGCTTCCATGACTCTACATTAGACATCTGCCGAATTTCTTTGACTCTGTTGCTCACGAAAACCGACCAATTTCCATGTTCCTTTATCCACCAAATTGCGGTAGTAGAATCTGACCAGAATGTGATTTTTAGACCTGGCATATTTATTGCCTTGACGACAGAACTCGCAAGTGGAGTACCTATACAACAAGCCATTAACTCTAAACGCGGCATGCTCAAAGTTTTCAGAGGAGCAACCCTAGTCTTCGCTCTAACAAGCGTAACCTTGACTTCGGAATCAATTATTGATCTAGCGAAGACACATGCTGCATATGCCTCTTTACTCGCATCAACAAAAACATGAAGTTCAGATGAAGCATTAATTTCTAAGTATCGAGGTATAGCTACTTCTTTTAAAACATCAATATTCTTCAACCATTTCAGAAAAGCATTCACAATGTTACAAGGTAATTCTCGATCCCATGGAATTTTCTGTTTCCATGAGTCTTGTAGCAATAATTCTGGAAGCAATGTAGCAGGAGAGAATAAGCCGATAGGATCAAAAATCTTTTGCACAATGCTCAAAATTAATCTCTTAGTAGTTTTCCTTTCACAAGTTAATGTTTCTAAATCTAAACAACATTTCAAAGAGTCATTATCTAAATTCCAAATAATCCCCAAAACTGAAGTATCCCCAGAATGTTTATCAACATTCTTGCAAGCTACATTGCTTTCAAAAAAACGCAAATTGAAACACCCTTTAGACATTAATAACTTTGCATTTTCAATAAACATTTCAGCTTTAGTAATGTTAAAAACATTTGATACACAATTATCTACATGAAATGAACATTTTAATTTTTCAGCAGTTTCCTTATATTCAGGAGGACTGTTTTCTAAAAGATGCATTATAGATGCACTTAATAAATAAGAGCTAGAAGAGACACCAAAGTCAACTTTACAATGCCTATAAATCAATTGTTCTTCATTACATGGGAAATAGAATCTAAGAAAATCTCTATCTTTAGGCATAACAGATAACATTAAATAAGCCTTTTCTATATCTGCAGTTATACCGATAGGATACATTCTAAAACGATCAAGAATATCAGGTATTAATTCTATAAGATTAATGCCTTTATACAAACATTCATTTAACGAGGGTTTCCCTTTCTCAGAAGCAGATGTATCAAATACAGGGCGTATTTTTGTGGTTTCCTTATCTAACCTGATAACGGGCCTATGCGGTAAATAATGACATATGTCATTATTTACCGCATAGGCCCGTTACCGCATAGGCCCCTTATCGCATAGGCTCTCATTACTTTATTCATTTTCTGGAACACGTTCAATAATATTCATTTTTTTCCAATTCTTAAATACTTCCTGATATTCATCGAAAAATCCCCCACATTTCAATTTATTAATCATTTTTTCATCTCTCTTCCAAGCTAAAACTTTATTGTCGGGCAAGTTCTTAAAATTACACTTCCATGGAAGCCCTACTTCATATCTGCCATCGGGAAGAATTTTCATTTTTTCCTTAAAATCGTTTAAATCAAAGTTTTCCCGTTTTTCAAAACTCTGAATGAGATTAGAAATTCCTATAGTTTCAAGTTCCCATAATTCATTCAAAGGAATATTTCTAACGTGCATAGACAATGTTGTCAAAACGTTATGTTTCTTGCCACACGTTTGTTTCCCTATTACTGTCCAACCGAGCTTGGTTTCTATGGCAGTCAAATCGCAATTTAATTGAATTAAATTTCCTATCATATCAGCCCCCACCAAAATATCAATTTCAGATTCCTTACAAAAATCATCAGATAGATTTATTTTATTTCTTTTTAATTCATTTAAGATTCTATAATCTTTAATTTTAGGTACAAATCCGCAAATCTTTTTTTCGGAAAATGCTTCAAAACAAAACGCATTATTTCCATCTAATTCACTGATTTCTACAGAAAACACATCATGTTCTTTAGGTTTCGTTTCATCCCCCCCGAACAGCGCGTGAATAATTATTTCTTTTCTTATAGGATGCATTTTTAGTGATTTTGTTATTCTCTCTCTTACGTAACTACTTTGGCTCGCTGAATCCAGCAGTGCGCGTACGACTTTTTGGCGACCTTGCGATCAAATGCGCACGCCAAGCGTTTGCATATACACAACTTTATTTCTCCTACAATTAGAAAGAGAATTTTCAGATTTCAAAATATCATCTTGATTATTATTAATATTTTGTTCTGGACACATTATTTCAAAATGAGGTTTATGGCAACGATTACATTTTAATTTATTTTTAATATTACAATTCTTACTCAGATGACCAGCTTTTTGCAAACAAGTGAAACAACCCCCCTTTTTTAACAAAATTTTTTGTTTTTCAGTTAGAGGCATTTTTTTAGCCCCAAAACATTTATTAGAGGGGTGAAACCTATAACAGAATATGCAATTGTTTTTCTTACCTTTATTTTCTATACTCACCAATGCAAATGCGGTGGCTGGATCAGGTTTGCTAATAATTTCAGATGAAATTTTTTTTTCTAACAACAGAGTCAAAGCCCTTTCTTGCTAAAGATACTATTTCATCTCCTTGAACTTCTTGACGTAGAAAGTTCATCAGTTTTTTTAAAGTTCTGAAATTCTCACTGGAATATGTATCATGATTTCGGCTTTTTTCCCAGGTCAAGAGAATTTCTTCAGGCAAGCAGCTCTCAACCAAGGGCATGAGAAAGTCTCCATACTTCTCTTGAGTTCTTCCCAAACTTTCTAAGGAACGAAGTTTGCTTTCTAATTCATCGTATAAAGAGGCTAAGTCAACTTTCATTTTCGGCGCCGTGGCATTTTTCATTATGAGGGTTAACAATTCCCTGACGTAAATTTGCACAAGAAGATCATCTCGTCCAAACCTCTGTTTTAATTGATCGATAGCCTTCGGATAATTTTCCGCGGTAGCTGGATAACTTGATATTAAACGCTCCGCTTTTGATTTTGGTTCCATACATTGGAATAGATACTGCATCTTATCTTCAGCGACAATAGAATCGTCTTCGTGTATTTTCTTGAACTGGCTCCAAAAGGATAAAAATTCCTTTGGTTCGCCGTTAAATTTTTTCAGCTCGATCTCCGGTAATTTAAATTTGCGTTTTACTTCTTCGCCAGGAGATGAAGAAAACTGTATCTTTTCATCAGTATGTGCACATATTTCTATATATTTTTCTCGATATTCTTCTGCACCTTCAAAATCTTCGATAAACAATTTTTCGTCCTTATCTTGTAACAATATTTCCGAAATTTGACTTTGACAAGTGTCCATCCGTTGAAATTTATCAAACAGTTGAGTTTTCAAAATAGAAAGTTCTTTAATGTCACATGTTTCTTTAGCTAATTCAGTTTCAATTTTCTTAAACGTGAGAGTAAAAGCAGCTGTCAATCCTTTTCTCTGAGTTTTCAAACTACTCAGATTCATTTTTTCATTTAAAATTAACTAAAATTCAAAAACTCCTGTCCCGAACCGAGGGTACCAGAATGTTAGAATTCGAAAATAGTGTTAGTTTAAAACTTACTACTTACTAACCATGCATGTCTTCATTTGCGGGTTGCATCTACGCGATGCTTGGAGCTCTTGAATTAAAATCAAAATCATCTGTTAAGATAAACTTATTCTAAGTTCAAATTAATCTAAAAGTCCATATATTATAAAAAATGTCGTTTAATTCCATGTAAAAGCCACATCCATCATTACATTCAGAGAACTCAATCGTTCTCATACACTTGTCAAAGTTCTTCGAAAAATAACAATAAAATCAGACGATATTTTCATTTTTTTAATTTACGCACAGCGCGTTCTATTAGTTTCACTTCATTTCATTTTACAACAATATCATTATGTAATAAAATACTTTTGTGTGGTCCTGTAAATCAATAAAAAATATTATTTGCAGCACAGATTGTACAGAATGTTTCAAATTTCAAAGGATTCGGATAGTAGTTAGATAATTATATTGATCTAAATTCTACATTGTAATTTTAAAATAATAATAATATTAATATTTTTTTAACTAACACTTCGCTCTTTATTTAAGTACTCCATCTTTAAAAGATTAAATTAATTTTTGACTAATTAACTGGTTAATTAATTTTTCTAGCAATTATACCGTACTATTTAGCTTACAATTTGATTTAGAATGGAATACATATTCGACCTTAAGTCTTTTCAGGATCATTTTTCGAATTTAAATTTCATTCACTTGATTTTAATTGAATCAACAAATAAAATATGTTGTTACATTGCATTTTTCAAACAGCGTAAAGTTATTATTATAATTTAATGAATCAGCCAATTTATTTACTTTATTTCAGTAACTGATTACATTACGACCGTTTTGTATTGAGCAGATGAAATTAATTTGCTTTTACTTCAAAGTGAATTACGTGCTTTTTTATTTAATGCAAATTTTGAGTATAGTTGTTACATTATTAGTTGCGTGTATTTTTCTTGCTTTAAGTCTATTCTTATATAGAGAATTGAACAATGAAAGCTTTGGTTTAATTCAAAGGAAATTCTATTAGATTCTAGCAAATTGTCTTTATACATGAATCATGCAACGGAACACGTTACTTTTTGAGCATAAAAATTTCAATAAATAAGTTTAACGCCAAAAAATTAATAGTAATGCTGATTGTTTCTCTTTCGCCTCTTTTAGCACTTTCTAACAAAGTTGAAAAGTGCTCATGCATTCGGTTTGTCTGTCCGCCTGTCCATTTGTCCATCTGTTTATACTCTAACTCCCGAAAACATACCCAGATTTTCATGCATTTGATAAAGATTACTTAGGATTGTCAAAGCATATTATGTATTGCATATGAAGTATGTAAGATTAATGGTTCATTTACAGGGACACTCAAAAAAATTTGATTACATTCTGATATATGGGGAAAAATCGTTTGGAGCGTATTTTAATGACATTACGCTATTTCAAATGTATATTGAAATTGACATAAATCACTGAAGTTCATTACGATCACGTTAAAACAGCGCATTCATAGCATTTTTTATTCATTTACAGGGACACACAAATTAAATCGGTTTCAGTACTATCTTTGCGTAATAAGTGTCGGAGAGTACATTTTAAAATTCGGTGTGTGCTTTTAAATGTAATTAGTGTTTTGCACAATCTTTTTGCATATATATAAATTCTATGCTGCATATACAAGGCTCCACAAAAGTTTTAGCATAACATTCTCCTCATTAGAGGAAATTGCTGAAGGGGAATTTTTTGAAATTTATATATCTATTTATTTATTTAATTTATTTATTTTATCAAAATCGTCCCTGTACTTTAGGAGTTAATGCAGTTTTTAGCTGAAAAGTACAAGTTTGAGGAGAGCTAAAAAACATTTCTAACAGACTAGCTCTAACTTTTCTAAGACAGTTCTTTCGCAGTTTTATCAAACATATGAATTAAAGTATATATAAACACCTGGATAAAATTGAGTTACATATGAGGAATGGGCATAAAATGTTACAATAAAATTAATGTGAGTGGACGTGAGTGACGTCATATCTTCCATGAAAAGAATAGAAATTTTATATATAAATTTATTTAATAAAAATATATTTCCCTTTTTTCACTATTTGCATTCCATTAGTTCTTTTTTCCTTAGTATGTTAGAACGTGCATTAAAAATAATAAATTTTTTGACTTCCAAAGCTATTTAAAATAAATATATGAATAAATGAATAATTAGAAATTTTAATAAAACATACCAATATTTTTTCATTATATATATTTAAATATTATTCTTTTCATATTACTGAAAAATGGGCATTAAATCTATAGTAATAAAAGCAAGTTTTTCTTTTTGTGTATATCTGTCTGCACTGTCTAGCAAAATTTATCAGACGTAGACTGTTGAAAAGCTGCTGCATTTTGCTGTATGCGCACTCCGCTACTTGTACATAATACCTCTATTCCGACCAGTGAGAATGCTTTATATTACAGTCAAGTAACCGTTTTCTATTGCAGCAGATTTTTAACAGCGTACAAGGTTTAAAATTTCGGTGAGGTTACTCCAAGGCTTCTTTTGGTGCACCTGAGGTTCAAAAATTTAAAATTTCCAATAATTAACTGCGTTATTAATAAAAAATTACAAAGAATTTTGTCCTTGCGACAAGGAAAAAGCACTTTCGCATTCCTAGAAATCGTATTTATGCATCGGCAGGTAATAAAGAACTGAGAAGACAAATGTCGCAGTTTTTTTCTTTTTTCATAGTTTTGATTTAACCTATATTAAATTTAGATTTAATCTATTTTAAACATTAGATATAGTTTAAATTGGAAGAGATATTCAAAAAGATCATATTCTTAAGTCTCAAATGCCACAATCAATTCGGAAAAAAAATTGCTATTAACCCTTTGAAAAACAAATTTAAAAAAGGTCGCTTTTCCGAAAAACGTTGTTCTTCTAATGGCAAAGCTCCTTCTGGGCGCAATCTCAGAGGTACCGACATACCAAAAATATCATTTTAGAGTTGAAACCTTCTTCTAATCGATGGTGCAATCGGTTTTTTATTTTATGAATTTTCACCTTTTCTAATACACCGACGAACGCAGGTCATTTCGCGCTTCATGGAAACAATATTTTTTCTGTGTCAAAAGAAAGTAAATGTCCGAATTTACACAATCTTTTTAGAGTATCTCAATATCTTCGATTTACAACACCTACAAAAACTGCGATCTGTTTGGAAAGATAGAAATACTTTTTTACAAAATAAAATGTGTGAAATTTTTGACGAAATAAGTAAAAACCTACATGTTTCGTTGCAGTTTAAATATCAAATGGCATATACTTTCGATTCATTATTTTTCTCCAATTTTTCCACTTAATAATTATGAATTTAAAAAATGGACTTTAAGATATAAAGTCATAGAAATAGGAAGTTTAACGTTATTTAAGCTTATTATTGCGGATCCGGGCAACGCCGGGCTGGTCAACTACACTGTAAAAAAAAAAAAAAAAAAAAAAAAAAAAAAAAAAAAAATGTAAAATTTATGGCAAAAACTGCTGGCAGCAATGTTGCCAGCAGTTTTTACCGAAAAAATTGTAGTAAAATTAGATGTAATATTAATATTAGACGTAAATTTAACGGATTTTTTTTAATTACAGTGTAGTTATAATGATATTCTTGAACTCTAAAAGTAACTTTTTGCTTTACCTTTTAGAATATAAAGAGATTTTAATGATTTTAACTTATAGGACATAAAGAGCGTACAAAAATTTTAATTTTGTAATCCCAGAAAAAATTAATATGTTGTCTTAAATTTTTTATTAATACAAGGAAAACAGCATTTAACAATTTTTGCATTTGGAAAACTTTATTTCTTAAATTAACAGTTTGGAAATTAGCTACTGAATAACGATAAAAAGGAACGCCCTATACATTCTGAAAAGTGTATTATAGAAGTCCACACAGGTTGGCCTGATCTGTTATGAAACGAAAAAGTTTGGCCAGACCCATAGCCCGATTATTATGTAATCTAACAACCATCCCAAGTCCGGCCCGACTCAGTTTTTACATGACATGCTGATATTTCTGAAGTAACATTATCCTACAATACAAATTATTCAGAAAACTCATTTACTTATGTATAGATATCAATTTCCGATTATATGTCCGCAATTCAGGGAATGCAGGAAAATATTTATATCAATGCCCACATGCATTTACGTAAATAAACATCGATTTAAAAAACTGAGTTAGACATTAAAATGGCGATTCAATAAGAAAATCACCGAAGCTTTGAATGAAAGACAAAAATATTAATAGATAATCCGACTGAGAATACAAGTAAGTTTTTTGAAAATATTTCACTTTATTTTATCAAACCGAATAAAATATAAAAAGATTTAACTAAACAAATGTACAACATCACTCTGTTTTAATAAAAAAATAAGATCATTCTGTCCATGTGTTGTGAGGAGAGGGTAGAAAGAAATTCAGGCAAAGTTAGGCCAGGAAACAAAAGTAAGTCAGACCCTGCCCTAGTTTTAGAAAAGAAAATCCTGTCAAAAACATGAATGTGAAAGAATGCCAAGTTCGTTAAAGGTTTTGCTAATAAAAGAAGTGAGATCTAACTGCAAACCAAGTTCTTTCGGAGCTCCTTAAATCATAACTCTTGTCATACATAATATTCTTCAATTGCTAAAATGATTTGTTATATTACTTGTTATTCAATACAGCGACTTAGCAAGTTTTCTTTTATTCAAATTTCTCTATTTAGTTGATCAGAACTTAAAGTTGATCACTTCCTTAACTTATCAATACCTTAACTTCAATGTACTTATTCGAATACTCGATTGACTAGATCTTTTCCAATCAGATTCTAGATTAAATTGTACTCCGACTCAAAGATTAAAGTTAGTGGCTTAAAACTTGCCAAGTCGCTCCATTGAATAACAAGTAACATAAATCATTTTAAGCAATTGAAGAATATTATGTATGACAAGAGTTATGATTTAAGGAGCTCCGAAAGAACTTGATTTGCAGTTAGATCTCACTTCTTTTATTAGCAAAACCTTTAACGAACTTGGCATTCTTTCACATTCATGTTTTTGACAGGATATCATTATTTTTTGTCAAATAAGTAGGTATTTGCTTCCTTTTTGAAATAAATAGGTTAAATTAGTTTTATTTCATATTAATTAATCTTTCAGCTTTTTCCTGCATTTATTCACTGTTTTTTCAGTCAAATTTAAAAATTTAACATTAGGATTTCTTATGTTCCTTTAAATTCCACTAATAAGGATGTTTTTTTTACGTGATTGGGTACTACTTGATTATTTCGTCGACCAAAAACGTTTGTAGCCAACTTGGCGAAATATCGGTATATTGACGACAAAAATCACGCACCAAAAGTCATGCTAATATGGCGCTATTTCTGGTATTTTGCCAAATTCCCATAGATTCCCATTGTAATCTGGCAATTTATCCAATAATTCTGTTAGAGAAAGGACTGTCACCATCATTTTGGTATCTTTTTTTCTTTAAATCAGTTCGCTAACTACCCAAGATTGCTTATATATTGCTATTTAGAAAGTTTTTAGAACGCTTTTCGCGCATTTTTACCCCTTTTAAATTTTGTATTTTTTAACAAATGTTCTTAGTGATCATTTATATCTTATAAATAATAAATATGCGCCAAATTTTGTTTTTAGGCCCTTAACATACAGACATCGCATTTTTAGAACGTTTTTTGCTCTTTTACCCCCTTTGGATTAGTGGAATCGACATAAGATATAGCCTATATTGGAGCAAGGACTATCACTATCATTTTGATATCACTACTTGTAAGATCGGTTTGTTGTTTGTTGAAATTGCTTAAAAATTCCAATTTAGAACATTTTTAGAATGCTTTTCACACATTTTCACCCCTTTTGAATTCCGTATTTTTTATCAAATGCCCTTAGAGATCATTTATAATCTTATAAATAATTAACATGTCAAATCTTATAGTTCTAGGTCCTTCAGTAACACAAAAGTTGCATTTTTAGAATGTTTTTTGCTTCTTCACCCTCTTTTGGTTAATGGTATACGCATAAAATATAGCCTACACTGTAAAAAAAAAAAATTCAAGAGGTTACTAAAAATTTTTTAGTAAATTTGTATTCCACGGAATTTTTTAGTAACCATTACAAACTTTTTTTTTGCAAGTAAAACTAGCATTTCTTTTGTAAACTGAACAAAATAATTTTTTTGTATAACTAACCATATAAATTTTTAGTATGAGCCACCAAGCAAATTTTAGTAATAGCTCCAAAATTATTTTTAATAACCATTACGTACGCCCGAAGGGCAGGAGGTTCCTTCGAGCTGCATCCAGACTTCTGAAGCGGAAGATTTTCGGCAAAACTGCAATAGATGGCAGCACCAAATATTCCTAACTGCTCCGATAGGATTTTCATAATCCCTTTAATAACGAGTACATACTCTACATACATTCGGGGCGTATTTGGCGCTGGCCAGTATCGAACCCGGGGCCTTTAAGTCTGGAGTCCGTTACTATAACCACTATGCTATCAAAGCCACACCAAGTGAGTTTTAGTAATAGTTATTAAAAATATAAAACTATTAACTCTCTTCGTTGCTAACTTTTTTCTAGTAATTCTTACAGATTTTCTTGTAACCGTCTAAGATTACTAAAAATTTTTTAGTAATTACAAGGATCACTAAACTTTTTTTAGTAGATCGACCCCTTTTTTTTACAGTGTATGTTTGAACCGGGGCGAATACCATAATTTTGGTATCATTAATTTTGAAATCGGTCCGGCGGTTTCAGAGATTAGCTCCGATACTCGCTAAAAGTGTCACCAACTTGGCACTATTTCTGATAATGCCAATATTTATGTTTCCAGTCCAGTCCCTTAATATACAGACATCACATTTTTAGAATGTTTTTTGTTCTTTTACCTCCTTTGGGTTAGTGTAATCGACATAAGATATATCCTATGCTGGAGCAAAGACTGTCATCATCATTTTGATATCATTACTTTTAAGATCGGTTTGTTGTTTGCTGATATTGTTTTAAAATTGGTATTTCGAACTTTTTTAGAACGCTCTTCGCGGATTTTCACCCATTTAAATTTGATATTTTTTAGCAAATGTCATTATTGATCATTAACCGACTTCCAAAAAGGAGAGGAGGTTATCAATTCAAAGCGTATGTATTTTTTTTATGTATGTTCACCGATTACTTGGAAACTATCCAACCAACTAACTTGATTTTGGTATTAAATGAGAGAGCTTGCTCTCGAATTGGTACCACTTCCGTTTCATAGAAATTGGTTCAGTACTTTTTTAGTAATTAGGCAAAAACTAATAAAATCAGTGATTTCTCGCAAATCAGTAGTAATATGGATGTCGAATAAATTTACCGATGCCAGGATGGCCGAGCGGTCTAAGGCGCTTGATTTAAGGTCTGGTTTTCGAAAGGCAGCGTGGGTTCGAACTCCACTCCTGGCGTACGTGTATACAATAATCTTTTCCGTATTATAATTTTTAAATTTATATTTAACAAGTTAAATACTAATTATGCTATTAGGAATATTTTGTATTTAACTGTTACCACAGAGTATCAGAGTTTTTTATTAACTCAATACTTTATCAGTGAAAGAGTACTCAATAGACTTTTCTACCAAAAATTGAACCGACTTCAAAAACAACTGCAAAGTGAAAAATAATTTTTTTAGATAATAGTAATAAGAAATTAAATTAAGAGGGTAGTATTTACCATGCGTATTATTATATTTATGTACATTAATTTGATTTTTTGGAGTCAGTGCCAGCCAAGCCAAATTACATGTAATTTTCAATAGCCACACATCCAAGTATCTACGAGTTTTTTTACGATTTAATATTTAGTTAAAAATATTAACCTTATTCTTTTAGTTAAAAATATTAACCTTATTCTTTTACGATTTGCATTGGATACTTAATTTTAACTTTGAAACTGACTTGGCTGGCACCGACTTAAACTTAGATTTTGAGCTCAAAATCTGAATAGTTGGGAGTGGTTAAGTAGCGCAAACTGAACTGTGTTCAGAGGTTCAAATTTCAAATGATTATAAAAAACGGAAAAATTGGTCGATTCGTTTGTGGTTTTTGCTAAAACTACTCTTTAAATCAGTATGTTCTTAAAAATAAATTTTAAAGATAAATTTCAAAAAATGCTGATAGAGGGAGCTTTAGACTTTGGAATAACGTACAACTACTTTTTGCCGTTATTTTTTGCATCTCATTAAAAGTTTTCGGAAGCTTAGAAGACTTAAATTTTGAGCTCAAAATCTGAGTAGTTGGAAGTGGTTAAGTAGCGCAAACTGAATAAGTTAGAATTTCAAATGACTATACAAAACGGAAAAATTGGTCGATTCGTTTGCGGTTTTCTCTAAAACTATTCTTTATGTCAGTATATCCTTGAAAATAAATTTTAAAGATAAATTTCAAAAAATTCCGTTAGAGGGCGCCTTAGATTTCGGAGTAACGTGCAACTATTTTTAACCGTTATTTTTTTAATCTCATTAAATGCTTGCAAAATCTTAGACTTAAATGTTGAGCTTTAAATCTGAATCGTCGGGAGTAATTAAGTCGCGCAAAATTGAATTGAGTTCGAGGTGGGGGGGGGGGGTTAAATTTCAATTCTTGGACACAGTTCAATTTGCGCTTCTAAACCCTAATGATTCAGAATTTGAGCTCAAAATTTAAGTCTAAACTTTTGCAAGCATTCAGTTAGATACAAAAAATAACGGTTAAAAATAGTTGTTGGTTACTCTTAAGTTTAAAGCGCCCTCTAAAGAAATTTTTTGAAATGTAGTTTTGAAATTTATTTTCAAGAAAATATTGCCATAAAGAATAGTTTTACCGAAAACGGCAAAAGAATCGGCTAATTTTTCCGTTTTTTATAATCATTGGAAATTTGAACCCCCCTTCCCCTCTCCCCTGGACACGGTTGCGCTACTTAACCACTCTCAATGATTCAGATTTTGAACACAAAATTTAAGTTTATGTCTAAGCTTCTAAAAATTTTAAATAGATGCAAAAATAACCGCAAAAAGTAGTTGTTCGTTACTCCAAAATCTAAGGCGTCCTCTATCAGCATTTTTTGAAATTTATCTTTAAAATTTATTTTTAAGAACATACTGATTTAAAGAGTAGTTTTAGCAAAAACCACAAACGAATCGACCAATTTTTCCGTTTTTTATAATCATTTGAAATTTGAACCTCTGAACACAGTTCAGTTTGCGCTACTTAACCACTCCCAACTATTCAGATTTTCAGCTCAAATCTAAGTTTAAGTCTAAGCTTCCGAAAACTTTTAATGAGATGCAAAAATTACCAGCAAAAAATAGTTGTTCGTTACTCCAAAGTCTAAAGTGCCCTCTATCGACATTTTTTTAAAACTTATCTTTAAAATTTATTTTCATGAAAATACTGACATAAAGAATAGTTTTAGTGGAAACCGCAAATGAAGTGACTAATTTTTCCTTTTTTTATGTTTATTAGAAACTTTAGACTTTAAACTTTAATGGCGCATATCTCCTTCGGAAGACGTTTGGGACCCTTAGTTTCCCATTTAATATTGTTTGTCTTGATGTGTACTATCACCCCTTAAAGTTTGTATCATGAATTTAGAAACACCCTGTATATAAAATACAAATGGAAATTTCGTGTTTTCCGCCTACTCCTCCAGTTCTACTGAAGGGATTTTGTTATAACTTATACCGTCAAGTAGATATTAATTCAAAGAATTCATTTAATATGTGTAATTCATTTAATATGCGTAAAAGAATTCCCTTACATTGCAATGGATGGAAAAATCCGGTTGTTATGCATTTTATTTTAATGGTGTTAAGATACCGCATTTATAATAAAGATCACTGAAGTATACTATAACATATTTCCTATAGATTAAGGGAGAAGAGGTCCAAATCCTGTTCTACTTTTTTTCGGTGAGCTTTTTTCTGGCATGAAATTAATGGATATGGTTGCGATCTTCTGCCTTTGAAATTGCTTTTTTTACAATTGGAATGGACTTTATCCACATCTTCATTGCATAATTTTTTGCATTAAGCATATTCTTTGGAAAAAATTATAACTTTTGTTTTAATTTGATATACATTACAGATATATGAAACATATAAAATTATAAAAATTTAAATATATAATATTTATTTATAGGTACATATATTGTGTATTTATATATATGTACCTCTATGTATAATTACATATACAGTCGAGTATCTATATAACGAAATCCATCGTTCAGACAAAAAAATTGTTATATAGAGAAATTCGTTGAATAGAGAACGGCAAAAAAATTTTCATTTAATGTTTAAAATTTTGAAACAAAATTGTTTTTGAGGTGTTTAATTAAGTTTTTGAAATGTTTAACGGAATTTTTTCAGAATCTCAAATATTTTCGCCACTTACATTTTTTTCCCAGTGTCTTATTGATTATTTTCAAAATTATTACTTTATCATTGAGAGTTATGTCTAAATTAGAAGCGATTGTATGCAAATGCAGTAGAAGATAACACCAGCAAAAGGAACATTTAGTAACAATTCTTCATTCAAATGATTTCTCACAACAAAAAATGCTCCGATTCGCCACAAACAACAAACGTCCTCTCTAAACTCTAGAAGTAATGAGAGTTAATTTACGTAGATGAAAACCTGCTAAAAAACGACCTTTTCTGCAATTCATCCTTATTCCTACCTTACTATCTAAACCAAGAAACAAAAAACCATTTTCAAGATAATAAAGGAATAGTTTTATCTTTTAGAATGTTTTGTGATAGTTGCAAATCGTCTCACTAGCAAGCAAATGTTTCAATCTTTTCCAAGAACGCATTCTCATCTTGGCTAAAACAATGTCAAGTGTAACCATGCAAAAAGATGTTTTTCTTGTGAGTGTGTGTGTGTGTGGGGGGGAAATGCCTTATTTTTGGACATGAGGAATGAAGATTGTAGCTATGAAATATAAACCAGAAATCAACGAAAAAAAAATATTCTACAAATAATTTGAAATGTTATCTTTTTCAAAATATTCGTTAAATGGAGGTATATATTTCGCTATATGGAGATTATTTTTAATGTAATCATGAAAAAAATTAACTGTTCCCATAAAAAATTCGTTAAATAGAGACATTCGTTGGATAGAGTTTCGTTATAGAGAGGCTCGACTGTATATATATATATATATATATATATATATATATATATATATATATATATATATATATATATATATATATATATATATATATATCCTGAAAAATTTCATAAAACGCTAATTTTTTTTCGGCACCATTTTGGAATTTTTTGTAAATCATGCCAACCAGAACAGTATATGCAATTTTTCCGTATTGAGGCATTTGTCGCATTTAGAGGGGCGCACAAAAGTATTCGGTTATACATAGTGTTGCTTGGTGTGTCACGTAAATCGGGACTCCAAATACTCTGAATAATAGCATTTTAAAGTAATTTTCTCCATCTTAACTAATGACAAAATTATCTGCGATTAAAAATGACAAAATAGACTGTAAGAAATTTTTGATGTCCTGAGCATTTGGTACCCTGATTTAAACGGGGAACACTAGTTACAAGTCGAAGTATGATACATTTCATTGTATGAAAATATCAAATTTCTTAATAATGTTGAGAAGTATTTCATAATCTATGCATTTTTCGTTCTTGTTTCCCTTTCCAAAGAAATATATCATTGCATTACATAAGAAAAATTTTAATAATTTAATGACATTTTTACTAAATAAATCATTTATATTGTTGCTTATTATTGATTGAAATATATTTCTCCACTTATTTACCCTCTCAAGTTATTTGAAAATGCCGTTCAACGCTTTGAAGAAGTTTTTCAAACTAAAATTGTCTTCTCTCTTTATTTTGCTTGCATTTTTTTATCACCAGAGATACAAATGTTAATGAATTTTTTTAATCGAAAGAATAAGAAAAATATATAAATAATTTCTTTCTTTTACTTAATTTTATATTGAAGCAAGCGCAAATAAACTTTAGAAAGAATTTTGAAAATCTTAATTAAATTTTTATAATCTCATCACTAAATTAATTTCGTGCTATGCTTTTACATTTAATTTCATATTTACTGTCGATGAAATATTAATTCTCTGAGTGTTGAATAAATAGAATTTAATTACTTTTTTTTCGTTTTTATTGTTATATGTACTAATTACAATCGTTTAACGGTTATTTTACACACGATATATATATATATATATATTAAATCATTCTTTTATAAACATTCAATTTTTTTTTTTTTTTTTTTTTTTTTTTTTTTTTTAATGATGACTAATTTTACGACTGGAATTCGTGTTGTTCCAAAACAATTCCGTTACGACACGTTAATTTGACATAGGCACCCATCACAGAAAATTCACAGTTTTGATTTATTTTTGGTAGAAACGGGGAACTAGTGAATTTATTAAAAAATATATAATTTTTGCAACTTTTCTTTTTTAAGTTATGGGAACATATAAGAAAAATAGCTTTATTTAAACTATCTACTAAACTTTTCTAAACTTATTTTCTCAACACGATTCGTAATTTAATTAATAATATTAAACTATTAGTTGACGAACATATGAAATAAATCATCTTTATTTACATTTTATTTTCTAGATTTCAGTGTTTGTAATATTTCACTGTTGCTTTTTGTCAGCCAGTTGGGATATTTTAGCAAGTTTGTTTTTTCAATTTCATTATTGTTTAAACTCATATTCAACAGTTATAACAATAAACAATACAGTGGGTGATCGGTAAATGATCTGTTCGGTTGATGAACACTTCCGCGAGAGATTTTTTTGTTCGGATAACGAACACATGTTTGGTTAACGAACACATGTTTGGTTAACGAACAGCTCGCAAAACAAAGCCAAGATGAAGCAATGCTATATTTTAGGTTTACTGAGCTGTATCTATTGTCGACTTAAAGAACATTTTAATAGTTTTAAACGTATGGTCTGATTAATTCGCGGGTTACTGGAGCTCCAAACTTTTTAATAAGGCTTACAAATTAGAATGAACGGTATTGAAATATTAAGGAGCCACAGAACCTTGAAATTGGTGAAAAAGTCGATTTTCTTTTTTTAATTTTAACTGAAAGCTTCTTTTAACCCTTTCGGGTCTTGTTTACTATTAATAGTACATATCTTTTAAGGGGGAATTATTTCGTTTTAAGAAATACTTTTACTGCTATTTACATGTAGTAATGTTAGTATATGTCTATGTATTTATTATATGACTTCATTTATCTTTAGGCTTTTAGTAATAATAATTATTATTATTTGCTTTATTCTCTTTGCGCGTTTGCGATTCTTTTATTTTAAACATATATTCCACGATATAAATTTAAAATAAAAGTTACTCTTCTGAAAGAATCTTGTGTAATAAAGCGTAAAAAGTATTAGAAAGTTGCAATGTAAGTTAAATCTAATTGTAATACAATATTTTCTAAACATCTCCAAAAATTCTTCCTTTGCTTATTTTCATATGAATATGAATTGAATAGCATGCAAAAGAACAACATTCATTATCTTCCAGACAATGAAATATTCATTAAACCCAAATTAATGTATTTGGCTAGCTAGCGTTAATGTTATCAACGTAAAAGTAATTTTTTCTAAAAACGGGAAAAAAAAAATTCGGACCCGAAAGGGTTAATTGTGAATATTTTGCACCTCGTTTTTACCTTAACGACTATTATATCGCGAGATAGTGTAAATTTTGTTAATAGATCCTGCGTAATTATCCATACAATTAAAACATTAAACTGATTTTTCCCTCTTTTCATATTTTTACAACTTACTTGTTCATTTCTAAGGCTTTTTTTGTAATTTAGATGGAGATTTGAAATTTTTTTATTTCTTTTCCATGGTGTATTCCTTTTTTGATATACACGAGAGAGAAAAGTTATATTAAATGTAAAATCCTATACATCTAAAAATCCATACACAGTTTTATGTAATATATTCTAATGAATGTGGAAAAAAATGAAGCCAAAATATTGATATTTGTAAAAGTAGTAAGGGGTTTAAAAAAAGTAATTAGGATGAGCGAAGCGAATCCTCTACTAGTCCACTCAAATTACAATTTGTCGTACGCTTTACAAAAAAAACTATTCAATATTTTAACTTCAAATTAAACACAAAAATAAATTATGATCTGTAGATTTGCAGAATATATTTTTTTTTTACAGTAAAACGTTAAAAAAATTATTATTTTAATTAATTTATTTTACATGCATTTCCAATACGGACGCATTTTAGCAAATAAATAAAAAATGAAACGCGTATATTTTCAGAAAAAAAAAGTTTAAATCATGGAGTAAATAATTATAGATAGAATCATGATTAATTTATTAAATAAAACATGTTTTCATTTTCCCGCAAAATCATTTGCACAGATGACACTTAAACATTTTAAAAGAATTGTATTTTGAATTTTTTTTTTTTTTTTTTTTTTTTTGCTAAACTGGCAACAAAATAATTGTAAACAAATAAAATTAATTCTTAAATTTGTTATATAAATAAAAAATTAAAAGATCTGCATGAAGTTATTGGTTCAAGCTCTTTATAAATATTTTTGCGAAGGTCGTATTGTGGCTAAATAATATCCACTCATTAATCAGAAGGATTTTATAGAAAAATAAGACTTTAATAAGTTCGCAAACACAACAATAATTATTCGTGAAAACGTCACTGCGAGAATGAGATAGCGCTTCGTTAAAAGGTAATTCCATTAATTGAGTTGCCATTCACAGAAAGTAAAAAGTTCTCCCACGCGGAGAGAATTACAGCAATTCTCATACGCTAACATGTATAAAAACGAAGAAATTAAAATAAAATGTTTTACAGTTAAAAATTCATAGTATCAACGAAAGCAGATTTCAAATGTTTTTTCCAGAAAATAGGATTTTGAAGAAGTAACTTTCTTCAAGCTTTCTTCAAATATATTATTCTAAAATAGCTATCAAAGATTATCGGATGTTGATTACAAAGATTGGAAACATGCATATTTCAAACAATTAAAAAACACCAGTTGCTACTTGAAATTGTAAAAACATCTTTAAAAGAGCTTTTAGTTGAAAATTTAAAAAAAATTGTAAAAGTTTGCTTCGAAAATATCTTATTATGCCAGTTTTACATCATAAATAAAAAATTAAAATGCGCCAAAACATAAAATAACGTTTTTGTTTAATAAAGATGCAAAAATAATAATAAAAAAATATTGTTACTTTCAAATATCTGTTTTATAAAATAATGCTTCGCGAATCCAAACAAAGCATGGCTTTTGCTAGTTAAAAAAATAAATTTTACTAAAATAGGTTGTTCATTAAAAATACACAGGACACCGTAAATTTATTTTTAATGATAATAATTTAATTAAGTTTTCAAAACTGGTGAATCATTCAATTTTCGCTAAACTTCAAAGATTTTGAATTTTTCAGCAAATTTTAATTGTTGTATCATTTAACTTTTAGTTATACAATTTATTTCTAGGCATCCTGAGGTTTTAGCCCGAGACCTCTTGCCACAGGGAGAACACCTTACAGACTAAACTAGAGAAGCTGGTGCTACTTCATGCAAAGTATGTTCTTTTATGATTTAACGAGTACAGATCTATTAAATCTATCCCTATTGCAAAATGATTGTCGATAAAAATCCCCACTTAACTCTAAGGAGATGATTTTTCACTTTCTAAATTATTCTAAATTAAAAAAAATAGGTACTTTTATATACATATTCACACACACGATCTGTCATCAGTAATCACATCACAGCAAGTAGATTTGCAGCCGAAGTAATTTGCCAGATGATAATCGATGAATGGTGTTGTCACTTCAAATAATTAAAGTTCTGCGAAAAATCAGGGAATACCATGTTTTATTATCATTCAATTTCAATGTTACTCCATCAACTAAACTTCCCGACTCCCCAAGCCAATGTCACAAAAAAACTAAATAGGTGTTCGGTGCAAAGCCATTTTCCCGAAAATACCACCATTACGGCAAAGCTCTAAATTTACGAGAAGAAACAAAGTACATGCTTAACATTTAGAAGGTCAGTCAATTCTAATCTCTCTCTCAGAGAAATTGACGCTCTGAAAATTCTGAGGGAAATTGGCCCCGCCTGCCTGCTGATGCACGGAATTAAAACCCAATAATATTCATTTGAAGGTCGTTGTATAACACTTCTAGCATTTCCATTGGATTAGAGGTGGAGCTTATTGCTGGTACTCTTTATCCAACGGCGTAGTATGCAGGGGTAAACAGCCCACATGCGGACTGATTTGGACCTGCCAGCAGACGATAATTAAATAAAAAATAAACTATAAACAAACTTAAAGCTTTTGATAAATGTCTTTTATTCTAAAAAGGGGAAAAGGATTAATGGAATTATTTTAATATTTCGAAATAAGATATTGACATTTAAGTAATACATTTTAGTTCTTTTTAGGAAAATTAATAATAGATTATGCTGAATTAAAGCAAAAAAGAGAAGGAACTTTAGCCGTTAATTAAATATTTGTAGGTTACGGAAACTAATAATGACATTATGTTCTTATAAGAATTTAGAACGAAATCGAAACGAGGAAAATGGCGAAAAAATTTTACTATTACATAGATATATATATTTCTAGTAAAATTTCAAAAGAAAGAATTTTAAAAGCGTTTATTTTAAATTGCAATTTTTTACAAGGATTAATGTATTTTTAAATAAAGACATGGAAATCCCGACAAAGGATTAGGTATAAGATAAGGGAAATCTTAATTAAAAAATAGAGCATTAGGAGTATAATTTCAGGAGATATTAATAAAAATATAAAAATTTAATTTAGCATTAGAAGTAGTAAATTTTGAATGTTTATAATTCAAAAACTTATCACTAAAACGACTTGAAATTTTGTGCCTAGGCATAGTTTGTGCATAGCAACCGAAGATTTGAAATATCTTGTTAAAATTGCGTATAGCTATTGAAAAAAATAAAAGATTGGGTTTATTTTAATCTGTAGATGTCCCCATAAGCAAATTTTATATACGTCATACAAAAGTAGACTTTATTTCCAATCGTTCAATGCCAGTAACTTTCTGTTACGATAACTTGTTGAGGAGTTAATAGAGAGTGTTTACTGCCCCCCCCCCCCCCCCACTGCTGTACATGGTACAAACTTCATTTTTAAAAAGGATCATGCTATAGTAATCGTCAATAATAAAAGAAACTTTCAGGGCAATGCATGTAGTCCATTTAAGAGAGTTGAAGCACTCTCAGAGAGCTAGATAAATCGAAGTCATAAACACTTTTCAACTAGATTAGATTTTGGGTGAAATAGTCCTCCAGTCTCCGTGTCCGGGTTAGCTCAGTTGGTAGAGCATTGGCGGCTTAAGCCAGTACATCCCTGGTTCGAATCCTGGCCTGGGCTTTTTTCACCCAATATTGAAAAATGGAATAAATTACTTTTCAACTATTTTGGAAAGTGTTAAAAATCTGCTTTTGAACCGACAGAATGCCTGGAATATGCATAGAGCTAATCGTAATGATCTACATTATTGAAGAAAAAAAAAAGAAAAAAAAGAAAGAAAGAAAAACTGAACATGATGATTTTTGGAAACGTATAAATTAAAGTTTGCCACGTACTTTTAACATTGATATCTTCAAACATTGACATCTTGGAATTCTATGAAAATTTAAGAAAAAATACATAAATTTTATGAAATTCATTTAAAAATATATACTTTGTTCCGATTTTTTTTATCTAAAAAATTAAAAAAAAACCCCTCAAAAGTATGTGTAACCATTTAAAAATGAAAACTGGAACAAGTTTTAATGTGCACGACTTTTTTTTTTTTTTTTTTTTTTTTTGCAAATTTTCATATTTTGAACTTATATTTAATTCAGAAGAGAGATACAATCCCTTATTCGATGATCTTTTAACATTTTTCTGCGATCATTTGGTGATAAAATAGTATGTGATGTTCTCTACCCCTCTCTTTATTTTTGACAATTCTACATTCATTAAAGTATAAACGTTTCTTTTTTAAATTTAATAAGAATTCGAGTAAAATAGCAAATAAAGCCCTTGTGCAAAAATGTTTAAAGATAGAAAACCAACGATTATAAACGTACAAATAATGTACGGAAAGGTAGAAAATAGCTGTTCCGAATCTACTTTCGAGATTCCTCATCTGTGCAAAACTCAGCGAGTTAGAAAAAGCAAAACTGAGCAAAGAGACAGAGAAACGCAGGCTTAAATAGCAGCTACGGGAACGACCCCGCCTAAAGAAAAGCAACCAATCAGAAGAAAACAGTCAGAACAACTGGGTGTACAAGTAGCGACATCTACCTGAGAACGAACAAAACAAAAACTAAAAAGCAAGGAAAAAAAGCTTTAAATTAAAGATTTCCAAATGCTTGGAAAATAAGGAGTACTTGATAAGTCATTGACTAAGGAGTGAGAATTTTTAATGATGTGGTAAGCTTCCCAAAAATTAAGATCAAGAATAGAAGGACACTTATGGATAATGGTGGCTGAAGAAAAGTTGAGCTTATTTTGTGCAGCCCAACAATGTCGAGCAATAGAAGAACGTTTAAGCTCTCGATTTTGACATACCTTTTATGCTCCTTTAAACGAAATCTGACAGCAAGTTTAGTCTGAACAATATAAGAAAGACCACATTGGCAAGAAATTTGGTAAATACCCCAGTTATCTAAGCGATCAATGGGGTGCTTAAGATTTGAAAAAGTAATTTTATTAACAGGAGAAAAAATAACATTGAAATCGAACCTTTTTAAAATTTTAGCAACTTGCCGACTGATTTTGGGGAAAAGTGGCAAAACAACCAAAGTATTGGAGTTCGAATTAATTTTTTTTTTTTTTTTTTTTTTTTTTTTCAGAATGGGTGGATTTTGATTTTTTGAATTATTTGTGCATTTATAATAATTGGTTTTCTATCTTTGAAGAATTTGAGTTTTTTTAGATAGATTTCGTATGAAATACTACCTATTGCAGTCGCTCCTATGTTGGAATTTCTGAAAAATTGTTGCAGATCTACACCGATCATGACCCCTAAATACCAAAACTATCACCAGTAAAAAAGTATAAATATATATATATCACTTCTTCATGGACACGATGACTTCTATAATTTTGCTCTAATCTCTTTCAAACTGATATAGAAAATCAAGGGGCGTAAAATCATGGTTAAGTTCGTTAATGGAAAAAATCGAACCAAAGGTTTGAAAATAGAGAAACTTTTTGTAAAAATTGAAAAAAAAACCCATAACTTCCTAATTAAAATAGATATCGAATCAGTTTAAAGTTTATATTAATTATAAAAATTGGATCAAAAGTTTATGCATGACAGATTTTTGATAAAATTAAAAATGGGCTCAAAGAGCGAAAAAAATAGGGTTTTTTGGGGAAAAAATCACAACTTCGTCAATTCTCAAGATCTCAAATTCAAATAAAGTTATTATAAATTTTCTTAATATTACCTAAAACTTTTGTACTTATTAGTTTTTGATAAGAGCAACACTTATCGCAAAAAATAAAATAAATAAATAAATAAAAACGAAAACAAAAAAGGGGGGTGAAAAAGAATAATATCGATAATTTTGTTAATTCTTAAGATATCATATCCGATTAAATTTATTATACATCTTCTCAATAATATGCATATCTTTTATACTGACAAGTTTTTGATAGGACCGTTTTCATAACAAAAACAAATTTAAAAAAAAGCAGGAGTTGAAAGAAAAATACATTAAAGGTGTACTCAAATCCAAAGTGCTTATATTCTGATTTATTTTTAAATTCCTTTTGCTTTCAAACACATTCAATTGGCTGGTTCTCTTATTTAGGAACTATATAATATGATGTATTGGCCAGTTTTTTCATAAAGGCAGAATATATTTTTTAAAAATGCGATCAAATTGGATATTTTTAACAGAATTTTTCGAAGCGATCGTGATCGAAAATTGAGGAAGTATTCAAATAACAAATTGTTTAATTTCTGACTCATTTTTAAATCCATTTTTTGCTCTCAAACGCATCCAGTTGTCAGGTTCTCTTATATAAGAACAGTATTATCTGCCATGTTGGTCAGTTTTTTGATAAAGGCAGAATATATTTTTTTAAAATGCTGTCAAAGTGGACATTTTGAACAGAATTTCAAGAAGCGATCGTGTTTGAAGAATTGAGGATGTATTCAAATAACAAATTGCTTATTTTCGGACTCATTTTAAAATTCAATTTTGCTCTCAAACGCATTCGATTAGCAGTTTTTCTTATTTAGGAATTATATAATGTGCCGTATTGGTCGATTTTTTCATAATAGTCAAAATATATTTCAAAAAATGCTGTCAAAGCGAGCATTTTGAGCCGAATTTCGCTTAAGATGATTCTGATAAAACCAGCACTTAAAGAAAAATGAAATTAAAAATCCTTTAAAAGCGACTAAATAAAATTGTTCAACTGGGTTTATCTCAAACATATTTTATTTTTTGTTGTTGAAATCTTAACTTCGAAATCTACCTGCGCCTATGGGTCCAGCCGACAAGGATTTTTATATATAACATGTAAGTTTTTCATCCAAATTGTATTCATATTTGAAATAAATAGAAATATATCAGCTAAATGCATTTTCTAGCGTTAAGTGTCTCTGATCGATATTTTAAAACGGCAATTCTCAAATCAATTTAAATGCAGCAGATAAATTCTTAGTTGTCAAATTTGTCTGGGAAAGATTTACTTAAAGAACTATTAGTAAAAGTTAGTCACTTGTTTCAGACAAAATTGAAAGCGGTCTCGAAAGTAAATGGCTTCATTTAACTTCGCCAGCTGTTCCTGTTGTTAACATAAGTGTGTTTTGGATTATGTCTGGATTTTTCATGTTAAAGATTTTTAGTAATTTAACTGCACAAAGGTTACTGAAAATTAAAAGAATGTAAAAATAGAATATAAATGTAATGTTTAACTATTAATAAATATGAATACATTTCGTCAAATCTTTTGTCTGCTATGTTAATTTTTATGGATTTTAAAATTTGAAATTAAATATAATTATAATTTGTTTTTCTTTGATGCTTCTGAGCTGAAAAATAAAATAAAAATTAAAATGTTTATCTTCTAAAATTGAAATCTGGTGTTCAATTCGGAATATGTTATCATGCATGAATTAAACGGTTGAGAAATAAATCAGAATTAACGCAATGTTCAATTTCATGGATAACAAAAACGTTTATTGGTCAAATGGACCGGCCGGCGTCAGAATTTGTTCGATAGGGACGCATAATATCCCAGACGTTACAGTATAGGTGCAGATTCCCAAAATTTTCAAGGAGCCAGTGACTCCCAAACCCAAATAATTCAGTCGCCAGTAAGGCTTAATTTCTAGCAAAAATTAAGAAATAACGCAAATTTCATCAAAAGATCGCCAAAGAAAAACTAATTTTATCAAAGGATCGCAGAAAACTTTGCAACTTTCATCAAAGAATTCCTGAAAAACACGATTTTTCTCAAAGAAACGCTGAAAAACACGGTTTTCGTCAGAGGATTGCGAGAAGAAACGCGAAATTCGACAAAGGGTGGAGACCATCCTTTGTCGAATTATTTGGTCGAATTATATTGTTTGAAAATTAGTCGTCAGGTTAAAAAATTTAGTCGCTATGTGGCTACTTACGACCGTGAATTTGCACCTATAGTATACAGGGTGTCGCAAACTAATGGTCAGGAACGGGAGATAATACATATAAAAACAAATACTTTTTGTTTTATAAAGCAGCGAAGCAATATACCTTTATTTAATGAAAAATGTAGCATACATTTGCAAAAACTTTTACACTTTTCAAGTCAAATAAACATATTCGTAATTAGAAATGGTGTTTCATAAATAAAATTATAAGTAACACGTAGAAATAAAATACATATGATACCCTTCTTTAAGAATTTCCATTTGATTGCTACTTGTTTTTCATCACACTGATTCATGTTGTATTTTATTACTGTCTTATTAAAATTAATTATTCTGTTAATATATATATATTTAGCACTTTATTTATCTAATCTTTCTATATATTAAATGTATGCGATTTAATAATGACATTAAGTATTGTCTAGCTTTTAATATTTTATAGTTACTAGTTAATAGCATTATAATTAATGTATTTATGTTCTGCTTCACAATTTAAATTATACTAAGATAATTGTATGTTGCAAGTATCTGATCTGAAACATATCTTGTGGTTTTTTTATGAATTCCATTGTCGATTCCAGTGTTATGGATACTTTTTGTGATAATGGTGGTTTTATTATAGTATGGTGGTTAAAGCATGTTGCTTTTTATTGTCGATTCCTGTTATCATGGATACTCTTTTTGATATTGGTGGTTTTAATATATTATGGTGATTAAAGCATGTTGCTTTTTATTTTATTTTTTTCTTCTTGTGCATATTGTATATACTTTATTATTATATTCAAGAATTATAATTATTAATCTAGCTTTTCACTTTTTCCTAACAATGGTTTTTTTCATTTTTCTATATTTTTCTATATTTTTATTAATAATTTTTACTTTTTATGACGGCTCTAAGTAAATTTATCGTTCTTGGCAAAATATGCTTAGTTTCGAAGTATAGTGCCCGGTACAGGAACATTAATAGGGATGTTCCTAGATCGACATCCAGTGACCTATTTTATTCGCCTCCACCACCATTAATATTTAGGAAATGTTATGACAAGAGATGCAAGACTTGTCCATATGCTTTACAATCACAGATTGTTTCAGATCATGGTTTACATGCATTTTGCGAAACCTTCAATGCTATATGTAGCATAAAATGTAATATATGTAATTTGCAGTATATAGGACAAACCTCAGGTCCACTTCATATACGTATAAACCATCATCGTTCAGCTTCGGATAAAAACAGTCCACGAATAAACAATCTACTTTTGAAATTAAGCATTTTCATAAACATAACTTTAAAAATACAACACTATCCATCTTACACATTCATAAAAATATATCTGAACGTTTATTTCTAGAATCTTCTTATATGCAATATTATAATACAGTTTATCCATATGGACACTGAAATATATAATAGAAATATTAAAGTTTTTTCATCAATAAATAATACAACTGATTATTCTCCTATTTATCCCACTCTTAATCATTCTTTAAATAAAAAACTACTCGTAATAAACGAGATAAAGGTTCATCATCCAGTATAATATCTAAAAAATCTATTATAAAGCAATTAAATGATCTTCATAGAAATTATTTAATTAGTTATAACTGGTTAATAGTTCGAAAATATAAGGTACCCTGGGGTAATAACGCCACGTTAAGGTTCTACCAATTTTCACGGCTTAGTTTTAGATTGTATTTTTCAAACAAATATAGGATCTGATACAGCAACTCATTGACTATCTATATAAAATAAAATAATTTAACAGATATGTATTCATAAAATGTAATGGCGTTTTTTCGTGACCAATGCTATTTGGCGTTAATACCCACCTATATGGGTAATAACGCCATGCAAACAAAACTATAAAATAAGATGGAATAATGGGATGTAGATTGCCCAATTCTAAAAATAAAAACTCTACAGCTCTAGAAATTGGCAAATTGCAATCTAAGCTATTGAAAATGTACAATTTTTTTTGTGACTCTGAAAGAAAAAGAAAGGTGTGGTGGTTGCGGGGGGAGAAGGCAAAAGAATATCAGATTCTAAGCTACGTTTTGCTTAAAAATGACCATTTAAATAGAATTATTAGAAACATTGCACGGATTATTTGAATCAGTATTTATATTCCCGTGTATGCATTCTATGCGATAGAAAATATTGATTTTTTGTGAAAGTGTAAGAAAAAGGAGTGAGAGGGAGCTTCAACAGAATATAACATCCTGTGTCTCTCTTTGCTTAAAAAGTCCCGCTTAAACATGATTATAAGAAACATTGCATGGTTTTAACCATTCATAATGTAATATTTTAATCACGTGAAGTTTTATAATAACTAGAGTTATGTGTAATAAATATTTTTGTTAAACCCAAACTGCTATTAGCGTCTCACATACCGCTAAGTTTTTCAAGTTTCAGAGTTTAACTTGCAATTTTTAGTTTAACTATAGATATCGGGAAAATTTTGTTTCATTTGAAGTCCTATTACTATCTCTAGATACTTTTGAATAGCTGAATTTTATTTATAATAGTCCTGTATATAAGGTTCAATACAAAAATAATATTCTAAGAGTTAATTTAACATTTTATTCATCTGTAGATTAAGCGATCTGGCAAGCCGCTCACAGTAGTTATGCGACAATTTTTGTCACAGCAGTTAAAGGTTAATACTATTATAGTAATCTAGTAAATAGTTTTTAACCCATAACTACACACTAATGCGGATTCTCCAAACCTACAGTTAAATTGTCGACGTTTTAAGGACCATGCTTTAATAAATTTTTAATAAATTTAATAAAATTTTTGATTAAAAAATATTATCCCAAAGAGATCTCTTATTCAATTTTATACATAATTTATGTGGTTATATATCATTATCTCTATATTAGCAACAAAATTAACCTTTAACTGCTTTAG
This sequence comes from Maratus speculifer, assembly GCA_964019185.1. Classification (NCBI taxonomy): domain Eukaryota; kingdom Metazoa; phylum Arthropoda; class Arachnida; order Araneae; family Salticidae; genus Maratus; species Maratus speculifer. Next base: position 71,422,346 of record OZ025296.1, on the reverse strand, counting down.
CAATCTGACTGAACACTGTACCCCCTCCCCCCCCCCCCCCCAAAAAAAAAAGCGTTTAACTTGTATTTTCCAGTATAAGTATAGTTACAACTGAAATTGTGTTTCGTTTGGAGTTCTCGTAATATTATTAGAAATATTTGAATAGATTAAATTTAATTAAAATTAATTCTGTACAAAAAGTTTAGCGCAGGAACAGTATTCCATGATTTTTAATCATGGATCGCCTTTTAACCTTTAACTAATGTTACCGGTCTCGTAGACCACTATTTTTCTTTTAATTTTTTAGTTTAACTTGTAATTTTCAGTTTAACTGCAAACACTACCGAAATTTTGTTTCATTTGGAATTTTAGTACTATCACCAGAGACTAAATAGGTGAATATTAAGTATAATAGACTTGTATAAAAAGTTTAGTACAAAAACACAATCCTATGAGTTATTCCCGACTTTTATTCATCTTTCAATTTTGCGGTCTCACAAACCGCATCACATTCTTACGTTACAATTTATGTCACATCAGTTAAAGGTTAAATTTATAAAGTTTTGAAAAACCGAACGCTGAGAAAGCGGACAGTTAAAATTTCGAACTCAATTGAACAATCCAGTGGAAATTTAATAGAAACCTGATTTTGAAGATGTTCGAATTTGAATCTCGAAAACATTTTGATATAGTTTTATTTAAAAGAGTTTAACATTATTTTTTACATTAGTAAAAAAAAAAAATAATAATAATGTAATAAAAAATAAAATAGAGAGATTATTTTTAAGTATTGGGCATCCCCCCCCCCTTAATCTTACCATTTCAACAATGATGATAATGCTGTCCCATATTAATATATAACCCCCCTTCGGATATAGTTCGGCCACTGTTGGGAATCAACGGGGGAATTAACGCCAATCCCTGGCGTTATTACCCCGGGATACTTATTGCGCAGTAAATCCTAAACTACAAATTATCTCGTGAAGATATCCAAAATCTTCTACAACAATTTGAAAGTACATGAAATGCACTACAAATTTATGTAATAAACAAAGTATTTCCGGATAAAAAATATAGTCTTCAGATCAAAAACCTTATCTCGCAAATTTTAGATCAAGCGGTAATTTTAGTTGCTTGTAAAAACAATAAGACCTAAAAATGAAACAAATTAACTTGAAGCTGTTTTTTGCGATTTATATGACTCAAACCCCTTCTGCGCAGAGCACATGGGTGTCATTTACCTGATTATTTCATAATTATGCAAAATATAAGCACTTGGCGTTATTACCCCGCCTGGCGTTATTACCCCAGGGTACCTTATATTCGCTATACAAATGAAAAAACTTACACATATTTAAATATATATCAAAGTATAAAGTTTAATATGCATTTCGCAGATTTATTCTTTGATCTAATAATGACAACAGTTAATCAATTCAATATCAATTTACAAAAAAGACCTAAAATTAAAAATGCAAACACACAAATGTTAATTACTTTTACTAATCAAATTTTTAATAAAATTAATATTAATTCTATAATCAATGATACTAATTGTGAATTTCCGATAAAAAATTTACAAATATCTAGAACGTTCAGATACCCGATTCCTTTAGGACACAAAATTTTTAATTATAATTCCTTTTCCAAAAATACCGCTGCCACTAGTACCTTTCCTTGTAACTTCAAAGATCCTACTATGCAACCATATATCAATAAGGATCATGGTCATATAATTACTGGTAACCTGAATATTGTTAATGATCATACTCTACGAAAATTAATGGGTTATGGCACTAAATTTAGACTTCCATCCACACTTAATATAAAATCAATAATAAAACAATTTAATTATGATATAGACTTATTTATTTATAAAATTGCTATTACATATAATAAACCTATCGCTTATTTTCACCAGTGGAAATTATTGGTTATAGATAAGTTAACTCAAGCACTCAATAAAAATGTCTCAGAGCTAATTAAAGTGAATACTCGTCACATTTTCCAACAAATTAATAAACTGCAACAGAATTTTGTAATTACTTATATAGATAAATCCCCAAATAACTATGCTATTATTTGTAAATCTTATTATCACAATCTTTTAACATTATCTATATCTTCTAATAATTCTTTCGATAAAACTAATGATGATACTATTGTAAATAATCATAAAATTAATAGTTTTTATAAACTCTTAAATTTTACACCTACTAACTTTAATTATCCTTATTTAGTGCTAATTCCTAAGTTTCATAAGAATCCCATCAAATTTAGAACTGTTACAATAGGATGTAATACTTATAACAATTATGCCAACAATATTTTATTAGATATTTTAAATCAGATATATAAACTTACTATAGCGAAAGATAATACACACTGTATCAAAAACAGTTATCAACTGGTAAGCATAATTAAAGAACTTAAAAGTGTTAAAGATATAAGAACTTATGATTTTAAAGATCTTTTTAATAATATCAATCTCGTTGACCTTCATAATATCATTAATAAATTATTCATACAATTTAAAAATCAGTTAACTCTTCCTAATTATATGGATGAGGCTTATTTTCGCACATTAACTAATTTCATTATAAACAATAACTTTATTTTACAAGATAATACTATATATATATGCAAAAAGTAGGCATTCCTCAAGAGGGCTCTTCGTCAAGTATTTTGTCCGATTTATTCTTATATTATTATGAACGCAGTTATTGTAATGAACATCTTTTTATGTTTCGATACATTGATGACATCATTTTAATTGATACCACAAATTGTGTTAGTACTTCCTTTCCTATAATTTATCCCACTAATCTGGAACTTACGGAAAACCTTTTATCAAACAATAGTATAAACTTTTTGGATTTAAAAATTACATTAGTAGATAACAAATTAATAACTGATCTATATGATAAACGTAAAGATTTTAAATTTAAAGTTAATACTTTTACTCATTTTAAATCCTGCCTTCATAATTCTGTTTATCGAAATATACTCCTTAATCACTTGTTCAGAATCAAAAGTTTATGTTCCCCTCATCTTATAAACCCTGCCTTCATAATTCTGTTTATCGAAATATACTCCTTAATCACTTGTTCAGAATCAAAAGTTTATGTTCCCCTCATCTTATAAACAAAAACATTAAACAATTAATATATGATGCAATAAATCATGGATTTCCTAAGAAATTCATTTACTCTTTAATACACAATTAATTCTTTTATTACTTATCATTTGCTGTAGGATGTTTATTGTGAGTTACTTTTAACATATTGCGCATAAAAAATATATCAATAAAAATATAAAAAATAAAAAAAAATACACCAAAAAAATAAAAATTATAAAATGTGTTAAAAAATAAATTAAGAGGTCGGATGGGTGGGTAGATGTTAGATTAAGGAGGTTGGGCGGTGCTGCTGGAAAATATATGCGCTTATGTTAATATTTATATTTAAAAAAAGGTGATGGCGGTAGGAAAATGGTGCAGGGCAACAATAATGTAGTGTTAATTTATTATATTTGGTAATGTATTGTTATAGCATTCCTTGTTTATTCTTCTAATTTTAATATGTAATGTAACTTAAGGCTAATCTATGGTTGTTTATTTAATATAATATTTTATTACTTTTACAACATTTTAAATTCTTATTTTAGTTATAAAAATAAGCTATACTTTTGATGGTATATTATATAATAATATAATAAATTATTAATTTACCGATTTTTGCTTTAAATAAGGGTTGGCATGGCTAATGTAAGTTGGTTTTAATTATGGTTTAAACCATATGTATATTTTCATAACATCCTCTAGTTATTTTTATTCTCGACAATTACTAAAGTCATTTTTTATTTTTATTTTACTTTATTTTTTTTCTGAATAAATTCAGACTTCTAATTTTATACAGGGGGCCTTGGTCATTTTTATATGTATAGGAATAACTGTTCACTTAAAATAATTTTTTTTATTATTATTTTTATTATAATATATACTTAATCATCTGTTTATAGGTTGTTTTCAAATATAATAACAATAGATTACAATAGATTATATGAATATTATTATTACATCCTCTGGGTTTTTTTTATTTAAATCTTTTGAAAATTACTAAAGATATTTCTTATTTTTATATATTTTTTTTCTCTCTAATTTCCGACTTCCATTTTTATACAATGGGACCTGGTCTATTATTTATGTAAAGGGATAACTGTTTAAATAAAAACATTTTTTTCTTCTATTATCAATTTAATCCACTGTAGTTTGGTTGCTTACAAATAGATATTCGGTTTGTCCCAAAAAAACCCTAGTTTAAACAAATAAAAAAATACCGTTTTATGTTTTATTTTAAAAAAAGAAATGTTTTTCCCAACCCTGTATTAAATATAAATATCGTAACTTGTAAGATTTTGTTTTTATAGTTAAATAATTTTTTGCATTATTTAATTGTTTTTAGCAAATATAGATGGCGACACTAATGCTTTAGCAGTTAATCTGCATTTATCTATCTCACATGTACAAATTTATCGATATCATTCGATTCAATTAATTCTATAATTATAATTTAAAACTTGTAATTAGTATTAAATAGTTTAACTATTTTTATTATGTTAAAAAAATTTTGTCTACTTATGTTTTGTAATTAATTATTTTTGATAATAGTTATTTAAATATCTAATATTAATAAAAACTATTTTACTACTTTAACTTGCGCATTAACTGTCTAATGTGACTGAATGCAAAATTGTATTGCTATCACATGGTCGAAATCGTTATTTGTAAGTTAACCTATTATATAATTTAATTTGTCTAATTATTTCTATTTGACACGATTTTTCAATTTAATTTAATCAATGTTAATTCAATTATATTATTATTTTCTTTTTCTTGTTCTCAATGGAAATTTTGGTTGCGATTGACAATTGTAAGTTATCTTTATCAATATTCAATTACAGTTTAATTATTTTTCTAATATTTTTTCTTTGAAATAGTTTTTCTATTGCAATTATTATATTGATAATTCTATTATGGTCTTATTATTTTTCTAATATTTTTCTTTGAAATGAGTTCTCATTTCCGATTAATCGGGCAATATGGAAATTATTTTTAGGTCTATCCTGATTTCCATTCAGAAATTAATCGCAATTAATGTGGCTATTTAGTATTGCCCTTGATAACGTGCTAAATACCACATTTCCAATTTTATTTCTAATTCTGACAACTCCTCTGTATGATATAATTTGGCATTAACAAATTTTTACAGTAATTGATGTTGATTTGTAGTATTATCTAATGGTTCTATATATATATATATATATATATATATATATATATATATACTTACTTCAAAGCATCTTTGCCTTGTAAAAAGGTGGAAGATTGGCAGCTATTGTAATGACTATTTTGTAAGTACAAAAAACATTAAATTAGGCCCTTCAAAATACAGAAAAGAACTTGAAGCGCGATCCTTCGAATTACAGAATAATTCCAGCGCGACATTTGATATTCCGTTCAGTCACAAGATATTCCTGAGAGTATGTGTTCATAAATACGAAAATCGCTTATCTAAAATATTGTTACTTTAAGGAAATTCCATAATATTTATTCACATATATTTATTTTTATTTATTTATTTTTTAACTTGAAAGTGTATTTACTTATTATTCAACACAACAGACTAGACAAAATAGATCTTACAGATAAATTTTTAAAATATTTTTTATACTTGTATTTAAAAAAAAAAAAATATTTTTTTATTTTCTTTCCGTTCGGATTCAAATGTCAGTTTTAAGGCATCGAAAATTAGTTTGTTGATTTAAGTTTTGGCAAAATTTTGTTTGTCAGGTTTGGGTTGAGTACAAATAGATTTTTCTAAGTCTTGCTCGCGCAGGATTCTTATCTGGAATTCAGTACACGTTTGGAATAACAGTTCTTCCAGAATTGAATAATAAAAAGAATATATACAGTCACCGCAAAAAAATTCTTGACACTTATGATTTTAAACGTTTTGTGAAATATCTAGAAATATACATTAGGAGTTATTCTGAAACTTTAGGCATGTAAAGAAAATAGTACAAGTCATATTTTCGCGAAGATTTTTGTCCAAAATTCAATAAGGGACCGTCAACAAATTGAAAAAGAACGAATATCTTTTGAATTATCCTGTCAAAACTAATGTAGCAAAAACTTCAAACTTCAGATTTTGATTAAATGTCTTATGGTAATAAACTGTGTTCATTTATATGCGGATAGCATGTATACTCGTAGAAGAATTAAGGGTTTTATAAAAACGGTCCCAAATTTTGCAAAGTTTTTTACTTATAATTTGCAGAGTTCTTAACATAAAACAATGTTCTTTTCAGAAAATATAAGAAACAACATTGTACATAATACCCTTTAATCAAAATTAAAATATATTAATAATTGTATGAAAAATGAGCAGGTTTACTAAATAAATTTTCACTGCGCATACGTCAACTCTATAAAAATTTCATTTGCATATTGTGTTAGCTAAGTGTATTGAGCAACATTTGTTAAAATTTCACAATCATATTGAAAAACACCGTAATCACTGGCGATAAATTAATAAATAAGCTAAAAAACTTTGTAAAATCACCATAAAAAGAAAATTAAACAGGACGCGTTTCGACCTACAACAATAACAGCTCGTCTTCTGCTAATCACAACACGTGTCACAAGGGACAGAGTCGAAGTGAAAGAAAGAGGGAGGAGATTACAAAGAGTACGACAGGTGGCGCTACCTGTACGAGCCAAGGAGGAAGAGAAAAGTAAAGGTAAAGTGGAAGAAAGAGGGAGGAGATTACAAAAAATGACATAGGTGGCGCTGACTGAAAGAGCGCAGGTGGAAGAGAAAAATGATGCTAAACTAATAAAAGAGAAAGAAAACAATGAAAAATAAAAAAATAAATAAAATAAGGTAAAATAAATAAAATTACAATAAAATAATTGTAAAAATAAATATTTAAAAAAAAATAATTTATTAATCAATTAAAAAGTAAAAAATAATCAAAAATAATAATAAAAACTACAAAAGTAATTTCCACGCAGGAGAAAGGGAGGGGGATGATGAGAGATCAATCTGATGAGAGATGATCTCACAAATTTATTTAGTAAACCTGCTCAAGTTTCCTACAGTTATTAATATTTTTTAATTTTGATTACAGAATATTATCTACAATGTTGTTCCTCATATTTTCTGAAAAGAACATTGTTTTATATTAAGAACTCTGCAAATTATAAGCAAAAAACTTTGCAAAATTTGGGACTGTTTTTATAAAAACCTTAATTTTTCTACGAGTATACATGCTATCCGCATATAAATGAACACAGTTTATTACCATAAGACATTTAATCAAAATCTGAAGTTTGAACGTTTTTGTTACATTAGTTTTGACAGGGTGATTCAAAAGATATTCGTTCTTTTTCAATTTGTTGATGGTTTCTTATTGGATTTTGGACAAAAATCTTCGCGAAAATATATGACTTGTACTATTTTGTTTACATACCTGGAGTTTCAGAATAATTCCTTATGTATATTTCTAAATATTTAACAAAACGTTTAAAATCGCAAATGTCAAGATTTTTTTTTTTTTTTTTTTTTTTTTTTTTTTTTTTGCGGTGACCGTATAATAAGCTAATTCTGAAACTAATCAATTAGCCAGAAAATCCTAGAATGGGCGATGTAAACAATCCATTGTAAAAGATCGTAATTTATAGAAGGCACTTTTAGAATTCGATTACTGATTTCTTGTAGCGTCCAGTATAACTGTATTTCACTTCTTTTCTTTCGGAAGGAACTTAAATTTATTTGCAAAAGTTTTCATGAAAATTTAGGTTTGTGAAAGGATTTTTCCCAATAAATATTTAAAACTGATAGGGGAAGGGAAAGAGGACAGGTATGTCTAACAGAAGAAAATGCCCCTCAGTTGTTCCCACTTGTGGAAACTTGCACATGGAGGAAATTCGCCGGAAGAAAGATGCACAAATGTCAAGCATAATCACTAATTTTAAAAAATAAAGAAAAACTGAAAGCTACAAAAAGCTATTGTAGTTCTGATTTCTAAACTTATAGTGGGGGTAAACATTTATAGAGTTTCGACAATCTAATACCTCAGTCCAAAGGACTCCGCCGCCATAGTTTTAGTATTAAATAAAACTTTTATAGGTAGGGTTCAACTTATTCACTAAGTGTCCTGGACCCCCCTTTTCCCTCCTTCCCCTCTTTGTTTCCAGTACTCCATCCTTTTATGCAAAAAGCAAACTACATCATTAGAGAGCTAATGTTTAAAATTTTATTACAACAACTTATTCTATTTTTTCAAAATAAATTCTTTATTAACATTTTCCACATAATGACACAAGTTAAATTCATTAATTATGACCAATATGGAACATTTTCTTTTAGACATCTTATAACGTGCACAGAAAAGCAAAGTAAAAGTTTGCAAAGAGATACTGCTGAGAACTAATCAATCATTTTATCTATAATTATCCTATTACTGTTTTTTCTTAAAGTTATAACTATTTTTTGTGATATCCTGCATATATATGTGAACTGTACTGGGTACAAAATTTGATACTTCTAGGTTATCCAGTCGACCAATTTCGCCACATTATACAAATCGCCAAACTAATAGCCAAATTATACATGTTGACATAATTTTTATTTTAAATAACGAAAAAAACAAATAATTAGTAAAATATTAATAAAAATATTAATAAAAAGTCGAAATAAAAATCACTTAATGACATTTTAAACACATGAATTGCATTTAATGTCATTGAATGTGACATTCACGATCATCCATTATCGGCATTTAATCTTATAGTTTGGCGATAATTTTTTGGTCGACAGAATAACCTAGAAGTACCCCAAATTTATACGTACAAACAATACGTATGAAATTTAGTACTAACCACTTCTATATTATTCACAGAAATATTATAGAGATAGATAGAAGGGTGCCCCAAAATAATTCTTGCCCCGGGGCCCCTATAACCTTAATCGGGCCCTGTTTAAAAGGGGACCTAGTAAGTTCTTCGCCAAAGCGATTGGAGAAGGATTGTCATAGGTGGCTTCTTCAGGATGTTGCCTTTTGAATGTGAAGATGCTCTATCTAGCTATATATTGTAGAGCTAGTGCTTGAAATAGGCATCAGTATAGTGCAAAATTGTCAAGAACATTTACTGATTGGGTTAACCGGATTGAATCACTTAGTGCTTCAGCAGAGCTCTCTGTTGACAAAGATAAAGATTTTTGTCTTCAAGTAAATATCGGTACATTTAAGGGGAAAAAATAAATAAAATATGAAAAAGAGAGACTCGGCCAATAAGTATTCTTTTGAGCCTTGCGCCGCATGTATAGAATTAAGATCTCGTCACTAGCTCCAGCCACTGACCAGCTTTTAAATTAATGAGGTCCATTGAAGTACCGATGGACCACTGTAAATGATTTCAGATATTAACTTCTTTCTGAACTCCTTTACTACAATTTATATTATATTTAACTATCAGAGCGTTAAATTGAAGTAGAACAGAATTGAAATTAAACGGGAACAGTTAGTCGTTTCCCAATATGAGCATCACAATTACAGCTCGACATGTAATCAACGTTCTGTACTATACATAAAGAACCCACCCAATGAAAATTTGAATATATGGGTGATTCTACGATAAGAGGTAATTTGTACGGCAATCCGTTTAAAACATATTTTTTATTCTATATGTTGCTATTTTTTGGAATGAATCGCATCATCTCAATATACTTTATTAAATAACATCACGATTGAATGCCTAATTAAAACACATTTTTCTGAAATTTCTTACAAAGTCTAAAAAAGTCTCTACCCTGGCATGTCCCTATTGTTGGTTTCAATTTAACTTTCAAGCAATACATATATTTTTTCCATGAGATGCTTAACTAAAATATGTTTAATTGAAATTTAAGTAATTATACTTACGTATTATAAAATAAAAAATAAAATAATTTTGTTAATTTCAAATAATTTTTAAAATTAACTTTTGTCCCGCTTTTTTTGTGTATTTACCATGTCAAATTTCGTTCCGCTGAAACAAATATAAATTCAAGGATGGCTACATTGGAAGTAGCGCTTAAGGGCATCTATCGGCTTGAAGTTAGCAATACTAAACGCGCAAGCTATTTAAGCGTCGCCATTTTTAGTTCTTGTGACGCGACCGTGCGGTGTAGTGGTTTCGCAAGGTGATCGTGTATCTCCCTTGTTAAGTCACAAAACTTATAATATTCATTTGATTCAATTGCATTTACAGCCTTAATTAAACAATACAGTAATAATTAAAGTGAAATATACAATTAACCCCAAAACTAATTTAGTCAGTTAAAAAATTTGAATTTATCATGAAAATGTCTCTCCCCTGCCGTATTTCTCCTGTCAAGATAACTGCCAGGGGAGAGAGTCACTGACCAGAAAAAGTTATAAAATATGTATAAAGTGACTTGCCCTTATATGAAAAGGTATATAAACGGGACAAAAATCATAATTTAAAGATTTTTGATAAAACTCAAACTTTTCTTTTTGGCCGTATCCTCTATGTATTTGAAACCTCTTATCATAGAATCACCCATATAAAGATGGCAATCCTTACTATAGAATTTAAAGATGTGAAAAAAAGTTAAGAAAAACGTGTTTAAAAAATAAAATGTTGAATAGGACGCAGATTATTTAGAAGAAAAAAAAACAAGTATTTTCAAATCTGAGGGCATTTCATAAATTATAAAATGTTTAATTGTTAACCAACAAATTTCAAAATAATGGTATAAGTTATTGCTATTATAAATCATATTAACCTCTTACATAACTCGCTCAACAAAACTTAAAAAAAAAATCTTCTGATGATACATTTTGATTTCAAAATCACAGTACTTTTTAAAGACGAGTTTGGGTTCATTTTTCAAAGCCAAAGCCCGCCTGAACACTACAATTTGAAATCTGTCCCGACCTGAGTCCAATACCAAAAGTGCGCAATAGAAAATTATCAATAATATTTAAAATTATTTCAAGATTCATATTCTAAATTAAAAAATGCCCTCTTACATAGAAATAGACAATCTTCATAAATACTCATTCAAGAATAAAGTTTCATGATTTTCAACTCTCTGAAAGTCTGATTGGAGCGAAAAATTTGTTGTTTATTCCCTAATACTGGATGAAAACTACAAAAATCGTAATTCTTCTTCTTTTTTTAAAAAATGTCATTGTAAAGTTGAAAATAAGAAAAAATAAACTGCCCCTACAACAAATTACAGTAGAAGAAAATTACCGTGACCAAACGATTGGAAATAAAGTCTACTTTTAAATGATGTAAATAAAATTTACTTTGGGCCCAACTACTCATCAAAATAAGCTCTCCTTTTTTCCTTTTCATAGAAATACCCAAGTTTGATACCATAAATAAATTCTACATCCTTAACCTAACAACAAATTTTCATAGTTATTCATACAATTAGTTATAGAGAAATTAATTGTTCTGAAATGAGCATATTTTAGGGGTCGTATCCAAATTGAAGTTCGGTACTCGATTGTTGAAATTTTATAGAATTATTTCTATTTAATGAGGTATTTCTTGCCAATATGACCATTTCATTCGTTTAATATGTTTCGATTAGTACTAGTTCGAATGCTTCAATAAAATGAGCAATCTATACATTTTTCAAATTTCAGTCGACTCTCGTTAATTTGAAATCGGATAATTCGAATCTTCGCTTAATTCAAACTAAACATGAAATCCCGAAATTTTCAATATCAAAATAACGTTAAAATTTTTCTTTAATTCGAACTCATTTTCTCTTGACTTCGTTTAATTCGAACTAACGAGGATTCCGATTTTTCATTTTTCTTTTCTTTTTGATGTATTTCAAATCCTTTGGATAACTTTCTTTCTTTGATTTTTGTGAAAATTGTTTCGAATGAGTATACATATAATACAATGCACTTGATATCCACTTTCTTAGAGCCCTGTCTGTCCATCAGAGACGCATTAAATTTTTTTCCATTGTTCTTGTTTCTAATCTTTTAATTAGTTTATGTATTTATACATTCTAATTTAATATTAAGTCATATTCTACTGATAACAGATGAAATAAGTTTAAAAAATACTATAACAGGTATTCCTTTGTAATAGTACCATATTAAGCATGTTTTCCATAATTCGAACTTCGGATAATTCGAACATTTCTTGTGGTCCCGACGAGTTCGAATTAACGAGAGTCGACTGTTTGTTTTTCTGCACATCATAGACATCCCTTTAAACCCTTGAGGAGTGGTGGTAAGTCTATGAAACGACTTAATTTTAATTATCAAAGACCACATTGGTGCCAGAATTTTGGTTAAAAAAATTCGGTTTATTATATGCATAAAATATAGCTTTTTCTTATTTAAAAAATATTTTTTTTTCAACTTCTAATGTCATTCATACATTTTAACATTTTCGCAATGGAAAGGTTATGCACCACAAAGGGTTAAAACATCGGTTTGACGTTTTTTTAACCATAATTCGGAAATTACTTTTAGGAAAATTTTGAAATTTAGAATTCGCATAAAGTAAGGCATAATAAATATAAACCTATTAAAAAAATTGTAAGTTGCAATTCATGCTTTCTTTGAATATTAATTTTACTATTCATATTACAATTTTTTTAAATCACAAATTCAATGTATTTATGTTTGGAGTTTTTAATATTATGACCTCACAAAAAAAACATCATATTAGGATTTTAATTTTCCGGAGATATTAATAAATACATCAAAATGCTAATTCAACATTAGAAACTCTAAGTTTTGAATTTTTTATCATTCAAAAACTTTGTTATCATGCAAATGACGGGAAATTTCGTTAGTAGACATAGATTGAACCGACGATCAGGGCCGTAGCGACCGCCCCCCATACCCCCCATTTGGGGGGGGGGGCGATGAAGCCAGGGGGCCCCCTAATCCATTCTATCGACCTTTTTACCGAAGTTTATTTGTTTTGAAAAATGTAAGAAAATACTTCATTTAAATAGTGTTTTTAATTTTTCAAACTCTCCTTTCTTATTCAGAACCATGCCAGGTAGTTCCTCTAGGTGCCTCTTTTTTAAGTTCCCCCCCCCCCCCCCCCAACAATCACGATTTTCATTAAAGGATGCTAAATGCTTAAAATGTGCCAAAAGTGACCGAAGTTCATGCGTTTTCAAAAATTTAGGAAGGAAATGTGGTTCCCTTTTTCCTTTCTGCTTCCAGTATACCCTCCACATACGCAGAAAACAAACTACATCATTAGATACCAAACTATTAAAATTTTATTACACCAGGGCCCGACATAGATTGTGGGGGGCCCCTTTCTACCTTTTGGATTTTTTCTTAAATTATGCTAAAGTATCTTAAAACATACCTTTATACTAATTGACTATTCGCATTTGCATGCAGAATATAACAAAAAAGATAACTTTAAGAAATTATCGAATACATTTTTTTTCTCCTGTTATAGAAACATAAGGCTAAATGTGAGCCATTAAAATGCAAATACAACTGTGATGCAACTGTTACATCCAGGGGAGGGGGGGGGGCATAGGGTTCGAAAGCAGAGAAGAAATGAGAAAAGAGCCCCAATAGAGGTAACAATAAAGAAAGGAAAAGAAGGAATTTTGGTCACTTTTGGCCATTTGTTATTATTTAGCCTTAACAAAAATATTATATTTGCCCTCTGGGCCCCCTCAATCGGGGGCCCTGGCGACCGATGAAGTTGCCCTGCATGCCCGTGACATAGCCAGGCCCTGATTACTACAAGAAATTTTTATTAATGTTTCCTCGTAACGTGATAAGTTAAAATCTTTAATTATGTCCAATTTTGAGCCTTCTTTTTTAGATTTCTTTTATTTTTAGTGCCACTTCTACATTATATATATACATGAAAAAGAAAAAAAGAAAAATCCACAGATAGATAGAAAGGGGGGGGGGAATGTCCAGAATGATGTTTATTCTGGAACCCTCCATAGCCTTAAATGGGCCCTGTTCTTATCAAAAACCTTGTTTAGATTTCAAAAATACAGAAACTGAAAATCCTCATTTTCTTACTCGTCCCCCCCCTTCTCTTTTTGACTATGGGTTTTTGACTTAGCGACCTTTTTGATCTTTAGAGCTGCTAGCGACAAAAAGGTGTTTTCTTTTGAAACACCGAAATATTATGTTCTTAGAAGATAGGTAATTTTTCACACCGATTTCACGACGTGGGTGACACAAATAACATCTAGAGAATCACCTTAAAATGTTAACAGCTTAGTTAGTAACCGGATTCCTTGACCTTGAAGGGAGTACTGGCCTATTCAAGTACTTAGCAGCCGGCTAATGCTTTGCATACAAGTACATGTTTGTAGACAACACCGCACTTCAGATGTGGACTTTTGTATAATTTTTTTTCTGATTTGTTTTAGTAATACGTATAGTATAATATTTATAAAATTAAGTATATATCTGGAGGGAAAAGATCTACTCCTATACTAATCTGGTAAGTCATATTTATTACTTTATGTAATTTATTAGCAATTGTTAAAAATTTTTAGTATTAGAAAATTTTGCACAGCTTGGAAAAATTTATGTATACTAATAGAGCATATTTTAATTACACACATTTCTCATTTACATGTTTTTCATTTAAGCGTTTTATTAGGGCTCCTTCACAAAATTCTTTTTAATGAAACTCACTCCTTCACAAAATTCTATTCTACAAAAATATACTGTAATTAAATTTTATATTGTTAGGTTTTAAAATATGTGTTTTGCAAAGGAAACAAGTTCACCAGAAATGAGAAATTTAGCAGATAGACTTAAATAAGTTATTATTAATAAATGTTTGATGCGAATTTCAATAACTGGAATTCAAATTTCATTATAAATTACAATAAATTTCATAAAAATAACTTTATTTTTCACAAAATGGGATCCAAGAAAAGATCCCTGCATCAACCTCCGATTGCATTGCATTCATATGTTAAACTATTTCGTTTGTTACAAATAATAAGTAAATTATCATTTAATTTATATACATGTTTTCTTGGAAAATCTAGCGTTCTAAATTCATGCCACAATAAGAAGTTGTGCTATTTAAAATTTTTCTACGCTCTTTCTTATTTTTCTTTCCGTTATGCTAAATAATCTCACAGGCCCATAAAGCCCCACATGCTCACAAAGGGCCCACCAAATTTACTTTTCAAACCTAATTTTCAATTCAATAAATCCAATCAGAGTAAAAACATATATTTTTTTATTATGAAATATTTTTTCTTACTATGCTGCAATTTGTAAAAAAAAAAAAAAAAAAAAAAAAAAAAAAAAAAAAAAAAAAAAATTTTAAGTTCAAATACTCTCAACTGTAGTTCCATATTTGTCTTTTACAAAATTAATTGGTTATGTGTAATTACCGGGTGTCCCAAAAATGACTGATGGATTTTAAAATTCAATAACTTGCAAACGGTGACAGCTATTTAAAAAAATTTTGCAGGAGTGTTATGTATAATGTCAGGAGTTTGTTTACCGTAATTTTTTATTTTAGTTCGCATCTCAAACAATAGGTAGCGCTGACGGCGATTGAAGGCCAAGTGATCAGTGCTGAGTAAAGCGTCGACCTGGCCTTCAATCGCCGTCAGCGCTACCTATTGTTTGAGATGCGAACTAAAATAAAAAAATACGGTAAAAAAACTCCTGTTATTATGCATAACCCTCCAGCAAAAAAAAAAAAAAAAAAAAAAAAAAAAAAAAATTAAATAGCTGTCACCGTTTGCAAGTTATTGAATTTTAAAATCCATCAGTCATTTTTGGGATACCCGGTATGTATTTAAATATATTTTTTCAATGTGTATAATATGTAGGTGGTCAGTTTTAATTTAATAGTAAAAACATTATTTACTCAAAATTTGCATGATAAAATTCCGAATAATTTAAGCATACGAAAAATAGATTTAGTAAATTAAAAAACAACTCATAGGATAATAGGGGTCCCCCTCTGTGATGTCGGGCTTATTCTACTTCTAATTCTTAAGCGGGCTCTGAAACTGACAAGAGTTGGCACAGTCCTCGAGCCTGTTAAAGTGTTGCGGGGGCTACGTCTTTACGTACAATTCATTTTTTTTTCCTCTTTTCAAAATAACAATTTTGCTTCACTTTATCGTTTAAGTTCTTATTTAAAAAATATTTTTGTTTATTTTAAGAAAAAGTTAGTATGAACTAGAGTTTATAATTGTCTTAAAACCTGTAGTTAATAGCATTTCATATTTTAAAAGGGGAAAAAATGTAATAAGTTCTTACTTTTAAAAAATTTTAATGTTAAAGAGAAACTTGTAAAATTTAGAATTAAGAGAATATATATTAAGAGAATTTATAATTAAGAGAAACTTGTAAAGCCAGTTTCTGTAAATTCTTTGTCATTCGACACATGGTTATGCAATGAATTTGGTTAATCGATACTCTGTAAAATTAGAGGATAGCTGAGATCGATCTGTATACAGGCTGGTTTTTTTTACTTATTATAATTATTGTTGTTAATTTTGTTTACAGATAATTTTAATGAGGACACTTTTATTTTTGGAACCGGTTTCGAAAATGAATTAAAAAAAAAACTTGCAATCAGAATAGAGAAAAAAACCTGCATACAGATTAATTTCAGCTATTCAGTGAAAAAAAATCATTTAAAAATATTGAAATGCAACTGAAATATAAATTTCTTTCATAGTATTCCATTCCATTCTTCCATAAATTAGCAAATGGTCTTTTCGCGTAACTGAAGCAAGCCCTTAAGTAGCGAACTGCTGGAATTATATGTTTATATAATGTATTTAATTCCTATACTTTATAATAAAATCTTAGCCTCATGTGCTTAGTTATAAAATTGTTTTAGACAAATTTTATTTTAACGTTATTATTTGATCTTTAAACAATGCATATTCCCAGCAGCAGAATTTTTTTCTGCAGTCTGCAACACAAGTAAAAACTTAAAAAACAGTCTGCAGACCAATCCCTCGCATAACATTATATGCACTCAAACCTCCCAAATATTTGTGATAGACATAAAAGAAAAGTATACTTTTAAAAAGAAGTTGCCTTTGTTCTCAGAATTTTTAATGCCTCATACATTGTCCGAAAGACGAGGAGGGGCTTCCCTTTGACAAAATTTGCCGGTTTTTCAAGATCTTTTGAGGAGATGTAATTTTTCGCGATTTTTTGACGAAAACTGCTGTTTTTTCACTATATTTTGAATAAATTTGCCGTTTTGTCGCAATCTCTTTAAGAAATTTGCCGCCTTTTTTGCGAACCTTTGAAGAAATTATGTGTTTTTTAGTGATTTTTTGATTAAATTTGCCGTTTTTTGTGATTTTTTTTAAACGAAAACTGCCTTTTTTCCGCGATCTTTTAAAGAAATGTTCCATTTTTTAGTGATTTTATGATGAAATTTACCGTTTTTTCGCGTTTTTTTTTTTTTTTTTTTTTTTTTTTTTGAAGAAATTCGCCGTTGTTTCTAATCTTTTAATGAAAACTGTTGTTTTATCCCGATCTTTTGAAGAAATTTGCCTTTTTTCATGATCTTTTGGAAAAATTTGCCGTTTTTTCGTGATCTTTTAAAGAAATCTTCCGTTTTTTAAGATCTTTCAAAGAAATTTGCCGTTTCTGCGATCTTTTGAAGAAATTTGCCGTTTTTGCGATCTTTTGAAGAAATTTGCCGTTTTTGCGATCTTTTGAAGAAATTTGCCGTTTTTGCGATCTTTTGAAGAAACTTGCCCTTTTTGCGATGTTCTGAAGAAACTTGCCCTTTTTGCGATGTTCTGAAGAAACTTGCCCTTTTTTGCGATCTTTTAAAGAAATTTGCCGTTTTTTTCGTGATTTTTTGACAAAATTGCCGTTTTTGCGATTTTTGGACGAAATTCGCGTGTTTTGCGCGATCTATGACGAAATTGACTTCTTTTCTAAGACATTTGTCAAAAATCGTGATATATTTTATGTCCGAATTTTTGGATTTAGGACCGAATTTTTTTAATTTTTGCTAAATTTTTAACAGCTGAAAAATAGTCTGCAGACCTTCCCAACGTTGCATCGATTCTGCTCCCGGGTAGCATATTTATTTCTTGTTTATGCAGAGTTATAAATGTTATAATAATTTTAATAATGATTTAAAAACTTATGCTAATTATTAAATTTGTTCATTACATTATTATAATTTGAAACTCATATGGAAACTTCAATATACATATTTCTCAAAAAACTCAGTTGAAAATAGGGGTAGGGGGGGCCCCAAAGTTTTTTTGGGGGGAGGCCTCAAAATACCTTGCTACGGCCCTGCCGACGATTTAAAATATATTTCAAAATTAAGTATTGCCATCGAAAAAACAAAGTTTGGTCTGGATGTCATTTGTAGATGGACGACTATGCAAAATAATATATGGGTTATGGTCAATTTGATGAATCGGTCATTATTAATAATAACCAAATGATATCCAAATAAATCGGCTAATATGATAAATTTATGAGAATTTATCAAATTAACCGGTTATAATTAATAATTACCAATCAAGGTTGATAAATATAATCAATTTCAACTCGTCTAACTTGAGATTTTTATTTTGTACACTTTTTTTTTCTAAATATTCATTGCAAAAAGTATGAATTTCAAAGCTGTATAATTTATTCGTTGGATATTTCAGTGTTTAAATTTTTTTATCTAATTCATTGAGTAATTATAAAAAGTAATTATTTTAAAGTGCTTAATCCATTGCGTCTTATTAATAGAATATTTCTTTTGATTAAGTATTACTGCCACTTAACATTTTTTTTTTTTTTTTTTTTTTTTTGTTATTAGATTTAAACAGTTGTGGAAAGTCAAACCTCGTTAACATGAACACGCTTAACGTGAATTACTTTTAACATGAGCTGTTTTCACAGCCCCCTATAACGATTAATACAAAGATGTGATACTGATAACATGAACAAAATTTTGGCTCTCCTTGAGATTCACATTAACGAGGTACGACTGTACATATTTTTGTAAAGGACACATTCATTACTCAGCTTAATTAATTATATTGACCAAACTTCATCGCTAATTATTAATAATAACTGGCAAATTTGATTGATATGTAACATTTATCAAATTTACCAAAAGACGTAGTTATTATTAATAATTTACGAATCTATCAAATTAAACGTATCACATATATTCCATTAATTTTAAATACAATTTAACAATTAATAAACAAATTAAAGCAGTGATTTCCAAGTGGGCGAAAAAAATGTCCGGGCCAGGATTCGAACCAGAGATGCATTAGCTGAAGCCGGAAATGCTCTTCCAATCGAATCATCCCAGGTAAATACAAGAGGATTAGCTCACCCAATTAACCTTAACCCTTCACTGTACGTTTTTTTTTTCTATTTTTATGGAGAAAAAAAGGGAATCTATATACTATACCGGTTTAATAATGGAAAAATAGTTTAAAAAAAATTTTCAAATTTTTAGCTAAAATTTGATATTATATGGCGTGTGCCCTTTGTACCCAATTAGGGTTTCTAAAAATTGTATTGTTATATTTTGCCATTGAATGGGCTTAAATTAATTAATTTTACCTGCTTAACACTCTGCAACTTTCTTTTTATTAATATTTTCAAGTATTCAGTAACAATAATAAAAGTAAATTTCACTTTAAGAGAGACCCGAACCGCATTTTCGGCCCAAAACTATCCAAAGTTCAAAAAAAAATTTTTATCTCAGAAAACGATAAAATACATATTTGCGAATATCCATGCACAATTTCAGAACTCGGGGACACTTGGAACAGGTAGCAAATGAGCTTTTTTAATTGTAGTCACTATAGAGTTTAAAGGACTAACGGCCATTTAAAATGTGTTTTCCTGAAAATGACTTTTTTCATATTTTGCCTAAGTTCAAAGTACTAAGGCTCAGTGGTAAAATTATTTAGAAACAAAGTGTTTATGTTTTTAGATTCTTTAAAAAAAAAAAAATTAAACTATTTCTGAAAATTTTACATAAATTGGTAAACACGAAAATTATAACGAATTTAAGGAAATTTACCATGCGTAATTTCTTTCTTTTTTTAGCTGATTAAAATAGAAAATTAAAAATATCTCTCCCTAGGTCGTTTCCATATACTATAACACTATTTAAGAAATTTTAGTAATACCAAAATATTGAAAATTGTATGAGGAGTAGTAATTTTAAAAAGGGTATTTTTCCACAAAAAAATCATAAAAATCGACATAAAAAATATACTTTTTAATAAAAAGTGAATTTTTTTGCTAATTATTCCTTACAAAAAGATTCTTAAATAGTACACCAAAATTCATTACTTTAAAATCAATAATAAAAATGTTGGGTTTTTTCTTACGGGTCTCCCTTAATAGCTTAATGGATTTTTATTTATTTTGTTTTGTTTCCGAAGAACAAATTCTAATTTTGCATCAAACGCAGCCATCTGACAAAGACAAAATAAGTGCTTTTCTATTCTTTGAACTGCTCTTGATCAAATACAGCGATCATACTGGCCAAATTCATGGCACATAATGAGAATAGTAGTGCTTTTAGGTATGTGCCAGATGTGGCACACTGTGTAGTGAAGAGTTAAACGAACAACAGAATCTCATCTGATATCCTAACCAGTTCAACAGAATAAATCGAAGGTTATTTTCATTTTCTATTATCTCCAATAGAAGAAAGTATAATAATAATAATAATAATAATTCCATTTCTGGTTTCTTACGGATATACACAATTTAGGGGTCAGAGATAAAAAAAAAAAAAAAAAAAAAAAAAACATGTTTTTACAGAGTATCTGTTTGTGTCTGATGTGAGTCCATATATCGTCATTGTATCATCGAAAAGTGTATGAAAACATATGCATAGAATAGAACCAAATCTTTTGTGCATGTTTTTGGCTGTGTCAACCAGGTCCTCCTTCAATTTTGAAAAATTGCGCTGTAATAGTGATTTATGCGCCCTTTTCAATATTGTACCACCGAAAAGTGTATAAATTTATGTACAGAATTGAACCAAAATTTCTGTGTGCGTTTTTGGCTATAGCATGCAGATATTCCTTGAATTTGGAAGTATTCCGTGGGAAAGCAACATTGTTATAGCGGTTTTTGTATCGTTTTCTCGAGTCTCCGTCGTTCTATTTTCTATCGGTTCGTGCAGAAACGGGAACTCGATTCTTCAAACCCGGTTATTTGCAAACAGCTGATGATAACAAAATAAGGGGA
The DNA here is from genome assembly GCA_964019185.1 of Maratus speculifer. Lineage (NCBI taxonomy): Eukaryota > Metazoa > Arthropoda > Arachnida > Araneae > Salticidae > Maratus > Maratus speculifer. The sequence continues at coordinate 71,401,070 of OZ025296.1, read as the reverse complement.
AAATTTTGATTTTAATAAATATCGTGATCCACATTAACTCGCTTTGACTCCGATTTATTGACTGAAGTAGAAATTTAAGATGAAAATCAAAATTGGTATAGTATTGAACTCATAATATTAAAGTATTAATATGTGTACCTACAGTTTGAAACATTTATATACATATTAGAAATTTTAAATTTTTTTTTCGCCAAAACTAACCTTTATACTATCTTAATTTTCTTATAATAATATTCCGTATTTACTTCAACTTATTAAATTAAAATCTTGTTTCTAGATCTAATCTGTTAATCTTTACGGAAACGATATAAATTCTTATTCGCCTTAAAAAACATTATTTCCAGTATGCGTAAATTTAAAAGATGGCTCTAAATTTAAAATATTCTTAGTTAAACTTTATTTCTTAATATTCCAAATAAAACTCATTTTTCTATGTTTTTATCAACCCTTTTTAAGAAAGTCTTATTAAAGTTATTCCAAAACCATACCTTTCAAAAAATATCATTATTTTATTTTATCTATTTATTTATTTTCCCTCAATCAACATTTGATATTGTGCATATCAATAATTCATTTCTTTTCTTTTTCACTTAAAATTAATCGTCTATAAAAATCGTCTGCTTAAGATATTTAAAATTCTGAGTCGATTATAAATTGGTTAAATAATATTTTTTTTAAATAAAATTGTTGTCTATCAAATATTAATCTCGACTCTGGGTATGAGTTATGTTTACATAAAAGAATCATGGTTTGAGACTAAAGAATGTTCTAGAATTTTCATTTTAGATTTAAAAAGAGGAAGCCTCGAGAGGTGGTAAGAAGAAGGATTCTTGGGTTCTCTCTTCCATGAGTACGGCTGGATTTAGTAAATGATGGAATATTTTTTTTGATGTTTCGGTAAAAGATCGTCTGCAAAAGGAGCTTTTCTTTCTATGATAGCTACAGTTTAATAAAATGAACTTTCAGCAGCCAAAGATTGATTTATAGGATCTTCTACATTTATTTATTTTGTTTTTTTCTCGCTGGCCATGACTTCTGTGCGGAGGAAGGGAAACCTGGCGATGATGTTTCTGCCCCCCCCCCTCCCCCTAACTTTAAAATGTCACATACATGTATGAGATAAAAGAAAGTTTTGAGATTGGCACATCCAACTAGTTTGGAATTGCAGTAAAAGCTGCATACAAAATTACATTAGATTTATTTTAACACAGTTATTCCCTTAAATAAATCATAACAGTAGTAAATTTCTTTGTGGGTAAAAAAATGTCCTGCCCTGGATTCGAATCATGGATGGCTGAGCTGGAAGACCATTGGCGATTTCAGCTATACATCCCTGGTTCTAATCCTTTTTTTTTCTTTTCACCCATTCGGAAATTTAGAAATCCTATGATCCGAACTGCCCTACTTCGAAGACTGCTATGAAAATCAAAGCCGAGCCTGAAGACATAAAAATCGAGTTCGAACCATTTCGTGCCGAGATGAGCTCTCTTTCATCTATATTATTTCTCACATATATATAAATATGCACTGTTCTTCAGACGAATGATTAAATAATAGAAAAATTACATATGTACCGCACCATAATATACTGATATTTAGACAATTTGCAATACACATACATTTAACGTCTGAATTTAAAAAGCTTTTAAAAAATGGAATAAATTAAAACAGACTTGAATACAATTCAAAAATTAAACTTTATGTACAAAAAAATAAAAATAAAATAAAAATAAAAATATAAAAATAAATAAATAAATAAAAATAAAAATACTAAAAGACATTTAAAAATACAAAAAGTAAATGTTTCGTCAAACTACTCGCAAGGTATCGTCAGTACAAATAAATACCCATTGCATAACAAACAATGGAACAAATCAAGAACAATTAAGGTTAGTTATTTTTTAGAAATAGATAATATTCACTAGGTATAGAATGGGCCTCATTCAGAGTCGGCGATCGCAAATATGTGAACCCAGTCTTCGAGGAATAATCTACCGTGATAACTGTTACAACCCGATTTTAAAATATTGGCGTTCGCAAACTGCGGGATGTGTTTTGTTTGAAGACAATGCGGACAATTTTAGAATTTAAACTACCACTTTTCAGAACCCTGGCATGTTCCTCCAGGTGAATTTCTAAAGTTTTGTCTGTTCACCAATATATACGCTTTCAAATCGCCACAGAGAATGACATAGACAACTTCGAGAAATTTAGACTAATCGTATTGAAATATATACTTATTAAAGAAAGAACTAATTGGTTTAAAAGAAACACCAACATTGGATGATCTTAAAATGCCAGAAATTTTACATTATTTTATCAGAAATACCCTTATAATAAGGGATGCTGATGAAAGAATTTGGTTTTGTACATTGAAAAGGAGGGGGAGCAGAATTCATAAAAACTAAAGTATTTGTTTTTTTGTTTTTTTTAAGTTCGCAGTTTGCGAACGCTAGTGTTTTAAAATCGGGTTGTAACAGTTATGGCGATAGCTTACGCCTCGAAGGTTGATTCACATATTTGCGATCGCCGCCTCTGAATGAGGCTCATTCTATCCTGTGAATATTATCTATTTCTAAAAAATAACTATTCACATATTTGCGATCGCCGCCTCTGAATGAGGCTCATTCTATCCTGCGAATATTATCTATTTCTAAAAAATAACTAACTGTAACTGTTCTTGAGTTGTTTCACTGTTTGTTATGCAATGGATATTTTGTCCATTTTGTAATTACACTCTCAAAAAACTTCCGTCTTTTCACAGAAAATGTACTGGCAGCACTGCTGCCAGAAATTGTCTGTAGATTGACTATTTTCCGTTTATTTTTTTCTCCCTCAAAAGAGGAAAAATATACATCACTTGAAAACAGTTTGGAAAAGATCAATGCGGAAGAGGTGAGGATCGAGTTCACGACCCCAGCATTACAGGGCGAGCGCTCTTCCTCGGTGCCACGGTTGCTCATGGAAGTCGCACTTTGAAATAGAAGCGTTCATTTCATATGGGTGTGGTTTGGTGTATTTCGTTAAAAAGCTTTTAATTTTGCAGTTAATCTCGGAAAGATTTCATCTTTAATTAAACTGTGGCTGGGGGTTTTTTTACGTTTAGTATTAATATAGTATAAAAATGTGAATTTTAATTATATTACGTAGATCATTAGAGAAAAAACATGGATGTTCTACTTTTATTCGATAAGATTTTTTTAAAATAATATCAATTTTTTTGGCATTTATTTTTTAATTAAAATATCTTTTAAATGTGTTCACTTAAAGTATATTTTATATGCAAATATTTATCATAGAAATAACTTAGTATATTCAACTTTATTCAACTTATCCAGCTTTGAATAACAAATTGTGAGAATTTTTCAACGAATAAAGAAAATAATTGTTATCTATTTTTAAATTCGATAACATTTTTGTCTTTTTAAACTAAATTAGACATTTTAATCTATAGAATATTTTGTTTTTCATATTAAAAATAAATTCGATTTTATTACTAACAGATCCAATACTCATGCGTGCTAGAAATAAACGGAATCTCTTCCTCATTTTTCGACGTTCGCAATGAATTTACAGATCAAATACGTTTTTTGGGAGTACGGAAATTATTTGTGAAAAAATAAGGATAACTTAATGTATATTGACGAATTTTTCTGACAGTGTATGTCTTGTGAGTAGCTTAGCGAAAAGTTCATTTTTGTATTTTTTAAATATTTATTAGTATTTTTATTTTTTGTAAATAAATTTTAATTTTTTAAATGTATTCAAGTCTGTCTGAGTTTATTTTATTCAATCTTTTATTTAGACAATTTTTCACCAGCCATGTTCTAAAAAAAAAAAAAAAAAAAAAAAAAAAAAAGTAATTTGATAATCATATTTTTATACAATCAAAAGTTTCATATTATCTTTTTTTTTTTTCTTCCAAAAAGTTGCGTATTCTTTCGGAAATCTTTCTAGGCCAAAGAAAACATTAATTTAATGTAAAAGAATTTCACCTAAGAGTTAAACACTCTTCAACTTGTTATATTCCCAAAACAAATTGATGTAACAGTATCCGGGGTTCTTGAGTGTTTCTGTAATTATATCTTAAGCAAATTCTTTATTGATTTTCTTAATCAATTAATGCAAGGTACACTGTACCCGTTACTTATGTAATACTTAAAATGTTGAACCTCCGTTGATGTAAAGTAGTCTCATGTCACAAGTAACACATCTTTACTTGAAATAAGCGAAAACAAAAATGAGTATTTTATTTATTTTCCCGTCTTTTCTAATATGGGAATGGAACATCATGGTGTCAGTTTAGACATGTTAAAATAACAAGGATTGTTTAAACTTACTTTTGGTGTCGACTCAAGTGACATACATATATTTTATATATATCCTGTCTTCGTAATTCTGTATATCGTAATATAGTCCTTAATCATTTATATGGAATGAAATGTTTATGTTCTTCTCATTTTATTAATGCAAATATTAAAAAGCCAATTTATGATGCATTAAATAATGGTTTTCCTAAAAAATTCATATATTCTTTAATATGCAATTAATAATTACATGATCTTAAAAATACTTAATACATTGCGTAAAAGATATGTAAAAATTATTAAAACACAAAACTAATAGTAAAAAAAATTAAAAATGCAAAATAAATAAAAAAAGATATTTAATAGGGTGGCTGCGCGAGTAGATGTTAGAGTACGGGGGAGGGTGGTGTTGTCTGGGTAATACAGTATGGTTAATTTAAAAAAACTGATTGAGGAAAGGCATCTGCTAAATTGGAATAAATTTTTCCTGGATGTTTCAATTGACACATATGAATGAATAATTGTATAATTATATTAATTAATTATATTAATTACTATTAATACAATTCAGTAATTAATTTCAAGATGAACTTGAATCTAACTTTTAACAATTTGGACTATGCCTAAAATATTACTTCTAAGTGTATAAAATGCATGCATTAATTATCTATTTTAGTCTCTCTTTTATCTTATATTAAGATAGTGATTTTAGGTTAGCATTGTCAAATTAAATGATTTTTTGCTACATCATTTTAAGAGTAACTATAATGTCTCATATGCTTTTTCCTTTTCTGTCCATTTTAATAATGTTATTGTGATTTATTTTTAATGTTTTTCTCCCTTTTATTTTGGTTTTATGTGTGTTGGTAGCTCCAAATTCGTATTATTTTGCTTTTTCATGAATAATACGAAGATGAAACCACTTACTTTATTTGTACTTCCAAAGTGTTTGTGGACCTGAGGCTTCTGCTTTAGTTCTGCAAATTTCAATTGTGTTCGTTTTGATTGGTTTTTGTCCTTGTTTTAATGTGGTAATTTTGTATTAAATTCAATGGTTTGTATATTATTTTGCAATTAATGGTTAATTTGTAATAGTAAATAGCTTCCAGCCAGTCGGGTGCATTGTGAGTCGAATTCTTAGCTTTTAGCACGACTCATAACAGAAACTGGTTGGATGTTTTTGCTTTTTTGTTAAACTATCCACCCCTGACGAGTAGTTTAATAAAAAAAGCCTTCTACTGTCCTTTTATCCATTTACCTTTCATTATTTTGGTAATCTGCCTTCTATTTCACTTCAGACTTCAACTGTTTTCGATAAGATGACTGTAAAAATACTGGTTTCATTGGTTTATTGTATGGTAATATATGAATTACTCTGGTTATATAATGTCCATTTATCCATATATTTTTCAGTAATTTGGTAATCTGCCTTCAATTTCACTTCAAACTTCAACTGTTTTCAATAATATGATTGTAAAAATACTAGTTTCATTGGTTTATTTAGTGGTATTGTCTGAATAACTTTGGGTGTATTTATAAAAGTAAATATATATATATATATTACCATTATGAAATATCACAAATTATCATCTATATTCGTATTAAATATAAATTACAAATTAACTATATATAGGACAGTTGCACCATAAAATTTAACTAATAATAACACATTGCTCAGTGGTGCACAAAACAGGAATTTTAATATACATTAGTACATATTAAAATAAAATAAAACTTTCAACGTTTCGCGCCGTCTTCTGCGGGCGTCTTCAGGAAAATATGAAATGGAAGAACTACGTTTGCATCTTGTTCGAGAGATAATATTTCTACTAAATTTAAAACTAAATGAATTAAAATTTTAAAAAATGTTGCCATTTACACGTGAGTAAAAATTAAAATATTGCAAGGAAATAAAAATTTTAAGGTTTTATGATGTGATGCCATATTTTTGGTATATTGTAGGATAAATTATCATTACATGGTTTATTTTCTCGTGCTATGATTTCGATGGATTCTCTTATTTTACCTTAAACTGGGTTATTGCATGGAACTATGATTTTGAGGAAGCCAAAATCATAGTTTCATGCAATAACCGATGACCTAATAACAAAAGATATGATTCGACCTATGTTATTCCAACAATGAAGCATGGCGGAGGACACGTTATGCCATAGGGAGTATTTTCCTCAAAAAGTGTCGGTCCGTCATTTGAAATCCACAGCCAGGTGAACTATACAATGTATAAGGATATCTTGCAAGACTATTTTCTGCCTTATTACAGAAAAAAAATTTGGTCGCATCTATTTTTCTTAACACGATAACGACATAAATAATGTTTGCAAACCTCGATAAGCAATGATTTTTCCACAAAAATTTTCGTTTTTGAAATGATCAGCCCAAGCGCCCAGCATGAATCCAATAGAAAATCTTTGAAAAGAAGTTGACAAAAGGCTGCGGAACTGTAAATATTCCAATTCAGCCGAAATTTCGCCAAAATTGCAAGAAATGTGAGAAAAATGTACCATAGACAATCTTTAACCGGTGATTGTATGAATGTCACGTTGCTTCGCCGCAGTACTTATTACTAAAGCTAATAAAATAGTAATATGATAAAATACTAATCGTAAATGTTGTTGATCACTGTAATTTTCTATTACTATACCACTTTTTTACAAACTTGGGAAGGTGGCCAGAAACTTTTGAGAACATGCGTTTTCCTTTATACTTAATTTTGTCAGTTAAATTTATTGATATTTACATGTTCTTCTATAACTGAGTTCCTAACTATTATGTAAAAAAATGTATAAATATCACTTGTATGAGATTTCTCTTCATATGGGTATATTTACAAAGTAACTGAAAAATTTTTGCTGGCCGGAAACTTTTGACCGCCTCTGTATATATATATTTCTTTTAGAACACACACGGAAAGAAATGTTTTGTTGAAACAACTAAATTTTGATTACTATTGCCTCCACAAAATTTTTTTGTTGAAGTGACCAAATTATAAACAACATTTTGTTGAATTAACAAAATTATTTGGTTAGTTCAACCAAAATTTGGTCATTCCAACCAAAATATTTTGTAGGGGCAATAGTAATCAAAATTTAATTGTTAAAAAAACAGTTCGTTTTGTGTACTAATATTGGCATATTAAATTGTGAACCAGTATTTTATGGTTTCTCTATTAGAACTAGCAATAATACAGAGCGGCAGTTCTTTAACTTTTATTGGTAAGCAATCCAACATTAAGTAAAAAAAAAAAACAAAAAAAAAAAAAAAAAAAACAAAAAAAAAAAAATTCGCGACCCACCTAACACAACGGAATATATCACTATGAGATTAAGCTATGTTTATGTGAACTATTCACATGTGGCCTAATAGCCCCTTCCCCATTATTAGTAACCATGACAGAAATTTCGGAGGATGATCAACCTGGTGATCCTCCTACTGGCTATAGATATTATGCTGTTAAAAAAAAAAAAAAAAAAAAAAAAAAAAAAAATCGATATTAATATTTATCCACGCAAATAAACTGCAATGCATAAACGCAAACAAATATAAAATTTCAATGAAACAAGCTTTTGGCTCAAAATTATTTGATTTCTCTCTAACAACACGATTATTTCTCTTAATCTTATTTTGAAGTAACCTTTCTTTTAAACGATAAATTTTTATCGTTAATTGAAATGCTGTCGCATAATCATTAGGTATTTAAGAATAAATAAACTCCCTTAATGTAAATTGATTTTAAACAAGTTTAATGTTTGATTAAATGAAAAATTTCAACATTTCTGTCATTATTCTGTGAATAAACTCTTTATTGGTTTTCAAAGCTTATATGACATAATACAAATTTAGTTTGAGACATTTACTTAAAATTTCAAACATTCTTCGACTTTTTCTAATCTCGTATTATTATCAATAATCTTATTTACTTCGTACTTTTTGGTAGCGGTAAGAGTAAAAGAAATATTTTCGAAAGAGAATTTTACACATTATGGAAAGACGAATAAAACTATTTACGTTTAGAAAATTTTTATATTTTTCCAATGTGTAATACATAACTTCAGTAATTTTTATTGATGAGTAAAATATCTGCTGTTAAGTGCAATAATTTTAAATAAAATGCAGAATAAGAGATTAATCACTCACAGCTGAGTTTCTTGCTGCATAATAATCAAAATAAAAAATTTAAGTGAAATAAAAACCACTGTATTGAACTAATAGATGTATTTCATACATGTTACTACTTCCTGACAAATGCAACATAGCAGCACCACCGACTCGGTGATTTTCATCAAAATTTATTCAGCAATACTTTATGTAAACTTCTAACTGAATCTGAAGGTTGATAAAAAATCCGTGCATTAGATTTTGAGATAGAGCTATTGCGGCAATTATAAAAAATTCTGCTCATCAGTGCCATCTATTGGATGATTTATGCTATAAACTAATCAGAACCAATTTATAATTACTGAGCATTAATTTTTCAGACATTGTTATTATAGAAATCGTGAAAAATGCTGCATAGCAGCTCTACCTATTGGTCAATTAACACCAATTTATATTAGGGACTAACTGAATATAAAGTTTTGTTGAATTATCGTTCACTGATGCTTGAGATAGAGCGCTCATAAACTGTGTATCATATACAGACACATGGAGAGACTCAAGGACAGATATTTCGTAAAAACATGTTTTTCGGGATCTCTGACCCTTAAATCATGCAAATCCGTCCAAAACCAAAATTCGGAAATTTTCAAATCCACTGTTTTCTTATTGTAAAGATAGAAGAAAATAAAAACATAATACATTATATGGTAAAAGGTGACCGGCCACTTGCGATTTTAAACATTTTTTTTTAATTTCTAGAAATATACATGAGGAATTATTCTGAAACTCTAAGTGTGTAAACATAATTGTACAGGTCATGCATTTCCGTGAAGATTTTTTCCCGAAACTCTAAGGAACCGTCAACAAATTGGAAAACAACGAAAATCTTGCCAAATATATATACTATATAATAGGGAATTTCAGTTTAGCGAGAAAACGCCTAACTGGTTGAATTTTTTCTTTCAGCAGTTTATACTAATGGATAGAAACATACTTGAATACTTTTGCTAAGCCCTGTAGTTTACCTAGTACCTTCATTGCATGTCAGTATTTTGCTAAAATTTAGTTCAAACAAAAATACTCTTAAAACTATTCTTAAATCACATTTCCAGAAATTATCATCCATAGACGACCATGTATCCAGTTCTTTAAGTGACCCTATATATTATTGTATCTATATTTTACAAATATTTCTTAGTAAACTGAATGAAGTTGAACGCAAAAATGTATCAATTATAAACCACCTTTGGCTATTTCCATACGGATTTGTCATGTCAGTCACGCACTATGATTTTTGGCTATCAGTATTTTAGAACAGAAAAATTTGACTTATTTTATCGGAGATACCTTGTGAATTGAATGAGGCGAAACAAACTTTTCGAAAATAACGGTGGCGAACAACCATTGCGATTTTCAGCTACGTGACAGACACGACAAGTTCGCATGGAAATAGCCCTTTAAGTAAATTACGCTCATATACCTTTACGAGCTCTTATGTGTAACCTTGTATATAAACTATAACATTTACACACACCATATAATATGCATAAATTTTGTGAAACTTAAAAACGTATATCATAATTAAAAATATATTTCATCCATCAAAAAGTCATCATCGATAACATACAGTACTTAGGATAAAATATACTTTTTGAAATCTTTTGTATATCAATGTAAATGCTATGCATTTCATATTATGAGTGAAATAACTTATATTAAGCCTTAGCGACGTATATTAATTTTATTATACATGGAATCTTTTAATATAATTAAAATATGTTGCAAATAATTCCTCCCTTTATTATCTTTATGTAATAAAATTCTTTCGTGTGGCCCTGTAAATAAATAATAAATATTCTTTTCACTACATATTTTACAGAATGCATATTTTAGTGCACTTCGTAAATGCATAAAAATTTGAATATGTTTGACAGGGTGTAACACCTTTAAAATTCATTTGAAACTAATTTTTTCACATAAGCAGTAATATAATGGAAAACCTTTGACCGTCCCCGTAAAAAAACTAATAATGGTAGAAACTTCATTTACAATAGGGTTAGTGCTAGGGTAAACGTCAATAACTTCCAAAAATTTCAGGTCAATCCGAGTATATTTACGGGAGTTAGAGCGCGGGCAGAGGGCCAGATGGCCAAACAAACCAAAAGCATAAACAGTTTTCACCTTTGTTGGAAAGTGTTAAAAAAGAATCATTTAAAAGTATTGAAATGCATTTGAGATATTAAAAATGAAATTTCCATTGGATTGAAATTAGTAAACTGGTGTTTTCGCCTGACTGAAGTAGCCTCTCAAGAATGTTTTCGTAATTTATTTTTATAACAAATGTACAGAATAGCGTCTCTTTTATCAAAGCGCGAAAAACTTGTATTCACAGAGCTGTTGTAACAGACATAGATGAGAAAATAATTGAGAAGTGTGTAAACTTCTCGTACGGATTATGTTTTTTGGAACATCTTCACGTTCCATATGTTACTTTTCTCACCGTTCTGGATAATTAGGTGTCATTTTGTATTACGAGAAAGATAAATTGTTACAACTGGTAAGGAAAAAAAGTTTTCTTTGAACATATTTCTTCATATTTCTATTTTCCGTATTAGTTCTATGCATCTAAGAAAACTTAGGATTCTTATGAATTAAGTCACAGAATGTTCCCCCCCCCCACCCCACCCTATAAGTTTCGTTGTAGACTACAGATTTCACGAGAAAATTTATGTTTCTTTCATACAGTAGCTCCATTTGTATTATTTTAATCACTTAACTGATTTACCGGTACATCGTTCAGGCAAGAAGAATTTGCTTAATCCATCATTTAAAGCTTTTGACATCACAATTTTTTTTTAAATACAAATTTATACTATTTATTGGAAGAAATATTTAGACTAAATGATATTACGAATATTTTACCTTAATAAAAAAAGTGGTGTTTATTCTACATTTCCAATTTATTGTTCATAAACAAAAAATAAATTAGTAAAATAATAATAACAATAAGTTAAATGGTTAATGCTTTCTTCTGGAAGGGTTAGTTTTCAGAACTGTAAACACACAGCATATATATCTTCATTTTAATCCGTAACCGCAATTTGCAGTCTCACAGACTTCTCTTTTTCAATTTTCACAAATTTTCATTCTAACTATAGATGATGGTTATTTATTTATTTATTGCGTCTTTTTACTTTTGCTAGACACTTTTGAACAACTGAATTTTAAATCCTAATAATCCTGTACGTGTACATGATGTTAACCACAGAATTTTGTGAATTAATATTGCATTTCATCCATCTCTAGATTAAGCGGTCTGGCAGACTGCTCACGGTAGTTTTGCGACAATATTTGTCACTTTGGTTACAGATTAAAATTTATTACATGCATGCTAAGGTTCAAAGTAGAAGAAAAACCAAAAATCTGTAGTTAAACACTACGACGTTCTTGACATCGAAGTAGATGTGTGTAAAGAATTCATTTAATTGAAACAGTTTCGTCAAGAGACTTCGCTACATAAGAATGTAAAAATATAGTAATTAACGAAATATTGTATGCGATGATGTACACTGTTACACGAAGGTATGTCCATATATAGAACATAAAAATTTTCGTGTGGGCACATACCTATTACACAGTAAATTCACGATAAGTAGAATTAAAAAAAAGGGGGGGCAAAAGATTAGAGTTGTCATAAGTTCGGCTTTTTTAAAATAATTTAATACATGCGAAAAAAAATATGAAAAAACCATTCGATCAATAGCAATTGCAATTATATTGTAATAACTGAGTCTAAAAAAATGAAAACTAAAATAAATAAATAAAAAATAATAGTATAATAAAGATATTTACAATTTTTTCCTCTTAATGATGATTATGTGGCTAGTATATTTTCAATGAGTGACCCACTATTTTCAGTAACCTAGTAAAATTCAATATCATGCTGTATATAGTAACTAGAAGCATATTTGACGGAATGTTCCGAGTAGTCGGCCAACAAATACATGTTTTCACTATAAATGATTCTTTTACGATAATCCCAAAACCAAAAATCACACGGGCTCATGATTAGGGGTCGACATGACAATGTAATGGGAAAGTGTCAACGAATAACCGGGTCGTCTATAAAAAGTCAATGAAAAGATCGAATTCCAACGATCGTAAATTTTGTCGCAATTTGGCGCAAAGGCAAACTGCAGCAAGAACCATGTCTCAATTACGCACATTGCACCGCCACCTTCCTTCAATATAAGCAAATAAAATCAATATTGTGTTTTTTGTGCATTTAAAAAATAGAAATGAGTATGAAAGATGAAGCATATATGGGCTACTATGACACGTATAGAAAGTGTGCATGGCGAACAAATCCGCTATTTTATCGTTCTTGTTTCTTATATTACATAAGCATAAGTATATTGCATAATAAATATCTTTCACAATAATACAGATCTATTTTTTAAGTTAGACAGAAAATGGACTTTTTCAGAGAATTCACACGGAAAGAAGAAAAGAATCTGCTGTTTCAACTTCAAATAAAAAAGAAAATGCAGCCAATGCACAAACGTGACTTCTGCTAAGTTGAGAAGTTTTATTTCTCTATTTAAATTATTGCCAGAGAAGAAACTTCAAATATGAATTCAGAAGAATGTGCTAAGAAGATTGTTTCAGTAAGGGGACTAATGTTTGAGGTTAACTTTGATATTTTTGAAACACAGACAGCCGATATGCCGATTTTAGATAATTAGTTTTATAAAATCATAAGCTATTTCATTTTCCTGATAATTCTTTTCATTTCTTAAAATGGTTTATAATTACAAAAAAGTTGGCAATATATTTATACATATATATTGTTCCAATACATATATAATGCATTGAATTAATTTATAATCATAAGTATATTTTTTGATACGTCATTTTAGGGGTTACTATAGTGTTTGGTATACTTTTTCCTTTTCTATCCATTTTAATAATGTTATTATGATTTATTTTTAATGTTTTTCTTCGTTTTATTTTGGTTTTATGAGTATTGGTAGCCCCAAATTCGTATTATTTTGCTTTTTTAATGGCTAATACAAAAATGAAACCACACATTTTATTTGTAGTTCCAAAGTATTTGTGGGACTGAAAATTCTACTTTGGTTCTTCAAATTCTAATTAGATTCATTTTAATTATTTTTTTCCATGCTTCATTGTTGTAATTTGTATTAAATTTAATGATTGTTATACAGCTCATATTCAAAATATTAGAATAATTACCTTTTTTTTAGAAATTGAAAATATCGTTTGGTAATTTAATGTCTTTTAATGAAAATATGCAAACGATATTTTTATTAAGAACTTATTGTTGATTAAACTTACTAGATATCTTAAATTTAATATCATTTTTGAAAAGATTAATTGCAAAAAAAATTATTTTGAAAAGTCAAAATATTAGAATATTTATTCAAGTGGTTCAAAATATTAGAATATTTCACATTAATTCTCCTTTAATTATTACCAATTCTTAACTGGTGGCATCATTGATTAAATTCAGACTATTTTATTTAAAATCAGTATTCTTCTTTGCAGTTTGTTTCTTTTTCGTCTTAAAATCGGCCGTGTGAGTGATATTCCTGAATCTACTAAACTTCGTATGGTTGATTTGTATCGGCACAGTAAAAATCAATGTTTTATAGCGAATTATTTACATTGTTCGCAATCGAGCGTTAGTAAAATAATAACACAATATTCAAAAATTGGAAAATTTCAAAATAATCGCCGAAATGGTGGCCGAAAACCAAAAACATCTGCTAGAGATGACAGGAAACTGAAGCGTATAGTTAAGAAAAACCGTTTTAAAAGTGTGCGATTCTAGCACCGAAAATGGAAAGAAGAAGGAATTGAAGTTTCTACATCGACAACATTAACACGTCTCCATAAATTTAAATTTGAATCTCGTGTACCGAAAACAAAACCTCTCATGACTGCAAGACAAAAGCGTATAAGATTGAATTGGTGTAAATCAAGACGTTTATGGAGCAATGAAGATTGGAAAAATATATTATTTAGTGATGAAAGTATGTTTTGTGTTTCATATGGTAATCAAGGTATTCGAGTTTGGAGAATGAAGCAAGAAGCATTTGATAAACAATGCCTTAAACGTTCCGTAAAATTTGCTGCTAGTGTCATGGTTTGGGGTTGTATGAGTGCAGAAGAACCTGGAAAGTTATGCATCGTCTACGAAAAGGTTAACTCTCTGATATATCAAGAAATTTTAGAATATTACATGATTCCATCATCAGAAGATTTATTTGAAGATGATTCCATCTTTCAACAAAATTTAGCGTCCCCGCATACCTCGGTGTCAACTAAGAATTGGTTCCGCCAACGCAACATTAAGGTACTTCCTTGGCCACCAAATTCACCAGATCTTAATCCCATCGAAAACTTATGGTGTATAATGAAGAAAAAACTTCAAGAAAATCCTCCTTCAAGTAAAACTGAGTTAGTGGCACGTATAAAGTCTATTTGGTCTAATATTGATAGAAATGTTTGTAAACACCTTGTATATAGTATGCAAGATCGATTGTACGCTGTTATGAAAGCTAAAGGGGATGCTACAAAATATTAACTACCATTTACTTCATATTCATAAGGTAATATTGTTGCGTAAAATAAAATATTCTAATATTTGAACCAATCTAAATTTTATTTTAATATTCTGGTGTGTTTAAGGAAGCTGTATACCTAATTTATTGTGCTGTATTTTATATTTTATAAATGTTAAAATCTTATCTAAACATTCCAGATTTAATTTATAAGAAATTTAATTGCATTTACTTAGTATAAAAAATAAATAAATGACAAATAATTTTTTCTTATTACTTTTTCTCAATTATTCTAATATTTTGAATATGAGCTGTACATTGTTTTACAATTAATGGTTCTATATATATTGAGCTGTATAAAAAATCAGATAAAAGGTTTTGATATCTTTGAATGAATCATGGAAATGTGCTGGGCACATTGCAATAAGATAGTACAATAGGTGGAGCAAAAATACCCTACAGTTGTATCTCAGAGATGTAAGACGTCCAGCAAGACGACAAAGTAAGATAAAGTGACGCAATCAGAAAAAATGACCGAAGCAAATTGGATGACTAAGGTACTAAATAGGAAACACTGGGAAAATGTGTGATACACCTATATCCAGCAGTGGATTGAAAACGATTGATGTTCATGATGATGATATACATTTACAATAGAAAAAACATACATTAATGTAGATTTTAATCTGTAGATTAAATCTACATTATTGTATGTTTTAATTTGTAGATTAAATTTGTAGATTTTAATTTGTAGATTAGATCTGTTATCGTAATTAAATCTTTATCTATAAAAAATATCTGGACAAACAATTTTTTGTATTGACAATTTTTTTTTTAATGAATTGTTTGATTTTTTTTTTTTTTCAAAATGTCAAGAAAGTCGGATTAGTCTCGAATTTCCTTACTTGTATTATTTCCATACATTGGAACATCTCTTACGAAAATATCTTTTAGAGTTCTAAAAAAAAAGAAAAAAAGTTGTATAGAATCCTATAGAATTATGACCTGTTTTTCTATAAGATAGTTTAAAAGTTATAGAAATATCAGTAGAAGTTCAATAGTATAATTATAATAAAGCAGAAATTCCTATGAAACTTCTATTAAACACTTTCTCCCGATAGACATTTCTATTAAATAAACTAGCTTATAGAAAAATGGGCCATAATCATATAGGATTCTGTAAACTTTTTTTTTAAAATTCTAAAAGATATTTTTGCACAGGATCATTCTACACCAGTACAAATATTGACGATTCAAACTTCCATTAATGGTCGCTGCAAAGACTATATCATGTTCCCACAATTACCCGCTATATTCCAAACACACAGTTTTACTCCGCTTATAAAGTTACTGAGAACATAGTCAGTCTTTTTTTATTATTTTTTTACTTCACCTTAAACCGAGTGCATAAAAACTTCCAATATATTTCGAAAGTTATTTAATGCGAATATTATTTTTGTAAATATTTTAATGAAATATACTTATAGCAATGTCATTCTCGTTACATATTGCTAATTTATATATATATGTTTCATTGGTTTATTTAATAGTATTGTCTGAATAACTTTGGATGTATTTATAAAAGTATATATATATATATATATATATATATAAAATCACGGCTATAAAATCTTCCGTTAAGGAATAAAATTTTGGAAACATCATTCGTAAATAAAACTGATAATTTTATATCTACGAGTAGAATTACAGAGGAAAAAAAGTTAAAAAAACAGTTGTTCAAATTACTTTTCATTATTACCGAAAAGAGAATAAAAACGTACATTTGATTTGATTTGTATGAAATAAAGACTAATTGTTATATATATATTTTTTTTTTCTTTAAAATTTTGCGGCTTGGATATATTTTAATTACGCAGATTTTCTTTATTTGTCCCATACATGACAATATAAAAATATTCAATAATTGAGAACATACATATATAGTGTTGAAATTTTTAAAAGCACAACTTAAAATCTAACGTTTATATATTGAAATATATAATTAAATACCTGCGAAGTCTCCCCCGCCGTACATTTTCCTATTTCCACTTTCCAGTATCATTTTTTACAGTTGCAAATCCTACTTCACTAACGCTAAAAAATCCCGATTTTGAATTATAATTTCGCATTTTTCATTATCTACAGTTAATCCAAATTAAATTTTTACTAATATTTTTGTTAATTTTGAGCTTAAATCACAATTTGAATTGCGATTTAAATATCGCTTTTAATTGACAGTAGAGAGAGGAAGTTGGCAAAGAAACTGAAACTATAGAGATACTGAGCACATATCGAGCTATTTTAAAACTGTAAAACCTTTTTAATAACACAAAAAACGAAGAAAATAATTTGAAAAAGTATTAAACTTGAGAAAAGGCTACATAAAATAAATTTTAGTCTTGAAAAAGCACAAATTACAGATTCTTGTAATGAAGTAAGTTTTGTCAAGAGCAATAAATGTGACTGTTGTTTTACATTTCTTTATTTTGCATATTTTTATGGTTTTCTTTCTTCTCCCAGATTTTAAACTTTCCGTATAGTGCATTTTTGCTTGCTGATTAACTGAAAATCTAATATACGGCCTTTCACTAGATATATGAGGCGTTCAAAAGTCGATCCGATTAACTTCGTTAAATAAAAATTCTCATTTTAAACATTTAAAGTTATTTATCTATTAAAAAAACTACTATTTTTGCGCATACTTCGATTATACTCATTAATTATTTTATAATTAAGGGTATTCATAAGCACTGTAAATATATAGAAAAATTTCAACTCAGTCATGCCATTACCTGAATTTCTATAAAAATGAAGTTAGTCGGATTGACTTCTAAACGCCTCATATGAGGGGCAGTCAAACTGAAACAGAATGCCCGCCATGAAACACATTTTTAGCCAAATTTGACAAACATTGATCTTACATACCACTACTCCCATCTCGGAGGTTGGTGGAAATGCATAATACCAGATCACATATACTCACATTTGTTGTTGTTGTTTCCTTTGTAGGTAAAAGTAGTGAAAAGTGTGTTCGTCCAGCATTTGAAATGGAGGCAAGCAAAGAAGAACAAAGGGACTATGCAAATGTAACATTATCAATTTTTTAGTAATTATGGACCGCCCCTCCCCGGTTATGGTTTCGTTATCAAGGTGTAAATTTTTTTTATTTCTAATCCTTGTTTCTTTCTTTTGAAGGGGTATACAAAACTGGTTACATTTATTTTTCGCATACTTTTATAACTCGAATGAAGAGAAGTCAATAAAATATCACTTTCCATGTTACAAAAACTTTACATCAAATAACACTTAAAAGAAATAGCTAATATTTAAAAGTATTTTATAATAGCTTTTTGCTATACAATGAATTCAACTGTAATAAAGTCCTGTTGCACTTACCCTGAAGGAGGAAGGGTGGGGGGAAGATAGAAATTCTTATCAACAAATCAAGTGGACAACATTCCTTCTCTTTCTCTTTTATTTATTAATAAACACAAGAATCATTTCAAATACACCTTACATATGGTTTCTGAACCATAATTACATGTGCATAGACATATGAAGAAATATAAGAATGTCAATTGTTGAGGTATTCCATATTTTAGAGTTAAACTATTTGATATTAATTTAGGGATTTTAATAACTTTGTATTTTAATAAAAATAGATAACAGGTTAAAAAAAAAAGATAACAAGCTATTTTGTGCTAAATATCATGTTACAAATGAAAAGAGAAAAGCTTGATAGGATCAAAAGTGATACCGACATTTAAAGACACTCCCTCCGCCCAGAGATATCTTGCGATATCATATGACAGATCCCCCCCCCCCTTCACCGTAAAAAATAACGTTATATTTGCATAGCCCCAAAGTGCTGTGGTTCGATTTATGGTGGACTGAAGGTGCTGAAATACGCGAATTTCATAGTTGCATGACCGCTATATACGCCTATCGCTGCATTTCACTGACAAATATGTACGAGTGGCATAAGAGATTCCAAGAAGGACGTAAATCATTGCAAGGTAGGTGATACCCGGCCAATAGAGGCCCACCGAGACATTACTCCTGATGCGATTACGCAGATTGATCGTCTTTAGGCCCCTGTCCCTGCGCGCGAAGACACTCGGGAGCTAATGCTATTCCTATGGGGAGGCATTTTTCTAATAACTCTTTCGCATTTTGACGTTTTTAAATAATTTTTTTGCATTGGATGGCTGAAGTCCTTCTAAAGATCGCTCCTTTTATACTTTTTCGATTTCGGCTGTAGATATTTTTTATAAAGTTAGTTTCACTTTCTGAACCGGTTCTGAAAGTGAAAGTAACTTTATAAAAAATATCTGCGACCAAAATCGAAAAAGTAACCAAGGTGCGATCTTGAGAGGAAACTCAGCTATCCAATACAAAAAAATTATTTAAAAATGTCAAAATGCGAAAGAGTTATTAGAAAAATCCCTCCCCATAGGAATAGCATTAGCTCCCGAGTGTCTTCGTTGGCAGGGGCAGAGGCCTTAACCGAGAAAATCGGTGGATTACAGAAGAAGAAATTCGTGGACGTCAAATTCATTCGGACGAGGAGTTCCGATTCGACATCAAGAGAGGGTGATGTGGAACCGTCAGCTATCTCTTTTCTATCTAACCGATGACCAGGTCCGTATCTGCCGAGCAACCTAACTCTTTTTATAAAACTGGAATTCATCGTCTCGTCTCTTAGTGTAATTAATGTCTTAACAGTTTTAGCACTTACTTTTGAATAAAAATGTTTTATACTCAATTTATGGTGTGTATTCGGTTTTCATTTGACTACATGTGTGTGTTTTCGCATATGCTAGTTTTTAATTTCATATTAGATATTCTATAAGTTAAATATAAGTCATCTTAACACTATAGATTTTTGTCAGGTTTTATTAAGATAATTTGTTATGTCTTTTGACTTTCAAAGGTCAGGGTGTCCAGCAAATAAGACACTGATATCAAAATTGAATTTCTCAAAAACGAAGATCGATAGAATTATGCGGTACACGGTTTCTTTATTAAGTTAGATGTAAAAATGTTATACAGAAGTTTCGAACGGTGAATATTTTGTAAAGATTGTGTTCTGATTGTAAAGAATGCTTGACTTGATATTTTTCCTGTTTTAGATTTTTTGCAGAGAACGAGTCTTTCGGCGTGCTGTGAATTATTTGAACGTGTTTTTTTTTTCCAAATTAAATTTTTAGAATTCCCGAAATTTCAAAAATTGTTAAAATACGGTGTACTGTACGCCGAAAAACTCGTTCTCTGCACGCAATCTAAAGAAAAAATATATCAAGTCAAGCATTCTTTGCAATCAGAACACAACCTTTTCAAAATATTCACCGTTCAAAACTTCAGTATAACATTTTTACAGCTTACCTAATAAACAAACCGTTTACCGCATAATTCTACCGATCTTCGTTTTTGATAAATTTAATTTTGAAATTAGGGTCTTATTTGCTGAACACTCTGCATATAGTGTCCCAAAAAAAGTTTGAAATGCACTTTAATTTTTTGATTTTTTAGGGATTTGTATGCAATGTAAATTGCCAAAAGTGCTAAAAAATAGGACAGGAAATAAAACCGTGTTAAATTAAACAAGCCACTATTTTTCAAAAAGTTATACTTTGAGCTTTTTTACATGAGCCTCCGAGGCAAAATTGATAAATTAGAAATCAAATTTCCTTTGCTGCAATAAGATCGTTACAAAAATTTGTACCCTTGTGTCTTTAAAACGGAAAGAGTTTATGATTGATTAAATAAATATCGTACATTGTGAATATGGACCCTGCAGCAAATTAGTAACGAAAGTATGTAAGATAACGTTAAAGACAAGAAACACAGAGGGCAATAGATATGCAGTATATCTTAATTCTTTCAGAGTCAAGCAATTGTGTTCAATAATAATAATAATAATAATAATAATAATAATAATAATAATAATAATAATAATAATGATAATAATAATAATAATAATAACTCATTTGAAAATAAGAAAATGCAACTTTACATATATATATTTTTCATTAATGCTATGAAAGTAAAATTTCATTCAAATACTCAAATACAAACAATTGATTAAAATTAAATGGTATAAAATATATCCCTCCTTCCTTCAAGGCTTTAAACAGAAAGTAATCAATACTTGCAACAATATCAATGGCAAAGACTTATTGAATATTATTAAAAGAATTCATTATGTATTGAAGTTGATAGAAAACTTTTTCAGAATGTTTTGTGAATTGCAATTTTTGAATTTTGTTTCTTGGATTTTCAACTGATCTTTGTCTAAGAAATTGTTTATTTATTTAGATGTATTTGTGATGCATGTTTTTGCCTGTTTTTAACATACTTTTGATTTAAAGAACGTCATCATCATATTTGCATTTGGTTCCTATTTTTTTTTCATGAAATGTTAATTTTAAATGGTACACTTTTTCCTTTTTTAAAAAAAAATTCTGTTGATTTATATTAATGTCTTAAGGCAAATAACAAAATATAAAGTTCTTTGTTTCATTACGTTATTTCAAATTTTAATCCTACGTCTATGCAAAATCACTTTTTATTAGTAACGATAAGTTCAAATAGAACTTTCTCTTGTCGAAAAGTTTTCTTATTAACCTTATTACAAATTTCTTTAGATTAAAACCCATTCAAAATGATACGGGAGCTTTGCTTACGATGTTGTAATTTTTTTATTATTAGAGAACAATTTATATGTAACTTTACATACTATGCAAATACATTTGCACATTTTGCTATATTTTACTTACCCATTATACGTAGTATAGGATAAGTTTAGCAATCGTTTGAAAATAGAAAAAAAACTGACGGATTTATACGTTTTAGACACTGGAGATTCCGAAAAACGTATTTTTAGAACAAAAAAATTTGCCGTCTGTCTGTGTGTCTGCAAACGCTCTATCTCCCGAACAAATTGAAATAGAGACTTGAAATTTGGTGTATAAATAATACGTAATAATGGGAAGAAACCTATTGAATATCAGTAACCTCGATTATCCGGAATTACTTTTTTTGGACTCTCGAAATATTAATTCTGGTGAAAGGTATATAAAAATTTTCAATTTTTTTTTTTATTTTAAGGAATGAATATAAAAGACAGCAAAAGAACACATATTTTGCTTAAAGAATGATCACTTTTGAAGTTATAAATATTTTTTTAGGTTGTTCGGTACTACTTGATTATTTTGTCGACCAA
Source organism: Maratus speculifer (assembly GCA_964019185.1). Lineage (NCBI taxonomy): Eukaryota > Metazoa > Arthropoda > Arachnida > Araneae > Salticidae > Maratus > Maratus speculifer. The sequence continues at coordinate 71,378,835 of OZ025296.1, read as the reverse complement.
ACAACTATCGTCAAACTAGTATAAGATTAAATGTCAGTGTAGGCTTATCGTAAACTTCACATTCACTTGACATTAAATACGTTACACTTGTTTGCTAGTTGTTACGTCCACAAGTGTTTTTTAATTCGGCGTTTTATTTGTATTTTTATTAACCTTTTATTAACTTATTTGTTCTTCGTTATTTACAATAAAAATTATGCCAATTTATATAATTTTTCAAGTAGTTTGGCGATTTATATAATTTATGAAAATGGATCGATGAGATAACCAAGTAGTACCCGCAATTCCGTAATAGAGTATTAAAAATGTTAAAAAATATTGCGTATTAAAACGTATTAAAATATTATAAAAACATATTAAAAATATTTAAATATACGTTTAAATTTTATTTTGGAATTGCAAAGTGTTTTTACACATATTTTAGTATTTTCACACATGTTAATAATTTACACATGTTTTATTTTCATTATTTATATTTTGCATAAACATGATGGGTAAGTATAACGGGGACTCCCAACTACTTGTTCCTGCAGAAAATAAAAAAGCACTGTGTGCACAAAAAAAATTTAAAATATAAATAACTGGCATTCAAATGCACCATAAAAATCGAGCTATCTGCGCTGTAGTAAAGTGGTAGTCTTTTAGAGATGAACTGATGGCTCACGAGCCCATTCATGAATACAAACGAAGTGATAACAGCCATGATAACAAATTAAATGGATGAACTGATAGCCATCGAGCTTAATATCACAGAAATAAGCAAAATCCAACAAAGAAAAGTGTAAATGATACTTTATGTAGAAACAGGCATCTCTTAAAATAATAGACGAACTAAAGGCCGACCAACAGGCTCCACCCTATAGCGCACCAAGAAAACGATACCTTACCAGTGAACAAATTGAAAATATCAACTAATTACAACTATTGGAGAAAACATCAACTGGTAATCCCGATTGTGACTACAACAACCAATACATGTGACATCAACTACCAAGATATGAGAAAATGAATATAAAACAAATAGGAATATATGGGCAGCGGTGGCCCAGATGGCAGAGCGTCATGCTTATAGACGTAAAGATCGTGGATTTGAGGCTCACCGCTAGCTAAAAACCCACCATGTACGCTAATGGCACCTGGTGCATGTAAAATCCGTCGTGGGTGCAAAGTCCTCCAAGTTACCTGTGAATTATACCTCTGGGGGTGACTTGTCAGGTGAAGATCTCGTCATCCGATCAAGGCTCTAAATTACGAGATCAAACTCGATTATCGGTTGTCGTATAGGCAGCTCGTATGAGCTCTGTAGAAGAATTAGCGTTACCCCCTTTTTTTTTATTCCCTTCCAATTACAACATCGTACGAATGAACCCAATCAGATAATTAAAAGTAACCTAGAACAGACCAGGATAGTAACTAATATTAAATAATAGCGATACAGCTACATTCAGGTAGATCTCAGCTTGTGCAATCAAGCGGCTTCTGCCCCGCAGCCAGATAAAAAAACTCGTTAAGCTAGGCATATTGCCCGGCAGGCAGGGGCCTGGTCTGCGGTATAATAATAATAATAATAATATAAATGCATTGAAATTTATAAAATTCATTAAAGCTACATACATCTAATATATTTTTTTCACACTTTCAAGGACAGACGGTGACACATTATATCCAACTTAATTTTAAGTAACAACTGCTAAATGGCACCTAGAATTTATTAGGTAAGGTTAACTGGGAACAGTGATACATCTTTTCTATACTACTCAGAAGGTCATTACAGGAAATTTCATAACAGCTCCAAAAGATGATGCTAGCGTACACAACTACATACAGAACGTCTAGGGATGATTCAGTAGCTTGATGAAATAGGACGGGTGATTTATTTTTTTACAGGTCAAAAATAAATTTGAGTTGTACAATTGCAATGGTATTATACATCTGTTCCAGTATTTTCAACCCAAAATAATTCTCTCCCTCGTAAGTAAAGCTACTGTTTATCAGTTCCTGACTCTTTATTGTTAGGTAAATTATGTAGCGTTGGATTTTAGACTCATGTTATTCAAAATTGCTGCATGGGGCACATTGATACAGTATATTCAATGTCGGGGCAAATTGATACGCATCAATGTGCCTCTTGATAACTACAGTCAACCTAAATATCTTTTTCTAACTTATTTATTTGTTGCCTTTTTTTTTTTTTTTATACACTCTTTAATACAACCATTTCCCGCCAAAAATTTCTAATATTAATTTTATTGAAATGAAATAGATGAAATAATTCTGCATGAAAAACACATTTATATAAATTAAGGGGTTGGGCATTAGTCCCGCGTTCCTTCTCTTTATACTCCTCAAACATAATACATTTTTATAATTTAGAGTTACTCAAATTAATACAGAGCTTTTGTTTATCTTTTTCACATCATTTCAAACAATTAAAATTTCAATTTAGAATAGTTTGGTGTTTTATTTTCTGTATAACTTTTACCGTATTGCGTATTTCCAGTTTATATCCATGCATTGTCTGATTTCGCTCGTTTTTAAAACAGTGTATACAAATTTATGTATAAGATCTTGTAATTAATTCTATGATTTAATTTGCTTATTTTCATCATTTCATTTTACCGTTGTATATGGCCAATAAAAGGTAGAATCTCATTTCCTTTACTTATTGAAGTTATTAAATTTGTGATCTCAGCAATATCGCTCAGACTAATCCCTCTGAGGGAAGGCCTAGTAATTATTAAACTTTCATTAGGCGATGCATTTCATTTATTAAAACTTTTAGTTCGTCAAGTTACTTAACTGTGCCTTTTTGGTTGCTAGAGTTATTATTAAAATCAAAATAGCCTCTTCCTGTTAATATGCGTAACGGATTTAATTAGCTATGTATCTTAAACTTAAAACTACACTATGTATAAATTACATAAGGATGACAAAAAATATTTTAAAAGGTGTTAAATTACTTTTAAACCATGGTACTTTCAACTGTGAACACAGTCATCAACCGAGAATATAAAATAAAATAAAAATACAAATATTTACATCTTAATTTTCATAAGTCACGTAATTGGAGTGAAAGTGAAAGTCAATTTTTAGATCCGGAAAATAAAATGTAGATATTGAGGCACGTGGACTATTATTTGTATTATGTTTCTATAAGTAAATTGATCCAAATTCTCGGTACGTTGTAGGACAAAATGTCATTATAAACAATATTTCTTTTAATAATAATAAAGAAATATTGTTATAAAATATAAATTAAATTAAACATAAATTTATATATATTTTTATTTATATTTATATCAAATATAAATTTTGGAGTTTATACTTTTCTTGCAAATGGTGTCAAAGTATATGTTAAAATTTTCTGTTTTAAGAAAGTGGTGCCAATTATAATTAAAAAATAGTCAACTGTGGCAGTCCTAAGAAAAGGATTATTTTGTATTTAACATGGAGTTACAATGACAGACAATAAAAATATATTAATAACGCAATAAACATATCGCCCAAGCATGTCGAAATACGGCAAACATGAGTATATCATAAAAAACCCAGAGAGTTCTATGTATCAAAACATATTCAGCACTAATTTATATTTAGGTCTTATTAGATGAAGCTTAATGACATCCCATGTATTAGATTTTGAGAATGTACAACATAGAGGCCATCACGCATTTCTAAAAATATTCAAATCGTGTTCAAGTCATCGGTCGATCGAAAACAAATAAATCCACCAAAACCATGCAAAAAGGTTTAGGAATATATTTTTTCTTATTTATACAGAAAAAAATAATAGGAATTTTGATAGTTAAGGAAGAAATCAATTCATATTTTGAACGCGATTCAAATGTATTAGCTGAGTGAAAAACTCATAATAAAGAATTATTTTCACTTAAGGCAGTTCACAAATTCTGTACACGTAACTTTTTGTACACTAATTCATTTTTAAACGTACAGACATTAAAATAGGTCTGACTATTGAAATGATTTGAAATATAATGTCGTTTTCTATTTTATTATTATTCTAATATATATATATATATATATATATATATATATATATATACTAGCAAGAGTGACCGAGCTAAGCTCAATCAAAATTAACTTTGTGTTCAACTCGATGTAAGTCTCTTGATATAGGGTATCTTGTGATGGGTATTATCTCTTGGTTTGATAATTAGTCCAGGCATTTGGTAAAAAATATTTTTACACGTTTTTTTTGGCAAAAAACGTGTAAAAAACGTGGCTTTTTTTCGTTTTTTCTAAATAACTTCAAGATTATGCATTTTACACAAAAGTCATCAATACATAAATTAAAGAGCACAAAATTTCCTACATTTTATGTATTTAAAGTTTTTTTCTATGATCAATGGTTTAGCCGTGAGAGAGCCGCAAAAATGGGTGTGAAAAGCAAAAAATCCTGAAAAACGTGAATTACAGCACCGTACGTCGATGAAACATGAAAAACAACCATTTTACGCAAATTTTCCCCACTCAATAATACTAAATATATTACTATTGACTATATTTTATTAATCTGAGGTTCATCGTTTCTTTCATAAATAAAAAATAAAAAAATGAGTATATCTGTGACCAAAATCTTCATATTTGCTATTACAAAATAATGATAGTAATAATTTCTTAATTTGACTTTTAAATAATGTAAATAAAATAACTAAAACAGGCTTTAACTGATCCCATCTGCACTTTCCCTGTTGATTGAAGGGGTATAAGTGTGAAATAACGTTGGTCAAGCTCCCAACCCCGCATCCCATGTCCACGTTCAGTAGAATACTAACCCGCCCCCCCCCCTCCCCCGCCAGTCTCGCCTCTGTTAGAAATATGCGTCGCACAGATCACTAGCTTATCAGGAGGACACATTACACTCAGTTTCCATATGCAACTGCATACTTATAATTTAGTAATTCACTGTTTGTGTCTTCGTGAATATAGTGAACAGCTAAAGTGATTTTGCGCGATGTCGCTGTGTTTTATTTGTGACTCTCCTTTAGAAGAGGGGCCATCAGTGAAAGTAAGCGAAGGTATTGCAGTGTTAATCAAGGCAAATACAGAAAGAAAGGATGGAAAGGCAGTTTTCCTAAAGGGGAAAACTTCAGTAGATATACATGTTAAGTGTAGAAAAGCATACGTAAATGAACAGATGATTACTGCTTATGTGAAGACAATTGAGGAACAAAGTGCTAGCACTTCTCAAATTTTAAGATCATCAACTCCTCAGTTTAATTTTCGAACTAATTGTTTTATATGTGGACTGTGCATTTCGGAAGAGTTCATTGCAACACAAGCGAAAAATCCACCAAGCGAACGCAATACTGTATACAGTGTGCGACACATGGGAGTACAATTCTGAAAGCAGCAAGAGCTCTCAATGAGATTATGAGCAGGCTATAATTCAGCGCATCGAACCAGTGAATGATTTGATCGCAGCAGATGCTCAATACCACATCAAATGTTTTAAATATGTTTATAGGAGGCCGAAGGTCCAAGAACAGAAGAAACGTGGTCCGTTTGCCGAGGAAATCGACAGAGCAATGCAAAGTACATACGATTACCTGGAAAATCATGATGACGAGTGTCAATTCTCCATGGAAGAGCTAATGAAACAGATTACAGGGAGTTTTCAACCTAATATGAGAACTATAAAGTTTAACCTCATTGAGAGATATGGAGATGGCATACTGATCACAAAGAATCAGAAAAAAAGTCCATTGTGTGCTTCAAGAATATAGGAGGGAAGATACTGACTAATGCATGGTATCAGCAAACATGTAAATCTGATCGAGATGAGAGACTGCGAGTGCTTGAAACAGCAGCAAAAATTATTTCCGAAGATATCAGATAGAAGATTTGCTTCGGGAAACTGCAAAAACATCGCAGTTGTGTGTCAAGACGAAGAGGATGAACTAGACTTTGAAACCGATCTGGAAATGGATTGCCCACACAATGAATCAGAGGACCCAATGGAAGGGGAAATAGTTATGCCGCAAGGTATGAAATATTTACTATTAAAAAAAACTTTTATTTATAATATTGATAGTTATAAAAACACCCACTAATTCCATTCGTCTATTTTCTATTTTGTAGATGTCGGTGAAAAGCAGGGATCCTCAAATAAAAGAAAGCGAAAATAGAACTTTGTTTTTTAAGTAAAAGTACTTACTAATGTACATAATTATTTATTATTAAATAATAATTCATAATGAGTCATCGTTTTCATTGTTAGCAACTTCATTGTAAAATATAGTCGATCATAATATCTTCAGTGTCATTTAAAGTCAATTTTTGCTAAAAAATGGTTATTTTTCATGTTAAATCTATGTACAGTGCCATAATTCGTATTTTCCGGATTTTTTTAATTTTCACACCCACATTTTGAACTTCTAGAACTTTAAGAACTAGAATCCGTGTCAGCTTTTATATGTTAAAGCCTGTTTTAGTTATTTTATTTACATTATTTAAAAGTAAATTAAGAAATTATTACTATTATTATTTTGTAATAGCAAATGAAGATTTTGATCACAAATATGCTCATTTTTATTTATTTTTTAGTTATGAAAGAAACAATGAACATCAGATTAATAAAATATAGTCAATAATAATATATTTAGTATTATTAAGTGGGAAAAATTTGCGCAAAATGGTTGTTTTTCATGTTTCATCGACGTACGGTGCTGTAATTCACGTTTTTCAGAATTTTCTGCTTTTCACACCCATTTTTGCGGCTCTCTCAAGGCTAAATCATTGATCAGAGAAAAAAACTTTAAATACATAAAATGTAGGAAATTTTGTGCTCTTTAATTTATGTATTGATGACTTTTATGTAAAATGTATAATTTTAAAGTTATTTAGAAAAAACGAAAAAAAGCCACGTTTTTTGCACGTTTTTTGCCAAAAAAAACGTGTTTCCGGGGAGAAATTTTGTTGGATAATGCCGGATTCGTGTTCAGCGACCCAAAAAACATAAAGGGAACCAAAAATCAAAACTACACCAAAACTTGCATTTATTTGTCCTTTTTGAGCACGTAATGCCTGGACTAAATACCCATCACATTATCAAATAATGTTAAAAAAGTCTACATTGGCATTACAACACGTAAACTTTTAGTTAGAATTAGGGAGCATCGCAGGGACATTAGACAATATCAACAGAATACATCTGTTTCTCGCTTTTACTTGGCGAACAAGATTTGCCGTATTAACTTTGAAGAGGCTAAAGTCATAGTTCAGTGCAATAACGCAGTTGAAGGTAAAATTACAGAATCTGTCGAAATCATTGCACGAGAAAATAAATCTTGTAACGATAATTTATCCTATAATATACCAAAAATATGGCATAACATCATAAAATCTTAAGTTTGTTTCTGTTTGCAATATTTTAATTTTAGGTAGATTTCGTAAGAAATACTACCTATTGCAATCGAACCAGTTTATCTATCTATCTATCTATCTATCTATCTATATATCTCACTTTTTTATGGACACGATAACTTCTATAATTCTTCACCAATCTCCACCAAACTGGTACATAAAATCAATGGGGATAAAATCTTGGCTGAGTTCGTTAATGGGCAAAATCGGACCAAGGGGGTCGGAATAGGGGGCGTTTTTGTGAAAACCGAAAAAACGCCATAACTTCTTAATTAAAGTAGATATCGAATCAGTTTAAAGTTTATATTACTTCTTAAAAATGGGCCAAAAGTATGTACATGACAGATTTTTGATACATTTAGAAGTGGGCTCAAGGGGCGAAAAAAATAGGGATTTTGAGAGAAAAAAATTCATAACTTCGTCAATTTTCAAGATATCAAGTCCAACTAAATTTTTTATAAATGTTCTTAAAATTATCTAAAACTTTTGTATTTACAAGTTTTTGATAGGACCAACTTTTACCCATGAAAAAAATTAAAAACGAAAAGAAAAAAGGCGCTGAAAAAAGAGAAAAATCCATGACTCCGTCAACTTTTAAGATATCAAATCTGATTAAAGTTATTTTACATCTTCTCAAAAATATCTACAACTTTTATATTGACAAGTTTTTCATAGGACCAATTCATATAGCAAAAAGAAATTAAATAAAAATAGGAGTTGGAGAAAAAACCTCAAATACAAACGGCTTATATTCTGACTCATTTTTAAATTCATTTTTGATTTTAAACGCATCCAAATGGTAGATCCTCTTATTTAGAAACTGTATAAAGTGACGCATTGGTCAATTTTTTGATAAAGACAGAATATATTTCAAAAAAGTCTACCAAAAAGGATATTTTGAACAGAATTTCCGAAAGTCATCGGGACTGAAAATTGAAGGAAGTATTCAAATAAGAAATTGCGTTTTTTTCTGACTCATTTTTAAATCCATTTTTGTTCTTAAACGCATCCAATTTACAGATCCTCTTATTTAGGAACTATATAATGGGATGCAGTGGTCAGTTTTTTGATAAAGACAGAATATATTTCAAAAAAGGCTACCAAAAAAGGTATTTTGAACAGAATTTCAGAAATCATCGTGACTGAAAATTTAAGGAAGTGTTCAAATAAGAAATTGCGTTTTTTTCTTACTCGTTTTTAAATCCATTTTTGCTCTCAGATGCATCCAATTTATAGATCCCCTTATTTAGGAACTATATAATGTGATGCATTGATCGGTTTTTTGATAAAGACAGAATATATTTTGAAAAAGGCTACCAAAAAGGGTATTTTGAACAGAATTTCCCGAAGTCTTCGAGATTTGAAAATTTAAAGTTTTCACATAGCAAATTGTGTTTTTTATGACTCGTTTTAAAATCCATTTTCGCTCTCAAATGCATCCAATTTACAGATCCTTTTATTTAAGAACTATATGCTGTGACGCATTGGCCAGTTTTTTGATAAAGATGGAATATATTTTTAAAAATGCTGTCAAAGTGAGTATTTCGCACAAAATTTTCCGAAGAAATCATGATTAAAGAATTAAGGATGTATTCAAACAACAAATCGGTTTTTTTATGACTCATTTTTAAATTCAATTTTTTTCTCAAATGCTTTCAACTGACAGTTTTTTGTTATTTAGGAACTGTATAATGTACTGTTTTGGTCGATTTTTTAATAAATTTAGAATCTATTTCAAAATATGTTGTCATAATGGGCATTTGAGCTGAATTTTTCTTAAGATGATTCTGATAAAACCAGTTTTTGCAGAAAAATGAAATTAAAATTTTGTCATAAACGGCCAAATGAAGTTATTAAACTGGGTTTATCTCTAATCATATATATATATATATATATATATATATATATATTTTTTTTTTTTTTTTTTTTTTTTTTGTTGAAATGAGCACTCTTCGAAATCTACCTCCGCCTATAGGCCCAGCCGACAGGGAATTTTTTCCTCACGTATAGATGGCAGCATATTTAAAGTTTTGATTAATTTCGATTTTACTTTATTAGAAATATTATCTCTCGATCAGAAAGCAAACTTTTAGTCATTTCAATATCATATTTCCTGAAGACGGCCGCAGAAGACGACACAAAAGGTTGATATTTTATTTTATTTTATTTTAATTGCACAAGTTCTTATTAAAATTCTTGTTTTTGTGCACCAGTGAGCAATGTTCTGTATTTTTAACAAATACATTCTTAGTAGTTTTTTTTTTTTTTTTTTTTTTTTTTTTTTTTGCGTTTCCGCATATGGAAATTTGGTTGAAAAAGCCAACTTTGATAATAATTTATGAAAGATCTTATGCTTTTACTATAAAAAAAAGAAAACGCCATTTGTTTACATAATTTTCAAATAAAAATACTTACCCGTACATATCATACGTTTCCGAACATAAATGAATTCAGAAATGTGACAGAAATCAGCCTTTTTGGATTTGAGAGTAGCCTTTAATAGTTATTTGAAATATTTTTACGCGTGAGTATTACGAATATTAAAAATTTAAATTTCTCCTCCTACACAGTTTTTGAAATCTATTATTGAAAGTGTTCTTCCCACGTACATTCAAAAATCTGCATCGGAATGCCTTTGTGTTACTATCATCAAGTTTAAGATAAATATTTATCACTCATAGTTTTGTGTTAATTTACTAGAAATTTAAGAAGTTGGAAGATAATTGGATATTATACTCTGGATAAACAAAGTGTTAAATGTGAGTGTAAACAAATTTCGAAATTCAAAAGTCACGATTTAGCTTATAAATTGTTTTAAAAGCAAATTTTAAAATAAATATGCTTGTGAATCATTTTAAAATCAAATTTTGCTGATTAATTATCATATTAGTTAGTTTTAAATGTGTATAATTAGTTCACTTTTGTTTTTCTTTTTTGGTTAGTTGCTTCTGTTAAACGTGAACAGGTAGGAATTATTGTTCAAAAAATTGCATTCTTCTTCTTTCTTTTTTTTAATAAAAAGAGAACAAGGAGGTTGTTTGGTTGTGCGTATGATGGCCAATTATCAACACGTGGGTCATAGGTCCTAAAAGGGGGGGGGGGCGGAATGCCCTCAGTGAGGGTCTTGTAAGAGAGCCTAACCCATATTTAAGCAAGGAAATCCAAGGATCGAAGAAAACCACGGCAAAATCCGAACGATTAGGTGGACAGGCGCGAACCCAGCACCTCCCGTCTACCAGTTTCGGGAGCAGAACCTCTTGGCCACTGGTGAGGCAGAGTCAGAAGTAAAATCTTGGGACTCTCAAAGACTACCAAATTATCTGAAATTACAGAAATCTAATTCAAGTTTCGCAAGTTGCGAAGATATTCAGATTACTTTGTACACTCGTACAATTGAACTATAAATTAACATTTATTATTTGCAATTTGATATACGCTATATGGCCATTAGTAACCGGAAACTTTCAATTTTAGAAATTTTGTTGAATGTTTATAAATTTTCTGGTCGAATTCTTCTGGAACTTCAGGAGTATAAAGAATATGTTTGACCTCATATTTATCAACATTGATTCGATAAACAGAACAATTAGAGGGTCAACTGAAAGATCAAAGAAAAATAATAATATTTAAGATCACTGTGTAAATTAAAATATACTAAATGATCTATTGCTGCAGAATACAAATTTTTGAGTACTGTACAACATGTCCAGAGATTTTTGTGAGAATAACTCGTATATTCACAGAAATATAGCGATTTTTATAAAAAATTCAAAAGATTCTTTTATGTTTTTAGATTATGTTTTGCAGGGCTTATAACCAAATTTAATACCAGTTTCAGAAAAAATAGAAAAATGTATTAGAAAGAATGCAGTAATATATATTAATATATTACTGCAATATATTATATTAAATAATATAGGAATTATTATATAAATATATTAAATAATTTATGAAATATGAACAGTTGTACAATATAACTTTTATATGCACATGCGCGAACGATTACAAAGATTTTTTTACCATAATAATTTAATAGTCAACTCTATGGAGCAACTCTTAAAAAAATCCAGTCAAAAATTGTGAAAATTTAAGACAATATCTTCAATAGGAGTGAGCTGATTTTTAGTGGCTCTCTGATAGAATCTAAATAATAAGAAAGTTTTCACAAATTGACAATTTTAATTTAATTTTTTTTAATTTTAATTTTTTATTGACGTTTTAGTTCTTCTTGGATAACAATCAGAATGAACATATTCCATGATAAAAAGAAGAACCAAAATCGAAGCGTTTGTTCCAAATCTACTCATTAGTATTCATTTAATACTAACTTCTTCCTAAAAGACAATTAATAAAAAATAACAATGTGAAAATTCATTCAGATTCTTGTAGAGAACAACTAAAAAACGAGCCCACTCTATCGACAATATCTCCCTGAACTTTCACGATATTTGACTGGCATTTCTTATTTTATAAGTTTTCTCTATAGTGTTAACCACTGTAATTATGTAAGCAGATTGTTGTTATTGTTGGCGCATGCGCAGATAAAATTTATTTCATACAACTACTCATATTTCATAATACATGTAATATACACTATATGGCCAAGGGTGACCAGCTACTTGCGATTTTAGACATTTTCTTAAATATCTAGAAAAATATATGAAGAATTATTTTGAAACTCTACACAGGTAGTACAGGTCATACATTTTCGTGAAGATTTTTTCCCCAAAACTTTATAGGGGATAGGGGACTCTAAAGTCCTCTGCCACAAACTTCATTTTATCTAACACTTGAATTCCTGTTACACCTGTGAAATTCCATATCAGAAATTTATTTAAAGCGACGAAATATTCCTCCTCTTTTATACTCAGGTGATCTTTGGAAAAAGTCCATCATGTGGATGATTCCTGATTATGGTGAAATACATTTCAGGTTTTTCATATTTCAGAATTTGTCGAATAAAATTACATAATTTTTAATTTAATGTTCTGTTAATGATTACTAATTAACAATTAATAATTAATTAATAATTGATTGATTAATAATTAATTTAATGTTCTGTTAATGAAATGTGTTCTTTATGTATAGATGTATGTGCGTACATGAAATAATTTTGTACGAATCCAATACTTTCTTCTTGTAAAGATAGGATAAATTATCCAGTTAAAAAAAACAGATTAAAATCTAAGAAGATAGTTTTTTTTTTTTTAACTTCTTAGAATAGCTTAGTTAGTATTTTTCTTTCTTTTTATAAGTATTTTTTGTAGTCCTCTGCCACAAACTTCATTTTATCAAAGACTTAAATTCCTGTTACACTACCTGTGAACTTCCATATCACAAATTAATTTAAAGCGACGAAATATTCCTCTTCTTTTATACTCAGGTGATCTGTGGGAAATGTCCATCAAGTGGAAGATTCATGATTACGGTGCAATACATTTCAGGCTTTTCATATTTCAGAATTTATCGAATGAAATTACTTAATTTTTAATTTTTATAAGGAAATGTGTTCTTTATGTATAGATGTATGTGCTTATATGAAATAATTTTGTACGAATCCAAGACTTTCTTCTTGTAAAGATAGGATAAGGTAAAAATAATCATTTGACTAATATAAAAAGTTATAATCCAATTAAAAAATGGAATCAAATCTAACATGATAGATTTTTGTAAAACATCTTTGAATAGCTTAGTTAGTATTATTCTTTGTTTTAAATATTTTCCAACAAAGTTGAAAAGTTTTAATGCATTCGGTTTGTTTGGCCATCCTGGCTGTATGGCCGTCTGTTCACACTCTAATTCCCGTAAATATACTCGGATTGCTATGAAATTTTTATATGGTATTGATGTTTACTCTAGCATGAACTGTATTTAAAATGAAGTTCCTACTATGATTAGTTCATTTACAGGGATAGTCAAAAGTTTTACGATGCATTATGGCCTATGGGAAAAAATCAAATAAATTTTAAAAGTGTTACACTCCGTCAAACATATTCAAATTTACATGGATTCGCAAAGTGCACTAAAATATTCATTTTGTAAAATATGTAGTGAAAATAACAGTTACTATTCATTTACCTTGCAACCCAAAATAATTCCATTACACAATAATAAAGGGGGAATTGTTTGCGACGTATTTTAACTATGTTAAACGATTTCAAGTATCATAAAATTGATATACGTGGCTGAGACTTAATATTTAACTCCTAATATGAAAGCAAGGCATTTACAAGGACACACAAAATATTTCAAATCTTATATTCCTATCCGAAGTACTGTATATTATAGATGATAGATGATGGATAGGTGAAATACAATTTCATTTATGATATGCGTTTTGAAATTTTACTAAATATCGGCAAATTATATAGTGCGTATATATGTTATAGTAGATATACAGGGTTATACAAAAGAGCTCATAAAGGTTACTGAATATGAGGGGAATTAATTTAAACGTGATTTTTAAATAAGTTATACATTTTTATGTTGAACTGCTTTCAGTTTACTAAGAAATGTTTGTAGAATATAGATAAAAAGATGTACAGAGTCAGACTGGCCATCCATAAATGATAATTTCTGGAAATGTGATTTAAGTAGTTTTAAGAGTGTTTTTGTTTGAACTAAATTTTAACAAAATACTTGCGTGTAATAAAGGTACTTGGTAAATTACGCGGCTGAACAAAAGTATTCAAGTATTTTGCATCTATTAGAATAAAGTGCTGAAAGAGAAATTTCAACCAGTTAGGCATTTTCTTGCTGAACTAAATTTTCCTATTATATAGTATATATGCGTGTGTGTGTGTCAAACATTTAAGACTTAAATTCCTGTTACACTACCTGTGAAATTCCATGTCACATATTAATTTAAAGCGACGAAATAGTCCTCCTCTTTTATGCTCAGGTGATCTTTGGGAAATGTCCATCACATGGAAGATTCTTGATTATGGTGCAATACACTTCAGGCTTTTCACATTTCACAATGCATCGAATGAAATTACATAATTTGAAATTTTAATAAGGAAATGTGTTCTTAATGTATAGATGGATGTGCGTATATGAAATAATTTTTTACGAATTTCTCAAAACGTCTGGTTGTGTGTACATATAGTATAAGCGTTTTATATCGCAAATTTTAGTAGTATGTTATGAATTTTATAAGGAATTTTTATAATGCTTTTTCTTTATACTTTCTTCGACCTTTACAGTGGCTTATCTAGACTTATCATTTTAGAGAGGGCTGAAATACCGTAAAAATTACTAAGATGTAACACAAGAAACCGGAAAATTTCCACTTTTAACAGTTTTTTTTTTTTTTTTAATCATAAGTGGTAACGAATCTAAAACACATTCAAACTTGTTACCTTAGAATCGCATGGGACTGTAAAAATTATATTTTAAGCAGGTTTTTGTTTGAAAAAGTATAATTCCATGGTTATAACGTTTTATGTTTTTTAAACGGAATAGTGAAAATTATCTGCTGAATATACCTCAATGAATAGTAAATAAAACCGAAGAAAACCTCTGTATAACGGAAACATGGCTGAAACGGAAAATTTAATGTTCTCTGTCAAATAACACAGTTTCTAAGATTAAACATGCCTAAAATGATATATTTTTCTAGTTCCTTTTAAATTTCATCTTAGCAAGTTACATTACATTTTTCTAAGCTTTCTTATTTAAACTTGAGATTTTCTATAAATTTCGAGGGAGCTGTAGCCTCCTCAACCCATCCTTGGATACGCCACTGTACCTTTATAAGGAAAAAATATTGAATATTCTTAGAAAAAGTTTGATTTCCGATTTTTGACGGATTTATACGTTTTAGAGGAACCTGAACACAATTTGACGGTTTTTAGGAAATATCCGCCCATAAGTCTCTGCGTCTGTATTTGACAAAAAACTGTGGGCGCTCTATTTTAAACACTAATGTATGGAATTTATTAAATTTTAGATTCAGTAAGACTTTAATATAAATTGGCGCTGATTATTTTTTGGTGCAAATTGTCGAACCAGTGGCGATGATATACTGCATTTTTCACGTTTTCCGAATTAAATCTATCTGAAGAACTATTTCACGGATTTTCATTAAATTTCAGATTCAATTACACGTTGATATAACTTGTTGTTGATTAAACTTTGATGCATGGGGAAAAAATGAAGTACTCAAAAATCAGTGCATTGATGTATTCATATCGAATTGAGTATGTTTGAATCAAAAATGAAACTATGCTTTCTCAATTTTGGAGCATCACATATCAATAAACGCAAACAAAACCACTATTTATACCTTGTAATGGTTTATTTCATTTATTGCGGCATAAATTTTTTTTATTAATTTAAATATTAAATTATGCACTGGCAGGATTTGTAAATATCATGATATTTCCGAAAATATCAAAAATATCTGATGTTTTAATATATATCCGATATTTTCGATATGTATCCGATATTTTCAAAATAGTCAACTTATTGATAATCATAAATATTTTCAGACCTAATATAAATCAGAAACTAAAACATACTGCAATTTGCACAAAAATTTAACAAAACTTTATTCTAAAATCCAAATGTATTATCTTTTTCGCTATGTGACGTATTTGAAATTGAGAATTTTTTACTCAATTTTGTGTGTTCTTTTTTTTTTTTTTTTTTTTTTTTTTTTTTTTGAGTGTATTTACTACCCCAGAAGTGACACAGGTACTTTTCACAATTTTCGCAACAGTTCTAATCTCAAGAACTAAGATACGAATTTTCATCAAACTTCAAATTCAGCTTGATGTTTACATAAGTTGTTATTGATTAGGTTTTGGTGTAAATCGCTCAACCAGTAGAGCTACATTTTCCATGATTTTTGCGATAGCTACATCTCAAAAACTAATGTATGGATTTTAATCAAACATCATAATTTTTTTTAAAATCTTTTCACATAATTAGATCGTTATTTTACTTGGGTGTATGCTGAGTTGCTTACATGCTTTTTGGTTTTCGGAATTTTAGTTTGAGGCAGCTAAGAAGGTGCGTGCTAAAATTCGATAATTTGTTTGAAAGATGCGATTCTTCTGTCTTCTTTTTAAATGAACACAATTCAACGAAATAGTACCTTTAGAATATGATAACGAGCTTATATATTATGATTTCATGTTGTCTCTCTGTTAGTGAATTTTGAAATATTAACATGTAAAAGACTGGCACACTCGGCTAGTTAAGGGGCCTTTGAACTAACAAAATACATGAAATGTGACCTCTGTAAGAATTGCAGTCACTTTATATCTAATTGACTTTTAATTATAGAATTGAAAATATATGTTAAGAAAGGTTTATTTTATCAATTAAAGTTGCTAAAAAAGTATACACATACATAAAGTTTTTTAATTTATTCCTAAATCCATTTTTGCGAAAGAATTATTTTTGCATGTACAGATATAATGTGTTTTCAAAATGACCTACAATGAGAAAAACAAAACTTTTAGATCCAAAGAAAAAAAATACAGAAATTCGAAATATTAGGATTTTTTTAATTAAAAAAAAATATAGTAGTGAATTCAAAACTTCTAATTTGAGAAACATAGTAATAGCTCATTTTAATGCTTTTATATGTTTAATACATTCAGTGAAAATTTTGTGAAACTCTAGGCAACCATTTTTCAGAAATGATAAAAACCACTGTTTGAGAAAATTGACGTATCACCCATTGATCATAGAGGAAACGCTCAAAAAGTTTCAGACATAACTTTTCTTCTAATGCGAATTTTTGTACGCAGTTTGTTTTTAAATGCTCCTAATGAATGATATTGGATTATAAGGTACTTTTTGAAAAATCAGTTATTAGATTCTTTAAAGGGTACCTGGCTCCTTAAATTTTATAAATAATATTTAAAAAGAAAAATATGTTAATTATATTTGTAAGGCATAGTTTAACGAGGATTTTGGTTAATTCGGACAAAAAATAATGATAATAATAATAATAATAATAATAATAATAATAATAATAATAATAATAATAATAATAATAATAATAATAATTTTGGATGCGCGTATTAACGGGAGTTTGACGGTTTATTGTAATGCATGAATGAAGTTTTTGTCTCTCAAGAAAAAACATACTTTTCAGGTAAAAATCTCACTATCTGATAAAGTACTCAACAAATTTTATTTTTTTATTTTATTTTATTTTTTATTTTATTTTATTTTTTATTTTTTTATTTTTTTTGTGTGTGTGTGTGTGTGATGGAACATAAATATAAGATCATGTATGGAGGACAGTTTAAAAAAAAAAACTTTAATCAGTTTCAGAAAAAAATAAAATAAAATAAAAAACATTTCTTAAAATAAAATTTTTTGAAAAAATGACATTGCTCTAAAATAAAAGTCTCAGTTATAATCAGTGTTAAAAACTGTCTGCCATAAATCTTGAGCATAATCCAGTGAATATGCATTTCAAATTTCACCAAAATCGGTCGGGTAGTTTCCGAGGAAATGGGTCTTCAACATGGCATATATTTCATGGGATTACACCTAGTCTTGTCTTCTCTTAAATGTCATCTATCATGCTGAGAGGGTACCTAGATATTAGAGTTGCGACATAGAGGATATAAAATTTGGTTGGTTGAAACAATTCTGGTAAAAAGCCAAAAAAAAAAAAAAAAAAAAAAAATCTGGTTCGAAATTCATTAAACCAGGATCAAATTAACACACGTATTACGGAAGATTAATGTAAGGTAGGCACCTATGCATAAAATGTAATCTAAATGTATATAATATTATAATTTCAGAGCCATTGTAAAAAAATAAAAATAAAAAATAAAGTCTATATATTTAATCAAAGCATGCGTAATGTACACACTGTGGTCAAAATCCTAACTGTAACTAATTGTACCATAACCATAACCTGTCTGTAAACTAACTGCGACTTAACCGTAACCTAATCGTAACTTGAACATAACATAAATGTGACCTCTAGCCTTTATCTTATCGCAACCTTATCCGTAATCTAACCATAACCTAACTGCAACTTAACCTCAACCTAAGTGTAACTTAACCGTGATGTAACTGTAACCTAACCGGAAATTAAATATAACCTAAGACTAACCGTAAACGTAATTGCAATTCATCCAGACAAAATCGCAATCCGAACCTAACTTAAAAATTCAGTATGAAAAAATATTGGAATCTGACCCAATCTTCTATAGTAAAAAAAAAAAAAAAAAAAAAAAGCCTTAAAAGGAATGACTGATGTGTAAGGTTTCCGGAAATAACGCGTCCGCGTGGACCACTCCTTCCATGAGTCGAATAGACCAATTAGGAAAGGGCTCCGTCTATGCATCGCGAAGCGATTCCATGGGGTATTGGCGAGCGCAGCAAGCGGGGGTAGCCTACAACTTGGAATCGCGAAGCGATTACGCGGGGGGTTGGCGAGCGTAGCGAGCAGGGGGCGGACCCCCCTATAGTTTAAAAGAACTGTAACTGCTCATTCCAATTATGCATGTTTGGGGCGCCGCACCCCACTTTGTCTCCCACCCCCCACAAAGGGGAACTTTTTAAATTTTTATCCACAGCACTCATGTTGCATATCTTTAGAAAGGTCTGAAATTGCCTTTTCTTATTATGGATGTTTTGTGTCCCTCCCTTCTGCCCCCCCCCCAGGGAGGGGGCACATTTTTAATTTCTTTACAACACCAGTCATGTGACACATCATTTTGAAAGGTCTGCGACTGCTTATTCATATTATGGATGTCTTGTGTGTCAACCACCCACTCTGCCCCCCAGGGGGCACATTTTTAATTTCTTTACAACACCAGTCGTGTGACACATCATTTGAAAGGTCTGCAACTGCTTATTCATATTATGGATGTCTTGTGTGTCATCCCCTTGTGTGCCCCCAGGGGGCACATTTTTAGTTTCTTTACAACACCAGTCGTGTGACATATCATTTGAAAGGTCTGCAACTGCTTATTCATACCATGGGGTATTGGCGAGCGCAGCAAGCAGGGGTAGCCTACAACTTGGAATCGAGAAGCGATTACGCTGGGGGTTGGTGAGCGTAGCGAGCAGGGGGGCGGAGCCCCCTAGTACATTAAATAGAAATAATTTGCTTTGGTATTTGATAATTTATTATGGTGCATTAATCGTCTGCCGATTCGAACAATTGTACGCATAACAGCCATTTTATTTTCGCTTTAAAAGCAATTTAAAGCGATAAAATTTTTACATTAAATAGAATACATTTAAATTTAATCAATGATTAATAAAATAAGTCCTAGAAAAGCCTCGTATATATATTTTTTTCTGCAACATTAACCACACATACATTCTAATGTACGAAGTGCCAACATTCTGACGTACAACAGCTAGGATCAAAATCCTAAATTAAACTGGATGTTTGCCGATCTATGAATTTTAAAGGTCTTGGGAAAAAAAACAGGGGGCACATTTTTAATTTCTTTACAACACCAGTCGTGTGACACATCATTTGAAAGGTCTGCAACTGCTTATTCATATTATGGATGTCTTGTGTGTCATCCCCTTGTGTGCCCCCAGGGGGCACATTTTTAGTTTCTTTACAACACCAGTCGTGTGACATATCATTTGAAAGGTCTGCAACTGCTTATTCATACCATGGGGTATTGGCGAGCGCAGCAAGCAGGGGTAGCCTACAACTTGGAATCGAGAAGCGATTACGCTGGGGGTTGGTGAGCGTAGCGAGCAGGGGGGCGGAGCCCCCTAGTACATTAAATAGAAATAATTTGCTTTGGTATTTGATAATTTATTATGGTGCATTAATCGTCTGCCGATTCGAACAATTGTACGCATAACAGCCATTTTATTTTCGCTTTAAAAGCAATTTAAAGCGATAAAATTTTTACATTAAATAGAATACATTTAAATTTAATCAATGATTAATAAAATAAGTCCTAGAAAAGCCTCGTATATATATTTTTTTCTGCAACATTAACCACACATACATTCTAATGTACGAAGTGCCAACATTCTGACGTACAACAGCTAGGATCAAAATCCTAAATTAAACTGGATGTTTGCCGATCTATGAATTTTAAAGGTCTTGGGAAAAAAAACAGTCACTTTTAAATTGGTTTCTTTAATTTTGTCTCAGATTTTTAATTATTGCGTCAAAAGTTTTAAACAACCAACCAACCATAAGCAACCGAATGGAGAAAAAAGCGAAAAAAATTATTTTTTGATGAGAGTGAGTTCTGGATTTTAATTAATTACTCAGTTAATAATTGAAATTTCAAAATTCTGAAGCTCAAGTACATCAGGAGAGATTTGGGGCTACTCTTAAAAAAATTTTGAGCCTCGTACGTGCTGTAGATTTTGCTAGCCATCGCAGACACACACGCAGACAGACAGAGCGTTTTGCTCTTTTATTAGAATAGATTTTTTTTGGAAAGTGGACGTTCCATCTGTGCATTTCAATTTGGATTAGTTCTTTCATTTTCATAAAATACTTTCTCTGTGGCATTTCAACTACATAAATATTAAATAATTAATTAATTAATATTTGCAAATGCTTATTTATCTCTATTTTATTTAATTAAAACTACTTACAATTTACAGTTTTATTTGTATTGAAACTGAATTGTTTATAAGAATGTGTTCTTTTTTTGCCTTTCAATGTAATCTCATTATTTATTTATTTATTTATTTACCAGGTTTTCAAATATTATTTTTGAATTCTTAGATTAAAAATTTTGCTATTGCAATTTATCTAAGAGAAAAAAAAAATGTAGAAATACAAATTTCATTAAATTTTAATTATTAGTTTGAAAGGTATAAAAAAGTAAATGGTAAAGTAATTAATTAGAGATAGAAGCGTTGTTTATTTAGCTGTAACTCGAAATATAATGTATATGTTTCATTATTTTTTGTAATATGAGAGTTATGTAAAATATGATTATAAAGTTATGTATTAGGTAAAAAGTTTAAATTTAATGTTTATGTATTTTTTGAATTGATCTGATTGTGAAATTTTAATCATAAATTTTTAATTAAAAACACATAAACTAATGTCTGAATTTTAACATTTGACGTTTTCCAACATGGCTTATTAGTGAGAAATTGCTGATTTAAGATATCGGCCAGGGTAGCTTAGATGGTAAAGAAACAACACGGTACGCTATGGACCAGGTTCGATTCCTGGCCCCGGGTAAGTTTTTACTCTTTGTTGGGTTGTTGTATTAATTGTGTGACTCAAGTTTGTCTTAATATATAAAGGAGAAGGACCAAATACAGGATTGTGTCTAAATACGACTACAAGGTGTTTTGAGAATTCAGCGTGACGCAGCCTAGCGGTGATAGGTAGAATTTGTACCTTTAATTGAGAGAAGAATGTCATGAGAAATACATCGCTGAAACCTGTTTAATCTACAATCTACAAACAGTAAAAGTGAAAGTGTCGAAACAACAAAATTTGGAACATCAAAAGTTTTTCAGGCACATGGTTCTTCCTTTCTTCAAGTCGCACTATTTTTTAATAGTGCGACTTGAATTAACCAACTAGTTGGTATTTAGACCTCTGTTGGTTTACTCTACTTAAAAAAAGGAAAACAATTGTTCTAAATGTTCCATAATTATTAAATTAATTTAAAAAATTCAGAAATAGTTTCAATTTTATTTCTCAATAAGAAAAAAAGTAACCGTGGTCGCTAGTCTTCAGGTTTCAAGAGCAGCATTGATTACCGGATCCATCAAAGGAAAGCGCTGTTGGACACTCCAAAATTGTTTGCAGTAAATGTGTAATGAAAAAAGAAAATTATGAAGATAAGAAGGAGGAAAAAATAGTGTAAAAGATAGAAATTGAATTAAAAAGTGAAATGGAGCAGTTTATGTCTTCTGAGAGGGTGCTTTCTCTGCGTACAAAAATGCGAGAGAAAACTCTGGGTTCAATGTTAAGAATATGACATGTGTGCCCATAGCGACTGCCAGAAAGTGGTTATTAAATATGTAATTTTTTTTCTTTTTTTAGATAAAAATAAATATAATATTGAACAACAAGCTTTTTTTCTACACATTAAAGCAAAACTAGAAACATACTAGAAAGAATAATGTGCTTGAAATAGTCGTTAAGAATTTTATAAGTTTGCCAAAACCCTTGTTAGTTACAAATTGCGTATTTTTCTGTGCAGGAGAAATGTAATTAATCAATAAAATTTTTTAAAATGATGTTTTTATTGCTAAATAATTAAAATTAGCAGTATCTGTGTGATTTTATTTATTTATTTATTTATTTTTTATTTTATTTATTTATTTATTTATTTTTTATTTTATTTATTTATTTATTTTATTTATTTATTTATTTATTTTTAAACTTAAGTAGTTATTTTCAAAATTCAAAATTTGCAAACTTTCTGAATTATTATAAACAGAATTATTATAACAGAACTATTATAAGCAATTTATAAACAGAAAACGCATTTTAAACAGAATTTTTTCTATCTAAACATGCGTAAAACGTGTCAAGGTATCTTGCTGTCATTTTTCCTTTTACTAATTTTATTCATTGTAGGATCTAGATTGAAGACAAAAGTGGTAGCCAGTATTTGCACATTTTCCTCTATATGTACCTTTAATAAATAAATTATTAAGGTTATTATTAAAATTAATAAATAAAAATGTTTGTCTCTTTTTAATCGTCACTTTTATAATACACATAGTCGAACACATCAAAACAAATTTCCGTTCACCTCTGGTTAGTTACCCTTCTAATCTGCCATTAGCTGTGAAATTATGAAAAAATGTGTAGAATAGGTAAACTTTTAGGAGATTTAGACTAAAGATTAAAATCCCTTTCTTGCCATATAATGTATGCTGAATACGTTAATTTAATAAAATTGAGAAAAAGTAATCTGCAGTTATACCTCTTATATAAAATAGCTTGAAAAACTAAACCTGTGAAGTATGATCCATATTCAAGTACAGGCCGTCCATAAAAGAATGTCCTACTTTCAGTGGTATATTCTAACAGCTTAATTTAAACTATTTACAATAAACCACCCATTTTGTTGAAGGCAAGCTAATAGTCCAAGAGCCGACCGCACAAAACCCTAAGTCATCTAGCACAAGAAAAAATCCTTTATTTTATGGAAGAGTAGTCATAGGGGAATCTAATGCTCCATGTCTGCCAGAAGTGAAGTGATACATAAGCCAAAAATGAATACCACTAGTGGTTGACTCGTAGACTTAGCATTATGTTTTCCTTCACCCAGTTTTCCATGTTTTTATACTTTTGATTGTACAGTAAACACAACGATAGACCTACGAGTGAACCACTAGTGGTATTAATTTTTGACTGATGCACCACTTCACTTCCGGCAGACATGGATCATTAGATTCCCCTAATACTACTCTTCCATAATATAAAGGATTTTTTCTTGTGCTCGATGACTTGGGGTTTTTTGCGGTCGGCTCTTAGACTTTAATTTAATTTACCTTCCTTTTGTAGAATAAGTAAAATTTAAGAAGATTTAGAATAAAGATTAAAATCTTTTTCTTGGTTTATAATGCACATGCTAAATATGGTAATTTAATAAAATTGTGAAAAAAAAATCAGCTTTATATCTTTTACACAAAATTTTAAACCTCTAAGAAATGATCCATATTCAAATACAGGCCATCCATCAAAGAATGTCCTAGTTTCAATGGTATATTATAACAGTTTAATTTAGACTATTTACAATAAACCATCTATATTAAATTGAATTTAAACAAAGTTAGTTTACCTTCAGTTTGGTGTATGATAAGTTGTAAATACACTGGATTAATTTTAAGCCAATTATTCTTATTGGTCAATAAATCCTTGAGATGTAAATTTTCCAACTGGACGAAAAATATCCAGACCAGAATTCGAACCAGGGATGTCTTAGGTTAAGAACCCATAAACCACCATCTGAGCTATCCCGGACGCGTATATCACATATGCACATTCATTTAGCGACCAGTCGAAATACTGCCTTGTGATTGGTCGAAACAAAGAGATTATATATCCAGATTTGGGTTGAAAGAATTTCGCTACTGCAGGCAAATGATTCTTCGTGTTTTCTTTATGTTTGCATTATGATAGAAATGAGGAATGATTTTATAAATCACAGTGGTGATATAATAAATCTTTTGCCACCAATTTTCGACTCTAAAGTTACTGAAAGTGCGTTTGTTTTCGAAGAAAAATTCTCCTGTTTTTAAGAATAAAATTATCTGATTAACAGGAGCACAAAAATAGGCTTAAATTGTACACCTTATGAAAAAAAAAAAAAAAAAAAAAAGTTAAATATATACATTCAATAATATTTTATTTAATATGTTTATACATTTATTTTTATTGATTTACTAACAGCTAATAAAATATGATTTTTAAATACATTCCTGTTAGTGAAACTAATTTTTGATATTCAATTTTATTTACTTATACAATTATTTTTATAAATTACTATCAATTAATACAATATAATTTCTTTAATCAATTCTTGTTAATGAAACTTATTTTTAATACTTAATTTTATTTATTTACACAATTATTTTTATTGAGTTATTATTAAATTAATTTTTAATATTTGTCATACCTTTTTATATATTTATTCTTATTGACTTATTATCGTTAATAAAATATGATAATTTTTCTATCAATTTTTGTTAATGAAACTAAATTTTTATTTTTATTTTCATCTATTTTACAGTAATTTTTATTAATTTACTATCCGTTAATAAAATACCATTTTTTAAATCAATTATTAATGAAATTAAGTTTAATATCTCCTAAGGGTTATGTTTTAATAATCAAGATATTTTAAATCAATACACAAATATAATTACGTCATTTAAAATTATAGAAAAATATTTTTAAATTGTAATTTTACAAAAATTTATTTTTATTAATTTACTGTCTGATAATATACTAACATCATTTTTTAGATCTATTCTTTATCATGAAACTAAATTTTAATGTTTAATATTAACTAATTTTTATGCATTTTTCCGATGTTATTATTGCATTAAAATATATCTTTCATATAAAAACATAGACTTTAGCGACATTAAATATTAAAATTTAGTTTAATTAAGAAGAACTGATTAAAAAATTATTTTATTAATTGAAAGTAAATTAATAAAAAAGAATTAAAAATATTTAAAAATTATCTTCATTTAAAAGAATTGATTTATTAAATAATATTTTATTAACTGACAATAAAACAATAAAAATAATTGTATAAATAAATAAAATTAAATATAAAAAATTAGTTTTATTAAAAAGAATTGATTAAAGAAATTATATTTTATTAACTGATAGTAAGTTAATAAAAATAATTGTATATGTAAATGAAATTAAATATGAAAAATTTGTTTCATTAACAAGTATTTATTAAAATAATAATATACTATTAGCTGTCAAAGTATTTAGTAAATCAATAAAAAAAAATTGTTTAAATAAATAAAATTAAAAACTAATTTCAGTAACAGAAATTTATTTAAAAATATATTTTATTAACCGATAGTAGATCAATAAAAATAAATGTATAAATAAATAAAATAAAATGTTAAAAAGTAAATTTTATTAACAAGAATCAATTTTAAGAAACTTTTAGAATAATTGAAAGTAAATCAATAAAGATAGAAATAAAATTTTCAAAAAGTCTAAGCGGGGACACAACGCCCAATCTCGGGTTCACTAGATGGATGCGCTAACCATTACAGCAAAATATCCACGTAATTCTTGCAAACGTCTTCATTACATTCATTTCTCTTATAGCAAATAACAATAAGCTTTCACGTGCGTAGAACGATAACTTTTCTGAAATTGTAGCCGAAGTTCAGGGGCTAGACGCCTGTAAATTAAAATCTATATCTTAATTAGCAATTTAAGTCTTTGCATAACTATCTTTTGCGTTTTTTTAGTTCAGATATTGGTATATTTAAAGGCATTAGAAATTCTCCACCGAAGACTAAAGTAAACAGCCAATCAGGAATCAGAATTGGCACTGATCGCTAAATGAATGTGCATATGTGAATTACGCATCCTGGACGAATCTGCTAGATCTAATTCATCCAACTAGCCTTATTGATTATAACATAAAGTCTGATATTTGAATCAGTTCAATAGAATACATCGCAAGTTGTGGAATTCCAGAAACTACTATACAGTGGTAGAATTGATTAAAAAAACTGATCCCAAAGACCAGTACGGATGAGAGTTTACTGGTCCACAGACATTATTACTGTCCCGCTACTTAAAACTCCATTAAATACCTTCAATCCTTTGAGTTATGTCCTCCCCCTCCTCCTCCTAAAATATAAACTAAACTTCCTTTGCAATTATCCAAAAATTTCAGCATAATTAAATGTAAAACTATAATTTGCTAAAAATTGAAGAAACAGTACATAAACAGAAACTATATAATTGTTAATTAGTTATTTTGTTTTCGATTACTTATTTCAATTAATTGTTAAGTTTACTGCATTTTTTAAATAAAATAATACTGGTCCTGCGCACAGCTAAATTCTTCAAATTAGTGGTCCGATTGAATTTTTGGTGGTCTCGGACCAGCGAACCACCAATGCATCCCATTTGGCACGCTTGACGTGTAATTTCTGACTTGTTTAAAACAGCGTTATTGGCTTTATTCTCTCATCCTTTTATCTGTCATTAAAAAAGGCGAATATTACTGCTGCAAAAAAGTTGTGGCAATCAAAGAATATAAAATTTAAAACTAGTAGCCTACACTTTTTAAGACATTAATATTCGGTGTTTTAGAATAGAAAGCTTTTAATCTTTCAATAAATGTATACAGTTGTAATTGTATTATGTGCCTCCAATGAAGACTTTTCTATGAGAAATGTGTCTATAAAATTGGTTTAAGGTAATCAGCTTCCGAATTCCCCTCTGTTATGTTAATGGGATTCTTCCTTTGTTTCAAACAAGTGAATAATCCACCTCCTTCATAATGTTAAACCTATGGACAGGTTGTTTTCGAATTTCTTGTTTAAATTTGAGTATTTTTAATTTTTTTTTTTTTTTTTTTTTTTTTTTCATAGGATAATTGAAGTCAATCTCTAATATGGCTAATTTGAACTTTTTTGATTTTGGTTGAAGTTTTTTAAATAAGAGTATTTTCACTTTTAAAAGGGAAGGTAACCTTTTTTTTAAAAAAAAGTATGCCACGGAAATGAAAAAAATAAAAAAATAGACTTATTAAAGATCGATCGGTTGTTATGAATTTCTCGTTTAAATTTGTGTATTTTTTTTTTTTTTTTTTTTTTTTCAAAGGATAATTGAGGTCGATCTCTAATATGGGTATTTTGAACTTTTTCGATTTTGATTGAGGTTGTTTTAATAAGGGTGTTTTCACTTTTGAAACCGATTCTTAAAATGAAAGTACCTTTATTAAAAAGATATGGCACTGAAAGGAAAAAAATAAAATCTATATATATTAGAGATCGACCTCAATTATTCTATGCAAAAGAAGAAAAAATCGTTTAAAAATATTTAAGTTTAAACGAGAAATCCAAAAACAATCTGCCCATAAGTTTAATGTTACAGAGCGGGCGTTTTCAAGAAAATGAAGAGTCTCCTTAAGTCTATGGTCGTTGGGTGATTCTTATATTTAAAATGATTTCTTTTTAGAGCGTTCTCTTCTTAAAGGTTATCACTTTTTTCTTAATTGTCAAAATGTTTCTAAAATCTATGCTTAATTTAATATTTTATGTTTTAAAAACTGAAAAACTATAAATAAGTTTCTAACACTTCATATAAAGTTAAGCGTCGATTTTAGAAATATTTTGAGAATTAAGACAAGAAAAAAAAACATCCTTATATAAGAAGAATACACAGAAAAAAAAGAAGTTAAAAACTATTTATTTCCTCAGAAGATATTTTGAATATAAAATGCATCAAATGCCCATAGACTTAACATTACCGAGAGAATTCGGAAGTTGCGTAATTAGCAACCTTAAATCTTCATCATTAAACCATTTTCTAAAATATCCGTAGTCATTTAGCTATTTGATTTCTTAGTTAATTGAATCAGAATAAACTGTAGAATAAAAAAGTCTCCATGAATGTGCTAGAAAAAACCCCAGTTTAAATTTGAAAAAAAGCAATGAAAACTAAGAGAAAGAAAGAAAGAATGAAAAGGGGAAAAGGGGAAAGAAAAGACAAAAGAAAGAAAAGGAAACACTTCGTCATCCTTGAATTTATTCGGATTAGTTTCAAAAATATTCGGCGAAATTGGAGGTCAAATACTGAGTAGTGACCGCATATTTATTACAGCTTTATTTTTTAATTCATTTTCAAACTTTAAAGAGGTGATTTTCGAGAGGAATTTTTCTTAATGAATAATTTAGGTAAAAAAAGAGGAGGGAGCAAGACAATTAATAAAATGTATACACACTCACAAATATATATGTACAGGGTGAGTCATAAATATCGAAACAATAGGCTATCTCCTTAAATAGTGCCCCTAGACCCATACTTCCAATTGCAAAAATTTATAAAAAAAAAAAAAAAAAAAAAAAAAAAAAGATAAAATTTTTGATAAGCTAAGTTGCAACTCCATGGGGGGTCTATTTGAAAAAAATACGAAAATTAACTTTTTATACGGCCCCCGTAGGATAAAAATTCCAATTAGGAAAACTTTCTTTATCCAGTCCTGAATAATACACAAGTTGCATCTTTATATCTTCAAAAGTCGCCGAGTTATAGCCGTTTGAATAATTCACCATGTTTTAAGGGATTAGACACAAATTGAAATGTTCGCAATTCAAAAGACAATGTTACTTTAACAGTTCTGGGAAACGTGAAAAAATCTATCTTTTCAGTTAGAATTTTGATTTTTTTTTTTTTTTTTTTAATGATGGTTAGCCATGTAATTTGTTTTTCAATATTAATTTTAGAACTATTAAAAATATTTATTGAAAAAATAATATATCTCCAAAAAAAAAAAGCATATTTTAAAAAGTAAAAAAATTTTCAATTTTGCCCGAAACAAAACTAACGTAAAATAATTAAAAATGACATGTTTCAAGTTTCTACTTTTTTCTTTAACAGTTCTTAATTTTTAATAAGGTCTGCATTGGACGAAATTTTCAATCCCGGTCTCGAGCAATCCGTATAAAAATCACTGTCTCTGACTGACATAACATGTGCATGAAATAAGTAAAATTTGGTTGAATCAAAATTTTTAGAAAAACCACATAGATTTTAAAATCGCTTTTATTTTACAAAAACTTTATTATTATTATTATTATTATTATTTTTATTATTATTTATTATTATTTTTTTAAGAATAGTATATTTAAATGCTAAAAAATTAAACACAATAAAACAAGAAAAAAAATCTGCCTATGACGGAATTCTGTCTTAAATATAAAATCTATTGATCATGCAAAATGAATACAATAATACCTGAGAAAAAATAAACTCCATTTAACCCTCCTTGACAGGACATTTGTCTATTACGTATTTTTTCTTTCTATGTGATTCCGTCTTAAAAGGTTTTTCTGTATAACATTTTTCAAAGTCTCCAACGCACGGGATATGGATTAGAGATATTAAAATATAAGTAAAACATTTAGATATAAACAGAGATTCATTGATAAAATAAATATACACAGCCCTTCGCGCTTCTTTAATAATAAAAAGTATAAATATAAAAAAAATGAAAAACTATAATAAGTATTTTTGGTCAGAGCTCCTCTCCACGAAACAATTTTTAACTACACTGAAATAAAAAACTATGTAGAAATTCACGGTTGAGCCGGGCTATGATTTAAATTTATTCCCAGGCTAGTCCGGATTATGATTTTAACATTTCTCAATGTCGGCCAGAAATTTTTTCCCTATGAGTCGGTTTGGGATCGGATCTAGATATTTCGTTCCATTCGACCTTCAGTGCTAACGATCAACATATTTTGAAAACAAGTTTTGATTTAAATCAATACGCTGCTTTATTATGTCCAAATAAGAGGCACGATCTTAAATCGACATTTAATAAGAACAATTTGTGGACGACCCCTCATTTGCTTTGAATCCGAGTCAAAAAATTTTCGTTTACAGGCATGGTAAAGTGGTGTAAGTCACGAATTTTAGAGAATTTTGGATTTTAATATCTCTGTCAGGTTTTCAAATACGAAGAAGAAATTTTATGTTGTTCAATTTAGGAATGGATAAGGAATAATTTCCTAATTGGGAATTTCGCTCTAAGGGGACCATATAAAAATTTAATTTTCGTATTTTTTCCAAATAGACCCCTCATGGAGTTGCAACTTATCTTATCAGAAATTTCACCTTTTTTTTTTTTTTTTTTTTTTTTTTTTTTTTTTTTTTTTAATGAATTTTTGCAATTGGAAGTATGGGTCTAGAGGCAATATTTAAGGGGATAGCCTATTGTTTTGATATTTATGACTCACCCTGTATATATATACATAAATACTTTTACAAATAAAACCAATATATATATACATGTTGTTTTTCTCCATTTTATTTTGGTTTAATATGTGTCGATTAGCCCAAATTAGTATTTATTGCTCTTTCATGGCTGATACGAAGATGAAACTACAGACTTTATTAGTAGTTCCGTAGTATTCGGAGTCAGATGAATCTACTATGGTTCTACAAATATTTTTCTTTTAAT
This sequence comes from Maratus speculifer, assembly GCA_964019185.1. Classification (NCBI taxonomy): domain Eukaryota; kingdom Metazoa; phylum Arthropoda; class Arachnida; order Araneae; family Salticidae; genus Maratus; species Maratus speculifer. Next base: position 71,347,813 of record OZ025296.1, on the reverse strand, counting down.
TCCTTTTTTTCCTGTTTTATTGATATATATTGTTTTACAATTTATGTGTACAATTTATATTTGTTTTATATTTACAATTTATATTTCATATATACATGCGCATTAAAAAACATATAAAAAAATATATAAAGCATAAAAATAACAATAAAAAATTTAAAAATAAAAATATACAAAAATAATAAATAGGATGGTTGGGTGGTTAGATGTCAGATTATGGAAGAAGGTGGAGCTACTGGAAAATTTGTGCCGATATGTTAATTTAATATTTTAAAAAAGGTACAGAGTAATAACAGTTAATTACTTGTTTATTATATGTATGTTGACTTAGCACTCCTTGATAATGCCTAAAGAGTTTAATTAACATTTTAATTTACGTCTAGATAATTGTAACTTGAATATTTTTAAAAAAAATAAGCCATAAGTTATCCATGTGAACTATACTTTGGTTTATTATATGTATTTTTCATCTTGCTAGTATGTCACAATTTGTTATATCATTTTTATCATATAAATGTTGGTAGTATAGTTTTAATTTATATATTAATTTACATTTCTCTCTCTATATATATTTTATTTTATTTATTTATTTATTTCATTTAATCATTTACATTTAACTAACTCTTGTACATATTTTATTTACAGACATGTTATAATTCATTATACGCAATTACATATTTTAAGTTTCAAATGATTTAGTTGAGAAGTTTTTGCTCTGTTATACAGGGTGTATCTAAACTACTGGGCAAAGCTTTAGGGGGTGATAGTACAAATAAAGACAAATAATATTAAATGGGAAACTAAGGATCCCAAACGTCTTCCGAAGGAGAAAGGCGCCATCAAAGTTTAGGGTCCAAAATTTTAAATGATTATAAAAAATGGAAAATTGGTCGATTCGTTTGCAGCTTTCACAAAAACTATTCTTTATGTCAGTATTGTCTTGAAAATAAATTATAAAGATAAATTTCAAAAAATGCCGATAGAGGGCGCTTTAGACTTTGGAGTAACGAACAACCATTTTTTACCGTTATTTTTTGCACCTCATTAAATTTTTTTAGAAGTTTAGACATAAACTTAAATTTTGAGCTCAAAGTCTGTGGTTAAGTAGCGCAAACTGAACTGTGTTCAATGGGAGTGGGTAGGTTCAAATTTCAAATGATTATAAAAAACAGAATAATTGGTCAATCGATTTACGGTTTTCACTAAAACTATTCTTTATGTCAGTATTGTCTTGAAAATAAATTATGAAAATAAATTTCAAAAAATGTCGATAGAGGGCGCTTTAGACTTTGGAGAAACGTACAACTTTTTTTACCGTTATTTTTTGCATCTCAATTAAATTTTTTTAAGCTTAGACATAAACTTAAATTTTGTGCTGAAAATCTGAATCGTTGAGCGTGGTTAAGTAGCACTAACTGAACTGTGTTCAATGGGGGTGGGAAGGTTCAAATTCAAATGATTATACAAAGTGGAAAAATTGGTCGATTCGTTTGCGGTTTTTTCTAAAACCATTCTTTATGTCACTAGTTCCTTGAAAATAAATTTTAAAGATAAATTTCAAAAAATTCCGTTAGAGGGCGCCTTAAACTTTAGCGTAACCAACAACAATTTTTAACTGTTATTTTTTGTATTTAATTAAATGCTTTCAAAAGCTTAGACTTCAATTTTGAGCTCAAATTCTGAATCGTTGAAAGGGGTTAAGAAGCGCAAACTGAACTGTGTTCAAGAGTTGAAATGTTACCCTGCCCACCCTACGAACACAGTTCAATTTTTCGCTTCTTAATTACTCACAACGATTCAGATTTTGAGCTCAAAATTTAAGTCTAAGCTTTTAAAACATTTATTTAGATTAATAAAAAATAACGGTTAAAAATAGTTGTTGGTTACTCTAAAGTTTAAGGCGCCCTCTAAGGGAATTTTTTAAAATTTATCTTCAAAATTAATTTTCAAGGAAATACTGACATAAAGAATGGTTTTAAAGAAAACCGCAGCGAATCGACCAATTTTTCCGTTTTTTATAATCATTTGAAATTTGAATCTCCCCACCCCCATTGAACTCAGCCCAGTTTGCGCCTCTTAACCACTCTCAAAGATTCAGATTTTCAGCTCAAAATTTAAGTTTATGTCTAAGCTTCTAAAAAAATTAATGAGATGCAAAAAATAACGGTAAAAAATAGTTGTACGTTAGTCCAAAGTCTAAAGCGCCCTCTATCGGCATTTTTTGAAATTTATCTGTATAATTTGTTTTCAAGATGATAATGACATAAAAAATAAATTTAGTGAAAACCGCAAATCAATTGATCAATTTTTCTGTTTTTTATAATCATTTGAAATTTGAGCCTACCCACTCCGATTGAACACAGTTCAGTTTGCGCTATTTAACTACAGATTTTGAACTCAAAATTTAAGTTTAAGTCTAAACTTCTAAAAAAATTTAATGAGATGCAAAAAATAACTGTAAAAAATTGTTGTTCGTTACTCCAAAGTCTAAAGCGCCCTCTATCGGCATTTTTTAAAAAATGTATTTTTATAATTTATTTTCAAGACAATACTAACATAAAGAATAGTTTTCGTGAAAACCGCAAACGAATTGACCAATTTTTCCGTTTTTTATAATCATTTCAAATTTTGGACCCTAAACTTTGATGGAGCCTATCTCATTCGGAAGACGTTTGGGACCCTTAGTTTCCCATTTAATATGATTTGTCTTGATGTATACTATCACCCCTTAAAGTTTTGCCCAGTAGTTTAGATACACCCTGTATCTGGACAGACGGACGGACTTAATGACGACTGTAGGTGCTACATATTTACATAATTATGAACATACCTAAAAAATGAATTTCAAATTTATTTCAAATTTCATTACATAATCTCAAAGTTTTATATTTTATTTTATTTTAGATAAATTTAGTTTAATGACTGATGAAGTTTTGAATCTGCTTAAGATAACTTCATTTATTTTTTTATTTTCAATTTAAACAAGCTATGACCAAGTTCTATTTTGGTGAATGGAAAAATATTTTAAAAGAATTAAATGAGTAAAATGAGTCATTCAAACTGAATCATTTAAGAAAGAAAATGGGTATTTTCATGCATAAATATGAAGCAGTTTAAATGAAAAGAATGAAAAAAAAAATTAATGAAAAATTATATTTTTTGTTTCATTTTTTATCAATTAGTGGGTTTTTAAGGGCTTTATTACTATTTGTTTTATTATTATTATTATTTAAGATAAATTTTGTTTAAACTGAATCTATATACAGGCTTTTTCACAAGTATTGAGCATTCCCGTACAATTTAATTCCTAACATTTGTTGGAAAAATAATATAAAGAACTAATTACATGTAAAAAAAAAAAAAATAAAACAAAATAAATAAGATTATTTTACATACAAAAAGTAAATAAACTAAAATAAAATATATCTTTTTATATTTGTAATTCTTTAATCAAATTTTCATTGCTTTAAATAATGTAAAATGAAAGAATGATGAAAATAAAATAAAATACGAAAAATCTAGCAAAGCAATATATCTTTGTAGTTTTTTAACAAGTTATTTTTAAAGTAAATGACTTAAATAACAAAATTAATTAAAAATCCGATTGTTCCTTTGCAGTAATTATTGACAAGCTGTAATAACTTTATAAATAATAATAATAATCATAATCATAATTGTCTGCAACTATGCGCTTCTCAGCAACTAGTGCATTTTAAAATATTTTTTTTTAAATATGAGTCGTTCAATACTTTTGACCAAGGTTGAATATTTTGTTGAAACAGAAAAATATTATATTAAAAAATCACTAGATAAAGAGTTTAGATTTATTTAATAGCAAAAGCCATGCTTTGTTTGAATTCGCGAAGCTTTATTTCATAAAATAAATATATAAAAATAACAATTTTTTTCCCTTTACATTAGCGTTATTTTATGTTTTCGCACATTTTAATTTTGGAAATATTAATTCAGCCAAGTAATTGAGAATTTCTTCAGAAGTTTTTATTTAAAATTCCGTTTTTTTTCTCTAACGACAAACATATTAAAAATTATACAAATAGTATAATTATTTTTTGTTAGTAAATATGTTTCATTTGGTTCAATTTTCAACCTTCAACTTCGAATAACATTTCACGTAATGAATTTAACATATAATTTAGTTGTTTAAAATTTTTTTTTGTTGACACTTTACAAATAATAATAATAATAATATAGTCAATTTAAAAAGTCCAAAAATATTTTTTCCTTAATTATTTTTTAAAGCAGTTTTTGAGATATATTGTCAATGTAATGAAAATATATTTTATTTATTTAATTAATCAGGATTCTATATATAGCTACTAACTCCATGATTTATTTTTTCTTTTGAACACACATATATATTTAATTTTTTATTTGTAAAAATACGTTCTTAATGGAAAAATATGTAAAATAAAACAAACTTAAAGACAAACAAAAGCACACCAATCATACAAAATTACGATAAACTTAAAAAGAAATAAACAGACGTACAAATAAACAATAAAATAAATATTATTTACAAATCACATGAAAAAAAAAAAAAAAAAAAAAAAAAAAAAAAAAAAAAAAAAAAAAAGTAGCTAGATGTTTTAATTCAGATTCCAAATGAAAATTTATATTTGAATTAAAACACCTGTTATTGTGCATGTGTTTAGTTTGCATAGAATTATGCATGAATGAATTAATTTATTTAGAAAATTTTTAAATATTATAACTCTTTCATTAAATTAATAATATATTTTTTTTTACAGTTTCCGATCTTAAAATAATTAAATTCTTCATCTTTTCTTTACATAATTATTTATTCAAATGTAAAGAATTTCATCAATAAATTCTGTTTGTTTTCTACGCTTTAAAATTTCCTTTTGTCAATCTAATAAAAAGAAAAAGAACCTCTCCTCTTAAAATATCTGACGCAAAAAGTATGCTGCGTTTCTTGTCATCAGCTGATCAAAAACGCCTGTTAATGTTCTTTCCCCTTTAGAAGAGTATCAGGCCCAAAAAACAAACATTGAAGGACGAGCAACGCATACAAAGAAATCAGTTACTTCATGCTGTTTCATCCCTTTATATGAAGGATAATTGTAATTTAACAAATTACAACAACTATTTCGAAAATCATATTTTCAAAGACTAAAATTTTAAAAACTTATAAATAAATTCTATATTTAAATTAATAATAATAAGCATAATTTTTAGGATGATCATAACGAGCCATATACAGTCGAGTCTCTATATAACGAAATCCATTGTTCAGTCAAAAAATTCGTTAAATAGAAAAATTCGCTGAATAGAGAACGGCAAAAAATGTTTCATTTAATGTTTAAATTTTGAAACTGTGTCTTTTGAGCTGTTTAATTAAGTTTTTCAAATGTTTAACGGAATTTAGCTGGAATCCCAAACATTTTCGGCCACTCCCTTTTTTTTTCCCTTCCAGTGTCTTATTGATTATTTTCAAAATT